>JAFBJW010000548.1:191409-833694 GCA_016785235.1 Pseudorhombus dupliciocellatus
CATCCACAGGGCGGATCTCATCCACCACCGGAGCCTTGCCACTGGGCAGCTTTCGAACTACCTCAGTGACTTCGGCTAGGGTGATGAACGAGTCAACCTCTGAGTCCCCTGCCTCTGCTTCCTCTAGGGAAGGCGTGTCAGTAGGGTTAAGGAGATCCTCGAAGTATTCCTTCCACCGCCTGATGATGTCCCCAGTCGAGGTCAACAGCTCCCCACCCCCACTGAAAACAGTGTTAGTTGGGTGCTGCTTCCCCCTCCTGAGGCACCTGACAGTTTGCCAGAATTTCTTCGAGGCCAAGCGATAGTCATCCTCCATGGCCTCTCCAAACTCTTCCCAGGCCCGAGTTTTTGTTTCTGCCACCGCCCAAGCTGCCGCCCGCTTGGCCTGCCGGTACCCATCAGCTGCTTCAGGAGTCCCACGTGCCAACCAGGTTCGATAGGACTCCTTCTTCAGCTTGACGGCATCCCTTACTTCCGGTGTCCACCACCGGGTTCGGGGATTCCCGCCGCAACAGGCACCGGAGACCTTACGGCCACAGCTTCGAGTAGCCGCTTCCACAATGGAGGTGGAAAACATGGTCCATTCAGACTCCATGTCTCCAGCCTCTCTCGGGATCCAGTCAAAGCTCTTCCGGAGGTGGGAGTTGAAGGTCCTCTGGACAGGGGATTCTGCCAAACGTTCCCAACAGACCCTCACGGTACGTTTAGGTCTGCCAGGTCTGTCCAGCTTCTTCCCCGGCCATCGGACCCAACTCACCACCAGGTGTTGATCAGTTGACAGCTCTGCCCCTCAGCTCTGAGTGTCCAGGACATATGGCTGGAGGTCAGATGAAATGACTACAAAGTCGATCATCGACCTCCTGCCTAGGGTGTCCTGTCCTGGTTCGTTATGGACATACCATGACTAGCACAGAAGTCCAATAACAGAACACCGCTCGGGTTCAGATCGGGGAGGCCGTTCCTCCCAATCATGCCCCTCCAGGTGACAATGTCATTGCCCACATGAGCATTGAAGTCCCCCAACAGAACAATGGAGTCCCCTGTTGGAGCACCTTCCAGTTCTCCTTCCAGGGACTCCATGAAGGCCGGGTACTCTACACTGCTGTTCGGCCTGTAAGCCGAGACAACAGTGAGAAACCTACCCCCACCCGAAGGCGGAGGGAAACGACCCTCTCGTTCTGCAGGACATGACGGCTGAGCGGAGGAGCTATGAGCAAGCCCACACCAGCTCGCCGCCTCTCACCGTGTGCCACTCCAGAGTAGTAGAGAGTCCAGCCTCTCTCAAGGAGTTGGGTTCCAGAGCTCAGACTGTGCGTGAAGGTGAGCCCGACTATTTCTAACCGGTATCGCTCCACCTCTCGCACAAGCTCAGACTCCTTCCCTCCCAGCGAGCTGACATTCCATGTCCCCATGGCCAGGGTTGTTGTCCAGGGATTGGGCCGTCGGGGCCCCCGCCCACGACCAACACCCAAATCGCACTGCATCGGCCCCTTCTGAGACCTCCTGCGGGTGGTGAGCCTGCTGGAGGCGGGACCCACATCGCTCCTTCGGGTCCCGTGGGTAGAGACCCGACCACCAGACGCTCGCTTGCGAGCCCCGGCCCCAGGCCTGGCTCTAGGGCGGGGCCCCGGTAACGCCATTCTGGGCGACGTACACATCCTTGCTGTTGTATTTTTGATCATCAGGGGCTTTTGAACCACTCTTAGTCTGATCCGTCACCGAGGACCTGTTTGCCTTGGGAGACCCTACCAGGGACATTAAGTCCCAGACAACATAGCTCCTCGGATCATTCGGATTCTCAAACCCCTCCAAACCCCTCTCAACAGCAGCTCGTTGGCTTTAGCTTGTGTTGCTGTGGAACTGAGTTGCATGTGTCTGCTGTTTAGCTTCATTGACTTGGATTGGGTAAAATCATTTGGAGTCGGCCGCATCACAAACTGCAGCCTCATCTCAAAGTTACAGCCTTCATGGAAGTGGGATGAAAGCAGGGTTTCTTTGTTATCCATTCCCCCGTCCTGCACTCAAAAGCATCCAATGTGTATAACTGTCCCCGAATCACAAACAATACTGTGCCCAAATTATGTGGGTAAAGTTTGGAAAAATAAAAACATAAACCAAAACTAAATACTCGAGATTAGACCCTGAGGCAGCACAACTGCTGGGAAGGACTTCAAATTCACAATATATGATATAAAACATGACTTCTAATAATGTTTTGCGGTTGATTCACCTGTTTGCCGACACCACACTATTCCCCACGAGGCGCCGCAGGCAACATGGATCAGCATCAGATGTTAGTGCAGAAATTCAAATGTAAGACAACGGATGAAGACGTCTGCGCTTTCTTTTCAAAGCAAATTAAGTCTTTCATTTATGGCTGTCATGGACGAAAGGAGAGCAGAAGGAAGAACGATTTACAGGATGTGGACGGATTTCAGAGTGTGATCTCACAGTTTCGCACCTTTTCTTTCTCTCACCTGGTCACTCTGTAATATATGTGTCCAATATACTGACTTCAGCATGAGCGGGATTAGCTCCTTTGTGCCTGTCCTATCAGATGGGAGTTTTAGAAAGCCAGGTCTCCCTCAGCCTTCAAGACATCCATTCAATCGTCTCCCGCTCTCCCCCTCTCCCACAGAATGAGATGCTGCAGACAGTCGGACAGACAGCAGCGGGTGCGGGATGAGGCACACTCAAGACTCTCTTGCTGATCACCATCTGACACACACACGGGCAAGGGGGGGGGGGAAGCAATCAGCCCAGCAACCAATTCTTACTTTTCTCCTGCCCACAGTATTTTATCACCGCAAATTTCTTTTTATCTGCAACTGATACAGAGATTCCCAAGGAGCGGGGGATATGGGCAAGATTACCAAAAATATACCGCGCAGATCAAATCACATTCTACCGACACATTATGCACCACACGAAAAGCAACTCGCAACGCATTGATTATTCCTCAGAGTCCAATTTCAAGACTGCAGCTCAAAGTTGAAATTAAAAAGAGTTTTTGCCAGAAAAAAAAAATCCTTGGTATGTTGTTTGTGTGTGTGTGTTAGCTCCAAACTGTCGTGGTAGTATCCCCCCGTCCACTCAGAAGTTGCTTTCAGGATTGGGCTGATCTTTAGTATCGGAGCATTGACAAAGTAAATACAAATAAATGAAAATGCTATGCCACACAAATGTGCTGTATCTCTGCAGGGGATTTCACATGTTACTGCATCCTCCATGCTGCTGTTGTGAACGAGTCCGACCTGAGAAGCTCCAGCTGTGTTCTTCATACGTCGAGAATATAAGCACATGGGGGTTTGGACTTCTCTCTTTTGGTCTGAAAATGGCCTTCCACACTTTAACATAATAAAATGAGGCAAGTTTGACTAGCTGAAATCCATTCACGACTTACTTTTACTTGTTTCTACATTATTGTTTGCATGACCAGACGGGACTGTATGAGTTTGTCAGAGCCAGTTTGTGTTTCCAGGAATTCCAGGCAGCCTTCTTAAAATGTGGTGCTGGTCTGTTTTCTCTTACTCCAAAGCAGGAGATGGGGATCAGAGGGTGAAAAGTCAGAGGGAGGACAGCTTGATAGATAGAGCCGGGGTGGTGGAAGGGTCAGCGCGGGGAGGGCCATTTCCTTGGCTGATTTTTATCTGTCTATTAACACGATACACCACCTGGCAGCGAGAAACACACAGAAGGACGGACACAGCACATACAGATACACTTGAGGAAAAAACTTGCAAAAGAAGAAAAAAATAAATAAAGGCAAGAATTAAAAAAAAACTCAATGGCAGCCACGCTGGCAAAATAAAATGTTCCATTGTGCTCCTTGTGTAGCTCCATTTGAGGAGCCGAGTCCCACATTAATCAAAATAACTTTGATGACAAACTTTGAAGGTAACTCTTTGTCCCAAGCAACCATGTGCTTGATTGCATTTTCCTTTTATTCTTTCATTTAATCAGAGGAGTCTTTTCAATAGAGAATTCAATTACTCCACACACCTGAACACACAATGCCTTGGACCTCATTCAACACGGGTTATTGTTAGTTTAAGCATTAGCGTCTCTAATAGGAAATATTGATTCAAACTTCTTCGCCGTCTTTCTGTCCAGGCAGCACCTCGCATTCCGTTCAGAGGCTGAACACGCTCCAATCAGAATTGAATCGGCGTTTATTTCATTTGGGGGTATTTCCCTGTAGGCAGCTGACGCCTCTTCGCAGTTTATTGCTTGGATTATCATCCTGAAGAAAAGTAATTAGTATGAAATGATCCCTTAAATTCATTATTATTGAAGAGGTATGAGGAATCTGGGCCGAAACAAGCTCACCTCTCTATGTGACCTGAATACGGTTTGTAATAAGAGCTGAAGCGGAGGGCTGCTTCATGTTTCACGGTTAATATTCCAGACAAAGGTAACCGTGCTGCAGCAGCTGAGGCCATAAAAGAATCATAATGGCAGAAAATACTTAAAGGAATGAATGCCCTTTGCAAGAGTGGTGGCATATTTTGTTAAAGGTCAGCACGGTGGACTGGAGTCAGAGAATAAACAGGAGTGCTCCATCCAGCCCTGGAAATACACAGTGTTCTCCGGACAGCACCAATTTCAGATTCAGCAGCCGAGCCAGAGCCAAGTGGAGTATATTCATCATGTCCAGGTCTAAAGTGAACTGCGTCTGCAGAGGACTTCTGCAGAGATCACTTCATAAATCTACCAAAGCGCACTTAATGAAGGGCTACGATCCCGGCCACAGAGATTTACATACAAGTTATGACATTACAGGAGGCTGCGAGTCAGTGCTGTTATCTACTTTCATTTGGTTTGAGTCGGTGCAGCGGGCACTTCTTTATCCAGCGCTATCAATTTCATATTACAGGACAGAGACACATTCTCTGCAAGGCCACGGCTCAGAAGCATTTCACAGATAGATTTACTTCTATTGTGCCATTAAAGCCGACTTCTTAGTGTATAATGTGCCAACACTGTCACGACTGGGCGAAAAACTGAACCCAAAAGCACAAAGGCAAAGGTCAAAATAAAAGTCCTTTTATTTTAAAGGAACTCAAAATCACCCGAGCAGTGGAAAAAAGGCTCAGCGAAAAATGTCTAAAAGAATCAAAGTAACAACAACAGGCATGGAACAGTGAGACGTGAAATTCTCTAGGTAGCAGGCAAGACAATGTGGCAGCGTGACATGGTGTGAGGAGTATATATACAGGCCCCAGCTAATGGGGAACAGGTGAACGTAATCAGGAAATCAAACACAGGAAGTAAAGCAACGGAAAGCAACACAAACCGGCTTTCAAAGTAAAACAGGAAGTGAGAACTGAAGGAACTAAAAACAGACATAACTTGACTATTTCTTCGTCCTGATAGACACCCCTGTGCTGTAGGTTCAAGCCACATTGTTTGATTCATTTAACAATACGTCACATTTTTAGTGTATACCAAGTGTCTGCTTTAAGATTCATGGTGTTCTTATTAATGTAACAGCTGCTGGAATAAAAATCTATGTTTCTAGTTTATCTTGTATTTGTCTGAATGTGGTCAGTCGTCAGACGCCTTCCTGCAGGTCACACTGTGACGGTCTGCTCCAGTTTTGGACCAGGAGGGGCTGGTAAGTATAAATCTGTCAAAAGCCATTGCTGAATTATTTTTGAAGTCTCTTTCCCCAGACATGACGTTTCTCCTATTGTCTCAAATTGTGGGGCAAACCACTCATGTAATGCCAATGCTTATCTGGTACTTGAAAAATATACTTTTTTGAATTATTTTAATTTATCTTTGACACATTTTCTTTTTATTTAACATGTGTATATTGACAGCTGCAGTTGTTGTTCAATTATCCTGTAAAAATGTAAACAATACTTTAAATGTAATTTATACTATATATATACTAAGTAGCATTGTTTTGTATTTGAATTTAACAATTATGGAGCTCTATTTACTTTCTTTAATTAATAAATACTTTCTTTTTTTTCATTGCTTGGTTGATCTGACCTTTTTATCTAACACATTTCATTGTGCTGCTGACTGTGTGTTGCTTGAATAAACTGTTCAGAAATGAAACTGATGGAAACCTTGAGTTGACTGAATGATCTGTCTCTGATTCATTCCCAGGTCGAAGATAAAAACTGGACTCCTTTCTTTAATTTCTTCATCATGTATCTGTACAGACAGCAGCCGAGCAAAGAGTCAGACATTTGGAAGAAAGTCCCGACTATATGTCCCTGCACTGAAAATAAACACAAAGGCTGTATGCTTTATGCTTTGAATGTGAAGCAGGAGCATGCATTGAATGGATAGTCCTCATGGTGTGTCAAAACAAAAACATAAATACTGTAACTGTGCTGTTTTTTATTGGTAAGCTTATCCCTCAGTAAGACAGAGGATTACAGTGTCACATCGACAACAGACCCTCACTCTGTGTTTTCGCTGCTGGAATGGAGGTGCTCTGCAGAGCATATAGGCCTCTGTGTGTGTGTGTGTGTGTGTGTGTGTGTGTGTGCCGTCTACCTGCCTCCACCACTGAACTCGCTGCGATGGGAGGGAGGAAACCGTGATCTCCCATCAAGCGCTCAGGAGAGCGCAGCCACGCAAGATTGATGACACCCTCCGGAAGAAACAAAAGATCTGCCGCCTGCGAGAACTGGCTTATGAGGCCTGATAGACTCGTCTCTTAATAAACATCACTGATATGTCAGCCACGGCATGTTTCACCCACAGCTGCAACGTGGAGGGTGCGGCGAGCAACTACACCCCTACTGTCACTGCACTCTCACCGTGAGAGCGCCGTGGTGGTTACACACCCTGAGCAGACACTGAACCGCTCACGTGAAAAAAAAAATTCCTGGGAATTTCCTTTTGGAATTCTGTCATGCCCTGATGCATCACTGGCACTATATTACTCCATATTATTATTATCACTATATACTTATTTGATGTATACACTCAAAAATATCCATTTGTTTTTATTCATCCTCAATATCTCTATTGTCAGGAGGGGTTGGCTGCATTTTGACAGCAAGTAAAATACATCGTGTCACAGACTGTTTGCTGGTGGAATTGCCGATTTGGATATATCACATTTGCCTCTGTGACAGAGTTTATGGTTTTCCAATAACCCCTTGTAACTGGATGACACATGTTCAATACTTAAAAACCCGTAATCTCTTAATTCTATGAGGTTTTCATTTCAGCAAACAAAGCTTGAATAATTGCTGCTGCTGCTGCTGCTCCTCGTGAGCCCAGAGTGAGTGAGCGGAGGCTTGACAGTGGACATTATTTCCACAGGGAGGATGAGACCGAATGACATCTATACATACGTGAGCAGCTCTCCTCGCCGAACCCTGCCATATTTATACACTCTGCTGTTTACAATTTTCTGCATTTCCGCCGTAAAAAATGTTGTATCTGTCACAATTCTATCTCGCAGGCCTTCCCTCAGTGCTGTATAATGCCTTGTTAAAGTCAGCCGTGTGTGAAATGGTGTTTTAAAATAAATGAAACCGAGCAGGAAAGTGAGGAGAGGGGGAATATTGCGATGTCAAGCTGACAGACAGGCAGTGAAAATGTAACAAGAGCTATCATCTTAAAGAAAACTGGATTAAATAAGAACCAAGCAGCGTCAGTGCATCGCCAGCCCTGATATTGACATGTCGCCGACTAGGGCCATTTCTCATTGTCACATCAAGACAAAGCATTATGGGAGATCAATCTCCCCACCTTGCATCAGATGGGCACATCCAGTTTAAAGTGCTGGGTGTTGGTTTTATTATTCCTGGTAATCCACTGAATGTTTTGGACACCGCAAAGAGAGAATCACTGTCACTCTGCGTGCGTGTCTCCCCAGTGGTGGAAGCTTAATTTGAACCCGGGAGGATGTGCAGCATCTGTCGTCACCGCGCAGCAGCGCTGGCCGGAATCAATAAAACACACTTTGCATTTATTTAGCCGTTGCACTGTCGTCACTCGTTAGGAAATTGGTTGATTTAGTCAACAGGCGTCGCGATCACACACGAAAACCATGCACACACACGGTTATCTTTAATCTGTGATGAGGACAATAAAGATCCCGAGGGAAAGAAAGAACGTCTGCATGTGGTTACATCAAAACCTGCAAAAAGGAAAACAAACATTTCTCTCTTTGGCAGCATCTTTTGTGTTTGACGTTGCGATTTGAATGAACATCGTGGCCAACGGACAGGATGGAATGGAACCGTACATCAAGCCTTCAGCCTCAAGAGCTTGTATATCCTTGGGGCTCTTTAAAAGTCAACCGTTAACCTGTGGTGTGGCAGAGGGGGTAAGACAGATCTCTATAAAAACAAACACACACACTGCATATTGCTAATGGACTTTTACTTTGAGTATTTTGACATATAGTACTGCTAATGGTACTACAAGTGGATCAAAGTAGTATTTATCTATGAAGTTTAGTGCAGCAGAATTAGTAGTAGACTTGGTTTGAATTGGAAATATTCTGAGTAGCTCATGCTTACAGTGGAGCACAGAGTAAATACTCTGTTACTTCTTGACGATGACACAGACAAAGACAAAGTAGCCCCTCGTGCACTAATCTGTCAAAAGGGGTCTGGTTGATTTCCCTTTAGAAACAGGAGGATGTGTTTCACAACACGTGAATCATCAGCAGTATGTTGATTTTTTTTAGGTTTCAGCAGAAAGTGCAACAAGCTAATAGCAATAATGATTTCTAGGTACAGCTATATTTTTACACCAATTAATTGTTGAGTCTCTCTCCCTCCATCTGGTTCCATCTCAGCTCAAAAAAAACACAAACCACAGGTTCATCAGGCCGAGCCCGTCTCCCCCACCCCCCCACACCTCCCGGTTGAGACCCTGTGGTTTTACCTCCACAGCCCCGCGGGGACTTTGGTATGAAGCTCAGGCCTCGCCTGTTGATTGCTCTTTGACCGATCATTTCCTTGAAGTGCTCCAGAATGTCACATACGAAAAGCATTCTTCATTCCGAGCCCAGAGCCCGACGTCCACTCTGATCAAAGAGACGTGAGTGTATTTGGCACGCTCCCACTCTCCCACAGAAACATAAGTCCTGAGTGTTTAGACTCCAGTGTCTGCTATTATATTTGGCTGCATCAGAGCAACACGCACAAGGCTTTCTCCGAACGTGCACTTTGTGAGGAGAATATTAAAGAAAAATACAAGACTCAAAAGGTGCAAAGTGTGGATGTTTAGAGCCCTGCCATCTTAAATGGTGTTATACATTGTACAAGGGAACAAACAGCCAGCACTGTGAGCACAGATTTGACTCAGTGCTCAACAATCGACAGCATAATAAAGGAGAACTCAACGTGTCCTTCCCGAGGAGAAAATAAGACGCAGGGCTGTGTTTGTGAGGATTAAGATGTTTGATGACCAGGACCCCCTGACCGAGGTGGTTTCTGACCACAAATAAACATCAGCCTCAGCGGGTCCCTGCGCTCTGGCCTCTGCACGGTCAGCAACAGGAGCGCATCAATCACAGCTGGAGTGGGGGCTCCCCAAGGCGGGTGCACTGAAAAAAAGCCTCGTCCAGCTGCTGCTCCAACCCTTCACTCACACTCACGCACACACACACACACACACACACACATACTATAGAAGCTTCAGCTCCCTCCACAATTTAACTCCAATAGACACGTCGTGGTTTGGCTGGGACACAGACCGCCCAGAGGGTAAACAAAGACAATAAAATAGAGATTTCTTTTTAGTATGCACAATATTGTTGTATTATTACTTTTAACCACTTAAATGTTTGTGTATTCAGCAACATGGGTAGGATGGGTTAGAGACAGTGGTGGAGGAAAATAAATTCCAGGAAAATTCACAACTGTACTTGGAGTATACAAAAGTATCTTCTCCATTTAAAGGGTGATCCCTATCTGAGAATTTAGTTTTATAAATATTAGAAAAGTGTCATAAATCTGACAGTAACATTTGGAATTTGTATGTATTTTTGGTGGTAAAATAATTTAACTGTTAAGTAATTGTAAAACTAAAATACATGCATATATACAAAGTAAGACCAAATAGCACATAAGAAGTGAACTTGAGTAAATATAATTAATTACTTATTAATTATTAATTTTTCAATAGCTCTGTCCTACCATCAATAAGGTACGTGCAGTGTATCAGAAGCATAATTGGAAACCATGACAACAATAAATAAATACAAATGCTGAGGGTTTAATTTTGGGGAAATAGTGTAGTTATTTCTTTGTTGCCAGCTTGTCTCTTTTATCTGTGTTATATCTATTATTATATTATTACTGTTTTGGCAACAATTCAGAATAATTGTAAGACAGACACTTTCACTCCACCTACAAAGGTGAAAAAACATTATGCAGCGATAATAATCCCCTGCTCAAGTGGTAGTTTCTCTCCTCTTTGCTCCAGGAAGTGCTGTGAAATTACCTATGCAGCTAACAGAGTATGTTTGTGTGTGTGTGTGTCCACACAGTTGGGGGTTTGAGCAGAAACGTGTAATAAAGTTGGATGGTGTGCAGCATCGATCAGTTGATCTGGTGTCTCGCGTCTGTGTTTGTTTACATGGTGCATGAGACGGACAAGAGCAGTCTCCAGTTGACCACATCATATTATTTTCTTTCTTTCTTTCCCTCAGTTGTTTTTTTTCTCAGAATTGACATTAATTCACTTCTATTTTCACTCTTCTGTGTTGATTTAAAATAATACATATTTTTCCTTTATTTGAGTTAACCTTTCCTCATTACGATCCTACTCTCCTGCCTGGTTAATAGTGCCCCCTGCTGGAAAACAGCTGAAGCTGCCATTTTATTGACTATAATCTCAAGCAAACAAGGTGGAAGTGGAAATGAGTCTCATATTTATCCAGAATTTCAGAGATATAAAAACTTGTATTATACCTTTTACTTTTCCAATGTATTAACCAATCAAACTGCATAGCTCTCAAGAACATGCACAATTACCTTCTTCCCTTTCTATGCATGAAGGTTTGGGTGAAGATGGACAGACAAAGAATGAAAACGTAAACTGAGCTGCTGAGAAAGTGAATTCACAGATGTTTCACGCAGTATGAGACGAAACCTGCTAATGGGCTTCTGCCACCAAATGACCATTGACCACTCACCTAAAAACCTCTTCTATTTATATTTAAGGATTTTAATGCAAATGGTTTTAAACAAAATTGCTCTGAATTTATTTATCAGAATTGTATGGCCTGACACGGTTTTCAATATTTGGGTTCTGTTGGATTGCAAAATGTGCCAAACTTTAACTGAACATAAAATACAAAACAGTGAAATAATTAAAAGAGAGTTTTATGGACCCAAGTCTGTCAAAGATAATTTAAAATAGATCATTTTGAATGATTATTATTAATTTAAAAATGATGATGGGTGATGGGTTATATTTATTGTGTATAAATCTTGGAAATAAAATCCTCCAAAATGCACTGTAGCAAAAAATTATATTTTGGTTAAATTCTATAGTAGAATAGAAACTGAAAAGTCAGAGGACAAGTGACGTTACTGCACTATAACACTATTTATTCTACATTCATGTCCTTTGTATTCATTCTGTTGTCATGTTTGCCCTTTATTTGTAATTAGACCAATGATGAAAGGAGCGACTCACCCAAATGCCCCGCTCCTTTTTCATGTTTTGGCTTGGGTGTTGTAATAAATGCACTGTGGGGAAAAAAAGAAAAAAGTAATGGTGCAAGCAAATGGATGTCTTCAGTGTGCATAAACAGCAGAGCTCCATCATCAGAATGCTGAATATTCATTTCCCAGGATGCAGCGTGAGCAGATTCAAACAGCTGACCTCATCTGCTGGATTGATTGATATCTGTCAAAAGTGGAAAAGCAACCAGAGGAAACAAAGATTCACCTGACAATGCTCAAAGTCCCACCTCAGCCTCAACAATCTGAAACCTCGCGAAAACCATGAAGAAAACCTCTTTTCACTGGTGTGTTTCCTCTTAAGCGTCAGTGAAAGTTTGAAAGAGACAAGTTTTCTGTCCTAAAACTCCACATTGAACAAAGGCTGAGGATCCTGACCTAGATGTGTGTTAGTGCATGATTTGTGTTATAATTGAAAGCTGGTGAGGGATGCATTAATTAGTCAAGGGTTTTTTCCTCCTCTGCCATTTGCAGTCATTATGAACATTGCCTACACAAAGCACTCCATGTAATTGATATTGTGAACAAAGATCATAAAATCTACCTAAATCAAATAAAAAATAGTTAATTGGTCGACTTATTACATTCCAGAGTCCATTAGGAAGAATTATATTATATTCATTTTTTCAGGGGGGTAATTGAATTTCTAATAGAACATTTAGTTTTTGAAATGACCTTTTTCAATTAAAGCCTTTTAATTGAAACTATATCTTTTTCAATCACTTTATGTCATTTAATTAAACCATATCAGAGATATGTAGGACATTCTGTCTCTCAAACTGCATTCACTCCTTGACATTTGACACCATGTCATATTTATGCCTTTGGCGCATAATAATATCCACATCAAATTTACCAAAGCATTTCATGTGCTAAAATACTTTGTTTACATTCCCATCAATTTTAAGGTAATCAATGGGGGGTCTAATTGGAAACATGGAGCTACTATTATATTACATTATCACAACAGTAAAACAAATGTAAGGACCCATCCCATGTGACTCTGAAGAAAAGCATCTCAATTAACAAAACAAAAAAAAAAAAATAGTGCATATAAAGAATTTCCAGTAATGTATGAGAAAAGACTTGGCTCACCTGAGACGCTTGGATTGAGAATCTGGGAGGAGAGCCAAATGAAAGAGGCCCTGCCAGTCAAAGGAACAAGGGGAGTGACTGGAATCACCAAGAGACGCTTGAACACAGTGGAAGTGATGTGGTCAGATGTGTTTGTCAAAATCCTACAGAAGAAATCTGCAGGTAAAGCAACCTCTATATTGACTGGAGCAAGCAGCCTTTTTACCTTACCTTTATGAAGAAATGTACGAGAAATGAGAAAATCCCATATCAGTATCATGGTCAGTATAATAGTCATGACGTGTTGCTCCTTGAGGGGCCACGGGTGAGGAGGGCGGGCATGATAGAGGCCTCATAAATTAGAGCTGGCACACAGCAGTCTCAGAAATCTGAAAGAAGATGATCATTTTTCATTGTTCTTGAAATATAAATATGTTTTTATTGTTGTTTCATCACCTAACACTAAAAAGAATGAGCGCAGCTCTTACGTGATTATTTCAAGAGAAGAACAGGAAGTAAATAAAGGAATCCATCAAAGTCAACAACATCTGACAAACAACACGTCCATTCTGCTCTATGCTGCGTCTGCTGTGAAAGTTGTTTTTTTTCTGTTTTTGTCTCACCTCTTGGCATCTCACTGTACAGCCTGCTCTCTTCCTTGCATTTCCCCTCGCCCCTCCTCCCTCATCCACATCCCCCTCAAAATCACCTTTTCTTATCGAATCAAGTTCAACATCTGGAGGAGGAAGAAGTCCCCGAAACTGCTTTTGTTCTGTGTCAGAACTGATTTCCGACAGGCTGAGGTACAGCTGCAGGCAGCTGCAATGATTTGTCCTAAATACGGTGCATTTTAGCAGCAGTGACCAACTAAGGAGGACTTTTACAGCCTCCGTCTCCATTTCGGATTGGTCCGTGAAGACACCCAACTGTCCAAAACTGGAGCACATCCAAATCTTTGGTTTATTACATTTTGGAATAAGTCACACTCATCCTACACGAAGCATCTTTGTCATCTCATTAAAACATTTTCATCCACGCTCGGCTGACAAATACAGTAGAACGAGAACAGAGACGATTTGACAGCGTAACATTTTTAATGATATCAGCGTAGGTGCTGCAATCCACTACATGCAGACTCTGTTCGATACAGAAAACCCAGCAGTGCAGCCCACACTGGATTATGTCAACTCGAGGCCTAAACTCAACTGTAAGTGGTGCAGATCTGTGACAGTATCTGACCGAGAGGGTCTAATAACTAGGGTAAAAAACACACAAACATCGGGGGCTGCACGGCCGAGCGGCAATGTTTATTTCCAGTGTGTATCACCCCTTAGAACGCAGGATGTCTTCGCATGTAATGTGACAAGACTTCCTCTATTCTTAACTTCTGCTTCTGTGGCTGCCGGGGGGGGGGGGGTGCAGGGCTGGGGCATGGTGGTTGGGGGGGGGGGGGGGGGGGGGGGGGGGGGGGGGGGGGGGGGGGGCACGGTGGTGGGCTCCTGGCAGTGGCCTGACAGAGGAATGTCTGACAACAGCCTCAGCATCTCTGCTTCACGACTGTGTGCCTGCAAGACAGCATGCAGCCATCTGCTGGATCCCCCCCCCCCCCCCCCCCCCCCCCCCCCCCCCCCCCCCCCCCCCCCCCCCCCCCCTGAAACGTATCATGCGATCGAGGCCCCCCCCCCCCCCCCCCAACCACCACCACACACACACACCACACCCCAGACCCTCCACCCACCCCCTCATCGGGATGCTGCTATAACCACTGACAACGCAACAAGCTAATTAGGAGATTTACTGTGCTAATTACACATGCACAGAAGTGTTGCTGGAGATTTCTATTTGGGTCTCGGCTCCGTGCTCAGTTTCCCCTCAATTAAAGGCAAATGTAGCATGTAAAACTGTGTGATTGTCTTTTACACCCCTGCGTGACGTTGATTCACGGCGACACCCGACAGACAGCTGGAGTGGCTGAGGGCCACCTGACTTCTGAGGGCTGTAAGGAAGAGGAGGCGCTCCAAGCCCCCGCGACCAAAGTGAGAAATGAGTTGTGTGATGAGCCGAGGGGATGCTAGACTGGAGATAACACCCACAATCCATAACATCCTGCTTTACTTTCTCTGTCAATTAAAACACAGGCAACCAAACGACTACAAAGGCAACAACAAGCCTTCAGTATGGAACGCCCGCCCAGCACTTTCCTCTGATATCAAAGTCACTTTTAGCTTCTCAGATGTTGCATCGGGCCCCAAAGGAGGAATAAAACAGGTATCAGATTTATTCTCAGGGAAGTGAAATGGAGTTATTTTCAGAAACACTTCTCCTATTATACTAAGAGATGTGTGCGCTCAAATACATAAATACTACAGGTAAACAAAATGTTGTTGTTTTGTCGCTAAACCTCGTGAGTTTTCTCTCTCCTGTACCACTCTAATTGTCTTCATTTTTAAAAAGACAGTCTGACAGAGCTTAAAGGCCCAGAGTGTAAGATTTAGATGAAGGGGATCCATTTCAGCAGAAACGGAATAATCCTGAAAGGATTTTAGAACTGTGTTTCATCTAAATTGTGCAACGCTTTCTTTAGCCCATAATGTGCTCTTTATACTTAAATCCTTCATATTTGAATCAGGAGGGTCTTTCTATGGAAGCCACCATGTTTCTTACAGTAGCTCAGACTGGACAAACTAAACACCAAAGCTTCCCAAAGGTTCTCTTTCATGTTTGACGTGAGGTGAAACGTCTTCAGCTGCAACTTCACCCCTAGATGCCTTTAAATTCAGTACACTGAACCTTTCCGCATTCAGGGTAACAGTTAATTCATATATTCGTTTATTAATTACCTGACTTTTCACATTAACAAATCTCCTTTCAGACCCTGCCACGCCCCACTGCATTCCATCCTGCTGTCTCTTTCACACCCTCTCCCCTCTCGTATTAACACCGGCTCATTCCCTCTCGTTCCCTGTCAAGGTTGTCTGTTCGTGCTTCTCAGCCTTTCTCGTCTGTTTTCCCCTCCTGTCCTTCCTCTGTTCTTTTCACCCGGTTCATGTGCCCAGTGTTTGCTCCAGCCTGCAGAGCCTCAGCCTCCTGAAGGTGAACTGTTTCCAACTTTTACCATGGTCTCATTATTGAGTCCGGAGCAGTAGTGTGCAGTGAGTATAACCAGGCTGTTTTCTCAGAGCAGCTCACTCCTGGGACCTCAAACACTGACCTGAGAACAGACAATAAAACCAAGGTCGGTATTACTGATATAATATTTGCAACAGTGCAGCGTTCAGGAAAGGTACATAAACAGTGACTTATGTCAAATTAATGACACCCTATTTGCAGTGTTTTCATCGTAACTATGCATGATGCATACTACAATTTATATGAAAAGATATATTATAAGATTAAAAGATAGATGCCCATCTCATAACACATTGTTGAATTTAGTAATTTAGTCTGAAAACAGTTTCTTTGAAGCACAATAAAATAAAATAGAAATTCTGTTGTCATAGGACAGGACAGGATTTCGAAAGTCATTGCCTGACTCTTTCCAAAGTCAAAAAAAAAAAAAAAAACACCAACAACAAATTCTGCCCAAGAGAATTTCGTGTGTTTTTTGTAAACCTACAAGTTATGTTGGTATACTGCCAGTTTGCTTGGACTTTTTCCCATTGTATATACAGAACCAAGCTTCATCTGCCTGCAGATTTTATGGGCAAATTTGAGTGGCGTTGCAAAACACGACAGGACCACTGCCGCTGTGCCTTGAGTGCAGTCGGGAGCATGCATGTTGTCTTATATGCACAGTAATTCTACCTCTAAGCAGAGCGGAGAGTGCAGTCATTATCAGAGTGCACCACCAGCATGCTGCCTGCGCCTTATTACTGGCAAAGGCCAGGCAGAGCAGCAGAAAATGTCTGGGAGCCCACAGGGTCTCTAAATATTAATGAACTTCTCCCTCACGTGGGAATAGCAGGAGCCTCTCCTCGTCTTTCCCCTCCTTTATTATGCCCGTTTGTTTAATTAAAAGAGTGTGTTTTAGGAAAATGAGCAGCCGTCGACTGCCTCTGGGGGGGTTCTCACCAGGATGTCAGCTGCTGGCATTTAGATGGAGCGGCTGGGTGACATGCATCAGGCCTGAGACCTGGTGGAAAATTGTATCGCTGTTATTCATGTACCCCTCATTAGTTATAGGTTATTATTTGGTTGTTTTCATTTGAATCTGATCAGTGGGATGTATAGGAGAAAACAAAGACAGCTATGTGCACGAATGTGGTAACGAGCAAGGAATAAAATCGGGGAAAAAATCTGTTATTTACAATAAAAAAAACATCTTTGGCATGAAAGCATGATGTTATAAAACTGCCATAAAGCCAGCGCAGGATAGGAGGGGGAGAAATATAGTCCAGCTGCATAAAAACATGGCCTGAGGCAGCTTTTAAATTCAAGCCGCACAGTCCTTCATCATTAATAAGAGCGAGGTATCAGATAAGCTCATCTCTTCCTTAACAATAACATGAGTAAACAGCACTTCCTTTGGCGAGACTCAGCCCTGACTCTGTGGGAGCTTCCAATTTCTCCATACTTCATCCTTTCAGAATCCAATTCACTCCGAGAAACGAGCCCGGGCTTCAGTTTGAACAGATAGCAGACGCAGAGCTTTTTTTTTTTTTTTTTTTTTTTTTAATTTCCAGTATATAAAGCTGACAGGTTTGTGGAGAATACGAGCACACTTGAATCCCTCTTTTAATTGCTTTTCAACAGCGGTAACAAAGGAGTCATTTAGACCACATACAATGGCATTCTCTGCTGGCCTGCCCCACTTATTCCAGGAAGAAACTTTTAATTCAAAGTGCTGTGTAGATTAATTTTCTGATATGTTAAACATTGTTCCGCATACTAATTGACACCTTTTTTATTGTGCAAAGCAAGTCTTTTCATGGAGGTGTAATTAAAAGGGCTGGCGAGGCTTTTATGGCACACGTTAGAACAGAAATTAGCCAATTACCATTTCTGTTTGAGGGGTGAAATGACCATCACTGCGCCTGACTCTCTTTTATGTGTCCCACTTAATGGTTTTTAACCCCCCTATCCCTCCGCCCTCCACCACCACCCCCAGAAAAATATTTAGTATTCCAAGTCAGAAGACAGAGACAGAGAGGGCATCACCAGGCTCATATATCAGTCCTCAAAAGTGTGCAGGAGTTTTACAATATTATGAATATTTTTCTGTTTGTTGATGATTTGGAATTTTAAAATTCCACAATCTTTTCAGGTGGTGACAGAGTCATTCGTCTTCTTCCACTCAGGATGACCTGCAGCACAAAAGCTGAATGAAAAAACAATATATACACAGTCAGTGGTTTGGACTCTCATCAGGATTCCAGCAGAGCAGGCTATTTGTTGTAGGTGGAGAACTTGTACCACCCTGTGGTGAAAACTGAGCACAGCAAGGAAAACCTTCCTCAGGCCCACGCGGGGACAGGATCTGATTTAACATAAGAGCTACTAAAGAGAAAACCCTGTAATGTCGCTCTCCCTCTAAATATATGTTTTGCTTTTTACTGTGATAATTAATTATATTGGGAATATTTTTTTCACGTTTCTACATTTCCTTAATGAAGTTGCATATTCATATTCTATCTGAATTCCCTTGGAGATAATGGCCATCTTTTAAAGGCTTGTATGTAGAGTCTGTTTTGGGCAACAGTAGTGGATTTAAAAGGGAAATGATTATTATCAAGTCAAGTTTTTAATCCATTAAAACTCTGACCAGTGAGGGTCTCTAATACTGGTCACTCAGATTTATCACAAGAGTTAATTAATTTTATGTACATGCCTATAGCAAATATGAAAAAAAAAAAAAAACCTTGGTAAATACAACACAGAAGACAATGAGTCCTATGGGCTTATAACAGCGGAGTGAAGGACCCAGTTCACGCTCGTCTGCCTTTTAGCCACTAGATGTCCCTGTCTGACCAAGTATCTCTGTGTGAGAAGTTTTACACCTACAGTTTTAAAAGGTTTTACAGCTTTTCGTATCTAAGATGAAATACGTGCCTTGACAATCCTCTTTTCCCAGTGTAAACCCATCTCTCTGTAGACATTGTTATCTAATGTGGGAAATGGCCACAGTCTGCAAAGGAAAAACGGACTTCGCTGTAATCAAAGTGAGGTTACTCTGGTTTGACTCTTCTTCTACTTTAAGGAAGCATTTTCGGACTGGGTTGTTGTGCAGAAACTCACTGGTTCTAAATGATAGCTCAGTGTAACAAGGGCAAAGGCAATGCCTTTACAGCTGAAAGAGGAAATCTGTCCCCTGTAGCTTTGGGGTGGTAGAGGAGCTCAAGGCCATGAAACACTTAAGAAACAAACAGAAAAACATAAAATGCATTCCTCTCTCTAATCAGTTGCCAAAGCAGTGGTGCAGGAACAGATAAGAAACATCCCCTATGTCCAGTTAGCACAGCAGCGTTCTGTGTGGAATCTGGAGGATATTGCAGCTGAACACCCCTCACCTCACCCCCCTCCCTTTCCAAAGATGAAAGCGAACCAATGCTAAGGTGTTTGTTTTGCACAGTCTGGGCTGCTGGGGGAAAAAAAGAAACATGGCGGCCTCCATGCAGAAGACGGATGTAAATATAAAGTATTTGAATGTAAAGAGCTCATTCTAGCTAGGGTAAAGAAACAACAATTTGTATAATTGTGGTGATGAGTCTCTATTGAAACGTTCTATTCATATTTAATTACTGCCAATAGATCATTTTCAACCACTCTTAAACCACATACACTCATATGAATGGTTGTCAGAGTAGCTCTACTCTCTACAGTTGCACAATCATTGGTTCCATTTCACACGAAATTTGAATGGCCTTAGTTGGCCTCTGTGGCTTTGTGTCAGTCCTCAGCACAACACCATACGTAATAAGCAGCTGACCTCAGACTTGCCTCAGGCAGGAAACAAGTCGTGTCTGCAGCTGTGCAGGGAGACAAGTAAGAACATATCGGAGGCATCACCTGTTTTCCCAATCTGTCTGTGTTGCCGTGCGATATTTAAACTTTCCCTTTGTTCGAGCTGAACAGACTTGTTTTGAAATCTGCTGCGTAGTACAAAACATCCGATCCGAGCCAAGTTCCTCATCTAAATGCTCTTCGTTGTTGCTGATGGACAACTGCCAAATGGAATGATGACTTCAGCATACATTGGTTGCAACTCATTATTCCTCATTTCATATACCCATTTTTGATGATGACAACCTATGATGATGGGAACAAATATAGAATCTGCAACTTCTTTTCAACACGATAAATAAAAGCATAAGGGTCTTGGACAACAGAGGACACACTGTTCGAACAACTATATCTGCTGTGATGATACATGAAGCACAAGGCTGCCAGTCAGAAGAAAATACCCACAATCCATGTAAACACAGTCCGTTGATGTGTGACTATAGGCTTACATACAGACTACTGGTGTACTGTCAAGTATTATGTGCCTTAAATATTTGATATCCCTCACAGCCAAGTGACGTTATATACTCTTTAAAGTGCCATGAAGTGCGTTTGTTTATTAAAGCCCCGCAGAATTTCTATCTGAATTTGTTTTGTGTCAAACAAAATGGAAGTACAGCCGCTAGGGGGCGCATGAGTCGTTTGTCACTTACCTCCCCAACAGACGCTCTCGCTGTGCGACTCTCTCACCATGTCTGGCTGGTTTGATTTCAGAAAAAAACAATTTTTAATCGAAAGCTTTTAATTACTGTGATCTTTTTTTCTTTTTTTTTTTTTGCAACAGATCGTGAGAATGTTGTCTCTTTGCGGGAGGGTTAGGGTTAGAAATGTTAGAAGTCTGTGTGGGGGAGGATGTTCATTTCCTCAACATGGCCTGGTCACGTTTATCTCTCAGCCAATCAGAGGCGGCCGCTGATGCGCCGCAGTTGCATAAATTGCAGCGTGGAGCAGGAGCTTGGAGCAGGAATGACCGACAATAGAAAGCCTCCCCACGACCTCTCTTTCACACACTCGCGTCTGAAGCCTGTGATCTTTTTCTACACTTAACATCAGGTAAGAGAGCTGTGCCATTCTTCTTCTCTCAGGTGTATACTTTCCTCTGTTGTGAAGAATATACTGCAATGCCTTGACGTTTTATCCAACTGGAATATTTGGCATCCTATAAAAGCGTGTCTGCAGCCCTTAAAGAATCTGTCATTGTCCTGGAGTGTGTCCCCTGTCAGGCAGGATCCTCCATGGTCTGAGCTCTGTGGGCGTTTGTTTCTGCTTTTGTCCGGATCACCCATTAGCTTGTGTCCCCTCCTGCCCTGTAGGTTTTGGGGGGGTCAACAAAATGGCCACATCAGCAAGTTCAAAGTTGAACAAGGCTGTGAAGCAGCAGTACATGAGTCTCCCTCAAGGAGACAAGGTCCAAGCTACTTACCTCTGGATTGATGGGTCAGGAGAGGGGCTCCGCTGCAAGACCAGAACTCTGGATTCTGAGCCCAAGACAATCGAAGGTGATGATCCGACCCACGCTGAAGTTCATAACATTGTTTCAAGCTATCGGATCGGTCAATGATATCGGTTGTTTTCCGCTGTCAGACCTCCCTGAGTGGAACTTTGACGGCTCCAGCACCTACCAGTCGGAGGGCTCCAACAGCGACATGTTCCTGATCCCCGCAGCTATGTTCAGAGACCCGTTCAGGAAAGACCCCAACAAGCTGGTGCTCTGTGAAGTGCTCAAGTACAACCGCAAGCCAGCAGGTAAAGAACAGAAACAGAGGGTCCCTGGGACTGACGCTGTCACGTGTTTCCTGTCAGCTCACGTTTGGCTCTCTCCCCGACAGAGACCAACCTGCGCCACACGTGTAGGAAGATCATGACCATGGTGGAACACAACCAGCCGTGGTTTGGCATGGAGCAGGAGTACACGCTCCTGGGCGTAGATGGACACCCCTTTGGCTGGCCCTCCAACGGCTTCCCAGGTCCCCAGGGTTGGTGTCTTCTTTCTTTGTCTCAGTACATTAGAAATCTTAAAGACCTGCAGAGTTTTAATATGCTGTGTCTTTCCCTGGTTAGGGCCTTATTATTGTGGAGTTGGAGCTGATAAGGCCTACGGACGAGACATAGTGGAAGCTCACTACAGAGCCTGTCTGTACGCGGGGGTTCAGATCTGTGGAACCAATGCTGAAGTCATGCCAGCTCAGGTATTGTCTCATCAACTTATTCTGCTGTTGTTGCACTTTCATGGCATTTGAGACGTTGAATATTGCTGTCTGTGTGTTTCAGTGGGAGTTCCAGGTTGGGCCCTGTGAAGGTATCAACATGGGGGACCACCTGTGGGCGGCTCGTTTCATCCTTCACAGAGTCTGTGAGGATTTTGGCGTGGTGGCGTCCTTGGACCCGAAACCTATCCCAGGAAACTGGAATGGTGCCGGCTGCCACACCAACTTCAGCACAAAGGAAATGCGAGAAGATGGTGGACTGAAGTAAGGATGCGTTTTCATTTGATCTGTATGAAAACTGTGTCTCACTGAGGGTTGTGAGCGTGTTCCTAAGCCCCCTCTGTTCTTCACAGGGTCATTGAAGAGTCAATTGAAAGGCTGTCAAGGAGACACATGTACCACATCCGCGCCTACGATCCCAAGGGCGGCCTGGACAATGCCAGACGCCTCACCGGTCATCACGAAACCTCAAACATCGACGCATTCTCCGCCGGCGTGGCCAACCGCGGCGCCAGCATCCGCATCCCCCGCGCGGTGGGGCAGGAGAAGAAGGGCTACTTCGAGGACCGCCGTCCAGCGGCCAACTGCGACCCTTACATTGTCACAGAGGCTCTGGTGCGCACGTGTTTGCTCAAAGAAGAAGGAGAAGAGCCCACAGATTACAGCAGATGAACAGTGCAATGGACAAAGAGCCATTACTAGTACTGTAGGTAACCATGTGTCTTTTTCAAGACTGTACAGATCAGTCTCCCCCTTTCTGAACCTTTTTACTAGATTGATGAGGTAACCCTGCATTCTTTCAGTTCAATGCAGAAAGTCTGCCTCCAACACTGCCTTTCTGTCGGTTCAGTTTAATCTGTCGTGGTAGCTGATATGTACAAAATTGTCATGTTTTTAACTCGTACTAATGAAATGTTGCTGTGACTCTTAACTCTGACCTAAAGGATCACATGGCATTTGAATGTTTTCTGACGTCATGGCTGCTGTCTTAACAGTGGGGTTTATCATGTTGTAGATAGTTAAAGGTCATTAAAGCCAATCTGCTTTTCTATGGGTTTTTTTTTAGTACTACATTTCTACTGTCCTTGCGTGTGATTCTCACCTGCTAAATAAACAACCAAGATTTTTACATCTCGACTCGTGTCTGCTGCTTAACCCAAGGCTTGTCGCTTGACTGTCAGTCCAGGTGAAGTGGAAGTGTGCATGAGGAGCAAATGCACTGCAATATTCAACAAATGGTTGTTAATCGAAACCAAATCAAACCCTTTTACTTATGTGTCAAGTTATAGAACACGTGGATCATCATAAGAAAACAAACACGTGACAAACAACACTAAAAATATGGCTTGTCTATGGCACACACTTCCTGGTGTTTTGACGTGCCTGTATGACCTTAGACCTAGTTCTAAAAGTAGGACAGGGCAGCAGTGGGAGGAGGGAGAGTTCCTTTTAAAATCAGTCTCTGGTGCCAGCTCATTCAGCTCAGCAGTTTGACGTCACTCAGTGCGACCCCAGTCAAGGTCATACGATGATGTAATAATGTTTGTCAAAATTATTCACACGCATTTAGTAATTAGTCAACTTCATTAAAGACTGATTATTCAATGTTGAGATTTAGAAGCATGTGCATGCAGCTCATCACCATGCTGGACTTTAATGGGAAAACGGCCTGTGTTTATTTAGCACTTCTCCATTCTTGACGGCCTCTCGTAGATTTCCCCCACTCACATATGCACCTTTACGTCTTGCATCAATCAAACTTGACCATCAGGGGCAATTTTGGAACCAGTACCTTTCCCAAAGAGTCTTATTGTCAGGAGGTAGTTAATGTTCTGCTTAGGGAAAAACACGGTCTATTACATACTGACCGCACCAACTTCACATCTCTACTTGGCACTTTCTCCAGCAGAAGACGGATTACAAGAAAAGGAGCCGGAATCTCACCACAAAGAAGAGCAAATTTTTCCACAATACATTCAAATCAACTTATAGATTAAGTTATTGCTGTTACCATAACTTCCCAAATGGATCCTTCATTTAACAAGAACTTAAAATTAATTGTGTATTCTAGTCCCAGAGCTGTAAAGTGGGACCATTGGTATCAGTGGGGGGGGCAGTGTGTCCTAAAATACGCTCTCTGGTAAAAGTTGAGTCTCACGGTCTATCTCTTGTATTGTGTCGTCTTCAAGTGACCTTTAGTGGGAAATCACAACAACCAGAAGCAGGTTTTGTGTACTACAGAGGGGAGAGGGGAGAAATCTGTGGCGTTATCTTCATGAGCAACTCATGTGTCTGAGACAAACCTCTGTGACAGGACACGTGGCCATGAGTGGCCAAAGAATGTTGGAAGCCATATCCTACCTGGTTTAATAACAGGCCTGGTGAGCGAGACAGAGTAAATGGACTAGTAATAATAGTGCATTTAATTAATTACAAGGAGAAATAATTCGATGTGTTTATTGTGTGAACTTCATCTTGTTTGTCATGGGAATTCTACCTAATATCATTGCCAGTGTCGAGTGACCGCACCTGTGGGAAGGAGTGCCGGGGAAAAACAAGCAGCCGAGCCTTGTGAACACTGTGGGGTGGCAACACATGCACTTGCACTTTGTTAACAGGGTTAAACCAAAGCACAAACCTTTACTTTACCACATAGGTTTGTTTGAACATTCTGAAATCAGAGTGTGGGTTTCCAATTAGCAAGTTTATCACAAAAAGAACACATAGTACACTATTTAAATATGAAGACAAACTCAAAATTACTCCCATCCTGTAATAATCTAAACAGGATTTTTCCGGATTTCCAAAAAAAATCTTTATCTTTTTGAAGGACACCAATTCTTTTTTTTTTTTTTCTCATTATCCGAACAGGAAATCCGATTTTGTGCATGCAGTGCTATTTGCTCACAGCCACACATTTGACGGAGAACATAACAAATCTGATTTGGCTGACTCGGAAATAAGTCCCATCATGTGAAACTGACCTCCTCAGTCATGTCCACCAACCAAACTCTAAGCAAAGACCTTTTCAGAGGCATATTAGACAAAGTCACAAGACAGGTGGTCGCTCCCTATTTCAGTGGGGAGACACAATACAAAGACATTAGCACACATATCGACATTTTCACTGTTACGCAGCCTTTTCATAAGTATTTCTTTACACGTGTTCCTCCCCTTCATTTGATTTAACCCTGTCACACTGTTTATACAGAGGGCTGTGAAAGAGTGAGTAATTTTAGCCATAATACGAGGATAAACATTGAAGAGATCTGAGGAGATAACCTGGGCTGATCAGCTCGATATAGCAGATGAGGGCACATGCTGAACGATTTTAACGCCTTGAGCCTTGTTTCCATGGCAGCCAGAGTCCACACTCAGGCAATCTGGTGTGTGGAAGAAAGGCGGGGGTGGGGCTCAGTGCCAGGGTATTGCATAACATAAGGCAGGTCAAGAGCATGTATGGTACACAGAACAAAGAAGATAGTTTACAGGCCCGGACTGTAGAATATCCACAATGTGCATTGCATAATCTCAGGTTGACCTTCTCATTACACAGCACAGACTTTTTTTTTTTGCATCTGTCCAATTCAATCAGAGGCTCCAGAGCCTAATCAGATACCTTCAGTCCAAACAACAAATGAAGCACCGTCATTCATGCATTTGGTCTAATCTCATCACATGAACACATTCTCTTCTGCTGCGGAAACCTTAAGCCCCAGCTATCGCCACTATCGCTGGTGACAGCAGTCTGACGGTGCTGGCTCCCCTACCCGGCACCCCCCCCCCCCAGACCATAGCGGTGGGTTTGCATTGTAATGTCTTGTGCTGGCTCAGTGTTCGGAAACTTAAGCAGCTGTGAAAGCAGAGCTGCACGGTTGGACAGAGAGGTCAGAGGACCCCGGACGGAGGATCACGGACACAGACCAGACCACCATCGATCACGACAAGCGTCATCAGCGTCTTAAACAACAAACATGTGGCTTTTTTAATCTCACCGTTTATTACGAGCAGTTTGGAAACGCTCTCTTGAGTGCTTTCTGTAGAGCTAATTGGACGCAGTACGGTCAAAGTCAGGTTCCCAACAAATTCAACACACACACGAAAAAATTAATGAAAGCTCAGAGGAGCTGGACAAAGAGTTTCTTTGTGAGCCTGTGAGTCTGTCCATCCTGCTGCACGTGCACCACAGCTGACCCACTGATAAGAAACATGAGAGAGGCTGAAGCGAGGGGCCTGAGAATAAATGCATTTAAGACTCAAAATATAATTCAAGGATTGAATTAGTTTTATTGCCATTTTGCAAAAAAACAATTACATGAAGCAGTTGCTGGCAATGAAATTCTCGAGTCCCAAGCCCCCCTTTAGAAATGCTCTATCAAATCAGAGCAATCAGTGGATAAGCAACTTCTACTTAATCAATAAATGAATCAATCAAATTGTATTTTTGTATAGCCCATATTCCCAAATCTGCTCTGTTAAGACAATGAAAAGTGCAGCACATTAATCCTTGTAAACACCCATCTCTTTTCTTCTCTGTCCAGACGTACATATCTGAAAACACACGTCACGTGACCTTTTACAAACGGCACACTTTGACGTGGACACAGGAGTTGTAGTACATGCCTGGAGAAATCGTTTTTTCTCCTGTGTGTTTGTATGGTAGCCACATTTAACGGTGTAGCAGCTGCTAGCAAAGGCAACAAGGTCAGTGGTCCATGTTGCATTCACCTCTGATGTTCGAGGCTGAGGCCATGTTTTCTTTGTCATGTGATAGGAACCTGACTGGGAAAGGACACATTGTGACTGATAACACCTAATCAGGAGGAGAATTGATGCCTGTGTTATTCAGTGCTAAGCATTTCCAAGTCTGTTTGGGGACTTTGTAGGACTTTTGGAGAAGTGTACGTTAAGATAAAATAGAGATATAATAATAAAGCATTTTGAAGATTCAAGGTCTGGATGTAGTCGACAAATTGGGAATGGATCGACCAAGAATCCTCTAAGTGCCAAATGTGAGATTCAAGGTTTTGTTGGCCATGGGTACCTTGAGCATGTACACATAAAATCTGTTACAGTCAGTAATGTTGTGATACGTCTTTGGTGTTCTTTCTCTAAATGTGTGACAGTGGAGTGTGTTGTTATCATTTCCTCACACCCACCATGCAGCTGCTCACATGCAGTTTGGATGTACAGGACGGCCACTCATTAAAATAATTTACGCCACAGTGATGACACATCACAGCCCCAGTTGTGAAATCTAGATTTGCCATCTCTTGGATCCATTGCTGCAAATGTGAGAAGTTGTAAACATGTGGCAAAGCTTCACTTGTTTTTCTCCTCAGCGTGTCATCGTGAGACTAGACCCTCCTTCCCTGAACATCTTTTCTCCCCTCTCCCCCCTTTAACCTCTCATCTACTGCTACTGCTTTTTTTCAACAGATTTTAAGAAAAGTGAGAAACCAAACTGTGTAAGATAAGAAGTCAATGATGGATCATACCCCGACCTGTTTTTCTTCTCTGTTTTTAGTTGTCAAGACATGACACTCCTGCCCTGCAGGTTTTTTTATTCCTGTTATCCTCTTTAACTGATCTCCCTGGTGTCAAGTTGCCTCTGCAGCCGAGACACAAAGTTCCCTTTGACTTGTTTGTACACATGTCTGCTACGTAACTCCCATTTGGTATTTGTTGTTCTTAGAAAAAACTGTCTGGGAGTGTTCTTCACTTTCTGTGCCACATTCCGTGGCACAGCAAAACCTCTAACTAGCTTTGTTTTTTTCCATTGTTTAATCTGTAAATAATACAAAAAATATATATTTACTGCAAACAGTGCTTGATGGTTTGCTTCACAGGTCCTCTTGTCATGTCTTCTCCTGCCCCACACTGTCCAGCTACAACATGAAGTTTACTATCCCCCCGTTTCAAGACCTTCAGCAACCATGAGGTCACGCCCATCCCCCGTTTTCAGGCAAGTTTCATAAAGGTCACAAAAGTATGCACGTGGTTAGCGAGGAGCCCGTGACCGTAGTAACATAAAAACACCTCAAAGGCAGTTTAGCTGTAACTTTGGAGTTTCTCCATAGGAATTCTAAGATAAACAGGTGAACAAAAGTCGGAACAAAGACTTAACACGTCTGGAAATCAGACCTTCAGGGGAGCATGTTAATGTTAATGAACAGTTAATGTTTGAGCTGCTCCCTCAAGTCTCCAAAAGGCCACACACATGTTTTGCAGCTCAGGTGTGTGTGCTGGATATAAATATGGGGCTCTACAGTGTGGGTGACTGTAAAGAAGTCTACAGTCAAGTAAACAACAGGATCGCTTTCAGTGGGCGAACACTGAGCAACAGCTGAATCTCAGGCTGTCCCTATGGAGATTACATATTTCACGCTAGCTGTGTAATACCTCCAAATCATTATCAAAACTGTACTATTCAATTTCACAGATGCAGAAACTTAATGGGAATTTGATCTTCAATTCTCAATGGGCGCCAAGTCTGTGTCACTGTACACATGTACAATCAAAAGATAAATAAAAACTTTGCCAAGTTCCGAAATGCCATTCACACAAGCCAGATCACTGGCACCGTCACGAACAAACTGAACGCAGTTTAAAACAGTAATTAACAAGTCTTATTATAACCAGAGCAAAAAAAGGAACACTATGTGGATATAATAATACATCAAATACAGAAGGCGCATCCAGATGTACAAGTCAGGAATCCCATTATTCCATCAACTCATCTCTACACTTGAAATGACATTTGACAACAACCGCAGGAAAGAACCCTGTCAAACAATCCCAGCTGTCATTGGGCAAGAGGTGGGGTACAGCCTGGACAAATCCCCAGTAAATTATTACATTCTTTACTCTCACAAGTGAAGTAGATTTTAATGGCTTCAAGGTGCTGGTACACTATAGGTTGATGACATGTAGACTATAATCTGGAAGGAACGTCAAGCAAACCTCTGCCTGAGAATGGAGGTCTGTCGAACATTCCCGGAT
Source organism: Pseudorhombus dupliciocellatus (assembly GCA_016785235.1). Lineage (NCBI taxonomy): Eukaryota > Metazoa > Chordata > Actinopteri > Pleuronectiformes > Paralichthyidae > Pseudorhombus > Pseudorhombus dupliciocellatus. Next base: position 220,373 of record JAFBJW010000548.1, read on the forward strand.
CCGGTATGTTCTCAATTAGGAGGTCTGCTCCACCATAAAATGCAAAAGCCTTTCTCAGAGTGACTCTGCACATTTTTCTCTGCAGCGTGCCAGTTTGTTATGTTAATACAATCAAATGTACCTACATGCACTGTTTGTTAAATTTCCGCATGTTTGCACATGCTGTTTTTTTTGTATTGTTACTTGTATGTCGTATTTCAGAGAATTTTTTTCATCTCTGTTTCTTTTGCTGCCCTTTGTTGTTTTCCTCGAGCTAGGGGGAGGAATAAAATGTTCTATCTATCGACAATCTTCAGTGTCCGAGTCACACACATGTTGCAGATTTTTCCAGAATCTTTTCGTATCTAACTCTGACCATAGGAGAATTCAAATATGTCATTGTGCGCGGGCATGCATTTAATTCATGTACATGATTATGCAAAGTAGTAACCGTCCATCCCAACTTCTGCCCTGGTGAGGACACTAACTGACATCTAGAACAAACAACCACTCGCACAAAACTCGTGCCTCTGCTACACCCTGTCACTTCACACTCTCTGTTCAGTCAGGATACATTTTAAATGAACAATATGAGGCCCAGACTAAATTAAGCATGAAAAGGAGTGCACATGTCTTCTCTCTTTGAAGCAGTCATGAGGGAGCTACACTTTCCTAACTCGAGGTCTGGAAGAGACAGACAAACACCCAGTAAACAAACAAACTACAGTCTGCTTAATCCCAGCAGGGACTTTCTGGGTGATGCTCCTTCAACTAGTTGTTAGTACAGCTTTGGTATCCGGGTCCATTGATGACGTCACTGGAGGAGCTGCTTACGTAACATCCACCGCTTTGTTGTGACAGCTTCGAGCTACCAAAAACACAGACACAGAGTCACGGACAATTCATCAGTTATAGATTACGTTGGATGAACAGATAAAATGCTTTGAGTTCCAGACCAGTCATATTCTGTTTCTGTTTCTGTGGGTATGGTTATAGTTATGGTATGTCACAACTTTCCTCGCCCTCCACTTCCATCGCCCTTTTCTAGAGCCAGTGTTTGGATGGGTTAGGGTTTGTGGTGGGAGTCCATGGTAAGGGCCTGCACTCACGGTAAATATAAAGACTCATTCATAACACAAGTTCTTGCTTTGTGGTGATTTTTTCCAAAGGTTAATCCATGAGTCTGTATGTTATCCATGACTGCCATTCTATCCCCAACGTTTTTTATAACATATAAGTTGAAATGTGGTAATAGGAAGGTAATAGGTGAAACTCCACAGAAGCTAGAACTTGATATGTGTTGATGAACAATTTATATCTTATAAAGCATCACAGCTTTGTAAAGGTGGTGTGTTGAGTTTCCAGTTACAGTCTTCTCTCCTGGGAAAATGTACCGAGGGCCGACAAGCACTGTGCATTTAATTATGGGATTAGAGTCTCATGAGAACTAGTTCATTACTTGATAGAGGCAGGCTGCTCAAACCCTGTCTGCCCACACAGTGTGAAGGTGGTGACCACAGTTATGTCAGGAGACAGAGACGGCTCCCTGTCTGCCTGTAAGCTAGTGACAGTTGCTGCGGCAGCGATAGAAGGGTTTTGTCCAATTCGAGTATAGTGTATCGCAAAATTCCAGGATGGAGGAAAGTTCATAAACTGATGAAGCTGTGGGCTGAGAGTAAGTGTAATTGTAGGCATCTTGTTTGAATAGAGCACCAGTACATGGTAAACAGTAACTCCATCCTGATTATGAATGGTTCCACAAGTGACCTGGACTAGAACTCCCAGAACAGAACATGCCGTCCTATAATCCAAACAGTCACACAAATCCAAACCATCCCCCCACTTTATCAGCTTCAATCTCCTCGGGCACATACAGTTAAAAAAAAAAGAAAGTGCAGATTAAATGAAACCAGGAAGAGCCTCTGAGAAGCGAGAACATGACTGAGCTGAAGCACTGTTTGTTTTTTCATAAATTAAATGGAAAACTTCCCTTAAGAAAGTGAGTAACACAGAAAACATTCACATCCAATCAAGGAGTCTGTTTTTGCGATGGAGCTGGTAATTTTCCACAGTCTATGGTAAATGTTCATAAAAAATGATTTAGTGCACAGTGACATCTTGAGGCCTTCACAGGAAAATACTCCCTTGGGGAACAGGAAATAGGAATGTTCCCTGAAAGGACTGCAAACTGGAACCAAATGATCAGTGTCAGTGAAATGTTTCACAACAATTGTTTGATTGTTTCATCAATAAAGTAGCAGTACATTAAAGAAGTAATTTTAGTACCGATATATAATTGAAATAATTGAAATGAGCAATAAAAGTCAAATAGGGGAAACCTTTCACACAAGGTGAAAATACAAATGTTGTTTGATTTACTTAGATGAGAAATGTTGTAACATTTTGATGTAATTGATATATTCTGTTTTTCTTCCTCTAATTAACTTTAAATACAGGATAAGGTCTAAGAGGTAATAAAAGATGTTGAACTGAATGAAAGAGTTCAACATTTTTGTTTTGCAAGATCATAGTAAATGATGGCGAGGCAATTGTGGAGATTTTCTCCTAAGTGTGAACATGAGCGTGCATGTCATAGACTGAAGAAGAACATTCAGTTGTATAAACAATGGGACTGCAAAAATCAGTTTTTTGCGGTGAACAGTATGTAACTTCACAACGTTAAGAGTCCATTTCCCCAGACACACTGACACTGGCTGAGCAACTCCCTCAACCAGCTGAACACAAACAGGTGGTAAACTGAGCCAGCGGAGGGTAAGCTGAGCAGCCAGCCATGAAGAAAGCACTGCTGCTGACTAGCACGATAGATGCTGACCCTAAGAAACGGCTGCTGCCAAACTCCGCCCATTAGCACCGCTGCACATCTCCAGCAGAGTTATACTAGACCCCTGGCATTAGTATATCTCGGGAATCTCCTGGACGCCGCTTGCTTGTGAGGAAGCAACAGGGTAAGAAGCTCTATTTTCAGCCAAGTTGAAAAGCAATTCATGGAGTTGATTTTTGTTTGTGCTATTTATGTGTAAATATTAGCATACCTCTGGAGACTAAGAGTCAAGTGAATGCAAGGTCACAGTGAGGATGTAATGCTTTGCAAGGTCTGTGTGGTACCATTGAAATGGTTATTGTATATAAGTACATCTTGCCTACTTGAATTATACACCGGTAAGTTTATGTATTCCAATTTTTAGGTCGAGTCAAAGGAAGAATTGTTTCAGGAAATCACTGCACACCTGGACAGACATGCAAAGGATTCCATGCCCTTCTTTAAAAGTGACCATGGCTGAGAGCTCGTCTACCAGGACACAAGTTGAAAGTGAAAGTGAAAGGGGACATCACAAAACACATGGTGCCACTCATTCTCTCCCAGATGGGCAGATTGTCAGCGACACTCATAAAACGCAGAGCGATGCATTCCTTGGAGGTATGTGTGCAAATGTGAACTCAGAGAGCACGGACACCGGGATCCTGTATCTGAACCCTCAGACACCAAATTGGTCACTCGCTGAGAAGTTTGCTGAGCTCTCCTCAGGAAATAAAACTGGAATCTGTGCTGACAGAGACCAAGGCACTGAAGCATCATCACAGTGCACGGACATAAATGCTTATGGGGACGTGCATGTGGATGCTATGCCAAACAACTCCTCGAGATACCTCAAGAGCCATCCAGTGCAAAGGGACGCCTCGGCCAATCGGAGCACATCCAAGCTAAAAGAGCTGAATGTTGAGGAATATTCCCCAGGTGGAGGGAATACGACCAAAAAGAAGAATGTGAATAGCCCTGCTCTTAAGAAATTGGTTAAAAAGCAGGACAATGACAAGATCCCTCGACTTTTGGTAGCTATGAAAAAACGTGGTGAAGTCGACACAGAGCACCGTCCCTTCAAGTGCCCCCACTGCCCGTGGGCCTTTAAGAAGCTATGCTACCTGCAGAGCCACCTCCAAACACACTCTGGCCTCAAACCGCATGTGTGTGATATATGTGGCAAGGCTTACTCCCATCAGGGCACGCTGCAGCAGCACAAGCGTCTGCACACGGGTGAAAGACCATATCACTGCCCCTTCTGTGTCAAGACCTACATCTGGTCCTCAGATTACCGCAAGCATATCCGCACACACACCGGCGAGAAGCCCTACGTCTGTGACACTTGTGGCAAGGATTTCATTCGCTCCTCCGACCTGAGAAAGCATGAGCGGAACATGCACACCAACAACAAGCCCTTCCCTTGCACGCACTGTGACAAGACCTTCAATAAACCCCTCTCCCTGAAGCGTCACGAGCGCAAGCACCTGGGCGAAAGGCCCTTCTCCTGCCCTGACTGCGGAAAGGCCTTCGCTCTGCCCAGCCGCATGGCCGAGCACCGCAAGGCCCACGAAGGAGTGCGTCCGTTTGTGTGCTCAGTTTGCTCCAAGCGTTTCACAAAGTCCTCCAATCTGACCGAGCACATGGCCATCCATAGCGGCGCACGGCCCTATAAGTGCACGCAGTGCAGTTTGGCGTTTGCCATGGCCTCCCGCCTCGTACGTCACCAGTACGTGCACAACAAAGAGAAACCCCTCAGCTGTACGGGCTGCAGCAAGAACTTCTGCCAACTTCAGACACTGAAACTTCACCAGGAGCAAACGTGTGCTGGAAGAATCTTTGTCTGCGTGGACTGTGACAAATCCTTCCAGTGTGCCACAAAGCTCGCGCAGCATATGCTGAGCCACAGGGACAAGAGTGTTTAAAGAGAGCGACATCCATCATCATGCGGGTACCAATGAGACAATTTACAACTGAAACATTTTATTAATTTCAAATATCCAGTTCCAGACACATTGCAAGTCACGGGACACCAGATTTTTTATGTCCAAGTGCTTATATCGAATAGTTGTTGATGTAATGTTTTAAAACTCAATACTCATGTACAATCTTTCCCCACGGTGCTGGGTTACCACGAGTATGGCAAGAGATAAAAATTATCCCTGCATTGACACTGGAGCTGACAGCTGTGTGATGTTAAAGTGCTTACAAGAGCTTTAGATGGTTTTTAAAGTGACAACATTCTCTCAGGTTATATCAGGATCACATAGCTAGAACACATGCATTCAATATTTGTTGCATAGAAAGTATTGTTGCTAATGGTATGGAATGTGTTTGTTGTCATCATTCTCATGCATGATTTTAGTTTTGGTTTTCTGTTGTCTTTTCATTTTGCTTGCATTATTTAAGATGTAGCAATTATCCCAAATTGCCCCCTACTGACTGGCTGCAGACTAGATTCCCCTCCATGTTAGTGGATGGGACATGAACCAAACTGGAATATCAAAATACAGGTCTAATGGTATTTTTCTCACAGATAATTTGGTGAAGTGCCACTTTTTCTGGGAAATTTGGTTTTAATTACTTCTTTAATGGAATGGAATAAAAATGAATGAATGATGAATCATGAATGACATACATTTTTCTGAGTACACTTGCTTATGATGGATTGTTCTGAAATTGACTGAATATTATGGCAGCTAAAAAACTACAACCTTTTGTGAAACACAAGGCGAGAGTGTGCAAGAACGTGTGAGAGAGAATCTCAAGCATGTAACCTTTAAAAAAATATATTTTCAATAAAATGTGTTAATCTAATCTTTTTGTTTTTTGAAAAATCATAAAAAAAAAACATGGACACAAGAAGTTCATGAAACTACAGGGACTTTGAAGTGCAAATCATAAAACAATTAAATGTTAAAAAACACAATGAATGGAAGGTGCGATCAAAAAAGGCTTGCGTAATAATTATTTACAAACCTAGACAGGATCTATATCTTTTTAACTCTTTGGGGAGATGTCTGGGATGCCACTTGATGATGTCTTTCATAAAGCTCACTATTCTGAATGTGTTTATGCTCCGGCACGCTACTAGCAGGCAGTAAGTGGTCTCATAAACCGCAGAAGCCTGTGTGGTGGACGCTCAGCCAGTGTCCCGCTCACACTTCCCCGCCACTGCAAGCTAATCGAAAAACGAGACGGCATCTGCCGTGTTGTCACTTGCTCTACATTAAGTAAAAGGCCCCATTTGGATTCCTAGCTATTACATTGCAAACCACATGAATTCAATATGTGACTTTGGATTAGTTGTTCCCAGAGTGTTGTGTCAACGAAAACAAAAAGACAGTGTCATGTGCTGGTGCAGATATAAAAAACAAAAGCATTCAGGTATAATACATAAGGCACAAGTCAGTCCAAGTGAAGGAGGTAAAAATGTATGTTTGTATGTATGTATATTTTATATAATAATACATTTAAATAGCCTCCACATACATGAAGATAACATGACTGTTACTAAGGCCCCTTCTCAAATGGAGGCACAGCGTTTATCATTAGAGCAGTAGTCTTTCCTTGGCTCCCCCTCCCCCCTCAACCACGTGGTATCGTCTCTGTATATACAGTCAGTCATCCAACTTGGCAGCATCCTCTTACAAGGTTTAAAGATCGCTTGTATTTATGAATATTAATAAAACTAAATATGCAATACCGTACAATAATTCCCACAATAGGACTCCTCTTCTGTGCAGCCGATAAATGACATTTATCTTATTTATGTGTTAATGTTTGTTCATGCACTGGTTAATATTTGATCATAAAGAAGACAAAATGAAATTAGAATGGTGGACTTTTGAGCGTAATTGTAGCTTATGGGTTTTCTCTTTAAGCGTTAACATTTTATGGATAGTTGTTCCAGGGCGCTGTGCAGTGTGAGGGTCTGGTGAACCTGATACTCAGTGACCAGTTACATACATACCACCACATTAAAGCTTCCTTCAGTGCAGCCTGCCTATTGAATACACAGTCACTAAGGTCAATTAAGGTATCCCTTTCACCAAGCATGTCCTGCAATCATTGGTGATTTCCCCACTGTCAGCTTTTGAGAAGCCTGTCTCAGCTGCTTCAGTCACTGAAATACGAGTGGCCGTGCCAGTCCATCTGGAGTATTTCTGTATCTAATGTGCAACATGATGGTGAGCAAGCTGCATGTGGGGGTTTGAAACCACATCCTTAAAAAGAAATGCAGGGAGTAATGAGTGGACTAGATCTCGCTGCCCCTGAGCTCAAATAATTCTCCAATAAAACATATAGGCACTGATGAGGTGTGAGATCCTCACATTGCAGCTGCCGCTCCTGCAAAAACACAAAAGATTCAAGGACCTTAATGTATGTATATAAAAACACATCTTCATTTAAGTTGCTTTCGGACACGCACTGAGCTCTGGATCATCTCTGGGCAGTCTGCAGAGGGGTTGTGTGAGAGACTGAGATCTGAACGTTGTTGGGATTTTTTTCTTAATGCCAGTGTCACCTGAGTCCTCCAGAGTTCTGTGTTGCTGACATCTGAGTGGAGAGTCTCTTATAATACATGTGGGTTTATCTTAATTATACTCAAATTTACCTGAGATGTAGAGTAGTGGTCCTCACATGGGTCCTAGCGCAGCTGCTGACCTGTTGTGTCAAACTTATTTATAAAAAAAAAAAATCAAATAAATATTCATTTTTTTAACTTTTTACACATGTCAAATGTAGTGGCAGCTAAGCTGCTCCAACCTTTTGAATTTCAAATCCTAAAAATATGCCCTGCACACACTGGTCAGCAAATGTGTTAATGGCAGTGCCAGAAGGGGAGGGAGCCCGGCCTCAGGTCACTGACCGCAGAAATCCCACATAAGAGAAGAATGTGGAGCTTGGCCCTCTTTATTCATAGCATGCATAGTTTATTTCTTAAGGTGATAATTGGCATAACTCACCTGCTTTCCTTGAAAAGGGATTGACTGCAGCAGAAGAGGGCTGGGGGTGGTTAAAAGGGGCCATTGGAGGTGGTGGGGGTTGCCCGATCCCAGTGAAGGGGGGTGGCTCCTAAGAAAATGTAAAACATCATTGGCATCACATACATTCACTGTATTGAAAGCTTGATTGAATCTCAAAGGTATAATGGACATGTCCTTGAATCTCACTGTCTGAGCTGTGCTCCTCTGCTCGGAACTCTCCCTTTGGACATCTTTGGGTTTCGATTTGAACCAGCCACTGAACCAACCCACCTTGGCACTCTGCATATAGAACAAAGAGGCAATGAGTGATGTCAGAGGACTCTTGTGCACTTTAAACAGTTTTTGTCAGTGTGCCACTGGACCCACCCACCTGTTCTGGAAGCTTATTTGTTTGCCCAGAGGGCGTGAAAAGCTCTGTGTTGCTCTGGGGGTAATGATCCTGGGGACTGATGTCAGCCTGCAGCATCTAAACGGCAAATACTTCTGTAAACATTTCACAGTGTTCTACACACACTACATTGAGGTTATTAGTGAAAGTTCCATTGTTTTCATTATATATAAATCTAGAGAAATCGGTGACATCCTTTATTTGTGCTCACCTTGCCTGTTCCAGAGAATGACCAAGCCCCTGTGGGCATAAATACATCACATCAGCTGACTCCCTCACAATCCATAATAAATCATTTTATAGAGAAAGGAACGAATGGGTTCTAAAGTCTCACCCCCTCCTGCTGGAGGCACATCACTTGGTGGACAATGTGTCGAGGCACTTCTGACCTCAGCACTATCTGTGTTATGATAACTGAAGTCTTGGCTCTGGGCCACTGTGGCCAGTGGGGGGTCATGAATCAGGGCGACTGGAGGCGGAGGACTGGCACCTGGCCTACACACACAGAGCAACAGAGAGCAGGGTGACATAATAAGGACTTCTAGGACAGGGTATCACATGGTTCGAAACAGTTTTGCTGAATGGTTTGTACCAGTGCTGAGCTCCTGTGATGTTTGACGGCAACATTTCTTCAGTTTGATGCAGGAGGCTTTCTTGATCCTCACCGCCTCTGTAATAAAGGAGCTCGGGCTCAGGACTCTGGATGTCATGGCTAAGGTCGTCCAGTGCTGAGAAAAAAGACAGAAACATCAGTGCGCTTCATTAGCAGACGTACAGGAGACACTGCGCTGCTCACGTACGGAAAGCAGGCCACACAGAAGATGATTCAGGATAGTGAGGGCACTTGGAATTACCTGAGTACACTTTGCTGTCCCCATGGGCCAAAGAACATACCTCAGGCTCTGGTCGGTGTGTTTCACCGCAGTCATAACTCCCGGTCTGAAGCGAAGTTTGTACAGTAATTTAGTGTCCAAGCAAGTGAGGCTGTACAAACCCACATCGGTGCTGATGAACTATTCACGCCAGTATGCTTACGTCCCAACAATAGCAACAATACCGTGCGGATATTTGACAGCGAGATAGCAATGAATACAAAATCTGCTGAATGTCATGGGAACGACATTTGATCACAACCCAAGCCAGAGGGCCACTAATTAATAAACATAAAGTACATGTGGAGACGTGCCAGGCGAAACCATAAACATCTGTCTAAGTTGGGTACAGAAAAGTGGGTCTGTGTGCTTATGAAAGTAGTGTAGTGTGAAAATGCCAAAAGGAAACCTGGACACCTGCACAGACTCTGCTCTGTCCACAATCTCAGATTTTCTAGCTGACCAACTTTTTCCAACACTTGCAAAAAAAAAAAAAATGACACCATTAACTTGCAGAATCAGACCCATGTGCTGAATGGGCACCAGATGCTACTGGTCCAGTTGCAGCGCTAAAGTGGTGTGATGTGATAAATAAGGATAAGGATGTATATTTCCATTTTGGTACACAGAGAGAGGCGAAAGGAAAAGAGATAGCCAATCACCTGTAAGCTGTGATGCCTAGCGCGCAGCTGTCTCAGCCAATCAGGTTCCTGCCCGGTTGCAGTAACGCCTCCCTCACTGAATTCCCCCTCGGTGTGTCTCAGTCTGTCTGCTAGCTGCAGGAGAAAGCACACTTGCCGTGTGTGCGTTGAGACACGGACACTGAACCAAAAGTGTGCCACAGTGAGTCGCGTACCTTAATAACCTCTCCTGTCAGCACGAAGTAAGGCTCCCTCTGTCGGAGGACTGCTTGGCCAACCACCTCACAGTAATGGAAGGCCTGAGAGGCAAGTCCACAGTCCAGCAGTCGACTGGCATAGAGGAACTTATACACCTGACCAAATTCAGCATCACATACCATTTAAAATCAAATGCATCAACCACTAAATTGTTTGTGCGATGGTGGAGGGTACCTGAAAGGATGGTATTGAAAAACCTTTTTCCCCAAGAGTCTGGCAGTATTCGTACATCTCGGTGCACTGGATGGCAGAGTTTGTGGCAAAGCATTCGAAAGGTTGCCTGAGGACAGAGGAGAGGAGGAGAGGATCAAACTTCATGGACTTCATGGACACTAACAACGGATGCAGCATCACAGATCCAGGGCAGCTCACCTGTGGCTGCTGCCCAGAAGCACCAGTCTCTCTGCCTTCTGAGTGAACACACCAAAGGGAACCCCGGCTGTCAGGTAGCACACGTGGGCGGCGTGCAGGAGGCGTCTGGACGCTGCGCGCCAAAGACAACCACGAGACAATCAGCTCTCTGGACGCGAGACGGCACTAGCACCGTGTCAGTCAGCGCTACCCCATACCCAATGTGTCCCCCGTGGTGATGATGGCCTTCCGCTGGATAGCAGGTTCTCCCGTCTCATTGGAGAGCATGACGGCCAGATGTGGCCTCCAGTCCCCAAGTTTTTCATTTCCCCAGCACTGTGCACGGAAGACGGAATATCAAGACTCGTATTGGCTGATCAGGTTTAATATGAGACGAATGGCTTGTGTGAGCATTTAAGTGATGTTTTACCGTGGCAACAGCAGGGATTCTCCCAGACAGCAGCTGGAAGAGAGTCTGGAGGGGATCACTGGCCGTTAGTTGGCCTGTAAACCTGCCAACGGAGCAGCCAAGGCTTTATTACACAGGCAGCGGAGGCAGTGCACTAAAATGACACATCACATTTAAAGGCCATCCATACTGACACTCTGTATAGAAGCGACCCATCCTTACAGCAGAAATTCAGCCCCTCATGTCAATCACAAATCAAATCACTAACCCCGCCCCCCCACACACACATTCCTCTACTGACACAAGCTGCTCTGGGACATGTTGCTGATACCAAAATAGTCTGGTACATAAAAAGGAGATCCTTCGAACTGCAATTTAGTGCGTACACCTTGTGAAAGGCAGAGCCTCCACTCATGAATTTTTACTCTGACTGTGGTGAGCAGATATTAAAAGGTTTTAATTCCTACTGAATATGTCCAGCCAGATGATTTACAGTCTGATGGAAAGTGTTAATGGCCTCAGTTATGTGCTGTCATACGAGCACGGACTGCAGATTATAAATAACTCTGACGGGAACATAAACTCTTAAAAACAAGGTGCACATGAATTCACAAATGGATTACCACTGATCAATCAAAAATTAAACACTTCTTTACACTTGTTTCAAAATGGCAACGCACCTCCTAAACACAATTCTAAACAATTATCTTAAGAGCACTGATTTTCTCATTTAGTTTCTTTTTTTGAGAATGAAACAAATGAGGTTGGGGCCACATATTTGATCTGTTTTTATTTCCATTACTGTAATTACCTCCTCAAACTCTAAAACAGGAACTTTATTCGTTTATATTTGTGTTAGCATTATTTATCTTTGCCCTGTGGGAAAGCGATGAGACTTGCTGCACAGAGTAAGTGTCAAGTTCTTGGCCTTGTGCTTCTCATGTCAAAGGTTTAACAATGTGTGAGATACAGATCATACTTATTGTTGATTGCACTATTAACAGAAGGCACAAATACATCCAAGAATATTTAAATTTCCACTCATGAAATTAGAACTGAGTAGAGAGCCATGCTGGCAGCTCTGAGCTAAATGCTAACAGCTGCATGACATGCAGACAGTGACACTGACTAACATGCTAATGTCCTCAAATTCCACTTCAAACAAAACTTTGTTCTTAAATTCAAACCTGATGGCGGCACCAGAGGATGCATAAGAGGATCACCAGTCTATATAATTGTTTTTCAGTCTGAGGGATTCTCCAAACACAGCTGTGACTGTGACACTGTTCATTGTTGCTTGAGGCTGTAGCACAGGTTTGAAGTACAAATGGAGGTAACCTAAAAGGGGACATTTCTTCACAAATTACCGCCTGCGTGTGAAGCTGCGAGCTGGTTTATTGCAGCTGTCATGTCTCAGATGACTATGCTTCTCTCACCTGTTCAGCACGCTGGTGTAGGACCTGTTGTCCATTTTGCTGGCCAGGAAAAGTGCGTGCCCCCACAGGCCGCTGCTCATGGCTGACTCCAGGGCCTCCTGGTAACAACATGGGTGACAGTGAGAGGACGCACACTCAGATCTCAGCTTAGTGTGACGCACACAGTTATGGACTTTCACATTTTTACCCGATCATTCCTAATTTTTACAGCCTTTGCAGAGGTATTTCAATCAGATGACAATGAGCAACAGGTGTGTAAATGACATATGGTCATAAGTATATATATATAAGGATTGAAATATGTCATGTTATGCCTTTGGGAAGAACACTGAGATGATAAGAAGAACCCACAGAGGACATCAGACGATTAGAGATAGTGTCAGAAACCTTCTTTCTTCCAGCCAACAGCAGCTGTGTGTAGCTCTGCAGCGCCTTCCCCGAGGTCTCGGAGCTGAAGCTGCTCATGGTTCCAGTGAGCAGGTCATCTCCTTTTTGAGGTGGGGCTTCAGCCGCCGTGCCGTCACTCAAGTCAATGAGCGTGGGGGATTCCAGCTCCCAGCTTCCATCTGAACGTGAGTCCTGCATCAGCAGCTCGGCAATATCTGATCCAACTATTTGCTGAAACCATAAAAAAAAAAACATTTGGTGATTTAGCTCTTCCACAAATGAATAAAACAATGCCAAGATTAGCACTAAAGAGGCTAAAGTTAGTGAAAACTCTTACTCCATTCTGTCTGCAGAGCAGTATCAGCAGATTCCACAGGAGGGCAGCAGAGCTCTTGTCCTGCAGCTTGTCGTCCGTCATGCAGGCTCCCGCCTCCTGCTGGGCAAACTCCATAGCATCCACTTTGTGCAAATCCTCCCTTGTAGAAACATGACAAACTCAAATTCATTCAATATTCAATTTAAAATGTGACCTCTGTAAGACTTAAACGTTTGTGACAAGTATGTCATCCAGAACAGGAGTAATTAGTGGTGAGCATTTTCAGATTTACACCTCAATTTAACATATAAATACCTAGTTAAGGGACCTGGGAAGTTTCTCATCTCCTGCTGTTCTTGTGTCTCACTCAAAATAACCTGTGCGCACGTAAAGAGAAAACATCCACCTTTAGTATTACTCAAGGAAAATAGTTCTTGTGTGTGTTTGAAACGTTGAACATACTTCCAGGCTGTGGATTTCCAGAGGACTGACGTTCTTCTGTGTTGAGAAGAGCGGAGTGACCCGAACCAGCTGCCCTGCAGGTCCGAAGCTGACCACGGCGTGAGGGACTGAGTACTTCAGAGGAGCTGTCTGATGCACCGATCCATGGTCTGAGGAGAGACGTGATGCATAGCAGCAACGTGTGGTGTGATAAATAAATGAACCTGAGAGGAAAGACTCCACACTCACCTGCTTCAGAGGTGTGGACAGCCGGTGGCACAGAGTCACTGTGCTCACTTCCATTAATGTACTGGCTAAGTTCATAGCAGCTGGAGGACAACCCTGAGGTTTTAGAACTTTCCAATGTCCCCAGGTGATAAGAGGACACTTCGTCATTGTCCCTGGAAGGAGTTTCTTCATAGTCATTGGGATGATGCTGGGACTTCTCCCTATAGTGGTCATACCTGAAGAAATAAATATTGCACGTTCAATGTTCATGAATCTGCTGGACCTATTTGAGACACCAGTGATCTGAAACTGTTCACTGGAAATAACCAGGAAATCCTTTTATTCCAAACTGGAACCATCATCTTCAACTGACAAATAAGTGGTTAAAGTTAGCGATAATGATTTTAGCCGGTCTGTCCCTTCCTGGGCTGGATATATAAAGGGTATAACACTGCTCGTCACCTGTTCTCCTCAGGGTAGGAGCTCCCTGGGTGTTCCTGCTTGAGGTTTCTGTCCTGATAACCGTCTGTTCTCCATGACTCTTGGGGAGTCCACTGGCCGGCATCTTAAAGAGACAATAAACAAACAAAACAAACCAGCACAGTGCTATTTTATTTGTTTTTGCCCTGATATTAGGACATTGATTCCTAATTAAAGTGTTGCTTTCCCACAGGTTTGTTTTGTGTGACAGTACCTGGTCGTCCATGCTGTCCTCTGTAGTAGTCCTGCTCATAATAACCATAGTTCTCTCTGTAGTCCCAGTGGCTATGTGGGGGATAGTCGTACCCATGTCTGGCAATAAAGTTACATTAATGCATTTGATCACTTTCCTTCCCTGTTAATCCCTCCATTAGGAAAAAAGTGATCAAGCACAGATGGATAGAGTTTAAAATCTATAGATTAAATGAACTTTATGAGTTAGTACCAAAGGTAGAAAGGACAACATTCACTCAAAATCCACATATCGCTGTTGCACACAATACAACACCTTGGGGTTTGTATTACACTGAGATCAAAGACCATTCAAAACCTGTCTTTGCACACCTGGAGTGGTGGTCTGCTCGCCCATGTCTGTAGGAATACTGCTGGTAGTTGTGGGCATACTGGTCAGGTCTGGCAGGAGGGCTGGCGTATTGGGCCCTGTAGCGGGCCTCGGGATGAGCCCAGTGTCTGTCCCTCTCTCTGCGGTCCGGAGGTGGACAGCTGTGGTCCCACTCCTGCTGGGGATACCTGCTATAGTCCTCTCTGTCTTTAGTCCTGTGGGGGTAGTGATGGCCAGGGTCGGGCCAGGGGTGACCTCGGGGATCCATGATGGGTTTAGCTCAGCTGCTGGAGCACCTGAGGAGGGAGAAGAGGAAAAAAAATCTAAAATAAAATCCACACACATGAATTTGCATTTGTTTGTTTAGGCACTTACAGAGTCAGACGCAGTCAAAGTACAGCTGCCACTGCCACATCATTTCACTCACGCCACGAGCTGATAACAAGTCAGAGTGATAACAAGAGGATAAAGTTCACTGAAGGGATCCAGAACTAGGCGTTGTTAGTGCACAGACACCACAGCTCCAAAAAAATACTGCAAATTATACGCGTAAGAAAAAAACAAACAAAGTTGAGGCAAATCTGTACCATGAAGATTCAGTATGTGTGCACACTGGGTCTTCAGGTCCTTCATGTGTTGGCTGTGAGGACCCAGCCTGCGTGAGCTCCCTCACTCTCTCTCTCTGAACGTAAACACAGGAGCACGCCCTGAGGAGTTTGACAGCTGCAGTCCAACATCAGCAGGGAAAGATGGAACCGGTCCTCGGCCTAATATAGTCAATAAGTACACTCCTCTCTCACAGCCTTCTCGGAGACATGGGGATCCGTCTCCTCGGATTGTCAAGGATGAGAAAAAAAAAAAAACAGTAACATCGAGCGCTGCCACGTTGCCGGTGGGAGGAAGAGGAGGGTGACTGTGGCTGGTCTGCGGTCAGTGTTGGTGAAGTCACAGCGAGCAACGCCTCATGGAAACTGATCCAGAGTCAGTTCAATAGAGGCGCTCACTTCTGTCTGTGGGGTTCACCAAACTGCGGCGCCCCCTGTCTGCAGACAGTTATTGTTCATCATTTTCTATTGACGATTGACTAAATGTGATCCACTTTATATTTGCCTCCATATTCTTTATTATTTACAATGTTCATATTAGCATGAAGTGGCATTTTATGTCCCTTGTAAATAATCACCATCATAATGTTGCTATATACATGGTCAGCAAAATGACCATGAAAAAAACTATAATGTGTTTCTGTTTTTTATTGTGTGTTTATTGTGTTTTAATTTTAAAGGTTTTTAGGCCAGGCCAGGTGCAATATTCAACACACAACATGCATCTAAACCAATTCAACACCATTTGAATTTGAATTTGAACTTATTGAGATCTGGAGGATGTGCACCAGACTAGCACTGTCATGATTTGTTTTTGTTTTTGTTTTTTTGTTTTTGAAGAGGTGGTGGCTATTTGAAATTGTATTGGATGTTTCCCCAGAAAGTATTTTGTGGACCCAAGCACCAGCAAAAATGATGAGTAGATAATCATTGGATTTAGATTTCCCTTCAAGCCAATATGTCTCCATAAAGTGAACAAGTGATCATCTGACTCACTGCTGATCTCAATATGGGCTGTTTTGCTGTGTCTGCATCACGCAGGCTTATTTGCGCGGAAGAAAAACAAGCGGGCTCGACACGTTGCAGGACTGACTGGGCGCGAAGTGACGGCACAACAGGTACTTTCCATCGCACCCAGTTTCCCGTGAATTACTTCATCGCGTGACTACTGAAAACAACAGCTGCGGTTGCGAGGCAGGGCCGCGGGGTGGCGCTGGAGCACAGACACTCCGGTGGGTGTAAATCCGTGGCGCTTCCACGTGACCAACGGGACCGGTTTATGCAAATGAGCAGCGAGGGCAGAAGCCGCGGCTCAGGAGTCAGCACCAGACCCGACACGCGCTCTCTGCCGCTCGCACGCACTCGTCCTGGAGATTGTGGGACAGCAACCAGCCGCTCGGATGTGCAATATGACTTTAGAGGAAAGCAGCGGGGACAATTCGTCAGAAAGGTTCGTCTCTCTCTTCGCTCTCTGGCTTTACGCGCGCTTGTGTTCTTTTTTTTTTTTTTTTTTAACGGTTTTGCTAGTTAGCAGCTCTCAGCAGCGTTAGCCGCAGAAGCTAAGCTGCGCTGTGTGCGGATGATGGGCAGACTGGTGCTGTCCTCCGTGTTTACTGCAGCTCCTGCAGCGATGACTTTCATCATGCAGACCCATCTGTCCAGATCTAATACCGCACACCGTAGATGACAATACACACAAACGTATAAAGTTATAAGTATTCATGTCTTAACATGGAGACAGCCGCATCACTGTCTTTGTTTCAGATGGTGCTATACGTATGTTTTGATGCATCCACGGGGATTTCTTTGAGAATTTAATAGAAGACATTTTTTTTAGGACAGTTTGGAAAGTCTGCCAGTCAAAACACTCAAGTGCAATGTTACATCAGCAGGTTTCATTCACAGTGATTAACTTGGGTTTACAATAGAATGTAATATAGGTAGTATAGATAGCTATAGTTGTAATATAGTGTAGTACAGTTCTGCTTGTTGACTTTTCAGTAAATGTGTGGCTCATGTGTTTTTCCTCAGGATGGACTCGGTGGCCAAAGCCTTAGAGGAGGTCCTGAGCTCAGCGTTGCCCCAGGGTTGCATCACTGTCGGTGTGTACGAGGCAGCGAAGTCGCTGAACGCGTAAGTTTAAAAATAGCCTCAACTGTTGCAGCACCGACACGTATCATTCAGGGGCATAGGGGGTGTGTGTAGGGGGGGGGATTGTTCTTTTTCCTAATCGCTCCCCTTGTTTACCACAGGGATCCAGACAACGTGGTGCTGTGTCTGCTGGCCACAGACGAGGAGGAGGAGGACGTGGCTCTTCAGATTCACTTCACCCTAATCCAGGCGTTCTGCTGCGAGAATGACATCAACATCCTGCGGGTGAGCAACATGAGGCGTCTGGCGGAGATCCTCGGCGGAGTGAAACCTGGAGGGGAGCCCATGGACCTGCACTGTGTTCTAGTTACTGTAAGTGAAATTACTCACACCCAATTACAGTACCACTGCAGCACATTGCTCACTTCCCCTCAGACAGTAATACAGGTCATTTCACCGGCCTTTGTCTTGCATGCCAAAGAACTGTAACCATTCAGGGTCGTGCAGTGTGAATGATGTCAGACTGTTTGCACGTTCATAAATCAGCAGGTAGTAACTGCTCCTACTCTTCTCCTGCAGAATCCCCAGTCGTCGCTGTGGAAGGACCCCGCGCTGAGCAAAGTGAACAGATTCTGCAGAGACAGTCGCTGTTTGGATCAATGGGTGCCTGTCATCAACCTGCCTGACCGATGAAGCTGCCTGGAATATAAATGTATTGTGTGCATATTGAGAGGGGGAAACAGTAACTCCACAAGGCCTGTGTTAATGTCTGTGTTGGACTCCTTTGGAACGCACCCCAGAGACAGACAGAGACAGGAGGGGCTGGCGGGAGAGAGAGCGCGCACGAGGAAGGGCTACGTTCCAGCAAATTTACCAGGTCAGGGTGAACCCATGGGCCAAGGAAGAGTGACTCAGCAGCCTCGGTTCCAGGATTTCCACTGTATAACCGCGCCTTTCTCTGCTGAGATAGAAGCCTTTACAGGAAACTGAATCATGTGAGGGGAGAAGCACATGTGGCGGTGAGCACACGCGCAGGACTGAGGAGGGGAAAAAGCAGAGACAGAGCGCCTCAGTTGACAAAACTCCCAAGAACCTGACCACACTGGAGAAGACCATTCAGAGCTCAGCCTGAGGACAAATTGACCAAACTCCAAGCATTTCTTTGACAGCACATTTATTTAACACTATTTAAGACTTGTCACTTTGATTACTCTAAAGGGAAAGTTTTCAAAGCTTATTGTTATTATTATTATTATTTTTATTATTATCATCTGAAGGGCATTGCGATGTTCAGACTTGTCCACTAATGATCTTTTTATGTGTTATTAAATTAATGAGTCATATTTATTGTGCATTATTTCACTGACTTTGTCAAGTTGACTAAAATAAACAAAACAAACCAACAACAGTGTCATGGCTGGTTTTGCCTTAATGGTTTCCTGTAACAACAGGTGAGCATGCAGGAAGTCACATGTTGAGGAACTGCACAAGTTCATCAGGACACGCCTCCTGCACCTGGAGTCTCTCAGGGACATTGACAACTCACATGGAACAACATGTTTTCCCACAGGGTTTGGATTTTGCCCTGGCGCTGGACCAATAGCAAGAGCGCATGTTAACTTCAGTCGTCTGCCGTGATAATCACGATCTGAGTTGTACCGTTCATTTGAATCAAATGTGTACCTGCTCTGGACTAGAGCCTGAGACTCCTCGAAATCCTCTCCACCCCCGCATGGGAACTCCAGTAAGAAGTGACCTTTTGCATATTTCGAATATCCAGTTACACTGAGGGGAGGAGAATTCCCATTGTAGTTGCTAGTGAGTGGGATGGCGCCGGCCGTGGTGACGCTTACTTCACAGCCCTCTGCGTCTACGCAGTCACAGCTAAATTTATAGCGGAGGGGATTAAAAATAGCAGGGAGGCAATGAGGCAAAAACCATGTTGACGAACCATTTCAGGCTGCAGAAAGAGAAAACCAGAACCTATTGGTGCTTGCGCAGAATGGGGAGGGACAAAGCCTTTTTTACACAGAGGGTCACAAGACAATGGACGCATGAGTCAGGGCTATTCACGTCTCCATTGGCAGAGCTGAGCAGTGCTTTAGCTTCGCGGCTAAAAATAGCCCCCGTGAATAGAGGCGTTCCCTCTGACCACTGGCACACTGACAATAGCCACACTTGTAATTAGCAGATAGTGTACGCAGAGAGGCCACTGAGACGTCAGCGTGCATCCAAAGGACATGGAGAGGACAGCAGACCTCCCTGGTGGTGCTGCTGGGTAGTGGATAACAGATGGGGAGGGGAAAGTGGGCCAAAATACAGGACTGACTGGAAGACCGGAGAGGAATGTGGGGTGTGACAGTGGCTGGAGGCTCTGTGGCTCTGTGCTGAATTGATTTAAAGGGTGTCTTTTGCCCAAGTGCCGCACAGAGGGAATAACACGCAGGTCTGTGCACCACTGAACAGACCGACCTTCAGTCAGACCACGGCAGGACACTCATGACAACAGAAATGACACTGTAGAGCTTGTCTTCCTTTACACAAGTGACTGATGAACAGAAAACATTTTTAGTCCCAGAAGAGGTTGTGCTTCAAGATGACACAAAAACATGGCAACAGAAAAGTAGGTGAGATCCTGGCGATACTAGATCATGGCCTTATCTCTGAGCTTCACCAAGAAACTGACAGGTAACACAATCACTACAAAGCCAGTCCCGACGGCCCGACGAGCGAGGATTACATCAATGTGGGCCAACATATGGGCTGACCTTGTAACATCATACCTGTGGAGACACAGACAGGAGAGAAGAGGCTGAACCACATGAGCAGAGACTATTGCATAACAGGCTGGCCCTGGCTCGGGGCTGCTGCGCCGGGGAACTGGAGCAAACCGCAAACGCTTGTGTTCTCCTGGTTTGTTTGAAATCCGCGGCCTTTGATTCTGACAAAGCAACAACAAGTTCAGTATTCGTTAATAACTAATTGCCCAAATGATTAGTTGCAATGTCAACATGGAAAGAAAGATATTATCATCGAGGCAAGACTGATACGCTTAGGTTCAAATGCATGAGTCCAACACAGCGTGGACGAGGCTCGTCAAATATTCTACCATCATTATGAATCATTTGAAAGAACAAGACTTTACTTTAATGACGTGAGTTTATTTGCTCTTGCCACAGACAGGTAAAGGCAGAGCGTGATATACATTGTGTGGGAAACCAGCAGTTTGTCCTTATATAACCAATAATTAAGAGTCACAACACATCAACCAAATACACAATTAACCAGAGGAGCACATTCAGTTTTAATCCAACTGCTGAATTACTGTTGCAAAACAGAAAATGAGAGAAGAAGGTTACATTACACAGATACAAGCAAGCGCATACTGTGACATATGGACATACATGAGTCACTGAGAAGTAGGACATCATACAGGTTACACGCCCTCTTCACCTTTATTATTCACAGTATCACACCACAGCACTTGTGTGACCAAAAGGCAGTCGAGAGGTTGAAGCAGGTTTACTTCATCATTAAGGCCCTGGCTGGCAAAATTGCAATATTAGTTGATTTGCACAAGCACCGACACACAACGCTCATGATAGAGTCCGAGGAGGATTTGGAGCAGCTTTGAATGTGGAATGTTTCAAATCCAAGAGAATAACAGTCATCTGGTGTTTCTAAAGAGGACAGCAAGCATAAGGAAATACTAAAGTCATGATACAGGGAAGTTAAAGTACAGTGATAGTACAGCTATAACGCTCAGCTCTGAGGAGAAAGAGAAAGAAACTGCAGCTAAAAATAATAATGATAATGACGATAATAACAGTTCTGTGGAAGGAACCCGAAGTCTAATCTAAGGGTGACAGTGATTAACATGGCACAGATTAGTCTTAAATACTTGTCCTCCAACTTGTCCTTGTCTGTGATGATCAGACATTCTGTGCCGCACATTGAATGAACACATGATTGTACTCGAAGTTCATTGCATGACAAAATCAATTAAATTCAATCCTAGATATTTAATTGTTTTGCTCTGGATTCGGGCCAGTGCTATTGAACTTGATCTTAAGAAGTGTTCACCAGCTACCGGAGCCAAAATAACATCTCATTAACATTCTTAATCAAATGTTGTTTCTGCAAAGGTTCGAGTTCTGTTTTGACAGTCTGATGAATTTGAATTTAAATTTCTGTCTGTCTGTGACTAGATGGCAAATAATGTCACGGCAGCAGAGGCACTGGACTTGTTCTTCCTGTGATGGACAGCACAGTTTACTCTTCCAACCACATTATCTCAGGCCCTCATTATCACAAGCACACAAACTGCAACAACCGTTTCCCACAGCGGGCCAGATGAAAGTAAGAGGTGAAAGCTGAAAGCCTAAATCTGATTGGACCAGTGATTGAGGGGGCTTGTTTATGCTTGCTGTGATAATTAGAGGGTCAGGGACTCTTCCCCCCGCGGAACAGTTTCCTCTAGATCTTATCAGCCGACAGCGCGGGGAAGTAAAATCACAGCTGAGTCTCCAATTCAAAGTTTAATTCACCATTGTTCGAGCTGAAGATCTGATCAGAGGTCACAGCTTCAGATGTACACCGGTTTCTTTGGTGTAAATGCTGACTCACTGAATCCATTTCTTATCAAGTTGCAGCAGACACGTGAAAAATGAACAGGGATGAGCTGGCCTCAAGGCAGGGAACAGTGTGACTATCTGATCTTTTCCACATGAACATCAAGAAGGACAAGCAGCAGGCGTTCGGCTCAGTTCCCCTACAAGACAGTGCAAGGCTTCTTGTCCTTGAAAGGGTTTTCAGAGGCAGGGATGCCCATTAGCAGCGGGTCATTCTTGGCGTGTTCCCCACAGTAGCGCATTAGGTCTGACGAGGCCTTGGACACCTGCACAGAAATCAATCCAGACACCCATCACCCTCGACATGAATGCGGCAGAAGTGGACCGGTCTGGGCGCACGGCTGCGAATACAAACGCACCTTTATCCTCTCGATGCTGGCCTCTATCCTCAGCTGCCGCACCGTCCGCCTTGCATGAGCTATGCTGCTGGAGCTCTGCATCTTTGACGACATCGCAGTTTGTGAACAGCTGTGCCGAAACCTGCGTCGAGAAAGACAAAATATAGGCTACACACTCTGCGCGCAAGCTAATTAGTGCAGAGAGATGCTGGTATTTGTGCAAAGGAAGCCAACATGGGGCACAGAGTCATGAATCTACTGAAATGCTTCCTGGCAACATGCTGGTCCCCAGGGATTAAAAAGGCGACTTAAAGGTCAGATTGCCATTAAAAAATACTGCAAAGGCAGCTGCTGTTGACTTTACTCACAGTCAGAACATCCAGCAAACGAGAACTCACCCCTGGGTTTATTGTTTTTATGTTGTAATTTACCAAATTCTTTTAAATTCTTTTTATCCAGCATCTGCTGTTGTGTTTAGCGTTGCAGAGCATGTGTTTTGACAATGTTAGGTTATCATATATCTCATGGACAAGATAAAGATATTGATGGGAAATAGTAGTAGTAGTCGGAGTTGCAATGGAGTCTGTGAATGGGAAGCAGCTAAGATGAGCTGATGATCATTAGGGGCCATCCAAGTGACTTCGATATCGATGCTAAAGCCTGAAATAACGATACCTTTGAAAATGAAGTGAACAACGTGAGCAAGACCACAGTTTTTCCATCCTGTTGGAGTCTGTTGCTAAGGATGTTATTGCTGCAACAGCTTTTGAAAACGCCAAACTGCTGTGGGTGTGGATTTGCAGAGGGTCAATTAAGGCACAAACACGTCTGGGACTTGTGCCAGGACTTCTCAGGATTTTCAAAATGCTGCTAATTACTCTGACAACACCGCCCTTCTGTCGTGGGGAAATAATTTTCCCTGGTATTCGTAGTACATGAATATTTAAAGCTCACAACTACAATAGGATGCAGGGTTTGGGATACGGGATGAGGGTTTGGGATACGGGATCACATGTCAATGTGAAGCTTGATTCGCCCCTGAAGAGTCAGATTTCAACAGTAATAACATTAAATGTGAAAATGTGCCAAGAGTTCTAGTTTTCTGAGGTATTTTTAAAATCCTAACATACAATTATCCATAACTAATTATATATATAATGTAAATATGGCAAAGGCAAATTTAACTGATAAAAAGTAAGGTCGTTGCTCAAACGTCTTGTGCCATAGGCTGAGCTACTTCTCAGAAACAACAGTTGTCTTATCTGGAGCTGGCTAAACATGCGTAAATGCATAACCGGCTCCTGTTTCACAATTCCCACTTCCAGGATGCAAGGGTTTACTTTTACCGGCTCATTGCGTCAGTCCCTGAACTACTTGGCGGAGCTGCAACTTTGTGCGGGTCAGCCCATGCAACGGCAGGGCAGAGCTTTCAGGACAGAAAGAGAATCTGACGCTGGTTCTCTTAGGGAAGAGGAGCGGCCTCTAATGCACAAACACAGATTAATGTATGAAGAATGGCCTGAGCAGTGAATGAGAATATCTCCATGTAGCTCTGATCATATGCAGCTTTTGTTCCTTGGAACAAATGGAGAAGAACACACCACAGTTCCGGTTGTTCCGTGGGACCAATAAAAATAAACTGACGTGTGTTGTGGGAAATGTGCTCTGTGCTCTGGTGCAGGATATTATGGAGGAGGGAGTGTGGGGGGGGCAGACACGGAAGTTAGATGAAACATGTACAACTGCACAACTGACTATAGACAGGAGACAAGACCACACATCCCTCTAATCCCCCCCTTCCACCCACTCCCTCCTGCTTCCTCCACAGGAAGCAGTGTCGGCAGTTACCCTCTACTGTATAAATGATTAAATATGGGGTGGAGGCTTTAAAAATAGAAGCTACACACACACACACACACACACAGGCGAGTGGCCAAGGAAACAGAAAAGGTAGAACAAAGGCTGACTGCATGATGTTAAAATTTAACATACTAAAAATACCAGCCATATGCTTGCATATATTAGCGCTTCATGTACCGGCTCCTATTATCAACACAGCTGTAATTTTCAAGCCCTCGGTTGCAGTGGCCAGTCATGAGTGGACACAAGCAAAGGACGAGCTGCGTCACAGGAGCTGAGCTGGTGCTCACCCCCGACACAGACAGGGATACTCTGTGACGCCAGCATCGATGCTGTGGAGCTCCGTCTGGCTGAGGGAGGCACCAGAGGCCTCACTGGTTTTGAAAGACATTAAAAAAGGTCAAGTGTTTTTCTGTCTCCCTGCTCTTTTGTTAAGCCCCTGACTGTAGTGGCATGAAAGTGGCACCAATGGAGCTCTTATACAGCACTACAGGTCATCCTCTGGCTTATTTGACAGAGACGCTGAATGGATGCTATGCAAGCAAAAGGTTTGGCAGGAACAGGAAAGCTGCAGCACATCTGGTCAGCCTGTTGGAGCAAAGGCTTTCACGCATGTCAAGATTATTCGCTTTGTCATCTGCGGTGAGCGCAGTTGTGCACACACGCGACTTTAACCGGGACCAACGACTGGGACAGATAAGGGACAGAGTGAATCCATAGAGTCGGTGTGGCACGTTCCACCAGCGGAGACCACATGTGGCGTCGTCTGCTGCCCTCTTCACGGGTGAGCGGGTTCAGAGCGCACACTTGAATCAGGACCGGCTCTCCTTCCCGTGGCGTGGGCGCACACAGGCTCTGCTGTGCAGCTCACCTCAAATGTGCTGACTTTCAAATAATCCTCTCCCTCTCTCTGTGGGCAGCTTTACAGTCGTCCTGCTGTGTCTGAGGGATTCTAACAGTCGTATAGGGCACGCTCAGATTTAATGCACCCCATCAGTGAGATTGTTGTTTATATATGTTAGCTCCTAGACTTTATTATGTGCACTATAGAATTGCTTTGTGCACACTAATAACTGTTTGCAAATCAAAGTTATAGTTGAACATTTTGACAGGGACCACTCGTGTGCAGTCCTGCCCGAATGGTGCCCTCTTGTGCCAGTAATGGAATCTGGGGGGGGGGGGGGGGCAGACTTGTTGTCCATGTTTATATCCATGCTGGAGTCTACACCCTAATTAGCTTAGGGGAAGAGGCCAAGCTTTCCTTTGCTCAAAGGCTCACAACATGTTTTTCAACAGTTCTTAAGATCATAAGAAAAACACATCTTATTTGTTCAACTCATCCCAACAACCGAACAGAAGAAAACACAAATTGTGGTTTTACATGGAATACGAGCCACCCGGAAAACAAACAAGGAATTATTACCTTTTAATGATTATGAAATGACTGTCATACCCACAATTCCTGCAATGATGAGGCAAACGTCTATTAGTCCATACACACCTATGCAAAAAACAAACACATCCGGATATTTCAAGCCTGATGTGGAACGTTATGATTTCATTCCAGAAGATCTCGTCACTGTCGGGTGTGTAATTCCTTTGTATGCGGACTGAACCTTTGAAATCCTTCTAGCCCCAAGAATGGCAGTGATGCCTTCAGCTGTGGCGTGTCTCCAGCCTGTCTCCTGCCTCCAGCACTTAGTGTGCTGTGAATGTCAACATGTGGCACACTGAGAGCATTGATAAAAAAGAAATACATTTGAAGTCTTACAGCAGAGAGATGTCTCTGATGTGGCCGCAGGGCTTTACACAGGTGGGCTCCTTCAGTGCCAGGAGAGGGGTCCTGCAGAGTTTGTGACAGCACGCTCTGCCCTGTGGTTTGGAACTCTACTCACTGCTCAGATCTGCTGCCCAGACGAATGCACAAACAACTCACGCAGCATTCAAATCCACAGCACACAGGACAACATGACAACTGGTGTATTTCACAGTGGAAGATCTAGTTTGTGTGCGGGATCAGTGCTGCATGGCTGTGCTCCTTTGTTGTGCAACATACACGAACATTTAACAACACATTACTGCTCTTCGGTCTATAAATATCTATAACATGTAGAAAGAGAAAAAGAGAAATGTTCATTCTGTTTTTAAAACAGTTCACGCTGGGTTTTTCTTCTGCTGCTTCCCACGTGCCAAAGACGGGGGGGGGGGGTAAGGTTAATCTGGGACTTTACATGACCCGGTGAGTGGGGGTGGTTGTTTGCCACTGTAGATCAGCCCTGTGATAGACAGCCGACCAAGACCCCGCCTCTGGGCTCTCTGACCCCAACATCCTGAGATAATGGTTGGAACAGTATTTGCACAACAAACTAATAATTTATTGCTGTCATTGTAGCTGTGACAAGATCCCTGTTTAAGGTTATTGCCATGGAACACTTGTTGGGCACTTTTACGGCGAGACTTCCAAGTGGGGTTGAGGTTACACTTGATTCACAGCAAAACCAGTCCTCCTTCTCTCTCCTGTCGTCTTTTTGCTTCTCCCATCATTATTCTGCAGCATTCAGATCTGACACTATTATTATTATTATTATTATTATTAGCATTATCATTATTGCTGTTATGAGATGAGTCTGGTTATGTTGGAGGCTTCTCACTGTGGGAACTGTTCGCTCTATAATGCTGTCAGGTCTTGACCTTACTAGATAAAGTGTCTGAGATAATATTTTGTTATGATAAGTCTACATGCATTATTAATGAATATGTCAATATTAAAAATCCATTTTTAAAAAACTATTTTTTGGTGAAACTCTTTGGAAGGTCTGTAAATGGTGTCCAGGAGGATGAAAAACAGTATCAAACACTTCACGCACTCTTTGCCTGTCTTCATTGTTTGCACAGTGAGTGAGCACAATACACATTTTGTTCCCCGATTACGGAGGTGTTGCTCGGCGTCTGATAAACAGAAGGCAGACCGGGGAGCTGCAGCCCAGATGATTACTTATCCGCTGTCCAGTTCCAAAAGTGCCGGGGGGCCGCGGGACACTGAGCAGCGGCGCTATCTGTGAGAAACACCGCTACGCTGCCTGGTAACAACACCAGCAGGCTCCGCATTCTGCTCCTGGGCCAGGATCTGTGGCTGCCTCTACAATAAGCTCCGAGGCTTAGGCACATTTGAGAGGCACGGTGACAATGCAGACAGGGCTATCAGCATTGTGCCACGCTCACAACTGCTGTTTGGGCTTTGTGCAGAACAGAGGCACCGGGACAGGAGTCCAGGGCTCTTTACAAGTTTAACTGCGCCCTCATGAGCGCTAATCGCAGACAGCCTGATGCTATCTGGGAGCCAGTCTGTCCGATCAGGCGTGCAGAGGAAAGAGACAGAGGCTTCCCAAAGACAGACACACAGTGTCTCCTCTGAGGTACACTGAGACACACTGTATGACTAATGCTATAACATTGCAATCCGTGCTGGAACATCATCGATTACAGGCTTTGATGGTGACAGATTTTTAAGGTGTCACGGGTGCTGTGCAAAGAAGCTTTGAAGACCTCCCGCGTGAAGCCGGCTGACATGAAAAGAAACACGGGAGGCGCTGGGTGTTTGCGCTGCAGACTAAAAAGGGAACGATGAGGGTTTCAAACCTGTGAGTCACAGGCTGCGAGTTTCTCACTGGAGTTTCTCCACACTCCGCCGCGCACCTTTCCCGCGAGCCCTGCAGAGGCATGCAGCGCATTCGCAGAGGGTGAGGTCAGCCACGAGAAAACAGATTCCAGTCTCTGTCATCCCGCTTCTCTTCCTCCCACCTGGGCCCCATGTGCAGAGAAAGAGGTCCTTTGAGTGTGTGTGTGTGTGTTAGTGTGATGGCCGGAACCATTTAGATGTTCAAAGCTTTGAGTAATGTGCCTCATGATTCCCTGAAATATAAGTTCATCTAAAGCCCTTATATGCACCCTGTGGAGAGCACGGTGAATAACATCCAGGCTCGCTTTGAAGATCTGGGGACATTTCCTTGGAAGTCAAAAGATGACGAGCAGCTGAAAAAAAACACCCAAACTAGGAGTTTTTACTATATGTCATCACACATTTGCTCCAAGTTTGCTTTGATCCCCCCTGCCCAAAAAGAAAAAAAAAACAGATTTAGCTTTGGGAGATTATTTCTTTGGCCCTTGTGAAGTGAAAAATCTGACACAGAGAAATATGTTTTGATGCTAAATCTGGAGGACCAGATGCAACGGGCCCCCAGCTGTTTGGAAAAGCTGCCACACAGCTGAGTGTGGGTGGCGGTTGTCATGCAGACCTGATGCATGTGCATCAGCGCCGAATATTGTGAGCAGAGGGAGCAGCTCTCGTGCTATTTCAACAGAAGCAGCATGCAGGGCAGTGTCAGTCTTTATGCTCAACACTTCTGAATGCAGGGTTAGGATATTATATAGACTTCTTTTAAACAAATGGTCCTAAATTTGACTTCAAAAGGGTGGTTAAGGTGCATGAGGTCCTGCAGTCTATGGCGGTTGAAAAATCCAGCAGCAGGTGTGGCACGGGGGTTATTTTTGTCTTTTTCCAAATTGTATCATTTTCCAGGAAACACCTCTGCTGTCATCGCTGCAAACCTCCGAAACCAGGAAAGTGCCTGTGCAGTGGAACAGTGCACGCGGCTCCAGGAAAGAGCCCTCGGGGGCATGGCTGAGAGTAGCAGTTAATGAACCCTTTAGTCAGGCCTGTCTGCTCCCCGATCTGACGCCGTGAGTCGTCACGCTGACTGTCTTTGTCTTATCTCGCTCACTTAAAGAAAATAGAGCCACACGGAGGGTTGCAACAGCACAGATATTGAGAATGGCAATTGTGGTTTAGTGTCAGGAGGTAAAAAGGTGCAGATTTAATAGATAGGGCAAAGTATATTACACCAGAGTATGTTTGTGTGTGTGTTAATGCTATTTCCTGCTGAGTGGGAGACGTGAGAGCAGTTAGATCTTCATTCCATTGACATCGTTGCACAAATGCACCAAACTGTCTCCACCCTATCATGGGAGAAAAACTCCCACAAACAGCAAAAAAGGAAAACCTGCTCGGAGCAGTTGAGTGGATCTGTTGAAATCCCCTAAGGAGGCAAATGTTGGCGGGATGAAAAACAAGCGCACGCCACCTCCCACCAATACTTCCTGGAGACTGGGGCAGTCCTGGATCTGCACGGGTCTCCCCGACAACCGAGCTTTGTCTAGACAGAAACCAATGCCCCGCTCACCGGATAGGAATTCAGTCAACCCACAGTCCCACATTCTCACACCACCTTAAGCCGATGCTCTCACACGGCACCAAACAGCTCTTATTGTTACCAGTCATCCAGCACTTAAACTGCACCGCCCGGCCATTCCCCGAAATTAACAGAAATCTGTGCACGTTGCCAAACAGGGCTCTTTCCGTGCGTGAAAATCAGCTCCTGCATTCCGGTCACGTACGAACGTTAAACAAGCTGCTGCAGATTCCTCTCATTCCACCTCCACACCGCAATCACGTTCTGCTTCTCATGAGGCTTCGAAACCGGTTATGTGATGCAAACAGAGTGTGTGAGAGGGACGCGGAGGGCTGAACGAAACGTCAATCCGAGGGGGCTGACTCGATTTGTTTTTTGTAAAGCAGGTTGCTTAAGGATAAACACGGCCAGCTCCTCTTTCCCGGGCCTTGGCTGAGCTTTTGACGCCATTCCCGCAAGGTTTTTCACACACACACACACACACACACACACACACACACACACACACCTTTTCCCCACTTCCCAGGGCTCACATGTCAAACAAGTACACATGGACTCACACAGTCATCAGTTTACATCCATGCTAGGGTTTCTTATTCCATCTTATTTTAAATGGTACACGCTGTTGCTGGGTGTAAAGGTTTCTTGACAAGTTCCAGTGCTTTAAAAAATTTGTCCTGCAAAACTTCTGCAGCACAGTTTCAAGACAATGCCAGTGAGAAAAGAGCTGTAGCAAAGATTTGCAAAGAAATACTGGTGTTGCAGATGGTTCCAGAATAAAAAACACCCATGCACTAAAATGAAGGTTCTATCACATTATACTATTTATAATTTTGGTTTTTGCTCATGATAAATCCTCATGTTGCCCCCACTCACACTGATTTCTGACAGGAAAATGGTGAATCATTGAACCACATATGTTATTATCTCGATAATACTGGAATCACCCAGTTTGATGTGTTCTAATCCTGTTGCTTCTCCCTGGTTGCTATAACTCCCAAATTCCCAGAACAGAAACGTTATGACACTAGAGGTGTGATGTTACTGTCAACAAACAATGCGCTGCAGAAAATCAGCTAACCCAGATACAACAAATGCAAAAAAAACATGGCTGCTTTTTCAGATGAATTTAGATAACAAAAAGATAACAAATATCCCTAGCCATTCAACACAAAGGCTGAAACTTTTGAGGAATTTAAAGTAATAGAAAATAATATAAATGCTGGTGACCGGCAAGGTCAGAGATGGCATCACAATGAGTTCAATGGTTTGGTGAATCATAGTCACACATCTATTCACCTCTGAATTTAGACCACAAAAGAGGAAGAATGAGACGTTCTTCTTCCTTATGATGTTTTCCACCTGGCTGAGTGAAATAATGTGGCTCAGCTCGTTTCTAATTCTGCACTTTGAGGAAAAGACCACATTCTTGAGTTTGTAAAACATCAAAAAGAAGATAAAGAATCAAAGTAAAAGTACTTGCTGAGTCTGTATATTACTAGCTACGTCATTGTGGGTCTCAGCCTCTTTGGCTTCTTGTTTCAGGTGAGTGCTGCTGCTCTCACAGAAAGAGGCGGGGTTTAGTTTAACCTGCCCACTCTGATTGGATCAGCTGACCGATTCCCATATTATTATTATTGATTAAAATTAAAACAGAGACCGGACAGTTATTTGCTGCTGAACAGAATGCAGCCAGGTGAAAATAACTCTTCAGTTAAGTACAGATGCGTGAAAAATGAACATAACTGCAATAAATGTCCATTGTTACAACCCCGCAAAATGTGTAGTATCTGAAGTGTGTACACAACAAGTGTTAACACTCAAGTGAACACAGTGACTGAGTGTGAGAGCTTTGTGGTGTATGATCTTATCAGCACTGAGAGAAGGTGGCGGTCGGTGATAGGGAGACAACTTCACTGCTGCCACCTGAGTGCTTATCATGATGAACAGAGACAGAATGAGGGAGGGCTGGAAAGAAAAACACAGTCCTCTGACCTCAGTGACAGGCAGGACTCCCCCCCCCCCACCCCCACCCCATTTTCTTCCTTCCTGTGAACTTTGGAGCGCCCCAGAGCTGAGTGAGCACTAAACTGCACATAATGAGCAGCCATGGGGGAGGCAGAGGACAAGGCGGCGGACGTAACCGCCGCTGTGGTGGACACTGTGTCCAGAGTGTCCTTTTTTTTTTTTTTTTTTAATATGGAGCCTCCCTGGCTGCAGTCTTTGTCCCAGGACGTCTCCCTTTCTGGAAGCCAACCGACTGTGAACCTGCAGTCCTGACGCATTAGCAATCTGCCCTTTTTTTTTTTTTTTTTAATATGGAGCCTCCCTGGCTGCAGTCTTTGTCCCAGGACGTCTCCCTTTCTGGAAGCCAACCGACTGTGAACCTGCAGTCCTGACGCATTAGCAATCTGCCCTTTGGCCCTGCGTGTGTTTGCATATTCACAGTGTGCAGAGAGATCCAGAGCAATGAGGAAAAAAGGTAATAAGAGCGAAGGAATTCCAAACATGCACCTCACCCAGCTCGGCACAAGGGTCAACTGCAGGCACAGAGGATGTGTTTTCAGAGTGAGCACACGAGTTGCATATGGTTTCCCAGCTGAATGTAATCAGTTGTTTCAGAAAATCCACGTGTGCTGGTGGGAACTTTTTAAGGAGAAGCACTCCAGATTAGTCCGTCATTCCACAGGGAACGCTCTTACACTGGAATTTATTCTTCAACCAAACAGGACCTAGGAAGACTGTCAAGTGCTCCACCTGTGGAACCTCTGCAGAGTCATCTATCATAACGATAACGACAAAGTCTTTCACTGAGATGCGCTAATATTTACTTTTTAGTATAAACGTTCAAGCATTTTTTTTATGTCACCTTAAACGTCCTCATGCTGTGCATACATGTTGAGGTTGGGTTCATATCACAGTTATAAATATTAAAATGAGCCATTGCTCATGTTTTTCCTGGATGTTAAAGCATTCTGCACCGCCAACGCGCCGACATTCCCATTTATCTCAAAGTACAGCTACTGCTGGGAATCTGCAAGGTTTTGTCTTCGGAAAACTGGAAATGAAAGTTGCAGGACCTGAGGGGACGATGACCTTTCGTCTTGTGATAAGACAGAGAGGAGTCCCCTTGAGGCTCCACTAACAATTCAGTGGCTTCTTCAATGGTTGAACTCCTGTTGAACTTGATGGACCTGTGAGTGTTTATTCAGTCCTCACCGGGGTGTGACACTGAGCTGCAGGAGCCCACACTCCTCTGTTGCCTTCGCTCACGTGCACATACAGGCACGTCTTTGGTTCTTCCAAAATATGCCGCAGTAGAGGAATGCCATCAAGTGGCAGCAACGTGCCAGATTATGACAGGCCAAACTGACAGGGAAGCGCATGCATTTGGCCTGCATTTGCAAGGAAGGGATTATTAATTTCTAGATGCCTGCATGTAAATTCCCAACCAATGCAAATGCATTCACAGAATTTCCTGCAGGACTTGAGAGTCTACTGTGATATCCCTTTACCGGGTTATAGGCTAACATTATGGCGCTAGGGTGAATCATTTACACGAGTGAGTGCATTCATGACGTCCCGAGGTCCCAAAGACCGAGACAAGACTGCAAGCCTTAACCTGCGTATCACCCAAATGAGAGAACCTCCCAAACCAAAGCTCTGGATTGCCTTAACAATGACCCACATTATGTGATATTCAAACCCCGTCTGGTGCATAAAGTTCAAAGTAATGACTGTTCCTTTTTCAGTCATGCGTTTCGGAGCGTTATAACGCTGTATTCATTCAAAGCACCGACCAGGATCTCACAGGGAAAGTATGTGCGGGCCGGTTGCAGCGGTTTGTTTTCAGAACAGTGTAACTCCAATGGAACGTGGCTCCAACGTCGTGTTGCATACCACCCTGCCCCCCCCCTAATGAACATCAATCAAAGGCCCATTTTTTCACAGCGGCACAGACCACCGTGTGTATACTTGCAAGGCAAATGCAATTAAAAGCAACTTATTCCTGGACTGGAAAATATTTCCTTCGCCACTGTCTGGTGGAGGAAAAAGTTATAAAGAATAAACAAATCGCACCGGGGGAAGAGCAGCTTGGACCAAAGAATCTCAGGCATGTAACCAGTGGCAGATTTTCTGGGCAGGGTGACATCCCAACTGCTGCTCGGTCTCGCCCTCTTAACTGCCAGACTCGTATGTTTGTTAACAGGAGGCCGGCATTCCCTGGACGGCTCCCGCAGCACAGATCAGGGTGGCTGGAATTTTTGTCTGGCAGACACGTGGCACGGGAGTGTTTCAAAGTGGACACAGCAGCACACGCGCAGATAAGGGAAGCACTGGGCACTGTTAATTATCAGGACCCCGCAGTTGTTATTAGTGGGTTCTGAAGTCAAACGGTGCACAAGCACTTGCTAATATATTCCGAGCACGACCCTGCAGAATGACAAATGAGTCTGGTCTGCAGCCACTCATGCTGCTCAGCAAGGACTTACTTTACATTTAAATGCACTGATGGGAATATTTGTAGTCTGATCATAAAGTGGCACTTTGAAGGGAGGTTCATCAAAGTGAAGAGAATTCCTTCACAGGGGAGCATGAATGAACGTGGAATACGATCTAATAAATAGCTGCTGGGACCTCGCACAAAACCATTCATCCTCTGGGAGCATGCATGCATGCTGCAAGCAATGCTCCAACACCTGGAACCTACTTTATCCACAATGCAACTAAATTGTTGAAGGCGACATATTTGAGTTTTGAAGTGCATCAGACTGTCTGAACGAATCTGCCTCATGAAAGTAAAATATGGCCGTTTACTTTGCACCATAGAGCTGCCTGTTCTCAAATCTGCGAGGCATCACAGACAAGCTGAGTAAAGTCCAGTAGGAAGTTGATTGTTAAAATCTACAGGCTACATAGACCTGGAAGGCTAGGCCTCTGCAGCCATAGAAAGTTTACAACAACTTATATATGATGCAGCACCTGTACACAGGCAGTGAAGTGTAGGATCTGTCCACCTGGGACTGGACCTGTACCCTTTCTTGCAATTCACACAGGCAGAGCCGAGGACAGTACCTGGCAGGCAGTTATGTGAGAATCCTGCCCATGGAAATAAGATCTGCAGTGACCTAGTTGTTGAGTGGCTCGATAATATGTCACAAAGAGGCAACAAGCACGGGGGGGGCGCGGTAATTACATATCTGAAACTGCAGTCATAACTCATTCACGCTAACGGTTTCGTGCAGACTCGGTGTTGGATGGCTTCTGTTTTCTGTTTTTCTTCCCACAAGCATCACGTGTGCTAATAAGGGGCACAACATAATCAAATGCATGTGGCCCAGTGTGTATAGATTTTTTTTTTCCTCACAAAAAAATATGACAGGAGTCAAATTAAGAGGTTGAACCAGCTTTGATATTTTCTGCAACATACTTGAAAGCGAGCATGTGTAGAAAGGACGGCTAATCTGCAGTGGTAACTGCATGCATCCAGGGCACCCGGAGGCCACCCAGCAGACAGCGATCCTGGTTTGAACTCCCAGAATCCGAGGCCCATATGTATATAAATAACGTTACAAACATAAATCTCTGCAAGATTTATTCCATTATCCTCTTATCCTGGGCAGAGGGGAAAGGCTCCAAAGGTTTTGCACATGAGCACAAGGTCTAGAATACATTCAGATCCATCTCTTTCAGATCAAACAGGATTTTTCTTTTCCTTTGGCTGCAAGAGCAATTTCTTTCAAAGCCTGACATGTGCGGCATGAGAGAAACAAACAGCTTCACGTGCAGACATAGGAGCTATTTCCATCCTTCTCAACATATGGTTACAGATGGAATCTGCACCCGCAAAAAAACAAAAGAGGCACAAAAGTAAAGCAACCAGGCCCGGCCTGCTGGTCATGGATGCAAGCCATCACAGCCACTGATCAAATGAGTATTAACCACATCACTTCCTGCATGGGGAAGAGCCACTCCCGCCTCTGCCCATAGCTGACCAAAATGAGTAGGAGTGCGTGTGTGTGAGAGAGACTGAGGGAGTGAGAGAAAGATGGGTGGGGAGTTAGAGAAAGATTTGGAAGGAGGGGGCTGATTGTTCAGGAAGCGGACGTTGCGCGACCAAGCCAGAAGGAAGGAAGATGCCCATATATGAGCATGCACTTACTGTATGAAACAGGATGGAGGACATGCCTAAGGAGGCCTGGGATCTCCCATGGGTGCAAGAATAATGCAGTAAATGTGTAAACCTCCTCCCACACACATGCACAAACACACACCCTGACATTCTACGGCTCCAGTTGCACCGAGCCCAAACCTCTCACTCAGCCGGACACCTCTTGTGTGATCATTACAATCAAGTTTTGAATTTTCAAATTAAACAGGGATCAGGGTGATTCACCATTTCCCACAAATACAGATTCTCACCCAGTTGTGTCACTGAGCAGAAAGCAGCATTGTTCCTGCTGACGTGAGCACAACAGAGGGACAGAAAGGTTCAACACATGTTTAATGACACACTGAGTTATAGCATGTCATCAGCCATTGATTGTTTTTTAATTAGAGCCAGTTTGATGGGGATGCAGTCAAACTATTTTCAAGAAGCTTTTTATTCTGACCTAATGCTGATTCAATAAAAGTTCCACTTCCTGTTATTGCCATTATTTAACTTCATTCAAACGACCCACCTTCCTAAGTCTGGGTGCCATAATCCAGTTTGTTGTCACCTCATTCCACCGCAGTATAAATTGTGTTGCACTCAAGCATGTGCTGAATATCTGCCTAATCTTACATGGGCACCATAACAAGTTGGTGTCACACACTAAAATCCCCCCAAATTCAAAAAGAAATAGGTGTAGGATCCGTTTTGCTTAAAATATAGGCAGCTTCCTGAATTGAGTTTTGTCAGCCAAACCAAATAAGGACAAGCAAGGAGGGTTCAGCATAAATAATTAAAGCTACTGATTGGAGAACGGTATAGCAGACAGAACACTGAACTCAATAGCTGAGTTGGAGATAGAGACTGCCCGATACTGCCATCATGTGGACTAAATGTGTCACTACAGACTGGAAAATGAAAATTCCCCATAATCACCACTATGTTTTCACTGCTCAGCACTACTAGAAGTCTTCGACTGGAAAGTACACAATTTAAGTGAAAGTCTAAGTTGAACTGTATGTCATAATATAAACCAATATAATGTAGTAGCTTCCTCTGTGGTGAAGGTAACAGAGAAATATACCATGGACTGAATCCAGGTCAAATCACTAACTGCATGTTATAGTATCTATAGAATCATTACCTCACATAAAAGCTGCCCTCCATCAAATATTCTATTTAACAAAGAGATTCTACATTTTAGTCTCTGACTCTGGTCAAGCTCAACAATTGAGCAGCTCAGTTTTCATAATGGAAACAAAACCATTTATTTTTAAACCA
The DNA here is from genome assembly GCA_016785235.1 of Pseudorhombus dupliciocellatus. NCBI lineage: Eukaryota > Metazoa > Chordata > Actinopteri > Pleuronectiformes > Paralichthyidae > Pseudorhombus > Pseudorhombus dupliciocellatus. The sequence goes on from JAFBJW010000548.1 coordinate 257,139, forward strand.
CGTAGCCTCTAAAACACACAATGTTGATTCACATTCTGAACCTGGAACGTCACGTGGAAAACTCAACAATTAGAAAAGAAAGCGATCTTCTGAAACATTATAGAATAGGAGAACAGGTACGTTGTTGGAGGGTTGAAGAGCCTTGAAACGCAGCGCTGGAAAGTCACCAGCAGAGGGCAGCACGTCAATGGCAGCTCATACAGTGTGACCGGAGACATGGAATACTTACTGGGATCAGCTCTGATTAATAATGGATGGACTGGTGAAGCATTTTTTGTAACCTAAGCCTTGGTTCAATTACAGTAGAAGCTGAAGACACTGGTAGCAGCAGCAGCGGCGTTGAATGGGAGAACTGGTGTACAACACTGACCTGTGTGGGAAATGATCTCAAGCAGCGGGGACTGGAGCACCACAGCCTCTGTGGGCAGCATAAATCTGGAGAGAAAAGTAAAGGAAATGGGATGAAGTAACTCATAAACTGCAGTGTTCTTTCTACTCCAGAGCATCTGGGTTTTCATTGTGTGTGGAGAGTGTGGGAAAAACTGCTCCAGCACAATCGCTCTATATTATCTGATTAGAAACCCTGACAGATTTGTGTGGATGTCGAAACTTTCAGATGAGTTAGCTCCACCGACACCAGCTCTGAGCCCTGTCAGACCTAATCAGCTGCGGGTTGAGATTCTCTGGCCTCCGCTCTATTTGCATTCATTACCACATTCCAGTGAAACCAGTTAGATGGTGTGAGAAAGTTCTGTTTGTCTTCACACTCTCTGTCACAGCAAGCAAGGGGCTGGGCCTCGTGCTGAGAACTTGAAGGTAAACTGCTTATTCACCCATAGTCATAAGTCATGTCTGTGAACAGAGGCCAACACCAGCTCTGCTTCATATATTTCACATGAAATGCCAAACATTCCACAGTTTCATAAAATAATTAATTTAAAACCAAAGGTACTTTGTGCTCACATTAAAGAAAAGTAACGATGCAGGACAGCGACTGAGAACAGTGAGTCATATGATTAGGGTAAACAACAGATTGGGTTTGCTTGTATTGATGTGTTATGGGGAAATTGCCAATTGCAAAGCTGTGTTAGTTACGATACAAAGAAACACACCACGCCATCGCAGAGTAACGACTCGTCTGTTAGACCAACACCGACAGGTCTGTCATTGTGTTGAGCTGAAACCAAAGATGTTTTACCTGCTGTGTTCCAGTTGCTAAGCAACCTCTTTCTAACATGTGCGGTTTATAATTTGCGGCGCTGTCCAGAGCAGGGTGGTGGAGAGTTGTCACGTGTCAGTTTCAATAATAATGTAGTCTTGCAGGAGCTAATTAGGTTGAGCACTGAAAAGAGAACATGACATGTTTGGCACGTACCACATCTGACCCCTCGCTGGCAGAGGGTGTCATCCAGGTAATAACACTGCGCCAACAGCCATTTCTGTCCCAGTTTTCCACCAGGTTACCACACGAATGGCCACTCATTGAGTCATTCAGTGAATCCATTTAGTTAAAACTGAATTTTCTGGCATTCTAAAACGCAGCTACAGCATCTTTACATTCTCAAAACATACACAAACGTACCCCCAATTCATATCTGACTCCCCCACTTGAACGCCAGTGTTTAAGTTGGAGAGGGTACTGAAGAGTTAATAAAACACACACACACATAGAGAGAAAGATTCATTTTAAATGTGTGACAGACTTTTGTGTTCTTATAGCAGTTGTATTTTTAATACACTGAGATATATAAATACACACAATCCAAACCAAAGCAACCAGTCACACACCAGTGCTTACTGGACCCATGGGAAGCAGCTGACTGCAGGGAGGCCATAAAGAGCAGATAATTAAATTTCAATGACAGTGGCTTTATCAGAAGGCTCATTCCCCTGACGCTGAGCAGATGCACCACAGACACCAGGGGTCAGCGTGTGTTGTTGTGTCAGTGGAGCTGCACATCATGTGGGACGCCGCAGAGCAGCCAGTCTATAAATATCCCACTGTGGCAATATGACAATATGTCAGCATAGATCATACACGGGGTGACAGCGACCAGTGTCCTGCGTGCTGTGACACACGCGTGTCACACTCTCACAGGCGGCAATGACGCACGTGCTGAAAGGACGGAGCATCATTTGTTGATAATGAGCACACTAAATGCTGGCCTGACACCAAATCACACCTGCTGCCTCCGACAGATGAGAAATACAACGTACAGAAAAGCAATAGAGCGTCGACCTGTGGATGGCAGTCAGCTGACCCTGTAACAAACTGTAGATGAGGGCAAACATGGAGGCTGCAATTCATCCACGCTGCTGCCAGGTTGGCATGGCAACACCCAACTACTGACATCAGTATCCTGTCAGACCAAACAGAGCTTTAGCTTTAGCTCCCAAAAATGTGACAAGAGTCTGAACAAAATATTCACTCCAAAGCACTCGATCCACTTCAGATGCAGGGCTTAGCAAAGGCCTCATTTACACAAAATGCTTCGTGTGGATATGCTTTCTGCACCTATACGCATGCTGACATTTTTGTTTTGATCAGGTTTTCTGAGTAGCCATGGAAAAGTAACCCTGACGGACAGCGAGAGCCCAAGGTGTAAGCTGTCATCGCTTGCTGTGAGCAGCTGATGCATCGTGTGCTGGGCAGGCCTCTCTCTGACATGCCCGCTCACACTCAGCGAGCGTGTCATTGTGCCGCCCTCCTTGCTGTTGTACGCTCCAGCGAGGAGGCAGGTTGAGCTGGATGTGTGTCAGAGCAGCATTTTTCACATACTGCCGAGGACTAACGGGGCCCATGGGCTCATGGCGGCAGCTCCACCATGTTGACTGGGAGCATTCTCTGGAGGGCTTTGTGACCAGGGCAGTGACGCACAGGCCAGCTCCCAGGAGGCTGAGCGTGGAATTTGAGTCCAGGGACAGAGGGAGAATGGGGAAGGGAGAGCGTTGTGTTTTGGGTCTGGGTTGGGGGGGTTGGGGGGTGGCCCTCTCATGAGATTAAACCAGGCCACACCACCAAAGGAGAGCGTTGTGTTTTGGGCCTGGGTTGGGGGGGTTGGGGGGTGGCCCTCTCATGAGATTAAACCAGGCCACACCACCAAAAAGCCCCACACACTTTGAACAGTACAGTAATAATAAATAATATTATTAAATCAGGGGCAACAATTTACACAGGGATCCCCACGCAAACTTGCTTTGACCTGATACAGACTGTTATAGTCTATTAAAAATGTAAAAAATAAAAAGAAATCATATGTTTTTATATAATGGTAAACCCTCATAATATTGGTTCCTTAATAATATATGCTCATTTTTTCCCATATAAACTGACAAATCATTAAAAAGGATGAAAAATCTGCCAATGTTAAATAAAATAAACAAAGAATGCATTGAGTTTCGCAGGTAGTCTGTTCTGTAGTGTTTTACTTTGCCAAGAACTTTACACAGCAACAAAACAAGTTCCGAGTGAACGCTCTCAAAACAGTCCTCAGATGTGCAGACAGTGTGTAAACACACACATAAAATCATCCTAAGCTACCACTCACAGTGAGAACAATCAGCTGAAACAAACAAATACCAAGGCTGACGCGTGGAAGCTCAACAGCTTTTAGAATACTGTTTAAATACTCCAGACTAAAGACAAGACTGAAGACGGAAATGTCAACAAACCTGAACAAACCCAGACAGTGTATGGACTCTGCCCACAGGCTGCTCCCCACATAAGCAGTGGTACTGTTCTCCTTCAAACATGTTTCACCCAATAACAACAGCTTTTACATAATGTGAGGGAGGCGAGGTCGTGGTGAGGTCAAGCATGGGTTCAAAAGTGTCACTGACTTGGTTCAAATAAAGCAGCAGAGATATCAATGGAGATTCCCAGGCATCATTTATCTTGCAACCTATTTCTTTCTGAACCTCGCTTTTTAAGAATAACTTCCACAGACACATTATATAGTCGCTGCTTTTAAAACACCACTGTATTATTTCTCCCCCGTGTTCATGAAGAAATCACACTGAACTCACGTTCTTTTTCACAAGGTCTGCTCACTGAATATTTCCACAGGTGGTTTACCTCGACCAGCTGCTGTTACTTAACACAAACGCTCACGCACCCACCCACTCAGTCTCTATGTCATGTCACCGATCCCTTCAGATTATTCCTCCACTAATCTCTTTATTGTCGACACTCACCTGGCCTCTCCGGTCCAAGAGTTTCGTCAGACTGGAGCCATGACTCGATCCTCTGAGGGGGAAAAAAACAAAAGACGTGTTGCTGTGTCGAGTGGGAAGTTTCAACAGAGGGAAGACTGACATGCGTGTGCGTGTTCAGAGGAAAACAGTGACGGCAAAAAAACACACGCGCATTTATCGTGGAGCTGCAGGCGGATGAACAGGCTGCAGGGCTGGGAGCTGCGTGAGGGCATCGCAACAGCGCCCCCTCTTGATAATAGTGAACCTTTCATACACACTGTACCGTCCACACGTGCACTAAAGGAAACCCTGTATGCCTGTTATTGGGGTTGGACGTTTTAATGAGGCGCTCTACTTGAAGAGGTTGGCAGGTTGAGAGAACGCTCTATTTTTGAAATTCTATTTTAATTCCCCCCCCCAACACACAGACAAACACATCTGAATATTGTTTGTTATAATACAGGGGCAACTGATCGAAATATGTAAACCAAAAACAACAACAGCATAACAAAGACAGTACGAGAGCCCGATGTGCTTAACGTCGTTGGTTTTCCAACAGCACTTGAAGGCAACACTTAAAATACACTTAAAGGGATAGTTCACCCAGAAATGATAATCCACACATTGACTACTCACTTATATAATAGATAATAATATGGAAACTAGGAGGAGGTAAAGCACACCAGGAAGGAGCTTTGAAGGAGAAGATCCATCTTTGTGAATATTTATCATTTTCGGGATTAATTGAATCCTGTTCTGTCCGCAGTTACCGTTTGAGAGTAGCAGATTAACATCAACCCATCAATGATATTTGGATCAGTCCGTGTATTTTCTGCATAGTTTATCTGATGCACATGTGTTCGGGTTTGATAAAATATCTTGTTAGTAATTCAAATGAATAGGAATATATAATATAGACTGAGGTTTGTAGTTAATCCTCAGCCACCTTCCCCGCCATCCTGTATGTCTCTGTCGGTCCCTGCTCTCCACATGTCATCTGTGTCTCTTGACTTTCTGGCTCCTCCATCGCATCTGCAAAGAGTGAACAGTGTCTTTGACAAACATAGAAAGAAGCTCAAAGGGTTTACGGAACAAATACGCCTCTAACTTTAATTCATTGTAAAACAGTGGAAAATATTACAGACCTGTTTGTTGACAGTCTCCCGACCTCGGCCTGTTGATCTTGTGGGAGGGTGCGTAGAGGAAGAGGATGGTGAAAACATACAAATTCCACATGCCATAGATCCCTGTGAGAAAAGCACTGTGGACCTGGAGAGTGTAGTCTCCCCAGCGCCAGTGGCCAACACTGACCTGGTGAAGAGTGCGATGCCATGAGCTCAAAGACAGCAAATAAGAACAAGATATGATCAGAGAACACTTGGATGTTGATCATTGGTGGAATAACTCTTACTTGATTCAAGATGAAGAAGATGACAGTCATGGCTGCACATGCCAGCGTCACCAGCATCAAAAACTGGAACCTGAAGATGATACCCTGCCAATAACAAAAATATAGTATAATAAGTCTCATTGTTTAGAATGTATCTGTGGTTTTTTATAACGCATTCAACAAATTACAAAATAAAAAAACACCTTATAGCACAGCCTTCTGGCCTCTGGCATTGAACGAAGCCGCTGCACTTTCCCACCAATGTTCCTGAACACACAGTGTACCATGTGACACAGGGAAAAGAAATACAGACAGACTGAAAGCCCCGCCGCAATGATGAAGGTAAACTGTGACGGAGGGTCAAAGAAAAGGCCTGACCAGAGAAGGCTTGATCTAAAAGAGCAAAACACGTTTGTTTGTATGCCACTTCTATTTATACAGCACTGAATCTAACTCTGTTTGGAAGAAAGGATACTGAAACCTTTGTCCCGATGTCCGATGCCCACACACTGTAGAAAGGGTTGGTCAAATGAACGCCCCTTCGTGAAAAGAGAAAAAACATTTGACAACATTTAGAAGAAAATACAAGTGTAAAACACGAGACCTCAAACAGCGCCGTCCTGCCGTTACCTTTCACTCAGGTCAAATATGAGGAGGACAGATGATCCGAACAACACAAGGCCGACCTGCCACCAGTACGCTGAGAGACGGTTCCTCTGACTTTGGTCCTAAAGGTTGGAACACAGGTCATGACAGGCATTAGAGTACGAAGGGGAGCCGCAGCTTAAAACATGCGCTAAAACATGTGCTATGAACAACGAACAAAATTCTGACCATGAGGTGTTCGCCACAGAAGATAACCCAGAAACAGAAGAGCGTGGCGTAGAAGACGCCCTGCTGTACGTCCTCGAACAGCAGCATCCACGTCCACTCGGCGCCGAGGGAGAGCCACTCCATCGGAACGTTCAGGAAGGTCATGGAGACACCCAAAGCAAAGATCCCCCTACACGTGGCGGTGAACAAATAAAAAAATAAATAACTTCATGCTGCGAGCACAATATTGACCTGGTTCTTCTGGGCTGATCACGCACTCAAAAATTCTCCAAATGGCCCCCTGAAGCTCTTCATGCTTCTTAAAGTATGACACATGGGTTTTCAGTGGCTTTAAGCTCTCACTGAGAGACGAAGAGAGATCTTAATGTGGCAGTGTTGTATAACTTCACTCTGGTCGTTCAAAAAAAAAAAAAAAAAAAGATATGTTTGTTCATTCTGCAATAAAATAATTCTACAACCTGAAACATATCAGTGACATTATGAAGTAAAAAAATGCTTTATACTTTAAAACACATTACTACAAAGGCAAAGCATTTACTTATCTGAGAACTGTGATCATACTTTTCCAACAGGACTGGAGGTCTTGCCATCAGGCTGATTCTGTACCAGTACCACGCGGTTGCCACAAATATACAGGGACCGAACGCAGTCTTGATGCCTGTCCACACTTTAGTAAAGCCTCCGTTCTGGTGGATGCCCTTAAGAAAAAAAAAATAAACATGGGATTGGGATGGTTGCAAGCTTTGGAATTGAGCTCACTCTAAATAAGAAGTAGGCTCAGAAACAGAAGGGTTGAACTCACCACCATATTGATGTCCTTGATTTCCCCAATGCCAACATTCATCGTGTCATTCACTGGCAAGCGCAGGTTAATTAAAAAGTACTTGTGGGCAACGGTACCCAGTTCCATGAAGGGTATGGGGTCACAGTGGTAGAAACGGCCTTCATTTTCATATGTCTGCAGAAGCACAGGCGGTTGGAGGTCACTAAGTAGAGAGGCATTTAAATATTATTTACCTTAGTAGTTTTAAGCAGGTTTACCTTAGGGACACCTAACGTGCATTTTAGGGGCCTTTGCTCCACCGAGTGAAACTGTGTGGTCCACTCAGACATCATATCGTCTCTGTATGCGATGCCAGCGTCAATGGTGATGATAACGTCGTCTTCTATAGATACACAACCCAGTTTACTAACACACACATGCATCACAGGAAGTGCGACCGTATTTACAGTCCTGACTGTAACATATGCATCTTACCAATCTGATTGATCATTTTGAATGCAATGTCAAACTGGAGAACCGCCAGCACGTACTGGAACCAGGGGCTCATCTTCATGTTGGGGAGAGGCAGATGAACGGCGAAAACAATGTCGTTGGCATCCAGAGTTTTGGCCAAAGGTTCATCAAAGCTCTTAACCTGCTGGCAGCGATTCGACCCCCACGGCATGAGCCAGCCACGTGACCTGTGGCGATTTATACATTTAGCGGCCAAGTAGCGGATGGCACTGGTGGGATTGGGAGCTGCAGAAGAAGGTAAATGTTAATAATGTCATCAACTTGTTGTTTTGAGTGTATTGAATTAAAACAAAGCATTAATACTTCACAGCTTTTGAAAAAAAAAAACATTCATTTCACCAAATGTGACTAGTACTTACCGATCAAAGCTCCAATCATGATGGAAAGAATTTGGAAAACAAGAACACCACCACCCAAGAAAACTAATTTCTTAGTGCTCATGTTCTCTATGATTGCCCCTGCCATTTTTAAAAGGTCACGATGAAAAAGTGATGCTCGAAACTGCCCTTACTCCAGACAGACTGAGTGGATCCCTGCAGCTCGTCTATGTGCTCACACACATCAGACTGCAGGGGACTTGTCAGAAATCATCATCAGACAGAGCATGTGCAGAAGGAGGGGTGGATGTAACCATGACGTGTCTCGATTCAGGAGAAAATAAGATGGGGAAAAAAACAGTATAAAACATGTTTCCTTTATTGCTGAAAGAATACATCTTTGAAGTCTGTATCACAACTAGGTTACGTGTCTTTACACTGAGGACTGACCATAGTCATGACCCAAATGTTTGATACTCCACCAGAGGGGAAATAAAAAATTTTGTCAGGATATCAAAGCCTCTCATAATTTCATAGGTTGATGATACACTTTTTACCTCGATCAAGAGTCAGCAAGAAGAATTGCAGATGCACCTACATCTTTAAAAACAAACACTGAGCCAGTACAAACCTGGTATTAACATGTGGTATTTGTGATCCTATCACAAGTGGACAGCACTAAATACAGGTGTGAATGCACTTAGACCGGATAGCAATCAGATCACACCGGGATGTGATGTGAGCGCATGTGTTCACATCCTTTTAACAGTGTGGACAGTAATCTGCCCTGGACCACATGTGAAGAACCTCCTACCAATGTCCTCAACCTGTTGTAGTCTCAGTATGAGTCAAACGGATATTTTCACCTCTGGTTGATTTGTTTGTAACCCCCGCCACAACACAACTCAACACTAATCACAACATGATCAATGACCTAAATTCACTGATGAACGAGATTCATTTGAACTCTGCTGACCCGTGTGAACACACGTATTTCACACTGCACACTTGTGATGAGTTCTCTCAGGGACGGATGTTAACACCAGGTGTGTACAGGTCCACTAATTCTAAGGTCTCTGCACTATGACTTTGGCACTGAGACGAGAATTAACTGTTTTGGAAAGGTGCAGCTATTCAGCAATACTGCGGGTGGTTCAAAGTAGAAGAGAATGCAACATTTAATATTTGACTGAGCTAAAATTATGGAAAATATAATTTAGTTCCATAGTTAACAAAAAACATTTTTTAATATTCCCACCCCATCAAATGATCCTCTGTTAAACAAATACACCAAGACAGGGAAAAAAACTCTCTGTAAAAATGTCCGTCAAACCACGAGGAAGGAAGGAATCGACAGCTCTCATAAGCCGCCCAAAGGGATCTAGTCAAACAGAAAACGGAAATAAGCAATCTGGTGCAGTACATCAGGAGTGAAGGCTTGCTGCGAGGTCACCGAAGTTCACCGACATATCCCAGGCAATAGTTTCCTTCAGTGTGTCCACGACATATCCAGAATTCTACAAAAACTCACAACATAATATCAAAACAATTTAATAGCATAAAGTGGGGAAGAAAAGGGGGAATATGAGACTAATCAAAATCTTCCTGAATAGCCTCTTAATCCAAATCATTTTCCAGGAATTAGTATCTGAATAGGTGACTACTTTAAAATCCCCTTTCATCTCTCTTCACTGTCCATTCCAAAATGTGAATTCCCAATGTTTCACTGATGTTTTCCAGTGGTGAAACACATGTCACGTCTCTGTCACTAACAGTACTGGGAGATCTGTGAGCCAACACTGTCCCAGGAAGCGTTTCGGGCCAGTTGAGTGGCCCCCTGGTCTCAAATGTCATCTTCTTCATCTTCATCCTGAGAGGAGCCGGCCTGCTGGGCTGCGCTGGCAGACGCCGCCTCCATCTGTGCCTGCTGGGCGGCCTGCTGCATCTGCAACCACTCCTGCTGTGCAAGCTCTGCCTGCTGCTGCCGTGCCTGTAGTTTACAGGGAGACCAAGCAGACACACTAGATAAGGTGAAATGGTGAAATGAAGAGCTTATTAGGCAATTAGTGAGGATCATGACAGCGATATCTGGCGTGTGATTACAACTCAAGACATCATTTTTACTGATAACAACTCGCGATGTTCACTATTAGCCGTTATAAATTTGGTCCGATTTATCTAAAAGTTTTCTTTACTGAGGGTCTAGCATTTACTAGACTGAACACCAGACTGGCCTGAATGACTCCAGTAGAGTCTGCTAAAGACTGTAAATGTGGCTTGATTGTGTTGTTGTTTTTATGGTCCAAATGGTCTGTGAGTAACAGCGCACAGAAAACAACTGATAGTGTGTCCTTGTGTTCTATTGTTTATGCTGCTTATTATGCTGTTGCTTGATGGTTAATAATCAGTTAATTAGCATCAGCACACAAATGTATAAAGAAATTGAACCTTTAACACAACACAACAACTCTTTCATTGCTGGGGGTTTTGTTTTCATGTCAATGCTTACTGTTTGTAACCTGCCCCCCTCTTTGCAGATATGAGATTTAAGTCATCATACCTGCTCACATATTTAATTTACTGTTTGCAAACACAGCTAATCTTTATGAACTTCTTAAATTGCATTAATGGGAGGACAATGGAAAAACATGGTCCCAAAATGCTGGGATGTCCCCCCTCCTCTGGCAGATGTGTTGGTCATACCTTTGCAAACAGCTCCTGCTGCTGTCTGAGCAGCTCTTCCTCTGGGATGCCCAGGTTCTCCAGTCGGGAGCTGGCCTTCCTCCTCTTCAGAGCCACAGTCTTACACTCCTGGAGGACGTCTTTCACCTCGGTGATGTACGATGCGAAACCAAGGCTCTCGAGGGCTGCGGGGTGAAAACAAGAGGTGAAAGTGACAATAACCGTCTGTGGCTAGGAGACGACCCCGACCCCCACCCCACCCCCGAATTGTTAGTGGCGAAAACACCGAACAACCGTGGAGCAGGACTCACCATTGATGACATGCTCTGGAGATATTGTCTTCTTGTCGGATTTGTTGCATATTTCATTGGCTTCTGAGGATATGAGGTGTATGAACTCTGTGCAGCAGTTCACCACCAGCTCCCTGGCGTCGTTAGCCACTCGGACGTTGGGAAGAGTTTCTTTGATCATCTTGTTGATAGCTGCTCTGGGGATCGTGAGGTCGTCGTCGTTTCCAGAGGAAGAAGCCATCGTGGCAAACACTCACAAACCAAAACTCTTGTTAAGCCTCCACAGACCGTGACTGGACCTCTTGTGTTGATGAGCTCCACGTCCCCTGACGATGTCCAAATAAAATGTACAACTTATCCTGCACAGCAAAGAGACGTTTTCTCAAAGTTAGCCGGCTGGCTATCGCTCCAACTAAGCTAATCCGCTGATTTAACGTTTTAAACCCGTTCGGGCGCAGTTTCCGCTGCGCTGCTTCTACGAGGAATGTGGCAGAAAACGAAACGTGCAGAGCGAACTGCTCGAGCAAAATGTAGAAAACAAAAAACACCTCGATAATGGTGAAAATACTCGGCTAGCTAGCTAACAAGCTAGCTAGTAGCCGTGGTCCCTGTCGCAAGTAAGCCGCAAAACAGAAGGCAAGTGGAAGCGGAGTGACAGCATGGCTAAAGCTAAGCTAACAATGAGCTGGCCGTGCCACATCAGTCTAAATGCTTGACGAGGCAGAGTCGACGAGCAGAGTGAAGTCGGCACAAAACTTCATGTTACTGTTCATTACATCGAAGAAACGAGACGAACGCGTCGGATAAACTACGAGAAATGCATTTTTAATTTTCAACGTTAGCCAAAAGCTGCCCGGATACGGCGTCACACAAGGGCCGGATATGATGCGTCATCAGGATGTGTTTTCAGTCGCTTAGTTCTTGTGTACCGCCCCCACCGTTAATTTAGGGGACTGGAATTTGTTTTTGTGACTTGTTTGCTTTAGTTATATAAAGCGTACCAATACATTACAAAAATGTTTTAATAATAATACCTTTTAAGTGATACATACAGCAAACAGCCGTACCCCAGATTAAGTCACACATCGGTACCGTTACCTTTCCTTTCTAGATCTTTGGTTGTGTTTTGTACATATTACTTGTATGTCGCTTTGGATAAAAGCACCTGCTGATTGACTTTGAAGACTTGTAGACTATAAAGAAGAGGGTGACGTGCAGAATGGCTTTTCAAGTTTTACTGGCTTCAGGTATACCCACTAATGTTATTCAATAATTTGAACTATTTGAAGTCTTCATCTGGTGGTCTCATTGGCCTTCATACCTTTCCTTACCCTGCTTACACTTACAAGCCAGTTTTATGTTGTCAGGGTGTGGTTTTAAACCTAAAGGAGTAAGCAAAGAAACACAGAAAGCGTCACAGCTATATATTACTTTTAATACTTACTACTGACAATTACTCTTACAGGAGACAATAGATGCAGATATTTGTCTCTGAAAATAACAAAGATAATAAATCAACTTTATCTTAGTTGCTCTTGTCTTTTTCCAGGGTAAAGCTTTTTCGACTCCTCCACCGCAGAAGCTTGATGAAGTTCAGGCTGGCATTGAAGACCTTGTCGTGTTCAAACACCATCTTGTAAAAAGTGTCGATGGGGAGGTCGCCATTTGGGTCGGCATATTTGAGTGTGGTCATTGGGGTGTACACAGTGTTTGTCTGGTGGCGAAATGGTGGATCGTCCATTGTGATGATCTTGAAAGTGTGCTGAGTGGAAAACACACAAACGTAAATGACACACTCAATGGCAATGACAAGGTGTTTAAAAAGATGAGTTGGATTCTGTTTGCAGAGGAACAGCATGATACCTCTGCTATATCCTCTGCAGTCTGCCCGAGGGTCTCAAAGATTTGCTTGTAGTTCTTCAGGTAGATGTTGGTGAACATGTCGGCAGTCACTTTGTCGGCTTTGCTGAGATCAGTCTTCATGCCCTCATCGAAAACCTTACGCTCAAACTCTGTTATCACTGGACCAGGTTCTATCAGGCTGATACTGAAAAAAGACACAATAGGACACTGTATATTGGCATGAGAAGGTTTATGTTACTGGTCTAAATAAACTTAAACTGATTTTACAGGACCTGATTTCTCTGTATCCATTTCAAACTTGGTTATTGGATGCTGTTGTGTTATGACCTGCCCCATACCAGGGTGTGCTGTAGTTAGGCGGGGCATGTTTTTGTTGGAATATAACTAAGTGTTGCGAAAACGTCTGGTGTTGGGTGTGGCTGTGCAGAATAACCATGCAGATGCTTCAGGCATAGGCAGGAGCCGGTTTGCAGGTATTTTCATGTCAGCTTTGCACAATAAACTAGGCTGTGCTTTCATTCTCTCTCAATGACAAGTATGAAATTACAGAGCAGAGACGGGCGTGTTCTGCCGAAGCTGTGTATCAGAATGTATCTTACTTGAGGTTGAATCTCAGGGCTTGCACTGCTAAGCTCTCACAAAAGCCCTCCACTGCAAACTTGGATGCTGCGTAGATGTCATTGAATAAAATCCCTAAAAACAGAGAAAGGTGCAGTTAAGCCGCTGTGTTGGAACAATAAGCAGGTGCTCTCAGCATCCTCACCCTGTATACCCATGACGCTGCTGATGACCACAATGTGGCCTTTTTTCTTCCTCTTCATGTCAGGGAGGACTTCTTTCAGCAAACGCACCAGCCCAAAAAAGTTGGTGTCCATGACAGTCTTCATCTCGTCAATAGATTGGCACTCAATTGGTCCAATCAGACCCATCCCAGCATTGCTTACTGTAAGACGCAGCCAGACGTGTTAGGAAATTATGTGAAGTTACAGTACAATTGGCAATTGCAGTTACTGCGTATAGCTTTTCTGTGGACTTACTGAGGATGTCCACCCTGCGCTCAGGGAGACTGTCCACACACGCTTTGATAGAATCCTCGTCACACACGTCCAGCTGCTTGATCTCCAAGGTCCTGCCCAGAGTCCGCCCTGCTGCCTCAACCAGCGCCTCGCCCTTACTCAGGTTCCTCATGGTGGCATAGACTATGACAAACAACATCCATTAGAAGCACAAGTGCTGCTGGAATGAAAGGCAACCATGAGACAGACAAAACAATATTCATATATGACACCTACCAGGGGTATTCCAGTTTTTTAAGGGATAATGTTAGAACAACTGAATTTTTTGAATTTATTTTGAAAATGTTGGGTTAGATAGAGGCAACAGCCTCCTCTGGTAAGAGATTTTAGTTGGTAATTTAATAATAACAAGAAGAAGAAGAACAATATAATTCATAATAACCTGATAAAGAATATAGTTAATTAATAATTAATAATTAAATAATAATTTCACATTAGATGCAAGTGCAATGTATTAAGCATTGCACTTGCATCTTATGTGTCTGTCCATTGATACCTGCTTTTATGTCCATTCAAATCTAGTTACACCATCCTCTTCAGAAATGCATGGTCAGCTATGTCTAGGCTTTTTTTTTTTTTTTTTTTAAAATATGGCAAATTTACCCATGAACCTCTTCTTCTCATCTTTTGCGATCCGGACTGCCAAAGCAAGGCCAATCCCAGAGGAGCAGCCCGTGATGAGTACCACCTTCTGGTTCATTGTGTCTATGTTTTTCTTGCAGCTCCAGCAGCAGTGAATGGAGGAGGACAATAAATAGGCAGTAGTAGATGGAGGCTCTTTTAAAGCCAACTCCTAATCCACAGCTCTGCAACTCAGCAAAAGCCTTGTGCACATGGGCCAGAGATTACCATCAAGCATGTGCTAATACATAGTAAGGACTTAGGCTAATCATAACATCTTTACACTAATAGCACATTGTCCTGTCAAAAATGACAACAGAAATGTCCATTTGTGAATAAAGGATAAAGCTTTTATTAGAATTCAGAATTCACCATGGTGACTTTCTCTATCCATGGGGCGTGGCTTTTTATTTATTACAAAAGATACGTTCATTTTGTCATTAAGCATAATTACACATTTGCTCCAGTGCCTTAAATTTTGAAAATAGTGCATAATTACATTTTTCTGGGTATCGTTCCACACTTTACAGTTGACTTGATTCATTTAGTATGACATGAAAAGAAGCATCAAAGAAAATCAAAAAGAAACCTTTCCACCAAACGTTCAGTGTAAATGTTTTTGGCTCTGTGAGCTGACAATAGTTAGCCTGTATATGTCGTTGTGCTGTTTACAGTGTACTATTTTAGTAATTTAGGCTTTGTTGTGTTATTTAAATAACAGCCTTTCCATTTGTGTTGCAAATGCAATGTCAAATTTTGAATGCTCCATGTATCGCTGCGTTTCATTCAATTCAAGTGCTGAAACGTGATGTGTTTTTCTAATTATTTCCAACGTTCTGTTTAATGAGATCTAACACATCTTTGTCCCACATCTTGGGGTTCCAGTCCGGGAACCAGTCAAGGAAGGATGGGATTTCCTCACCCTGCTGCATGGTGGTGATGGGGATGCCTTTACGGCCAGAGGGGTCAGAACTCAGAAATTGTTCAGCTGAAAAGGAAATATAGAAAAATCTTATATGAAATACAACAGCTCTATAATGTCTCATCACCTCTTATAACTATGTTTACTGTAAATTACCAATCTTGGATGACCCAGTTTTCTCGGCCTCATTGGCATCCTTCCCAACCCAGATGAATAGCTGGGGGGGGGGAGGGCAGATGCATAAATGGATGAGTCAGCAAGAAAACGAGAGCTGAGACTGAACCGTGCCATTAAACGTGCAAAGCAGCACCGTACCTGCTTCCCACAGTCCAGAATCATGACATCATCAGTGGCCAGATCCTGCTGTGTCCATTTACCTGGCACCTGCTCTTCCTCAAAGTTTAAAAGAAACCACACATTTGTTCAGCAAAAAAAAACAAAAAAAAACAACAAAAAATGACAAAAAGCAACATAGCGTTTCTTAAATCAATAGAAATAGAAAAAATGTGAACTACTCACTATGAGCTTGCCAGTCTTGTTGGAACAACCAAACAACCGTGGTTTGGTCTGGCTTGGTCCTGTTGACTCATCCTTGTCAAGCCAATTGAAGAAGAACTGCTTAAACAGGGCGTCCTCGGCTCCAGATGGCATTATCTGGACCTGTACATGTCATAAAGAAGAAGAAGAAGAAGAAGCGCTATAATATTCATAAACAGCAAAAGATGACAGGAAGGATGATGTTCTGTACTAGTCTTTAACCACAAGGTCACATTACCTTGGTAGTTTGGGGATAATTCTTGTCTTTGATGAACTTGTTTGCAGCAGTCAGAGCTGCACGTCGCTCATCCTTGTTCGCCTGCTTTCCTGCAGCATTGGGGTATAGTATTTACAAACTTCAGAAAGATACACATGGATACATCAAAAAGGTTCTATCCAAACATGTCTGGACCTCATACCTTTCCAGACAAATATGGTATTGTCCCCCACATTGTCTAAGATGTAGCAATCGTTGTCAGAGAGCATGCTTTGTTTGAAAGGGTTTTTCTCAGCCACCACAGATGTTTTCATAGAGCCAGCTGCATCCGAAATCTAGGGAGAAGATTTAAGCACATAGTGTTCAGTGCAATTCACAGGCGTTGATTTGAAAGCTGCAGGCTGAGCTTCCCATGTACCAAATAGAGAGATGCCACATTCCTGTTCTTCTTATCAGCAGCTGTATCCTCTGAGGTACTTGATGGGAGGTCAGGTTTTGGTCCCAGAAGCTATTTACAACCGGACACACAAACAGATTGCAACATTACATCCTTCCCTAGCAGCCAAATGAGTCTGGTAAATACTTTAAATCAGGGGCACAGTTAGTCCAAGTAGTTTATGGAACAAAACAGAAATAAAGATAGAAAAAGAGAAAGAGACTCACTTTAATGACTTCTTCTGGCTCATCGCCTTCCTCAATGATCTCTATTTTGGCATTGCCGCCCCGCTCACTGCCACGTATTTCAATGGCCATGCCAGTGGCTTTCAAGCGTTCCATTCCATTGCTTTCACTACCAAACCAGACGTAAATAATCTAGCATTTTGCAATGAGTGGCAGAGGAAAGCAGCATTAGTTGTGGTGAAACACTGGCCAGGAATTTGTTGGCATGCAGTTCTGTTTATTGATTACCTCTCCCAAGTCAATGATGAAGCAGTCTCCTTTGTTGAAGCTGTTCCAGGACATATCCACCTCCTTGGCTCTGATGAAGCGACGACCTTTAACATGCAGCAGGCACTTGACCTCTTCTTCCGGGCTATGAGTGAAGCCTGAGGCTACTCCTCCTTGCTGTGACAGAGTCAAGTTGAGTCAAAGTACATATGTATTGTATGTAGATTTCCAATACATGGGAATTCATATTAGAAGAGTGGGTCATTTTGAGATGATTGCTTATGTTGTTTGTTGACTAGAGGAAGGTTTCCACTGCCTGACATAACAGTTGAATACTACAAACAGATCCCAAAATGACAATGTCTATAGTTCCACTTCCCATATAACATACATGAATAACTTCTATGGCTTAGCTAATTGCATGTGGGTGAAGACTTGGTTCTGATGTTTACGTGCAAAGAAATGGAATCTTCCCTTGTTTGTCCCACAGTACAACACGAGTATCATCATGTCTTACCTTATATTTAATACCAGAGCTGAAGTAGTCCATAAAGTTGATAGACTCATCATTTTGAAACTCAGTGAACTGCTTCGGGTTTTTTCCAAGGTCGTTGTCCAGCTGGACCATGAACATGGGAGCACAGCCAATCTCATCTGGAGTTGCGTTTTTGCCTGGTATAACAGGTGAGGATGACAAAAAGAGTACACAAACTGAGACTGTAATTATTTCACAAACCAGAGACTCATTTTAGGTGTATGTAAAGAATCTAAATCCAATACCAATCCAAGTGTGAATTTGGTAGACAAAGTCATCGCTGGTGTGGAGCACAACGTAAGCGTCTCCGTCGAAGAACACCCCATTCTGTTCTGAGGGTATTGGTTTCAAGTCCATTTTCTCCACTCGCCACTTCTGCAGGCCAGGCTTCTCGCCTGCACCAGCAAATACTTTGTGCGGTGCCGCCATGGTGGTCTGGACCAGGAGACACATTGTTATGAGCAAGCCACTCATCACATCAACGACAGGCAGCAACTGGAAAAGAGCTGGAAACTACATCATTATTTTTTAAAATTAACCTTTTTTATTTGTAAAATTTTGAATTCTGCCTTTATTGAAATGAACTCCTCTCTTCATATGACATAAATGTCATGTCATGTTTTTTATCCTCAAATTAAATATTCTTGAAGCATATTGTCAACCTTGGTTTGTTCCATTTGTCCCTCAAGCTCTGGATTTATTATTCTCTATGTGCTTCCCAACCTGTAATACCAGTAATTCCATGAGAGACTGTCTTGTGTCCAAAGTGGTGAACAAAAAAAAAAAAAAACACACCTGATGAACAAGGGAGTGTCCTCCCTAATTAATACTCAACTGCCAGGATGGCAAGCCAAGCATTCACTCCCCATGGGAGTGTAACGTAATGCATTACACACTTTATGCAACGATTGCCTCGCCAAGGGAAATAAAGAGGGGACCACTCTTTGCCCCTGTTGACTTGTTAATTAACTGCCAGTGTACCTCCCAGATGGAAAAAAACACACATTGTTTGTGCCATTCTATACTCTCTGAATTTGATAATATACCTAACTACATTTAAATCTTTCACAAATGCATTTTGGAAATCCATGCATAAAGAAATGATTTCCCTCCCATTCATGCAGAGACTTGATACTTGAATTTGATAAATAACCACTTTCTCAAAGAGTAAAGGAAAAACGGTTTTCTAATTTCCTGAACATTATTTTTAGTTTTCGCTGAGACAAAGATGAAAAGAAAGAAGATTAAATGCTTTCCCCTTTACCTGCTGAGGACAGGAGAGAGTTGGTGGCTGTGAGAGAGTGTGCTGCTGCAGTGCCGTGCCTCCAGGTTACCGCCCAGGTTGTCTGCACTCAGGTCTCATTTATATACACGAGCAACATCCGTGTTCTGAACGTGAGACGCTTCCGCCACATCCCAACATGCCCAAGCTGAATGAGACGACCTGTAATTTGACGTCTATTAAAAACAGCGATCCAAGCAAAATGACCATAACAGGTTGTGGTGCTGCTCCGTGTCTGATGTTCCAAAAACCCATGTGCACACACTTTTGAACATCTATGATAGTTGCACTCACTAATTGATGAGCCTAGATTGAAGACTCAAGTGCTCTCCATTTTTATGCTAGTCTTGGTATTATTTTCTGTCTTTCTATTGTACAGCCCTTCAGTCAGCCCTTGTTTTTATAGGCGCTATATACAAATATATATTTGCATATTGGTTCTGCTTATTGCTTATTGTCACTGACACAATATCTGAAAAAGAAAGCTAAGGATTTCTGACACAAGGGATTCAAGGAGCAGAGTGCCAGCTTGTGTCATTGAGCGGTGTCCAGCGCCCCCTGCAGGGTCACCTGAGCCCACGCGACCCTCTGCATCTTCCGGATTTCTTCCCTAATTTCAAACCTCAGTCGCTGCTGTGACATCAGTTGTGTCATCACAGAATAACGCCTGGTCTAAATATTGCCATTAACCTTTTCTTTCTTCCATCACTGTGGAATGACAGGAGCATTTGGACATACACATTCAAGGTTTCGTCTCAAGCATGTGCACAAATAGAAAATAGAAAGTAGAATGTTTATGTCTGTTTAAAGAAAACTTCTCTTCTCAACTAGAATAGTCGACCCTCCTCAGACTGAGGTCTGCGTGAGAGTAAAGTAAAGTGAAGGACAGACAACAAGTAGAGACTTCTCTATTTATTGGTAGGATTGTTTGTATAATCATCACTTACATTTGAGCAAAGATATGAAGCTGTCTGAGATTCAGAGACAGGAAACTTAGGATTGCAAAACAGAGGAATATAACGAATGGGACTTTGCATTCTCATGGTGTTATAAGGATGGTTAAATGACCAGGACAGCGCAGAACTCGCCTCACAGCATGTGACATGACAGTGTGAAACAAGCTGTTCTAAATTAAAATGTGATACCATCTTAGCCAGGGGCACAAATGGAGTTTTCAGATGACTCACCACAAGCATCAAACAGCAGACTATTGATCCCAGAGGGAAAACACCAAGAGATTTCTGCACAGCAACGGAAAAACAAACAAACAAACAAACACTTCTGTCATAATTAAATATATAACATGTAGTAGAAAGAAAAGAAATGCACCTGCGTATCTCTGTGGATTAAACTGTCTGCAAAACATTTTCATGATCAAATCTCTGGTTGAATTATCTGGGCAGAGCCAGAAATAAATGTTAAACAGTTTAACAGTTAGTTCTGTGCCTTTTATTCCTTTTTATAGACAATAAACTCGTAAAAGTTGGCTATAAACAATTCACGACAATTGGTGGAGAGTTTTTCATCACAGTTGTGATAAATTATTAGTTAATGACTTTACAGACCTAGGTTGTAAAAGACATGCATGCATGCGACTAGCAGGGTTTAACCAATTAAACTTTCTGATGGAAACAAATAAAGCTGACAAATGGTAAAGGTGATGGATGATCACATGACAACTAAGAAATACTCAGGAGAGGAGAGGTGGGGTATTCATGCCTGCAATCTTCTTATCTCAGACATCTATGGATTGGTGTCTTACCCAGAGGAGTAAGCAGCAGTGACTTGTGATCATCTTATGATTGTTTCCACAAGATACAGAGAAACAAGAGCTTGGTTAAAAATAAAAAAAACAAAATTAACAAAAACAAAACAATAACAATTTACAACATGATGCAAAACCCTCAAAATATGAGCACAATAGAAGAAAACAGGGAAAAGCCAAGAACATGAAAGATGCTAATTTTAGTCATTTGTCAGCAGCAGCTTCTGAAACACCATGGATAGTCTTGGATGTAGTCTTTGGTGATGCAAAATGTCCTCTGCAGAGGAATAGGACCAACATGGCAGTTTAAGTCTTTAGGTGGTGCATCGGTGCGGGCTCGTTAGATGCGAACTCGCCTTTGAGCCGATGGCGACGTAGGATGTCATGTCAGAAATTCACTGGGTGAAATGGAGCTTGAAAGGGTCGAGACCTTGTTTCAAATCGAAAGCAGACGCCGAGCAAAGAGCTCACCTCAACCCCGCTGCCAGCTTCTCCATCGCTATTTTGCGCTCTTCTGCTTTCTGCTGCGAGCGACGCAAGACATTCCTCAGCTCCTGAAGATGGTCCAGTGTTCCGACCAACTCACCTTTCACCGTCTTCATCTGGCTCTCCAGCATCTGTGTGTGATGTAGGGAGTTTCTCCTGTGCCGTCTGCTGGTGCGCACTTTTTCCTCCAGGTCCTCAACTGCCGAAAAGCGACAAATAAAAAAAACAAAATCAGACAACAAAGTCTCAAACAGCTGCAAACGGCTGTTAAGGTTATGATGGAGAAATGTTTACAGACCCAGGTTATCCTGGTAGCCCATGCTGTCTGAGCTAGGCTCTGCCTTCTTGTCCAGCATGGTTTTGGTCTGCTGCAGCATCTTCTCCATCTTAGCAAGTTCAGCAGCTTTAGTGTCACTGTCTCGACGAATCTTTAGCAGCTGCTGCTCCCGCTGGGTCAGCTCAAAGTTGTACTTACTCATGTCGAGCGTAAACAAAAATCAGAGCAACCTGCGAAACCTAGACACTTGGACCTCGACTGGTCTTCTGATAGAGCCGCCAAAACCTAAGTGAAGACACAAAACAAGCTATCTAAAAATGACTTGAACATCCAATATTGTCCCAGTTTTGAATCCTCTGAACAGCATACACTTGTTTTTCTGCCTCCGCCACACAGGAATCGCTGTCTTGTTTGCTAATGTACTGCACTGCCGGCTGCTTTTTATAGGCCATAACCCCAGCACATGTCTCGAAGTCATCTTAAAACAGTCCACTCTCAGTACACAGCATTACAATTGGAGAGTCATAAGACTGGCTTCACAAAGCCTTAAAGCAAAACAGAGCAGATCATTTTTACGCTTCCTCAGTGGTGACAGAGATCCTAGGAAGTCAGCCAGCTTTCCCATTTGTATGATTTAAAACAGATGAACTAGTCTGTAGTCACATCCGAGGAAGCATTTTAAACCTGTTGGTGAACATTAGCCAGTTTACATGAAAGCCAAGGAGTTTCTGGGGTTTGATTGATAACATGGTACTGGCAGAAGCATACCTGGAAAAATGATCAAATATTCTCTGACCAGCCCAAGATGGATCCATAACAAAGACAAATCATTAAACACTCGCAAGAACTGTACCAGTTTGGATGTTTGACCTTCGAACAAGGGCGGCACATCCAGCAGCACCCTTGCCAGAACAATGTGAATGAACAGCTCAAAGCTCTCAGACTCATGACGTGTGTCACCCAGCCCCACACCACAAACATGTGACCCTTGGATTGAACCCTGTGCTAGCGGCCTTACCGTGGATAGGTTTCCTGGAGCTCTGACAAAAATAATTTTTGGTCCCTGGTGGTGAGGCTGTATGAGGCTTGAAGACATTAAGTGAAGGTGGCAGCTGGATGACAGCCATCATCAGCCATGCTTCGGACAGGGGTTTTTTTCATTTCTGTAACACAACATTATCAATCACTGGGATCAATAGGGATGTTAGCCAGATATTTTCTGATCAAGTGACTCAGCGGTGAAGGGAGATGGATGAGCCAAAACCTCTGGCCCTGTCACAGCTCCTGCCTCCTGCCAGACTGGGCCTCGTGTCCACGGGGTTTCCACTGCTGTTACTCTAAAGCTGGCTGTACTGGTGGATTCTGGTATTGGGGAGCATTACATAGAGTTCACATAGGTTCAGAGTCCAGTAACCTCGACACCGACTCAAGTCACTCCTTCACCCTCTGAGTACCAGTGCTTTAGCACCTTCTGTTGAATCCTCTCTCTCTCTCTCTCTCTCTCTCTCTCTTGCATATTGTTTTTTATATAATGTTGTAAGTGACTCATAGTAAAGGCCACACTCCTCCAAACAATAATAATAATAAATGTGCAAGTGTTTATGTTTGCCACATGTGACTTTTATTTTGTATTTTAAAATACTGGTCAATGTAAGTGCAACAGTATTACCAACACACACAGCATTTAAATGTATGTTTTCCCCATGCTGCTCCATTATGAAAATAATAGAGTATAGGTTATTTTGTCAACAACAGCATTAGCCATGGTTTACTTTACTTATTTATAGACACAGACCCCATGGAATTCACTAATGTGAAACAAAAAAACATGTCCATTATGTGTGATATGAGAAATATGAGCGCAATTTCCAGGAGAAATAGATCTTCCTTCAGGGTAATCCAGTTTTAAAAGCAACCCCATTTAACGGTTGCTTGTTGGAATGAGTGAATGCATCTGATGTGCTCATCTACAATGCGGTGATTGTGTTCCATAAATCTCCATAGATGCACATGACCAAAAGAAAAATGCACATGCCGCTGCTGATCCTCAATGCAGCATCTCGGTGCGCAGAGGTCAGACCACGTGGCTGAGACACTGTTCAATTCAGTTCAATCATTCCATCCTCCCAGACAGGACAGTCAGGTGATCAATTGCATGTGTAATTTTAGCAGTTTTATTGGACAAGGAACAAAGAAGGTTTGATTCGGATTGTGTGTGAATCAGGACACTCTGCAAGTCTGGCCTGAGGAGGGAGGATCAGACTCAGAATAGTGTAGTGGGTGTTCAGAATTTGACTTGAGGTAGAGCTGCTGAACAAATGTAGGCTGCAGGGATGCCTTAGCTCAACACTGTGCAACGCCTACTACTTTGCCAGTTGATTTCATTTTCGAGCTTGAACTTCCAGCAAGTATACGAGGTTCAAAATCTCCCATGGATCTTCAGCTGGGTCATAGCATATACTACTCACATTCTAACCCCCCCATATATAAAGCATATAAGAAGAAGGAGCCTTTATAGTATACTTCAGAGGGTCAAGATGTGTGTGTTATTCCATGATAATGAGGAAACATATCCAGGGAGATTCCATGTACAACAACTGTTTGTATGCTAGAGAACGTCTGGAACTAAGCAGTACACTATGTTATGTAACAGATGCATTGTTTAGGAATATAAAACTAGATCACCCAGAGGTATCATTTACTCTACACTAGGCCTCTCGCCTCCTGTGTCAATCCCAAAGGAAAATATGATCCTGCGACAGGCATCTGCCTGGGGACAGCAAATACATACTAGGTGTGACGTCCGCACCCTGGTAACTCTGACATTTCTCAGTGTGAAATTACTTTCACATGCTCCGAATATTCTCGTCCTCTACATCCCGAGTAAAGTCAGGACCCTGGATGTAGTTGGTTAACTGTAATGCAGGACTGTCACCATGAGGGGGGAGGCTAACAGCAGTTACTTCTGATGCCGCTGGCTGTCCTCTCCCAGAAAAGCAAGTGTTATCATATCATGTTATCATGAGCTGTGTCCATCCTTAGCACCCACTTTAAAATGACTACCCTCACAGAACATTGGTCACAAACACCTGCTATTGATGACATTATCACATGAACAATATATCTAATTTTGGTATGGGAATTTAAAAAAACAATGCAGAGGTTTCCCAGTGTCTATGACTCTAAAAAGTTGTGTTTGTGGAGCAGGCCTTCGGTAGATAGGAGACTGTGCATACATTTGCCTCGATCAGTCAACCACAATATTCCTCTGCTGTATTCCCTGTGGACTCCAGTGATGCTGCGGCCCCCATCGCTGCATCAACAAGGATGCTGTTTGTTTGTTCTCACATGGAAATAGATTTTTTTTTTTCATCCCACCCACAATGCCTCAAGGTAATCAGCATGCCATAATTGCAGGAAATACCTTATCTGCATCCAGCTCCAATCCTTTCACCCGGCAAACTCCGACCATTTCCACAGTATTTCCACAATGTATGCTAGGTTTGTTTGGTTATTATCTCTCAACAGCAGTGCAGTGATCATAGCTCTGTTTTGCTGCATAAATACATTGTGTAATGCAGTTTTTCATATCCAACTGTACCAGATGTATTTCTGTATTCCTCACACTCAGCAGGCAGCACTGTCTATTTCTATGGATGATAATGCCTGTCAACCACACGCTGATGTGTTTTATAACTCCCATAAGCTTTTGTTGGTGCATTTCTCCAAGATGCAGTCTTTGGTATTCAGTCTCTCATCTTTAGGCTGTCAGCAAGGGGAGCAGAATCAAAGACAGAAGCCTTCTCACACAGGGTACACGTTTTTGAAATCTCATGGAACCCCAGCTGTATTTATTCCCAATTTACAGACCAAGCAACTGTTTGATATATGTGTAATTTAAATCACACAGCGTCTGCCCCCTGAAAAGTCTTAGTGAATTTGATATGGATGCTAAAGTCTATCAAATAAAAAAGGTGTTATAGTTCACACAGTTCATACATATACACTATGTTTGTATGGAAACTGCAGGGGAATTTCTATTATTATAGATGTATCTATATTTATTATTGAAAGTAGAATAAGACCTTATGACATGTCACCCCTGGTCTCTCTCTCTCTCTCTCCCTCTCTCTCTGTCTGCAATTGGTCGACCCCGCTCCGAGGCGAGCATGGCCAACATGAGTCTGACTTCGCTGCAGTCGGCGGCGCAGCTCAGTGTGCAGCTCCGTCGCATCGAAGCGCGCCTCTGCGGAGCCGCAGTCGCAATCACTGCGCTGTTTTATCCTGGGAAATGTAGCGAGCTCGGGGCGACGGACGTTTCCTGACTCCGAGGGAGGGAGAGGTGACTGATTCCTCCTGCAGCTGCCGTGAGATGGTTTGCGTCGGCCATGGCAAGGGGTCTGTTTCCGTGGGGCTTCGTCAGAAAGCCTCTGTACATCCAGGTACGCGTCTGGGAAATCCCCCTCTCAGTTTAGAACCTGCATGTAAGTGCGAATGAAAAGTGCCTCATGCGTGCTGTTATGATGTGACCTTCTCGCACACATGCAGTGGGTTTAATTTGCTGGAGGATCCACAGTCTGAATCATAAAGTCACTTGATGCTCGACGGTAATCGGCCATCCTCCTGATTCCCGTTGCTGTGGCAACCGCTTCCGTGATGCATCCCGCTGGCAGTCACGCAGGCGAGAGATGCTGGTTCTGAGGCTGCAAAAGTTCGTCACCCAGCTTAATTATATAACCTGAGCCGGGTGCAGAGTTGTGGGATGCTCCACCAATTATCAGACGTTCCATGTTCTGGCCATACTCCTTTCCTTAGCTGTTGAAGGAAATTATGTAACAGGTCAATGGATGAAACTCTTGTTTCTGGCTGAATGTTTCACGCTCACAAATTGTGGTCCAGCAGACTCACAGCAGCTCATGCTGCAAACTCCCTGCTCCTGCCCCCGCTGCCTGGGAGAGACAAAAACTGTCAAGTGAAGTGAGAAGAATAGAGGCAGAGACAGACGGCCTCAAGAGACGGCCACCAGCGTTGTGCAGTTTTCTAGGCCACCTCAGCCTCTAAGAAGTGTCTGTCAGAGATCCTTGGAGGGAAGCGTTTTCTGCAGCAACACAGACCATGGAATCCTGGAAACCAGGAACAGGGCTTGTGGCAGGTTCAATTCTTTGTGTTGTGTTTATATTTCACAATTACATTTGATTTTGCTGGATCAAGCAAAGTTTAGCTGACAAAAAAAAACATGTATCTTATGTCTTCCTGCAGAGATGATTCAAACAGTTTAAAAATATCAGTCAAGCTGACGCTGAACAGTCGCACGATGAAGAGTTTTACTTGGTCTTAAATGTTGAAAGTTAACAAAATTAGTCATGTTAGCATTAGGTGGTATCTTTTTAATGTCCACTTCTATGTAGTCTTATTGTTAAGGGTGTCTGACAAAGATGTGACTATGTTCATTGCAGATAGAAAAGTTAAAATTGTCCCAGTAATGGACAAGTGGTTGAAGATGAAATGTTCCACAGGAAATTGATGAAAACCTCATTTTCAGAGAAATGAATTCAGTAGATTTTGTGTAATATTGCTGATGAACTGGAGATGGAGATGGGTGAACCACTTGATGGAGGTTATGTATTTCATTGAAATCATTAAATCTTAATTTTGGAAATGACTTGAAAACGGAGGCATTTCAGGCTGCTTTGAAAGTTGCCCAGTGTCCTTATCTTTCATGGCCGTTATAAATACGCTCCACACACTGCTGAAGGAGAGAGGGAGAGAGAGCTGGAAAATAGCTGTAGGTGAGTGGACAAGAATAGCCCACATTACTTTTTAAATTTGGTTCAGCTCAGTTCCAGTTCGATTTCCGATGCTTTACAAATATCACCATTTATAATTTAAAAATTTCCAATAAATGCTTTTTTTTTTAGTGAACATGCAGCTCTGTCTTCTTGGTTGAGACCTGGGAGGGGATTTCCCATGACAGGAAGCTGCAGTCCCTGCAGGAATAACACAAGGCTAAGTTTATGTGACTGTGTGTGTGTGTCAGCACTGTTCCACTTAGATTTACAGCATCACGACTCAGCTGACAAATGAAGTGTTTGCATGTGCTAATGTCGCAGCACTGAGTCAGCGTGGAAAACAGGGCTTTGTATGCGTGTTGGGGGTCGGAAGTGGTGTGTGTGTGTGGGAGGGGGGTCTGTCTGCACTGAGATGAGTCAGATCTGTGTGCGGTGCTTGCAGACAGTGTGGTTCGCGTTCAGAGAGTCGGTGACAGGTGCTGCCAATGGTGAGCTGCTGCTCTCAGGTGGTCCCCCTTTCCATCCACCTTTTACCTGGGTCCGTCTTTATCTTTTCCCCCCACATTTGTAAGAGATGTCAAGCGAACACTCCACAAGTAGCTTCGTCTTTTCACTCCTGCAGCCTCCCCCACATCTTTTGTTCCTGTTTTCATGTCTTCCCCGGCTCTGCTTGGCAGCCCATTAACTGGCAACCTCTGAGGGATATAGCATTATAATCATACATAATGGATGAATGGTGTGCCAGCTGCAGAGGGGAAAAAAAAGTGTCAGATCGGTTATGTGCTCCACTTGATCGGCGTTCATCTCCTCTCTGCCTTCAACATCAGCGGACGCTTTGTCGCTGCACTCTGTGTGCTCACATCTCATGTACGTTATGTCACAGAACGTCATCGCTTTAATATGATTTACAGGCATGTGGGGGCGGAGAGTAAGTTCAACCGGATGAAGACAGACGTTTCTTTCCATCTCCTCCAGCATATGGCCACAGCTCCCAGTCAGTGTCTAATTAATAGCTGTCATGGAGGCCGCAATCAATATCACCTCATTAGCCGTGTTTGTGTATCTCTCTCCCCCTGCGTGGGGTCAATACATAATCCCAGAGATAGAAATGCATCGCACAGAGTTGGAGTGAAAGCCACAAGCTATCGACCAGAAGGCCAATCATGCATTTGTCTCCCCGCAGACTGTTATTTCCATGATGCCTCTGCTGTTGATGCATTTCACCTACGGAAAAATCAATGCCAGGGATACGTGAAGCACTTACTTGTGTGGTCGCTGCTGCTAAACGTGCCGCGGGTCTGTATGGTCAGATTTGTAAGTAAACCAATCAGCAGATAAAGGAGCAGGAAACATGTTCACATAGCTTGTGGCTTTTAATTGGATGGTGTTCTGTATCCGTGGGGCGTGTCTATGATGACTGGTTTGCAAACATCGGTTGATCAGTTGTACAGTCCACGGTCCAGCGTCAGTGCTGCTGCCAGCTGATTCAGCCCCTCTGTCTGTTCCCAGCCGTCGGGCCACCGACAGGGGAAGTCAGAGTTATTTGTGAGTGGTCTGACTAAAGCTGAAGATTTTTGTGACAAGCAACAATTCAATACCTGTGAAATCTGTGGCTGCTACTAATTGTTTCACAGTATCTCTGCCAAGGAGGTTATGTTTTCATTTGGGATTCTTTCTTTCTTGTTATTTATCACCATTACACAGAAAACTGTGTTGAAATTAGGGCATGGGTCGGGGTAGAACTCAGTTTGGGTCATAAATGGGTTAATGGAAAAAATCAAGACTAGAAAAAAGAAATCCAGACATTTTAAAATTTCGTCGTCTATCTATTAACCAGTCTGTCGGAGGTCTGCTTGATCGAGTATCTTTGGGCAAGATAATGAACTCTAAATTGTGCCAGCGGGCAGTGTGTAGTGTTGTATGGATGTTTTTGTGAATGTGGCTTGTAATGGTCGGTTAGACGGGAGGAGCGCTGAGTAAAAACAATCCATTTATTTAGCTGTACTGTTTACATATATTTTGTAGAAATAAAGTGATTCTTTATTGGCCTGATTTGGAAGCCCTTTTTGGTATCTGGATGATTGAAAGTGGTCGAATTTAAACATTTTAAAAAGATGTTCATTGCCATTACCTTGTCATTTCACATTTGACAGTTGATCAGATGATTCTGTCCAGTGAGACAGACGTCAGTCCCAGGGACAAAGCCATCCTGTCAAACAATACCTGGTCATGGTGGTCTGATTTAGAAATGAAGTGTGTCTCACCACGCTGACTTAAAAGCATATGAAGTCCACTGTGCAGAGGGGAATATGATTAGAGTGCCACGCCAAGGCTCTCTGGAAGCGTGACTGCTGCTCTAACGCTGCTGTCAAATTCAGACAGCGATAGCAAATCCATTTAGAGACTGATGGCGGAGGATACGATACGCATCTCCCTCTGAACGCTGACAATAGTAACAATAAACTCCCATCTTTGAGTGACCATCAAGTTATTATCTGTTGGACTGTTTGGTCAAAAAGATCCCCAAGGAAGAGAGTAATGCAGAAAGGAGAAAAGACAGAGGGGGAGAGATAAAGACACTTAAGCCAATAAAGAAAATTGGAACTGAGAGGGCCAGAGGGTGGAGGCGGGGGGAGTCCATCAATGTCAAGCACTAAGTGCAAGAATCATTAATAGACAGGAAAGTAGGGCTGCTAAAAAGTATGTTACTTCTCACTAATGTTCTCCAATTGGAGGAATGCCATTAATCTAAGTAGACTGTATTTATCGGCTGGGGAATTGGAAAGAACATCAAACGACCAGGTAATAAGTCTGGAGTCTGTTCCACTGGAACACAAACAGCATGTTCTGCATCTGTTTAGAAGTCTGTGACACAATCAGTTTGCAAATTGCAGCAAAGACTATCATAATGAGGAACCTTGTGTTGAACCTGTATTTGTTAACTATTAACTTTCTGGAAACGGGAAAGAAACGATATTATGCTACCTGCCCATTTGTGACGAGTAGGTACAACAAAGTTAGTGGGGTCCCGAGTGAACACAGAAGAGCATGTAGCTTCCATGTCCCATGGAGATCGCATGGACACCCAAATCAGAGCTGAAGCATGAGGTAGAAGAGTGTTGACTTAATGATTACAGGATGTGTGAAAAGATAGTTTGTCTCAGTCTCGTTTGCTGTACACAAATGGCTAAACATAATGAAAATGTAAATGGCTACATATTTTAGCACCGTTCTCAAATTCACCCAGCCTCGCATGCACACACACAAGGCATCTAGATACGCAGGTATTGTAGACGTATAGTACAGTGGTGCATAGAGGAACGCAAAACTCTGGATGGACAAAAAACCCACATTGCAACAATCTACACGGAACAAAACTCAAATTGTGCAGTCAAATGTTACTTCCGTGGAGGCCAAACTGGAGCTGAACTGCAGTGACTAATGGATGACTGGTGCTCTGGGCTGTTGTGGCAATAATGAGTTGCCTGTACGCTTGTGTGAGTGCGTGTCTTTGTGCGTCTTTGTAAATGTGTCCGTTTCACGATGTGCCCATGTGTGTGTGCAAGTGCAGCATAATCAGCTGATCCCAATCAGTGGTATGTGCTCAGACTGCAGTTAATGGTTGCCGTAGTGATGGTAACTGCTTTGGTACAGCTCGTTCAAGGAGGGACAAGAGGGACCCCTCTCGAACTCTAAATGGCTTCAACTCTCTAAGTTCTACACGATGCAAAACTCTGATCTGATCTTTATTGCAAAAACCCATTGATTCGGGTTAGGGTCGTTTTTGACCCCACCCATGGAAGAGTGTAGGTATTGGTTGGTCCCGCATCCAAGGGTTAATCTACTCACCGCTCAGCTGATGGAGGGGTGGGGGAAGAGTCCATAAAACACTTTAGGAGTCTCGGGGGTGAACAGTGTTGCAGCCAAATTCAATACAAATGAATTTTTAATTTAGCCTAAAAACGAATCTGGCCAAATATGAATGTCAGGGTTTGCAGAATTTGGATTACGCTACATGAGCTGTATGGAGCCAATTTGAATCATCATAACATAATAGCACATACTTTCACTAAGGCCCCAATATTTGAAGAAATCACATTTAAATTCAGTGCATCATGGTTTTTAGATGTATCTGCACACTCTCAGTCCCCAAAGCATGCCAGTTTTTTTCTTTTCCCATACTACATTCTTCCAGAAAGCTTTGTTTGACTTTTTTTTAAATAGACAATATAATTTTAATTAGCAAATGCATGGGAAACTCAACAAAAACAATGCATTTAAATGCTAAATATAACAAATAAATAATAAATGGTGCCATCATGGCAGCATCTCAGGCAGCCCTCAGATCTTTAATGCACCAAAACATCCACAACCAGCGCTGCTGAAAGCATGCAAGCATATTACACTATGTATACAATCAGTCATGTGACTTGAACGCCACCTGTTAAGCACATGTTTTTCCCACAGGCCAGATTCTCCTACCTTCACATGAGGTACCTGTTCTTCTCCTGGCTGACGCTGTTCGTGGGCAGCTGGATTGTGTACGTGAAGTACTCATCCTACACAGAGCTGTGTCGAGGGCATGACTGCAAAAACTCAATAGTGAGTATTTTCCATTTCCCAGGTGGATCCATCGATCCAGATCTTATCCCGGCACGTAGACCGGTTACTCTCGGTGTAAATGTGGTCATGTTGGGCTGTTGTTGATTGCTCCCTTTGTGTGTTTCAGTGTGACAAATATAGAAAGGGGGTCATTGATGGCTCTGCCTGCAGCAGCCTGTGTGAGAAGGACACGCTCTATCTGGGGAAGTGTTTCACTGCCAAGCCCAACAGCCAGGTCAGTTAGTTTTAAGTTTTTAGTGTCTATCCATCCTCTCCCTTCTAATTGTCACTAATCCATCTGGACCCCTGGCTTGTTCATTTCAGGTTTACTCAGGGAGCTGGGGAGACCTGGAGGGAGTCATTAAATGCCAGCTGGAGGAGGCTCCTCATTACGATTTAGGAAGTGAGATGGAGCCCAGGAAGGAAGCTGCGGCCTTCGACAAGCCCACCAAGGGCACCTCAGTGGAAATGTTCAGGGAGATGATCCTCAATCACCTTAAGGTGAGGAACTCTACATCCAAGTTACATACAATGAGAATTCTCATAAAAACTTTAAATTGGAACATCAAATGGGGAAATATTTAATTAGGATGACTAAAAAGCACAAACATAATTCTGAATTCCTAAATCTTGATTTGCTCTGTTCTCCTTTACGTTTGCAGACTAAAGTGGGGGAACAGGCCAACCTCGCAGACCTGGCAACCCAAGTGTTGGTAGTCGCCGATGCCAACAAGGACGGCCACGTCTCTCTGCCCGAGGCTCGCTCCACGTGGGCCCTGCTTCAGCTCAATGAGTTCCTGTTGGCTTTAGTCTTACGGGACAGGGAGCACATGCCCAAGCTGCTGGGCTTCTGCGGAGACCTGTATGTGATGGAGAAGGTGCCACACTTCCCTCTGTATGGCATCAGCCTACCCTGGATCATGGAAGTGTGGATTCCCACAGGTCTGCGTCGCAGCATGGACCAGTGGTTCACGCCCTCCTGGCCACACAAGGCCAAGATCTCCATCGGACTGCTGGAACTGGTTGAGGACGTTTTCCACGGCACCTTCGGCAGTTTCCTCATGTGCGACGTGAGTGCCGCCAGTTTCGGCTACAACGACCGCCACGACCTGAAGGTGATGGACGCGAGGTACATTGTTCCCGAGGTCACCTTCCAAGAGGGCATAAGGCAACAGCACTGCAGCGTTGACGAGGACTGTCTCTACGGGGCCGACTGCCTCACTACCTGTGACCTCACCAAGTACCGCTGCACGCCCGAGGTGACCAGGCCAAACTTGGCCAAAGCCTGCGAGGCGATCAAGGACTACGTTCTGAGGGGTGTGCCGTCCGACACGCGCGAGGAGCTCGAGAAGCAGCTGTACGCCTGCATTGCACTGAAAGGTTCCACTGAACAGATGGAAATCGAGCACTCGCTGATTCTGAACAATCTCAAGACTCTGCTATGGAAGAAAATCTCTCACACTAAAGACTCTTAACAGATAAACACAGGTATCAAGCAAGAATCCTGGCCTTGAATTAATTTAAAAATAAAAATAGTGGTGGTAAAAATAAAACTGATAACAGTTTGTTTTGCAGCCGTTTTAAGAATTACGTAATCAAGGAAACTGACACACTGGAAGAAAATGAGTTTTTTCCATAATCACGACTAATAAATAACTTTTAATCGGAATCATGTGCACGAGCTGCACCTGCTTACGTCAGCTTTTCCAGTGAAGCCTAAATTGTGCAGAGCAATATCTTATCTGGGTTGTTCCATTGTTCCCATAACCAGACATGGCACAGTCAGCACAACAAATTCTATTGACAAGTAACAGCTTGTGTGCAAACAGTCATGCTGACTACGCAGAACCAGCAGACTTCATTGCATGGCCCAAGCTCAGATGTTCAATCAGCCCATTAGCCACGGTTCCATTGAATAATTTACTTCATCATAATACCCTGAGGATCACGAAGGATACATAGGTGTAATTTGACAAAAGTACCCAAGACAGCCTGCGCTTTTCAACAAATTTATTTCGACACACTTCTGCATTAGGAACCCAACAGACTGGTGCCTTAGTCTGCATCCTCCTGTTCCTGAGCCCTGAGGAAACTGGCCTTCTTCTGGGCGACACGGTCTTTCCTCTGGGCCAGAGACAACTTGGCACGGTTCCACCTAGGTCACAGAAAAAGTGCAGCGTTACCATTTGGGGTTTTATATCAAGCATCATTCCAGTTGGGTGTGAAACAGAGCCAGCTTCAATGTTGGATAAACGCCACAGTAACAACAACGGAAATGTGCTAGGAAAGTATTCAGAATAAACCTTCAGAAACGACATTAACATATTGAGATTTTAATATCACCTCTTCTTCTTGATTTCTTTGGGAGGCTTCTTTTCATGGACAGGGTTCTCCCGAATGTTAGCGTGAGCCTTTTTGTACATTTCCTCGATCTGAAAGATGAAAACAATTAAACATTACTTCACATATGTCTGCAATGGATTTGTTGATTTTTTTTTTTTTTTTTAAAGGTATAAAATGCATGCACTGATTCAAATACAGCCAAATATGAGGCACAGCAGGCATCCCTGCAGGATTTCCCAGAGAGCAAGTGAGGTGATAATGAGGCTCTGAACACAGCAGACACAAAACTGAAGAAAAAGTTGTGACATGACTAGAAGACACCCAAAATGTCAAGAGATGCATTGGTGATAAGAACAGACAGTGTGTGTGTGGGTGTGTGTGTGTGTGTTCCGGGTTCTGTCTGCTCCTCCACCTCTGTTGAAATGTGTGAAAAGCAAACTGTGGGAAAACGCTGTAGACAGTTCTCAGGGTTTAATGTCAGGAGCCATGTCAGGAGTATGAACTGCATCTCTACACATCTGTGTTTAAAAAACAAGTCACACTCTGTATTTCAATGCAGGCTATTGATGACCTCAAATTCCGTCCATTACTGTGATTATGTTACTAGCTTGAACAGGTGCCAAAAAAAAACTATTGCATCCTTTGTGTATCAAAAGATACAATTAGCAGATGATAGCGCTAAGTCTTTCGCCTGATGAACAAAACATTTTGGCACATGAGGTACCAAGTTAACTGAAGGGGAAAGACTGAGAAAACTCCAGGAGCTATGGCTACAGCACGGATATTACACATTTTAATTGGCCCATGCGAGATAAACACTAGAAAAATGCCATGCATGAGTATAAGGCAATAGAGTGGAAAAGTTATTAAATAATGCATAAAAGGGGA
Organism: Pseudorhombus dupliciocellatus; assembly: GCA_016785235.1. NCBI lineage: Eukaryota > Metazoa > Chordata > Actinopteri > Pleuronectiformes > Paralichthyidae > Pseudorhombus > Pseudorhombus dupliciocellatus. The sequence goes on from JAFBJW010000548.1 coordinate 292,234, forward strand.
CTTGCCGAATCAGGGGCGATTCCATTCTTGATGAAGCGAGAGAACTGCTTCTTGTAAGCATCCTCGTCTTCCTCCATCAAGTAGCTCATGTACTCAGACACATTGATGCCCATGATGTGCTTGCGATGGACCTCAGCGTTGAATTCCTTGCTCTCTGCATCATATCCAGGGAAGCGCTTGGTGCTGGAAGAGAGACAAGTTGCAGATATGAGGTAAAGCTGGTGGTGGTTCATTTAAGATTTAAATATTTAAACGAAGCAAAAATCCTCATATTATGTAAATATATGCCATCAACACTGACTAGTCAGAATACTATATGGAAAAGGTGTCACTTTGTTTTCACTTTCTCACAAATAAAACCAAAAGTCATTTGAAACCACCAGGAACAAAATACAAGCGTAACCATTTGCAGATATTGCAGTTACTTGTTGCCAGTTGAATTGTCCCTATTTAAAGATACATGATGCAAAGCAAATGAACGAGGAGGGTTAAGCAGTGGTCATTTCTGCTTCCAACTCTAATAACCACATGTATTTATCAATTGCTGTACTCATATCATAAATCAGATCACTACTTAAACCAGGCTATGAGTGCATTGTGTGGAACAGATCAACTACACGTGCATGGTGCTGTTAGTGTCAATGTTTATGGTTTAGTATCAAGGGAGCGCAGGAGGAGGACAGACTTATTGTGGATCTGTCCTGATTGTGAAGAAGCAGTGCAGATAAAAACAGCAGTGGTACACGTAAATGCAGCAGAGACCATTAGCTGACAATGTTCCGTCTCAAGTTGCCCACAGCTGCATCCCAAAGAAATTGGACTGAGATTTGAATTCAGTCATTTTCACACGTCTAGGTCATTGAAGTGTAGGTTACCTGTGTGGGATGGAAAGGCCTCCATCCACAGCCCCCTTCAGGACACCAAACACCTTGTTGCCCGTGGTGGTTCTGGCAAGCCCAGCGTCCAGGTAGCAGGTGAAAGCACTTGGCTGACCATCAATGCTCTCCACGTTGAACTCGTCACCTGTCACCTCCACCTGGCCTTCGTACACCTTATCCAGGCCAAATTTGTTCAGGAGCTGAGGACCGAAAACGTAGACATTGGTTTGGCGAACTTCGGCAACCCTCAACCTGACAACTTATTTAAAAAAAAAAAAAAAAAAAAAGGTAAAAACAGTCCCCATGAGTCAACATAAACAGAGCCACAATTATACATACTCTGCGGGCCACCAGCAGTCCAGTGCAGTAGGCTGCTGCATAGTTTGTCAGGCCCACGGAGACCCCGTATTTTGGCAGCTCGTGTGAGTAGGCGGCACACACGATCATGTCACCCTCAATCTTGGCATAGGCGATCTGCAACACAATCACAAGGAGTCATGAGGTCCTACAATTACATCTGTGGACGTTGACTGCACAAACACTGATATCAAACTACACGCGACAGTTTCCGTGGATCATACACAATGCTTTGACCTACTTACTACATTTGACACATGCATAAAAACATCCATATGTCGGCACATTCTGGAAAATCTCGGCTGATGTTCACCTGGCAGACGATGTCCCTGTTTGAGAAGCGAACAATCATCCGATACTTGGGTGTGTTGTACTTGTTCTTGTCTTGCACGACCAGGCGTTTGCGGGCAAAGAAGTCAGTCTTTCCCTCTGAAAGCAGAACACACACACACACTTCAGGTACTGACAGACAAAAAGGAAATGCAGCCCAGACCTTGAGAAGAAGCACAATGCCACAGGTTGTCTCACCTCTCCTCCTCCTGAACTTGACCTGGTACCTCTTGAAGTAGGCCTTGTTCTTCACCACTTTAACAAAACCCTGCGGGAGGACACACAGACTTAAAGCAGGAAACACACAGGCGGGAGAACTACAGATGACTGCTTGATAAGTTGTCAGATCTGCTGCGTGGAGTGGCTGAGCTGTCAGTGTCACAGCTAACGGTGGACCAGGCTAACGTGAGCTAGCTGCGCTATGGGAAGTGAGCGGCGGGGGTTAGCATCCATGCTACACCGCAGTTGACGAGGAGCGAGCGGGCAAAGGAGCTGCTGAAGAAAGTGGTAACAGAGTGGAGGTGACGCTCGGGACTCGATGGTGACACTCGGACAAAAGCAAAGACACCTAAAGCAGCCTACAGCCGACAGGAAGCGGGGTGTTTGTGAGGGTGGCCATTAGGCCACGTTGAAGAGGACCCGGGTGAGTGTTAGCCGGACTGAATCTATCTTCATCTGAACACCAGCAACATGTTTCCAGACATCTGACCCGACACCGCACACTGTGTCGGTCTGTGGCACACATTTAGGCGCATATTGGGACGAGGTACCAACCATATTTGCAGTCTTTTCGTCTCCTTAGTAAGGAGCCTGGAGCCAAAGACTGGGGCTTGACTCCGCTGCACTGGAAAAGGAAGAGCGGCGAGCGCATGCGCCGTAAGTACCGTGTGACAGGATGAGGCGAGGCCACTCAGAATTTGTCACTCTGCCCCCTGCCGACCTGGAGCGGACACGCACCAAATGTCTATGCACCTGACTCGACCAAAGAGTCAGTGGTGTTAAAGATCCAGACTGTGAGGTGGAGGTGAAAGGGATCTATTGGCATACATTGAATAAAATAATAAAATAATGCAAGTGATTTGTCTGCTGGTGTCTTACAAATTGTTGTCTTCTTTATCCCGAGAGAGGCCTTAATCTAGCCCTAATTTGTGGGCTTTGTTCTCCAAATATTTCAAATTAAAACATCAACATTTTCCCTTGTTTGGAACATGGCTGCTGTCATTTATTTATTCACTTTTGATATCATTCATTCATTTTCAACTGGGTCGTGGGAGGTTAATCCCAGCTGTCAATGGGTGAGGGGTGGGGTAATGTCCTGGACAAGTTGGCAGTTCATTGCAGGGCTGACATGCAGAGAAAGACAAAAATTCACACCTATGGGAAATTTAGATTGACTACTTAACCTGAATTATCTCTATGGGCTGTGGGAGGAAATCTGAGTACCCAGAGAAAACCCATGCAGACACAGGGAGAACATGCAGACTCCACACAGACAGGCCCTGACCAGGACTCAAACTCAGGACTATACTACTACCTTTTAAATTTTCTGCTATTCCTTTAATTTTGCTGTGAGTAGCAATGGGAGAGATGGCATCACTATATCAAGTTATATTCTAAGAAATTCAAAGACAGAATTTTTTTTTCAAGGGAGTAAACAAAATGTCTGGAATTCAAATGGTTTCGGTCCTCAGTGTGTGTGTGTGTGTAAAGCTGACCCTTGGTCCATAAGGGTGTTTAAATGCTGAGAGTTCCACAGTGTGTCAGATACAAAGTCTAGATGTTGCCAGGTCAAGGCTACAACGTCAGCGGCTTTTCCTATGAACAGAGGAGTGTCTCACAATCCACAAAAGATATGCGTCACAGCTCCACTGTAAAACCTGTAGAGTAGGTTTCATGACAATTCGGTATGTTGTCCAAGGCAGTCACATTCTCCGTCACATTATTTCATAATGAGTTCCCTTTTTACGACTCTCGCTCAGAGAAACTTTGCTGTGTATCTGTGAGGTTAAGCTGCTTCTTGTCAGTTTAGCTTCATTAAAGATCAAATTTTCTTTTCATACAGGTTTAAGAAAAGATTTTCTTGAATGGATTTTTGGCATTTCCTGTTTCTACACTGAAGAGGAGGCACCTGAACTGAAGGAGCTGCGGTTATTTCTGAGCCGATAGGGTTTGAACGTCCACTCCAACTGAAGCTTTTTATCTTTTTGTCAACAATGAACTCCAGGTAAGACTTTCTGAGGATTACATGCTTAGCAGATAAGCACCACACACAACAGGAAGCTCAAGACTCTTTTACTTCACCCAAGCAATCATAATGCACTGGCCCTCTTTCAGTGGTGCCTTTGGGATAACAATGATTTTTGAAAACCAAGGAGCGCACATCACAAACTCATTATTTGGTTGTTTGTGTCTGACAAGCTGTCACAAAGTGGAATGATATCGGTTCACAATTTTAGGTGAAACAATGAATGAGTGTATTTAAGCTTTAGCCATGGTCTTCCATGTCTCCCAATATGGAGGGTGAAACTTCTTCTGTTGATTTAACTGGCGGCTGGCATCCAGTTTATAGGTGTATTGCTGCCACCAACTTTATTTCATTTTCTTCTGTAGTTTCTGTCATAGACTCAGTGTGCTTCACATTATGAAATGATTCAGCACATTATTACATGTTCACTGTGTTTAAAAGCAAAGCATTTACTGAATCACATTAATCTGCTTTGATCATTCAAGGCTATAATCTTCCAGATAAAAGCACATGCAAATTATTTTGCTGCTCCCAGTCTGCTGGTGCTCTTCCAGGGAGAGCGCACACACCCTGTCCTGAAGATGTAACATAATGTAATATGGATTTGTAGAAATGTCGTAAATGACTCCATGTCTAATGGAATTTGGAATTCCCCGGCCGACAGACACTGAAATGACACGACAGGAGTAGTATTGAGGCATTTACTTTTTTACTACTGATTTTTAAGTAGTTATCCACAGTTACTTGAAATGTATTACACATGGCTGAAACAATGTTTGCACCTGCGTCTCATGAAAGTGTTCTGGGGACTCAGACACTTCACCCACACCTCCATCGGCCTAGTGGTGAGTATATGATGAGTGTGATTTTCATTTTGAGTTGAACCTGCCCTTTAGTTCGACACACTGACCCTTTGAGGCCAGCATGCTGTGTGTGTGTGTGTGTGTGTGTGTGTGTGTGAGAGAGAGAGAGAGAGAGAGAGAGCGAGACTAGACTGGGACAGTGCTCGGGGGTGCAGTGGCGCAACATGACCGCCTGGTGTCAGTGTCGGACCAGGCCGGAATCAAGACGCGCATGCGCAGGGCGATGTAAACAGCCGGGGAGGCCGCGGTGTCTCCAGACGTCTGTGTACACGTATCACGGCCGCACGGCCTGGACCGGGGCTCAATGGGAGCAGGCTAACTTCACTCTGGCTCGCCCTCAGACTGCAACACTAGCTAGGCTACCTGGGCTAACGCGGCTCATGTACTCGGCCGAAGTGTTGGCAAACCGATGTCCTCGTGATAACAGCGGGACTGTGCTTCGGTGCATGGGAAGCGGCTCCGTTCTCCGCGGCTGGAAACAAACTCTTCAAGGTAAAGAATGGTGTCGCTGGTTGTTATGTCCCGGGATCTGTCTAATCACTGGTGCGGACACCTCAGTCATAAAACGACCCCTGGATATCATTGTTGTCTGAACCGCGGTGGGACATTACTTCCCATTGAAGGAGGGTTGTCGTTACTTCACTCCTGTATGTGATTATCGGCTGAATTAGCTTAGCTCGCAGCTGGTCCATGGTGGCTATTGTGTGTAATGTTTGCTGTCCTGCTACACAAGTGAGGACGCCGGCTATAGCCTGGAACTAAACACCAGAGACGTGTCTCCTGCTCGCTAATGTCATCGAAGGAGCTCGACGACATCGAAGTGTGGCCTCGTCGACGTTGGGTCGTTGTAAGAGAAATCCCCAGCAGACTGTTGCATTTGATGCTGGATCTCCATTTCAGCGAGCCTTAAAAGGAAGAGGGACTGTTGCTCCTCCTGTTCATCCCCTGCAAACCAAAATGTCAGTGATGGCGTGGAGCCCCAGCTGATGGTTTGAAGTGCTCAGCCGTATCTCTGAACTCAAACTGATGTGACCTCCAGGGTTCATCAGCAGATATGTGAACACATACTGAGGGAGGCCCCCCCCCCAAAGTTGCCTCAGAGGCTGATATAACTCCAGTGTCGGATGCATGTGACCATTGGGCTTATGTTGCTGGGGAAGTATGTTGTCCTGCACTTCAGCTCATCTGGCAACAGTAAACTAGGTACAAGGCACGATGTTAACAGGCAGACTTTTTCTCAAAAAGATGTCAAATCAAAGATACCAAAAGAAGCATTCAAAACGTCCAAACGTAATGTCCCTCAAGTTATGTACATTCGTGAAAACTGTTGGCCTTACACTAGAACATGCGCAGCAACAAATCACGAGTACGTCTTAAATTCGACCGACATCCCAACCTCTAATGAAACCTGCATGGGTGATTTCTGTTGACTGAAGTTACTGACAGTGCCTCAGTTGAAAATCAGTTTCCTGGTGATCATGGACAAATACTTCTCTATTTAAAACTGAACTGCTTGTAGAGTGGGGTCTGAAACTGTGAGACCACTTCCCCACAGTGTGCAGGACTTCAAGAGCATTGTCAGGGGGATACACTTGTCTGTACTTGTTGAAGTTATGTCACAGAGCCTCACGAATGTTGGCTTGAGACTTAAACCCCCGGAAGTCATGACAGCATAGTGGTACAGGAAGTCATGTATTTGCTCTACATGAGTGGATGACATTAAAAATAGTCATGCTTTTCTTTCTTAGTAGCCAGTATTTGTAGTTCTCATGTGGCTGCATAGTGTAGAGTAGCCATAATGCAAACCATTGAAATGCGGATTGTACACTGGGAAACTCTGAGCTTCCCTCTCTGCATAAAGTGAAAGGCCTTTGTACATCAGTGCGAGTGTGTTGTTGAAAGTCGGAGCCGTATTTTAATACCCTCACATGGCTCATGGCCAGTGTGTCTCCCTCAAGATGGCCATGTTCTCTCCTGCTGGGCCAGACAAGTTTGTTCTGATTCACTGACTAGAAACAGCACAATAAGTAAAATGGAGAAAGAAGGGCAGACAGGTTTGTGTTCATTTTAATCTTGGATGACAACTTTGAAAGTCTTTCTTGTATCTTTTTGTTCCTGCTCTGTTTTACAGCATTCTGGCTGTTTTGCATTGAGAATTATGGGAAAGGAAATGTGTTTTTGTTTTGCCTTTGGTCTTTTTCAATTCAGCACAGAGGCTTTCTTCTCGCTGTGGATTTCATTAGCAATGCACGCTGCTTCTCAGGGCCCCCTTGGAGTTCTTAGACGGAATAATCTCTGTAGGATTTATAAGGAAGTCTGCCCTGAGGCCACCTGGACGTTTTCATTTCTTGAATAATGGCTGTCCCCTGTCCTGACAGAGGCAATCAATGTTTTAGTCTTCTCATATTTTGCACCGAACTGGGTTCCCAGATCATTTTTGTAGCTTAATAAAAAAAATTAAATAGAGGCACATTAGTTGTAATAAGATGATCGACTAATCAGATTAATAATTAATGAGGTTTAATCATCACAAATGTGGCAGGACACTGGCCTGAAAATGTCTGAGTGGTATTTAGGCTCTATTTTTTTTAATAATCTCTTTCCAGTTAGTTCTATTTAGTGTCTCACACTGGGAAACTGTCTTTGAAGAAATTCTCTGCTCTTACATTCTCCTCATTGCTTTCCAAAGGAATAGTACAGCCACAAAGCTAGCCTGACTCACTGGTCCACAAGCAGATTGGGTAAAAAGTAGAAGAAGTAGAACTTTTAGGCAGTGCAACCTTTTTCAGCATCAACCATTTTTGTAATTGTTCACAGATAAGTGAATATTATCCTCTTTCAACTTCAAAATACCAGGCTTTCATCATATTAATCAAAAGTAGTAATGTGGTTTTAAGGAAATTAAATCTTCCTCTGCTGTTAAGATGAATTAGTCACTTATCTGAGATACGCACCGATTTAATGGATTTATTATTTGAACTGTTGCTGTCAGGGTGTAAACTGTGCTGACTAAAACGTGAAGGAGTAAGAGTTCACGTTGGCCACAGCGTGCTTACAGGGTGCACTCAGCCAGAGTAAGTGCTGGTGTGGATCCTGTTATTTGCGTTAATGACAGACAGTGTAGGTAAACATAACTACCTTCACTGCCTCCTCTTCTTCTTCTTCTCGTTGTTGTTCTATTCTACAAGAAATCAACTGATTGCAAGTAAATAACAAAAATAATAAAACATTTTATAAAACTCTACAAATATATCACTCTGGATTTGTGTTCCATTTAAAATGTTTTTGCTGAAAGGTGAATTTTGCCTTCCATTATGGCATCATCCATTCATCCCAATGTAGCCACTCGCTTGGGATGATAGGTTATGAATCTATTATTTTAGTGCTTGTATCGTGGATGAACGGCAGTAAATAAGCCCCCCACCTGGACAGGAACAGTGTGTTACTATGGAAATACTAATGGTTGGGCATGCCAACTTCCAAGCAACCCCCCACAAGTCTGCAGCCTGCAATGTAAGATGCCATATATCCTATATGGGAACATATTTGTTTTTACTGTTCTGTTATTCTGTTAAGTTAAACACCAATAGAACAATTCAACACAACTCAACATTGTATGTCAAGTCCTCTTCTTTATCTAAAATAAAACTGTCTATCAAGAGACCTCATCAATCAAAAAACGCAAGCATACAACTGCAAGTACTCATCTTTGTTTAGTGATGTGATGTTTTAGATTTTATCCAGTATTTGTTCAAGTAAATATTAGCACAAGTGTGTATTTAAGTCACATTACCCCATAGTAATGGTTAGGTGTGTGGTAACTACTTCGTCACTTGGCATTTCTGCACACTACAGGGCAAAATATGCCTAGCTAGCATATTTCCACTCTGTTCCATACTACTACACATTCCTGTCAGCACATTTGCTGCCATCTTTTCCTCCACCTCCTCTTTGTTCTTTTCTGTTTCTGTCTGTGTTTGACTCCAGCCCTCAGAAGTCCTGCATTAGACAAAAACATTACTCATCTTTTTTTAAAAACACAAAGTAAGATAGGTTTCCTGTCTGGTTGCTCTATCCAGACTTCCTGCCGCATGGCGTGAAAGGTAAAACTATTTTACCCCCCCCCCCGATGTAAGGTGAATTTCTTCAACACCATACTTCCTGTTGCATACTTATTTCTGTGAAGGATTGATCCTTTGTGGAGCATTTTCACCGCCCCTCACAGCATGATCAGCATATGACCACAGGGAAGTGTGACTCAAAACAGGGCTCAACGTTCAGAATAGTTGTTTACGTTCAGGAACATGCTTCGAATGTTAAAAGCTGCTGGATTTGTTTTTACATACACGATTCTGCTGGAGTATGTTGGCAGTGTTGGACTTTTTGGAATAGCAGGTAGGAACACATGGATGTGTTTTTTTTCTGACACACTTAAGGTAAAAGGTTATGCCATTGACAACTCCAGAGCAGAGAGTATGCTACTCTGTTTTCATGCTCAGCCTGAGAAATATAAGACCTTGAACCCCGTGTGTGTCGGTTTACGGAAGTTACTGTAACTTGAATGCGCTGGGGCTCATTGTGGTGCCTGTTGTACATTAGAGGCTCTTCCTCATTATAATTTCAATATGACAAGTGATATGACAAACAGCACTGGGCCAGGCGAGCTAATACAAAAAAGGTTAAATTAAGTCAATCATCGGAAAATATCAGTTGCCAACAGTCATTGAGTTCTTACTGAGCTTTTACCGGAAGATTATCTTTGGAAGTATCGATCGTGGTATCAGACGAACAAATGTGTTTGCCAGTTGCCAGAGTAAGCAGCTGTATCGATCAGGCTGATACAAGCTGCTGGATCTGTGTAGATAATGCTGATAACATGTTGGTTTCTGTTTACAAGATGCTAGATTTTTTTTGCCATAAATTAACATTAGCTTGGAAATATGTTAATAATATGTATAAATGTTTATATATAAAGTCAAACTCTTGCAAGATCAGGGACAGTGTGGTGTGATATATATTATCATTCATGAACTTCTGTGTCTTATAAAGAGGGTGGGGAATATGTATTTCAATTTGATTCACAGTGATGTTGTTTCTGAGTTAATAGGCCTTCTCTGTCCTCTACAGGTGGCGACAGACAAGGTTGCTGGTAAGCTGAGTTCTACTCTCTCATGGGTGAAGAACTCGGTGTCCCACACGGTCAGTCAGATGGCTAGCCAGGTGGCCACACCCACGTCCCTGCCAACCACCGCTACGTCGTCCTCCACATCTCTGTCCTCGCCTGCCCTGTCCCCGTTGTCGCCGGTGCGGCTCAGCCCTGACGATGAGGAACTGCTCGCCAAGCTGGAGGAGCAGAACAGGTAAGCAGCCTGTGTCCTAAGCTGCTCCTGTCTGTCAACTTAGCAGTGTTGGTGGTAACTGAGGATGGAAGAGGGCAAAGGGCAGGTTTATGTACTGTAGTTCCTCTCAGATCGCTCACACATCATTGCCATCTGACTACTTGAACCTTATTTACAATATATGGAGTCATCAAAAACCTCACACAGTTGATGGAGCGGATCATGGATGTTTGGCCCTATTTAAATTGGTCCAGAGGTTCAGAAGGTGCCTTGTGTTTAAGATAAAACTGGACACTCTGTGCAGCACTTGATAGCACCAGACAGATGATCAAGTCATTGGCGTCCTACACACTCAGACAATAGGTCACACTTGATGGGAAAGAACCAGTGTTAAAAATATAGAAAATAAAATGATTGTAAATATTATTAATTTGTTGGATTCTGTGTATACAGCTGTTTGACGAATCATTTTGTTCTTAGAGGAGGCGGCCACTTTTTGTCATTGTTTTCTTCCCTTTCTTCCAAAGGTTGATCAGTTTGAACTTTCTATTCAAGTTGTTCAGTCAAGGGCTTTTTGCCTAGCCGAAACAGGAACAAGTTGAGTTCAAGTCAACTCTGTTTTTTTTTAGCTGCTCCCTCGTCATAATTGATCCGATACTCTGTAAAACCCTCTTCAAGTTAGAGTCTGTTGTAGTTTGAGTGGGCCGTCCATTCACGTCACATCAGATTGAAGTACTGTTAGGGGATGACGCAGCTCCGCTCTCTTGCCAACTTTGCAAATTCTTCCTCTGTTGTGACTCTCACCCATGGTTAGTGCTCAGTGTTTCCAGCATCAGCATGCAATTCAGAGTTCAGGATTGTGTCAGTCAAAGCCTGTAGAGAAGACGGCAAAGCTTTGTTGTGTGAGGCTCGCAACTCATCTCAGAGCCGTATGTTCTCTCATCTGTGGGCTCATTTGGCTATTATCCCAATTTGTTGACTACATGGCCGGCAGGAGAAATTCTGCATAAAGTCCCGAGTCACTGACATCTGTGTTCTCACCTACAGCCCCTCAGAAGAGTGGCAAGATTATCTGTAGTCTTATACATGTCTGAGAGTTTTTGTAGCCTGCAACAAAACAAACACACAAATATTCAATGCTGCCTTCAATGTGTTAACAAGCCAACAGTAGGGAGGGCTTTCTTCTAGAGTAGCATGTTTGTGTGTTCGGCGCGGCCTTTGTACCCTTCACATTAGATAAAGGGAAGAGGATAGTATCGTCACACAGATGAGCAGGTCCTACACTGACTGCTTTAATCTGGAAATCTGACAAGCTACTGCTTCAGAATTCCTTAAAACCGGAGGCATGCAGAGTCCGCCATGAGTTTATCCTGGTAAGCTTTATTGCATTTCATGTTTCTGTAGCAAAAAGCCAAACAGATGTGTTGATATTAAAGCAGCACTCTTGGAAGAGAGCTGTGTATCTAACAGTTGGGCTTCAGTTTGGCCAAATTTGATCAACATGTCCTTTTAATCTCTGCCAGTATTCCTTCTCTTAAACGTATTTCTTCATTTTGTTTTTGCATTTTGTTTCAATCCTCGAGCTTGAGACTTGTGTTTGACTACTGGTGAATTATTAGCTGAGCTGTATGTATGCTCGGGTTCATTAGTAGAACTAGCTGGTACTCTTTTGAGTATAATCTAAAATAGAAGGCAATAAGATGCTTGAAAAAAAACAGTAAGTGCTGCTTTAATATGCCGAGAAGTTTTTGTTCCTTTCAATTCATGTGTTCTTTTTATGTCAGAGTTGAACACAACTACAGAAGCCCTCTGCAGGCTACTCTCTCTGGCCTTCCATTTTACTCCCGCCCACACAACCCAAATTTGGCTGCAACCCTAGTCACTGTTGGAGCGTGCTCGGTGATGTCACGGGCTCCAGTGGAGAGGCCACGGCCTTTTTCCGAGATCAGGTGTCTGAGCCTTTGTTTGCATCTGTCATGAGCTCCTCTCTACTGCTCAGGCTGGGAGTTGCTGCTTGGTTTGTCTGTACACTGATCCCTGTCCAGGTCATTCTGTCAGCAACCCCAGTGACAAACTGTTAAGTGTGATACCTCCTGAAAAACACGTCGCTCACGCATTTCATCCTTTTCGGATGCCTCTCTCTGCTGCTCCATCTCTAGCTTGAAACATGCATCTGTGCAGAGAGCTTCCATTGTAGCCAATTCTCTGGATTTTTACCCAGATAGCAAGTCTGGAATTGTCTTTAGATAACGGGGCCAGTTGCCGTACAGTTACAGCTGTGATGGCATCCTTGTTTATCCTTGTGAGCTTCACACTTGACTCTGCTGGAAAGAGGAATTTAATTGCTAACTGAGTGTATTCTCAGGCTCTGACAGCCAGTTAATGTTATGCAGTGGGATTGTTTACAGTCATAAAGCTGCAATGCATTTCAAAGCGGCTTTTAAATTTATTTTTAAAGGTGTTAATTCTGAGTCCGACCTTAGAAATGTGGGCAGCTTTCAATCTTAATAGTGGAAGTGGAAGTTTGTCTGGCAATGATTCAAGACGTGGCAGATTTAGAGGACTCAAATTAACACTCCTACACGCTGCTCGTACATCTGTTTCTCTGGTGAGGTACACTCTATTTCAGCTTTGCAATTTAGCTTCAGTTCTTCACTGAGGTTGAGATATAAGGGGAAGACAACACAAGTCAGTATTTCTTCTTTTAACCAGGAGTTCCCTAAATATGATGACGGTGATGGTTTGCTGAAATTTGTGTGCACTAGCCTCTGCTTCAAAAATGGGAACATGTTTATCTGCATCAGCCCAGCCCCCATGTGCTCTATATGAATCTGAGTGTGTTGAGTGTGTGCATGCCTGCACCCGCTCATCTGGACAGGTGTGTGGAGCTATTTAGCAACGTTAGAATGTGATAATTGGTGAGAAAAGTGGCTTTTTCCCAGTCTGCATTTGGAGCAGAGAACCCTGTGTAACTTAAATAAATGCATGTGTCGTTTGGAACTGCATTTTTTATGACAAGTAACAGTGGAAACATGGAAATGAGCAGCCTTCTTTCGCTGGATCCAAATTCCTTAACCGGCTCTTTACATGTCAGGTTTTTCTCCCTTGAGTGGACATAATAAAGGATTATTAAATTATTATTTTTTGTCATTGCTTAAACTGTTTGAAACATTAACATCCAACCTCTTTCCCTCCCCACAGGCTGTTGGAGACGGACAGCAAGTCGCTGCGCTCCATGAACGGCTCCCGGAGGAACAGTGGCTCTTCACTGGTGTCCAGCTCCTCTGCCTCCTCTAACCTCTCCCACCTGGAGGAGGACACGTGGATTCTATGGGGACGCATTGTCAACGAGTGGGAGGAGGTGCGCAAGAAGAAGGAGAAGCAGCTCAAGGTGAGGCAGGTGCAAATGACTGTCTATGGAGAGGCAGTGGAGCCTGGTCCAGGCCTGCTTAAGAGCTTACTGCTACACGGCTGCATTAAGAGCTTACTGTGACACATTTGACCTGGCTCCTCCAGAGGCCGGTTAAAGCATTGGAGCTATCATTTCATAATCTCAATTTAGACACTCATATTTGTCTGCTTCTTCATAAGCCTATTTGATAGGAATAACAGTATTCCAGGTCACTAAGAAAAGCCACAGGAGCTGTTTCTGGAATGAAATATCATTTAAACACAATCTTTTCTGTGATACCCATGTGCCTCACGGGTATTCGTATCAAGCTCTGGCCTGAATGCTACAAAGGCGCTATCTGTTTGAATGTTTACTTGCTGACCTTTTAATGTTGTCCTTGAACTTGTTATTTGATTTCCTGACATTTTCGGCTAATTTTAGGTTCGTTGTTTCGACGGTTACTTTCTGAAGGCTTCTGATAACCCTGTGGCCAGGCATTGTCAGAGGTAGCCTGACTTAATGTTCACATACAGAGTGGAGTAAACACGTTGGCCGCAAAAAACAGAAAACCCTCTCAACACTGATGGATCATGTGATAATAATTTTTACATGGTGTAAAAAATTGGAGTGTTCTACAGTCACAATGACGCTTCAAACTCTGTGATCGGCCGCCCTTTCTTATGCCCTGTCACTCTTTAAGCCCTTTGTTTGTCCTCCATTCACATGCAAAAAAAATGTGGACCTAGAGTGGCTGTTACATGAGCCTGTTGATAAAGGTAATATGCAAATTGGATGGGAAGATCCATTCCTTCTGCAGTGGCAGGGTATTTGTGTTTCTCATCGCTGCACATGCAGAAGGGGAAGTGTGAGCATGCATGGGTGTAGTGGTGAAAATTAACAGAAGTACTAATGACCAGCTGGGTGCGACCACACTTAGACATGAATCATAACTGCTCTGAGGCCTCTACACTTTCTGTGTTTTCTTCCCTTTGGTTTAAAGCATTTCATCAGTGCTAGTTCAACTTAGTTTGGTGGTTATCTGGTTAAATGTTCCATCAGATATACTGATATCTGTATGTCTATCAATCTATATCTGTTTTAGCAGAGTGTTGGTGGGAAGTAAAAAAAAACAAAAAAAAACAAGGCTGATAAAAGCTGCTTTTGTTCACAAAAGATATGAGACCGGGGTTTGTTAAAAACACAAAGCTCAGTCTGTCTCGACTGAGCTCTGAGTGGGGAGAGGGATTCCCTGCTGAAAGCCTGTGTGGGCGGACCTCTGCTCCAGATGCACCCTGGACCGACCAGATGCATGTGAACACAGACACACACACACACGCACGCAGCAGGAAAGACGAGTGTTCTGTGTCAGCACAGGAAATTACCTAATCAAATTGTATCAGCAGTAATACATGGGAACAAATCACTGTACTAAGTGCCACACCAGCAAAACAGAGTCTGAAGGTGAATGACAGCTCAGGACGAGATGCACCCTGAGCATGTGCATTGTGTCTTCCTCTAAGAAAAACATGTGTTTCTCCTTTTCTCCGCTCTGTTATCCACATAGTCCATGCACCGTTCCTGTTGACTTCATGTCCACAGCACCTCATTTAATCACTGTCCTTGTTTAGTCTGGACCTTCAGGCTTTTACATTTATACCATGGTTTGGATTCATTTTTTTTTTTGGGGAATAGTTCAGACTTTTGGACAAAGTGTAGAAATGTGTAATAAAATGAAAGAATAGTAGAATAACAAGAAGCACAAGCAGGATTGCTCTGTCGTCTATAAATCGGCGTTAAGTAAAGGTTGACAGAGCCCACCTAGGATACCTTGATGATAACATAGGTGTGGCATACAAAAGTCTTTTGTCTCCTCTCTAACTGGATCAAATGGAGATTGATGAGTCATTAATAAATAATGATACATTTTAAGTGTTTTTCTTTTTCCCAAAGGATCTGGTCAGAAAAGGGATTCCTCACCACTTTCGGGCAATCGTGTGGCAGCTGCTGTGCAACGCCCAAAACATGCCCATCAAAGATCAGTACTCCGAACTCTTGAAAATGACGTCGCCCTGCGAGAAGCTGATTCGCAGAGACATTGCCCGCACCTATCCTGAACATGATTTCTTCAGGGAGAAGGACAGCTTGGGTCAGGAAGTGCTCTTCAATGTCATGAAGGTAAGCCTTGATTTGTGTCTGAGGAGCCTGACTGTGTGCAGACTGATAGAGATGCGTACAGAGTATATAAGGAGGTCTTTGGTGTGAACAGCAGTTTCAGGGTACATCCGTTAAGTATACTGTGGACCCTTGAAGAAACCTGTACTTGTGTAACCGTCAATGAGACTCAACCAAAATCTCTTTTTGTCAATGTAGGCATATTCTCTTGTGGACCGGGAGGTTGGCTATTGTCAAGGTAGCGCATTCATTGTAGGACTGCTGCTCATGCAGGTAATAAAAATACTTCTCCACGACATGCACAAAAACGCTCAGCTTCCAACAATATATTACCTGACTGATCAACACGACAGATTTTGATGCCATGCTGTTATTTTCCCAGATGCCAGAGGAAGAGGCTTTCTGCGTGTTTGTGAAGTTGATGCAAGACTACAGATTACGAGAGCTCTTCAAGCCCAGCATGGCCGAGCTGGGACTCTGCATGTACCAGTTTGAGTGCATGATCCAGGTAAGCACCAAAGAGGTCTTTCTGATACAAATATAGTTCTGTGCAGCAGTAATAATGTGAACCCGTGTTGTATTTGTCTCTCCTGCAGGAGCAACTCCAGGAGCTGTATATACATTTCCAGGCTCAGAGCTTTCACACCTCCATGTATGCGTCTTCTTGGTTCCTCACCATCTTTCTCACGTCCTTCCCTCTGCCTGTTGCCACGAGAATCTTTGATATCTTCATGTGTGAGGTCAGTTGTTGAGCAAATAATACATATCAGGAATATGTATATGATGGAAAGAATGGCACAAATGAAGTGTTTACAGGAAGGTGGACACTACTAATGAGAGCAATAGCGGAACAATGGCATTCATAACGAAGGACATAATCTAATAAGACAAGACATGTAATATGATCCTTCTTGAATGTCTGTTGGACTCGATGTGCATGTCTATGTTCAGGGAGCTGATATGTGTTATACATGTTCTTTTTGTTCAGGGTTGTCTAATTGTTTGGATTTGTTTCCATCAAGATGTTTGTGTTAAGTCTTTAGTTTAATTATCTACACAATCATAAATATTGGTCCCTTTTGCCAAGGAATCTAAGCTAGGCCATATTCAATGTGGTAGCGAATATAAGAAAATAGCCTACTAGAGATAAGAGGGAGAAAAGAGGAACTATATATCCTGTGTGCACCAACACTGAGCCTCCCAGAGATTTGATTTAGCGTGTGAGTTCACTTTCTATTCTATTACTAGTACATTTGAATCTCTCTCTAGCTAATAACGTTATCATTTTGCGGAGCGATTATTCTAACTACACATGAATAGAGGTTGACTGTCTTGTTGTTCAGTAGCGCCACCTGTTGGACAAAAGAGAAATAATGGTTCATACTGTGAAGTTACTGTGAGGCATTTCATGACTGCATTGACATCCCTTCTAATTTATATGTTTCATTCTAGGTCTGTGGTAAAATCCAGTTTCTGCACTTCAGCCCCACAGAATTGTTTTCTATAAGTGACTCCTCAGTGACTGGTGATCATTGTCTTTTCTCAGGGTCTGGAGATAGTTTTCCGTGTGGGGATGGCCATCCTCCAGATGAACCAGGCCGAACTCATCCAGCTCGACATGGAGGGAATGTTACAGGTATATCACTGTAACCTCCATTTTAACACACCATTCAAACAGCTCAGGTTTCTGGTGCAAAATGTACAGCAGCCTCCAGGGAGGAACGTCCACCACACCCAGTTAATTGACACATGTCCCCTCCCAACGTGTATCTGTGCACACGCTAACATTTGACATAGTGCTATGAGGTCAGAGAAACATCTGGCTAAGACACAACTGGGCCCAAATGGGCTGATTTATGGGGCTGTGTGTGAGAAAAAGTGTGTGTGTGTGTGTCTCACTGATTTCCTCCGTGCTCCAGCACTTTCAGAGAGTCATCCCACACCAGCTGGACAGCGGCCCAGATAAGGTCATCCAGGCTGCTTATCAAGTCAAGTACAATGCCAAGAAGATGAAAAAGTAAACTGTTATGTTTTTCTTACATGCAAGTGCGTTGACTTTGTTTATTTATGTTTTTGCTCATAACTACAGTGTGATGGGAACGATAAAATAGTTGAGGGGGTTAGGCTTAGAGCTAGTTGTATTGTGATTATAATTCGACGGATAAATAACAATTTTACATTAAGCTTTTGTTCGATAAGTGACACGTAAACTCATCTCTGTTTCAGGTTGGAGAAAGAATACACTACAATCAAAACTAAAGAGATGGAGGAGCAGGTGGAGATAAAGGTGAATACAAATTGTTGAGTGCGTTGAAGAATTATTCCAAAATGTCAGCCGAGCTTTTTTTCCTGACTTTGTAATTCTTGATTGTGCAGAGGCTGCGGACCGAGAACAGGCTCCTGAAGCAGAGGATAGACACACTAGAGAAAGTGAGTGTTTGGCCTGGATAACGGTCAGCAAACCAACACTGCTCTCTGCTCATCAACATTACATTAACCCATCCAGCTGCGTATGCACATGCATCATGCATCTCCTCCTAATGACGCAGTCTTGTCTTTCACTAATTGGGCTGCACTTGTTGAAAGTTGTCTGTGAACAACCGTTGTTGACTGGTATGGTGACTTTTTAGAACCAGAAGCTGGAGTTTTTTCGTCAGGTTGTCTTAGTGTCATGGAGACTTTCTGCGTGGCTTGAATAACCTCATGTAGTGGAGTCTAAAATCCACCGGACGCGACTAACTGAGCCTGTTTGGAATGTGACAGTGGCAACTTGAACACCGTTCAAGTCGATACAAAGCACTGCATGCATGCAAGTTGCACCGTTTGTATCATGCACCTTTTTGAGTCTCTGAATGGGCACGACTGCTGCCAGCTACAGGCACCATGCATGAGGTCTGCCATGGAGAGTGTGGGTGTCTGCTACTCGCTCTCCTCCTGCAGGGAGGAGCGATGTGGCCTGAAGCAGTCCGGTTTTTTTACAACCAGTCTGAGCCTGCTGCCCTTTGATGTGATTGAATTTTAAGGACTGAAACCGGTTTAAAGCTTGGATGAATGGCATCAATGTTCATTAAAACAACATTTAGCTCCTTAACCACCGTCAACACGCTGCCTTGACTTCACCTTCAGCTTTAGTCTGTGCTGTTTCCTTTCTGAGACTGGTCACTGTGTTATCAGCACCGCTTAAATCTTCACTCTGTCGCCAGCTCATTTGCACCTTTTCCACCACACCTGCATGCGATGTTCCTTTTCCACCCCTGAATGTAAACATCAGCCTGTATACATTTATTTCAAGAGGGAAAATGAACATTGCATTTTTCTTCTCTAAAATCAATTGTTCTTTTGTTGGCTTTAAACTGTCTCTCTCTATCTCTGTCTCCCTCTCTGTCTCTGTGCTGTCTCTTGTTGATATTTCTGTTTTGTAGGAAAGTGCTTCCTTGGCAGATAGATTGATCCAGGTATATTCTCATTTTCTTTTTATCTGTATGACTTCTGTTGCACCTTTCTTCTTCCTTCTATATACCTTAACTCTGCATGCTTATGATCAAAACAATGGACATAATACAAATACAAAATAAAAGTGTCTGAATTAAGAACTAAACCAAGATAATGACCCTTTATAAATTTCTTGAATAAGTGCATGGAATAACACATCGTGGCATGTCAGACAAAGTAAGAGAATCACGTTTCACAAAATGTAAATTTCACATGACTAAATTTCCAGCATGCCATGTCCTCAGAGAACCCAATCCCTCGCCTCCTGCTCTGATTCGCCCACCCATTCCGCCTTCTCGTTCTCACTTCCTGTCGTGCTCACCTCACCCCCCCCCCACCCCTTTCCCCGGATGGTTATGTCCCAAGGGACAAGTGACTCGAGCTCAGGAAGCAGAGGAAAACTACCTGGTCAAGCGGGAGCTGGCCACAGTCAAACAGCAGAGTGAAGAGGCCAGTGCTCAGCTGGAGCAGGCCAAGACCACCATCAGGCAGCTCCAGCAGCAACCACAAGCGGTAAGGAGGGCCACAGAGTCCCCAGGTTGCAGGTTTACAGTGGGGTTTGAGCCAAGGCTCATCTGGCCTAGCCTGTGAGGAACTGTATCGTCCACGCTGTCTGTGGTGTGCAGTTCTGAAACCACAGGCTGTTTTTTTTTATAATTATGCGGTGCGCTAGAAATGAGAGCTGGACCCATAGCTTTGTGCTTTCATGTGTCCTGGTTATGAGTTTCCTCTGCCCTCGTGGCACCTGTTGCCTAGAAACAAAAATCCAAGAGGTGGCAGGTGAGCTTCTCTCACTGTGCTCTCTGGGTAATTATGTGTTTTGGCATGCATGAATTCAGATTGGTACATGGAGTATGAGACAGGTCAGCAGCCACGTACAGCTGTCAGTGAATGAATTTGTGAGCAGGTGTCGAAGAGGCTGGCGGATTTAACGGGTGTTATCCTGTTCACATAACGTGTCTCATGACCTCACAGTGTTAATTATTGATGCTTGGATTCCAGATGGTAATGTGCAGGCGTTGCCGTGTTCTACATAATTTGCTATCATGCTTCACAATGAGCGGTCATGAATTATGTAATGTGAAAGTCAAAGAGTAAATGAATGATGTCAGGCATTGTGTTGTACATCTCGACCAAAGAACAGAACGCATGGAACGTGCGGAAACAACTTCCTGGATAGGTGGTTAGCATTTGTGGAAGTTGAATATTTAGTTTTGCATTCAGACCCAGCTTTGTTGCCACGTATGGACATTTGTTGGCCTGCTGTGTCTCTGCTCACTAAACCTGTCCTAACGGTTATAGAAGAGAGCCCCTCGCTACTCGGAGGACTCTGTCCTGCAGCTGGAGAGGGAGCTTGTACAGGCACGACTGAAGGAGGCAGAGTCCCAGTGTGCACTCAAAGAGATGCAGGACAAGATCCTGGATATGGAAAAGGTGAGTTGCCCCAGATACTGTTTTACTGTACAGCCAGAACACAGTGTATTTAAAATGTATTTTTCTCAGAGGAACGCATCCCTGCCGGATGACACCAACGTAGCGCGGCTACAGGAGGAGCTGATCGGGGTGAAGTTAAGGGAGGCAGAAGCCACGACCGGCCTGAAAGAGATGAGACAGCAGGTCCGAGACCTGGAGGAGCACTGGCAGGTGAGCGAATTAGATTTCACAAGTTCAACATATGAAATTAGGAAAAAAGAAATCTTCTACTGGTAGTTTAACGAATGACTGTAATTTTTTTCTCAGCGTCATCTGGCACGCACAGCTGGTCGCTGGAAGGACACCCCAAAGAAGAACACCATGAGTGAGCTACAGGATGAACTGATGAGTGTAAGGCTGCGCGAGGCCGAGGCTCAGGCAGAGCTCCGGGAAACACGGCAGAGGATTCTGGAGCTGGAGACACAGGTCAGGTCATCTTTGTATACACATTCACCTCATTAGGCTCTAATGTGATCTACTTGTCCCTCTTAACATTTGTATGTTTATAATCAGATGAGCTATTTTTTAAAGTGAGTGGGTGTCATCAGTAAAACAACATGAGAGGAGGGGATCGTTTTTTACCTGTAATGTGACACAGTCGCCATCAGGTGGCAGCAGTCCTCCGCCAAATCACTCAGAAGCTTGTGCAGCTCAGTGTCGCCAATTTTTGTGATGAGGCATCTGTCAATGTGGGATCGCTTAAGGAAAAACAACGTGTTTTTTTATCTTTGCTTACACAGAATCAGATTCACAGCAACCACCTGCGACGGGCGGAGCTGGAGAGCCGCAATCTCCAGGAGCGTGTGCAAACGCTGACGGTGCAAAACAAAGATCTGAACGTGCAACTGCAAGAGATCAAGCGGAGACAGGCTGAGATTGAATGCAAGGTACATGTATGAGTCTGCAACACATAACTGTGAACACTGGCGCAGACCTTTACCGCTTGTTTGGAAAATAGGAGTCAGCCTCTTGAAGTGATAGAATGAAATCAGTTTGTTTTTGGCCTGTCAGTATCTATCTCCATGAGAAGGAAGCGACTTGTTCTGATAGTATCTCTGTGCTGATGCATTTGCTGCCACTAGATTGCTGTTAGACACTTTTGTTAACGCTCACCATACCTACCATGTAATATTCACACATCTAAAAATGGAAAACACAGAAAGATTGTACACATTATCTTTCTTATTATTATATTCAGATTCTCCTGGGGTTGGTTTGAGCTGTTGCTGAAATAGTGTTGAAGCGACTTTTTCAGTGGCCTGACAGTTTTGTGTGGTTTGTTTTTTGTTTTTTTTTCCTGCAGAACAAGGAGGAGGTGATGGCGGTGAGGCTGAGGGAAGCTGACAACATTGCTGCTATGGCGGAACTCCAGCAACAGATCTCAGAGCTTGAGATCGAGGTAAAATCCAAACACACTCGCTGTTACATCCGTCTCCAACATTGCACCCCTGACGCGTCATACTTCCTCACCCTTTATTTTCTGCAAACTTATTTGTACATAAAAATCAAGACTCTTCGATTCACGGTCATTAGTTATTTAGCCTGTATCATTTCTAAATAATATTTTATAGGGGTTTTTAGCTATCTATTATTTCTGAATAGGTTGGAGCTAATGTCAACAATGTGTATAAAAAAAATCGGATCAAGTCTCGACCAGCAGAAGTGAAGAGATTATTTATCTTCAAACAAATGTAACGCTACACACAACAAGGGTGACCAAAACAAATACAGGCCTGTTCTCACCAAGCCAACATTTAACAGTGATCACAACAGACAACATAACGATTCTAAACTAAAGCAGAATTGTTTATTTACTGTGACGTGAATGTGAGATGCTTCAGTGCCTGCAGATCTGAGCAGGCCGGGTACATTTGTTTTATAGATGAATCAAGACACTTTTTTTGTTGTTGTTGTGTTGAGATTACATATTTGCTATTGATATGATATATTGCAGTCACAATCAGATGGAAGTTGATTCTGTTCAACTATAAAGTGCATGTGATAATGAAGGCTTAGCACCAGTGGGTCAGAACGACAGCTCCGGTGGAAACAGTCGTGACTCTGGGCCGGAGGAGTGGGCTTCATACACGAACCTGAGTGTAGTGTCTTTCCAGATAGTCGAAAGCTGTAGGCCTGGACTATTTATAAGTATGACACCTACAAGAAACCCTCCCCCTCTTCCCCTTCACAGACAAATGCAATCACACAGTGTGGTCTGAGGTTTTGTTACTAAGTGAGCAAAAACATACGCAAAACACCAAAAGTTCACCACCACCGCTTTCATACCTTTCATTCTGCATAAGCCGAGTGTGTCAGTTAAACACAACTAACTTTCCTGTTTTTTATTTTTTTGTTTTTTTTTTAGAAACTGCATTCGGGATGGGTGGTTTTCAGCCTTCTAACGGGTTTGGTTTGTTATATTTGTGAGCTGAAATGGTAATGATTCTGTTCTCTGCTCTGTGAGTTGCGGGTGATCATTGTTTCCCTCGGTCAGAGAAGGGGAAGAAAATCAGTCTCTTGGTTAATTCTTCAAAGAAGGTGGCACATGTTGGTGGTGACAGCTCGCAGCTCGGGTTTCACGTGAGAGATGAGAGCCCACTGAGGGATCCGCTTTGTCGGTTTCTGAATATGTGCATCTTGTAATAAGTCATGACATTTTTGTAAAATCATTAAGTAAGAATTGAAAGCACTCGAGTGAAGCTCTTTGCAGTTTTAATCATCATTTAACACTGCGGCATTGACTGTTCACACCTTCAGCGTAGAGAGCATAGATCACTGCCACAACACTGGAGATGCACAGTGTTGCAGGACCTTGAATGTGCAGAATGAAGCTGCATGAGCTGTTCAAATGAAATTCTTCCTCTGTTCATGGGCACTTTTCCTATAAAGGCAGATTTTAGATTCGTTTTTTTTCCTGAAGAATGTTTGTTTTTCAACAGAAACGATGCAGCCCGTTGCTCTTTCTGTCACAGTGAAGCCTTTACTGATTCAACAGGCTCCTAGACACTGGTGTAAAATGCATCATGGAGCCTCAGTTACCAGCTCTGGTCACCCTGTTGTGCAGTTAATTTCTCCATTTTACAAAGATGCACTGAAAATGAACTGTTGTGTACTGGGACGCACATACCCAGTGTGACATGGGGAATTGAAATAATAAAATGAGTGAGTGTCACCGAGTGGAACGATCTGCACCGACCAGCATGTTGTGCATATTAGGGGTCTCTTTTAAAGATAACTATGTATTTTTTATATATATTTCAAACAGTCAAAATATGTCTATCTATCACAAACACAGTTCAACAGACTGAGGCTGACACCTGCTGAATTCCACAGCTGAGCACAAGGAAGTCTTATTAACTGCCTGTCCTCTTATCGTTGAAATGTTTTGGGGCAACGACAACCTCAAAAACAACCGATTCTTGGAATTATCTCACTTTTTTATACCACTTGTGGAAAAAAAAGGGCCTACTGGGATCCACCAAACTCAACTGCAATTTACCACAGGAATCACAAACCCTATCTGTATTTTGGGGGGTCGGATCAGAGAAGGCCGTGCCCCTGACAACCCCCCCCCCATGCCTTCCGCTGTGTGCTGTCTTCCCTTTTTGGTCTCGGTGTTCCTGTGGTTTGAGCCCCACCGAGCAGCCTGATCGGGTCTCGCGAAGGTTCAAGGGTGTGATTGAGGTTTGAACGTGTTTGCCTCCAACGTCTGCAGATGTCTTCGGCGAGGACAGTAAACAGCACAGTTTAACTGTTACAGCTAACAAGCTGCCTCATCCCCAGGGCCCCAGGAGGAAATCAAGTACAAATTCAAAAAGTCTTGGGTTTCCTCTGACATCTGTCATTTTGCTCCCCCCACCACACTCTCAGTGTACACCATCATACTGCTGTTGTAGATGTGGGGCTCTAGTGTCTGTGTGAACGTGCAGTAGCTCAAACCTGCACATATCAATGGGTGTTCAATGAGTGGAATTGGTTCTCTCTCTATTAGCGTTTGACATTTAGTCACGCGTAGCCACTTCTGTCCCTGCCCATGGGTTTGCATGGCGCTTTTTTTTTTTAAACCCTGCTTTCTTCTCTACCAACAGAAAGAAGAAGGGAAGGTCCAAGTCCATCTGAACCACACAGACTCGAGCCAGTACATCCGCGAGCTCAAAGACCAGATAGCTGAACTTAAACATGAGGTGAGACCTGTTTATTAAATAAAAAAAAATAAAATAAAAAAAAAAAAAGCACTCAGTGCTAATCAGGACTGCAGAGTTTTTATCTTGGTGGAGATTCAGATTTTGTTTTTGCTGTTTCTTTGATGTAGTGTTTCACAAGAGCGACAACAGATATGGTTTTGCTTTGAAGCAAACAGATTAGTAGAAGTGTTAACTACACCCAGAGACTTCCTGTGCGCAGCTGACAACGCACACCTCTCGTAAATACCCTCACAAATACTGAGTACAGATGTTACAAGTTTTCACAGCGACGAGCTAACATAGATAACACTGCGCACAGTTTGAGCCCGTTCCAGTTGTGTTTATAAGATGTCCCTTTTTGCCACACTTGTTTTCAGTCATATATATTTTTTGAGCTTTGAACCAGAGCTCGCTCCTCCTCAGTTTTAACTCTGTAACCTGTAGTGTGTATATACACATATGGACACAGGTTGGACATCTGTCCTCTGATGGCTGAGAGCTGATCTTCTGGGGTTTAAATAACAAAATCGGCAGACGTGTTTCCATTTTAACACTGATGAACTTTGCAGTTCACTTCAAAACAAGCCAGGATTCAAACACTTGAAGCTCCGAGCTTTAACCTCTCTTAAGACTTTAAAAAGGCAGTGCTGTCATTTCCCCTCTCACGTAGTTTTGCCCGGTGGTCATCAGGTGTTGAGTGAATCGTTTTCACGTGTTCGGTGAGCAAACCTGAAAGTTGACAGCACCACCACCCTCCTCCCTCACAGTCTGCATTTAAACCTGCCTCGTATAGCTGGAAACTCTTACTGCTGCCGGACAGATGTTGATCACGTCAGGGTTTCCTTTTTTCACATGGCAGGAACAGGAAGTGTAGACAGGGGCAGGTAAACTCCTCTGTCTTATTCTGTGTACCGTGCTCTGAGCTGCCCACTGAATGCATCTCTTCCTACATGTCTTACTGTATGCATGGCAGGCGCCGCCAGGTGAGTTGGTACATATGTGCCCTGTGACCTTCTTGTCTTGGCCCTTGGCCACACTGATGTGCGACCCCCTACTGAAAACCCTGGCTGTGGTGGCGAGCTCTGCTTAGAAGGAGAGGTGGAGAGGTTAACCAGAAGTCACACCTTCCAAGTGCCGCATCTTTTAGATGTGCAACGCGCGTTAGCTGTGGCTCAAATCTTTCCACAGCTTGTGAAAGTTTGTCTTTGAAGAATAATGATCACATTTCTCTGCAGTGTATCAATAAAGAAACACCCACAACAACTGCAGTTTGCTCATTTTATAGTGGGATTTCCTCCACCAGTCAAAAAAAGGCAGGACTATTTAACCTTGGTTCTGCACGAGGATGTACAAAAACAACTTGTTTGAAAGAAGGCATGCTGGGTAGTCTGACAAACATTGGGTCAACTTTCCACCTCTGATGAACAGAGCACAGCCTCCTCCCGAAACCATTTCATAAAACACATTCAGGACTGTCTCCCAGACGAGGCCAACCAGTGAAGAGGAAACGGTCCAACAGCTTTGTCCCAAATCCATGTTACTGATGTACGTTTCTAAGATTGAGTGCATTCACTCTGGAGGTGTGGCAAAATAGGCTCGACTCACTTTTATCGCCTATTGCAAATTATTGTAACTAATTTTTACTTTAAAAATAGATTTTAAAATCAATTTAAAAATCATTAATCACCTTAAGTATTTATTCACACCTGAGAACATTCCAGCTAAATGCAAATACTTATTATAAGATGATTTTGTGTGTAAAAATATTCTACAAAAAATATGACAAATGTGTCTGTGTACTTATTTTCGATATATTAAATATATTTTTGGAACATCCATTGACACGCATCAACCTGGTATTGCAGTACCTCCAGGAACGGTGCACTAGCCCCTTGACGTTGGTTGCCACCAGCAAAATAAACGGAAAACAACTAAGAAGTAGTAGTGTGTGGAATTGGGACACAGCTCATTATTTCCCTGTGTTTTTTGGTTGAATTGCTGCCCTGCATGTTCTGTTTGTGTCAGTGAGACTCACTGTCGCACATTTGAATGTATTGTCTTGTATAGCTTGCTCAAAACATACGTGTCTCTGTTGTCTCTGGATCGCTGCTAACACTCTCCGTTCTTCCTCCCGCAGATCTGCTGCTTGAAAGGGGAGAGGGGTTTGGCCGATCAGCCCAGTTTTGATGGCATCCACATTGTCAGTCACTATGTAGGGGACAACGAGTCTTACCAGTCTTCAGATGAAGATGGAGTCAAGGCGCCCAAGCTCCAGGTGTCCCAGCCAAGGAGCCGCATCAGACTGCTCCCCAACCTCGTGGACACCGACAGCGAGGAGGACGAGGAGGAGGGGGAGGAGGAAGAGGAGGACGGGCAGGCCCTGCAGCTGTCTGTGCCTCCCAGCGGCAGCCACAAGTCCACCAGCGTGTGACGAACACTCGTGGGCTGCCAGAGTCGGGACATGGGCTGTCAGCACCCACCTGGGAGGAGCTGGGGAAGAGGGAGGAGGGGGGGAGGGTTCAGCAGCTGCCTCAGAGGATAAGTCTGGATGTGGGGTTCTGAATTTCAGAGAGCAAATGCATCATCATTTCAGATCATGAGAATCACACAAGTGGATTAAGTTTGTCTTCGTTGACCCTGTTTTAGTTTTTGTTACCTCCTGGAGGGCAGCAAACACTGACTGCGATCATCTGCCTGGAGGATAAAATAATGCGGGACAGGCAGAGCAGAGAGGTGGGGGTGGGGGGAGTTTGTGTCTGTCTGTCTGTCTGTCTGTCTGTCACCTCTAACACCCCCAACACCCCCCTGTCGGTACAACACACGGAGAGACTGTGCAATAAAACATTTTATGCTCCACTACACACATCATCCAATGTATTTTTATATTTTTAAAGCATTTTATAAATGAACATCCAAAATGTATCAAAGCCGTTACTACTAAGTGTCCATCATGCAGAGACGGGACCCTGCGTGCGTGTGCGTGTTTCTATATTCCTACAGAGAAACATCGAAGCCTGAGAATGAGACTGTGGTCTCAGGCGTGTTTGGATCCCACATATAGAATCTCTACGTATCTATTGTCTGTACGATTTCCTCAGAGCCTGGTATCAAACCTGTGTCCTCCAGAGTCGGCCTGTGGGTGTTGATGACTGTTCAGGCCTTGGCACACACACCGCATGCCTTTGACTAGAAGCTGGTGTATCACAAGCTCCGTGTGTCATACATGTAGATATGTAAATGTATATCCCCGTTGTTGTTGTTTGTATTCAGTACCTTTTGAACTTGAATATATGTATCTATTGCATATCTGACTTTTAGAATATATTGTACCACTCAGACAAAAAAAGGGACATGTATAGAATTAGTTCAATAACAAATGACGTATCCTGTTTTTGAGGTGAGGTGAATTCCTGTCAACAGAAGAGGAATACGTGATGTCACTCGGCTTGTTGATCGAAGAAAAAAAAAAAAGACAAGAGGCAAATTTGATTTCCTAATGACTGTTGCTATTAAACCGAGTTAGCATTGCAGCTTTACTTTCAGAATGAGCCCCACACTCAGCAGCACGGAGCACATCAGCTAACGTGTAATGACGTGTTTTTTTGTGTGTGTGCGCGTCACAAATTGGGTGATGGTGGGAGGGATGGTGGAACTCTGTAACACAATCTGGAGATTAATCAGTTTTACCCAAGTGTTGTCATCCAGGTCAGTTCTACTCCACTTGCAAAGACCTGCATGTGTGTGACTCCCTGAATTTCTGTGAACGTCCACGTGGACCACTCACCTCTGACAACACTTACCCTGTGTCATCTGAGGGAGAGGAACACTTTATGGCACTTTCGACTCTGCAGTGCAGGAAGAAAACACGATGGGGCAACACTATGGAGAAGTCTGCACTCTGGGGACTTACAAGAGATTTGTTGTATGTGTGCGGGTGCATGTGAGTGCGAGCGAGAGAGATGAGTTCATAATAAAATGTTTGCCTAAGCTGCGGCCTGATGTGTGTGTGTGTGTGTTTGTGTGTGTTTCCATGCTGCAGCCTGCTTCTGTGAGCAAGTGTCAAAAGTCTGTGTGGCGCATTTGCTCGCTGCTCTGTCTTCCTCTGTGAAGATCTTTGCTCAGATTGTCTCAGGAAGTGATTTCTCTCGTGGTTTTCAGAACTCAGCCTCATCTTGTGATCATTCTATGCACAAAACCACATATTAAATGCACAGTCCTCGTCCTGGTGATTAACTAGGACAACCACGTTGTGATGGCCAGTGTACTGTGTTTTAAAATTGCAGTGATTGGTTGTGCACGTGAAAGTCAGTTACACTTTACTCAAATGTTGACAGGACCCTAATAAAAAACGTTTCATACTTGCACTCACGTGAGTTTGGATGTGAAAGTTTTATAAAATAAAAAAAATTCTATCAACCTGTAAGCACTAGTTTTGAAAAATGTGCAAACCCATGAAATAATTTTAGAATAAATTGTAAGCAGCTCATGAACCGTTCACCATAATGTGGTGGCATGTGGGATGAGCTGAATCATGACGTGTTCTCACTTATAAGGTTTAGGAAAAAACAATTATCTTGAAAGCAAAATTTGAAATGATTCATTTGCATATGCAAAATATTTCAACGAAATAATTGAATATCTTCGGCGCTGATTAAAAATGCATTTGGTTTTGGTGCCGAAGTACTATTTGAATTATTATTGTTGTTGTTATCATTAGGACGCTGTTTTGTACTGAGCTCTGTACCTTCACGGCAGGATGACAGGTCTTTATCACACGCAGAGGCCACACTATGGGCCCATCGCTCTCCTCCTCGTCCTCCTTCTCCGGGCAGCAGCAGTTCGGGGCCTGTAGCTGCCATCCTCCACTTTCATTGGCTCCGGCTTCATATCTTCACCCACACGCTGTCCGGATGCAGCGTCCGCGCTGCGTCTAATCGAGCCGGGACATGTGGCGCTTTGATTTCCTGTCCTCGAATCCACTGTGAAGAGAAAAACGTTGAATCCTTAAAATCCAGGTGACTTCTTTAGATTGTATGAATACTGACTGACTGATCACTATACAGCATCCACTCCATCGCTGATACCTGGGGGTCCGTGTCCAGCACCAGGACGCACGGCCCGACCCTGTATTTCTTTTGTTTCGTGCGTAACGTGCGTCACGAGCGCACAGAGAGCAGCCTGTCTGTGGGACCGGCGTCTTCTCTGAGTGTAATACCCCCCGGCGACTGACGGTGAGTGTCTGTCACATAATGACCGGGACGTTGCCATGCGTGCAGCCCTCAAGTAAGGTTCGATCATCCCTTGTTCATTGTTGCCAGCGAATTAAAAGTATGTGGTGTACTGCTGGAAAATCCCTCATCTTTACAAAACAGATAAATGTTCCTGTGCTGAGTGCAGGACCCCGGTGAGACGAGACCCCCCCCGGGGTGCGCCTCCGTGTTTCCTCTCCCCCTCTCCAAAGATTAGTAAAGCACTGATAAAATAAAGAGCGTGTATCACTGATTGCCACAGGCTCCTCTGCAGACACGAGCCTGACCCGAGGCAGGGAGGGGGGAGGGGGGTACAGCGTAGAGAAAAAGTCCCTTCGATTCACACGTATTGTCTTTATTTATCAGGCTTGAAACCAAAGCAGAGCAAAGGGCGCCTCACAGGGCTGCGCGAGGTTTGTAATCTGCTCCTGAGATGAGTGGAGCTGCGTTTAGGCGTGGGGTGGGGGGGTGGGGGTGACGTGAACTCCGCTTGCAGACTGTTCTCCTGTCACCTGTAAACAACAACATTAGGGTATAGATGGATGGGGGGGGGGGCACCTGTCTGCTCGGGCAACACCTGGCGCACGGGGGCGGGGCGTGCCTGCAGGCGCATGCTCCGTGCGTCAGGTTGAACGGTTCAAAACACTAGGGCCCCACACACCCCAACCCCACCCCACCCCACGCCCACATCCCCAAGCAGCGGCAGCGGCGGGGAGCATATGAAGTTTGCGCACAGTTGAGAGCGCGCAGCGGCAACGGCCACAGTGAAGGAACTCCTCTCTGCGACTGGAGCCTCATCCTCTTCGTCTTCATCCCCGCAGCGCTCAGGTCCCCTCAGCGATGCCTCGCTCCTTCCTGGTGAAGAGTAAGAGGGCGCACAGCTACCACCAGCCCCGCTCTTCCGAGGACGACTACAGCAGGCTGGACTCCATACTGGCGCATATATGCTCAGGTATGTGCACATTAAAGGCCATCCTCCCTGAAAGTTTGTTTTAGCTTCAGTCAAATTTGGCATGACGAAAATGTTTAGTTTTTTTTTTTTTTTTTTTAAACGATTGCAAATATTTTTCAGGATAATTCTTAGGATGGACGTTTGTTTATAATCTCGCAGGACTGGAAAGTTTCGATTTATTCAGAATTGGTAAATTATCTGTATTTATCAAGCGTTTGTCTACTCTTCATGACGGTTTTTATACAGCCCTTATATGAGGTATTCAATAAATATATCTCTTACTTGAAACAGTCGAATATGTCATTATTGTACTAAACGAAATGAAGATGAAAAACTGTTTTTACATGGCACAGAGATTTTCTACAAAATGAAAAAGCGAAATATAATTGTTAATATTTCTTATTTTCTATTTAATCATTTGATCGATTGTCTATCATCTATTTTTGGGGTTATTTCTGATTACAGGCCATTCCTTAAAATAAAGCAAAATATTGTTGATGACTAAAGCTCGCGTCATTTTCCACATCAAATGAGCTCATAGAGTTAAATAAAATAAAAAATAAATTACTTTACTTCCGTGGCTGACTCACCGCTGTGGGTCTTCTCAGAGGCGGATAAACTCCCCGGTGACACCGACATAACTGTGGACAGTTACGGACTCTCTCCGGACTCCCCCCTGGCCGACGCCGCCGACTTCTGCCCCAAGTCCCCGCTGAGCTGCTCCGGCAGCCTGTGCGGTCCGTCCCCGGACTACGAGGACTTCTGGAGGCCTCCGTCTCCCTCTGCATCGCCAGGTACTGACACACAGCTCCACACCGCCCTGACACAAAAATATGTTATTCTGCGATCATTATCATGCTATTATTTTCTAAATATATTATAGAAGAATTTTTTTTTTGCATGTGAAATCAATAAACACTATGATAATAAAAAATGTGAATGGCATTATGAAGAATATACA
The DNA here is from genome assembly GCA_016785235.1 of Pseudorhombus dupliciocellatus. Taxonomy (NCBI): domain Eukaryota; kingdom Metazoa; phylum Chordata; class Actinopteri; order Pleuronectiformes; family Paralichthyidae; genus Pseudorhombus; species Pseudorhombus dupliciocellatus. The sequence goes on from JAFBJW010000548.1 coordinate 324,120, forward strand.
AAGTGCAGTGTGCGGTATGTACAATGGATGTAATGCACATATGCATGATAATACTTGTGTGAGAATGATATATCTGAATACATGGCTGAGATTACTGAGACATAGGTCCCTATAGATGTTTCCCCTCTTTAACTAATTAACCGATTGCTGAGCTCATATCACAGCAGTCCCCTTGTTTCTAAACGTTCAGTCAAACTGTCCCAGTGCTCACTGGTCTGCACATCTCCTCCATTAATCATGTGCTGCTCCTCGGTGTCCTCGGCCCTCACCTGGGGATTCTGGGAGAGGACATTGTACCACATCGCACGCATCAGCCTCGTCCTGTGGGGCCCTGGAAATGCCCCCTTCCCTTTAGCCATGTCAATGCTTTCATTCAATTTTAATGCCCCCCTCACCTCTGTCCTCTCTCTCCCTTTCCTTCAGTGGACTCGGACAAATCTCTGTCCCCCCTTGTGGACGAGACCCAGCCCTTCACCGTGCCTTTCCGGCCTTACGCCTGGAGCAGCTACCACGGGACCGGGCTGAACCCCCTGCTGCAGCCTAATCTCCACCACCAGCACCAGCACCAGCACCCCGGCCTGGAGGTGGACAGGGGCGCGGCGGCGATTTCCTTCTACGGGGATCAGGGTGCGCACTCGGGGCTGTACACAGAGCGGGTCCTGAGCGAGGAGGCGTACGGCGAGTACAGGAGACGACACGCGGCCGCCGCCGCCGCAGCCGCGGCGCTGCTGTTCCCTGACGGAGGCTTGCACGGAAAAGCGCACGGTGCCAAGGCCCCGTCCGAGCTAGTGTGTCCCAGCCTCATCCTGAACGGCGCCTACAAGTGCATCAAGTGCAGTAAGGTGAGCACGGGGCCTCCTGGTGGTTGGCACGGTGTCGCGTGTCGAGGAGACGATCCTTTACCTTCGTGTCCTCTCCTTCCAGGTGTTTTCCACGCCGCATGGGTTAGAGGTCCACGTCCGGAGGTCGCACAGCGGCACCAGGCCGTTTGCGTGCGACCTGTGCGGCAAAACGTTCGGGCACGCGGTGAGCCTGGAGCAGCACAAAGCCGTGCACTCCCAGGTAACCCCCGAACCGTCTGAGGCTCGCGCTTCACACTTCCTCTCTCTCGTCTTCCTGTCAGGGAGGGTGCGCTAAAACCTCGCGTCTCTTGCTTTGCTTTCGCCAGGAGAGGAGCTTCGACTGCAAAATCTGCGGCAAGAGCTTCAAGAGGTCGTCCACTCTGTCCACGCACCTGCTCATCCACACCGACACGCGGCCGTACCCGTGCCAGTACTGCGGCAAGAGGTTCCACCAGAAGTCTGACATGAAGAAGCACACGTTCATCCACACAGGTGAGCGGAAGACAGACGGATCTGTGCAGAATCTGAAACCAGTGGGATGTTGTGTGACTGTTTGTGTGTGTTTGTTTCCACTCAGGCGAGAAGCCGCACAAATGTCAGGTGTGCGGGAAAGCGTTCAGCCAGAGCTCCAACCTCATTACGCACAGCAGGAAACACACCGGCTACAAACCGTTCGGCTGCGACCTGTGCGGCAAGGGTTTCCAGAGGAAGGTGGACCTGAGGAGACACAAGGAGACGCAGCACGGGCTGAAGTGAAGGAGACACCTTGTCCTCTCCCGCTCTGGCAACACACAGAGAGACATTTTAGCAAAGACATTTCAATCTCAACTCGCCTTGTTTGAAGACATGGCTTGGATCCATTATTAGAAAACTTAAACCTGAACTGTACATTGAGAATATATTTAATTTCTTTTTCTATTTATTCTAAAAAAACAAAACAAAACATCGAATAATCAAACAGGTGGGAAGACAACACTAAACTTCAGGCTGCTGTCAGGCCCAGAGGAAAGCTGTGCCTGTGAATAAAAATCCAGAGTGTGACTGTGTTTGGAGGAGATCATATCAAGTCCTCACACCTTAATGAGGACACCGAGAAGAGGAGAAGAAATCTGCGCTTCTCCAAAGCACAGAGGGATTTTTTTTTCTCGCGATTGGGACAAATGCGGGCAAAACAGACTCTTCACACCGTGGGATTTTATAAACAGGAGGGTAACTGCCCTCGTATATCTCTTTGTTTATTTTCATTTATTTTCATTTTTGCACAATTTCATTGAGAATAAATGATTTATCATTTACAAAATAAAAGCATCACCGTTTGCCCCAGTAGGTGTGAATTTCTGTTTTGTTAAATATAAAAAGCAATAATACCAGTAAGGAAGAGTTGGACAGGATTTAGGAGTGCAGCAAAATCTTTAAATGAAATGAAACTTATATTCGATTTAAACTGCACTCTGAAATCTAAATTTGAAATCATATTAATTCATGAAAATAATCTGTCACCTGCAAATGAAAGCTCTACATGCTGTGGTGGTGCGATGTTTTGTTTTCTCTGTGTTTGTGTGGAAACCAAAGGGCCGGGACACTTCACTGCCCTGCTGCTGTGATTGTGTCTGCCCAGAGGCAAATGTTTGTTTTGCCCACTGCAGCCCTGTGTTTGGACCCTAAACAGTGTGAGCTGATTTAACCGTTAACACAACACTTCAGCCCTCATGGCTGTTTAAAAGGGAAAAGAAACCAGCAACGACTTTTGGCAGAAAACCTGCAGACAGGCTGCACATCCAGCAGCTGTGATCCTCCCTGCAGCATCAGCTCCAACCAGTGAAGTTAAAAAAACAAGTTGGAAATATTGTTAACATCCAACACCCAAACTAACAGCACAAAATAAAATATCATCTTAGGAACAAATTAAGGAGTTAAGGATTTGTGCCCCAGCAGGATTTGAAGAAAACGTGTCCATGTATTTATCTTAATCTGATCTGACTATTGTAATGAGCTAAGGTCTCTCTTCAACCTGCAGGAAATGGAATCATATCACTCCATCAATCCAGTTGTGAGGTCTTTACTTATCTGTGAAAGAATTAACTCTAACGTCTGGAACGGGCCTGCTCCCTGCCCCTACAGATAAAACTAGACTAAGCCAAACTTTCCAGTTTAGACATAAGTTGCTTAATCATCCACTTTTAATTTCTTATACTGCACTTACTCTTTTTATTTCTAATTATAGCTACTGATTTTGAGTTTTAATTCTTTATATGTTAAGCATTCCATTTATTTTTAAATGCTTATTTTTTTCTTTTGTGATGACAAATACAGTATATTTTATGTAAAAGTGAATACGTGGTTTACAAACCAACCTGCCTTACTTTTAATATCATGGGTGGTTGAACAGACAAGGACACTTTCATTTAAAAGCAGAAATCTTTGGGTGGGGCACAGGACATAATGAATTGTTTTTACCATCTCGTCACAAGAAATACTACTGCCACACTGCCCGTGTATATAGTTTCAGCAAATTAAAGACACACATTATACATAAATATAGGCATCCTTGTTTTAGACACATTCAGTCAATAAACCATAACCATGACAACATTAACTCATGAGAAACACGTTTCTCCATCCTCTTAATTCTTCTCTAATGCCAACGAGAGAGAAACAATCAGTTAGTTGTCCTCCCTCAACATTGATTGAAATCACTGACTCACAAGGATTTTCTCTGCCTCACTTCCCTTCTGAATCGCGCAACATCCAGGCCTGCAAAAATACTGAATATTTTAAATCCCGGGATAAGGCGACGGCAGGAGAGCAGGAAAGAGGAAGCTCATTTACAGCAAAGGTTCACTGGAGCAATGCACAATGGCTCGACGTGGCCCAGAGGCAGTCACGTCATTTGCTGTCTTTAAATGGGAAAAAACGTCATCTGCAACATCCCCGCATTCCCAGATTAGCTGTTTTGAGCAGTGCAGCTTTGAGCAGTGCAGGGGGAATAAGAAATCCCAGTGGGCTCATGTCATTCAAAATTCACAAAATCAGATAGAATTAAAGCTGCAGAAAATAACACGAGTGCCAATGACTTAACAATTATATGGACAGTCCAATAAAAATAAAAAAATCTGCACCAATAACAAGACAAGGACAAAACATGTGTGTATGTGATGTGGACAAGGTAGCAGATGCGTTCAGATTAGCATAGGTATTATTAGGATACTATAGGCCCATCTCTTTAGTAACATAAATAAATACCCTAAATGAAATAGGTTTATTTAAGATCTCAACAGTGCTTTGGCAGTGACATCACCAGGGAAACTTTGAGTGTCAGATGAGTGAGGCCAATAATTTTTTCTCCACTGCACAGAGCAGCTTTTTATCTTATTTGTTCTATATTATAAGTCCCAAAAGCAGGTCGTGATTTATGAACCAAATCATCTCAGAGAGATTTCTTATCCATCTCTGAAATGAGATCTTCAAGCTCAATCTCAGAAAGACAGAGAGAGAGAGAAGGTGCTCCAGCATAAACAAATTCTTCTAAAGGCCATTAGGCTGACCAGATTTCCTCCACAGGCCGGGGCTGGATATTCCTTTTTTAAAGCATTACCCTGCTGCCCCGAGGCATATCAAATATGAATAGAATCCGGCTGGATCGATAGAGAGGAGGCGAGTAATCAGAGCGCTGCAGTCTGAGGCTCAAATCCAGGCCTGCATCTCGCTCTGGAACGTTCACACATCAACCACGCGTGCATTCTGCACACGCAGAGGTGAGGCTGGATTAATTCTCCCTGACAGACACAGTTGTGCAATTAGAAAGTTCAGTGTGGTGGTTTTGGAGAATTTCATTATTCATCCAGAATTACACATGAATTATAGAGGAGGGGGTTTACAGACACACTTTTGGTGTTTTGATTTTTTTCTTTTTTAAACGAACTATCAAATCTGGAGTTCAACAGGAATATCTGTCGTTGGATTTAGTTACTGTTTGAGCTGCCGTGGTTTAGAAGATAGAGACAGTTGTCCATTACTAAGGTCGGGGGTTCTGTCCCAGACTCCTCCACTCTGCAGGCCTTAGTGTCCTTGGGCAAAAAACTGAATCCCTAATATCCCCTGGTGACTAGCTGCAGTGCGGGCAGTGAATGATAGAGAATCTACTGCACATGGATGCACTGAATATATGTATGTGCCAGTGTGTGTAAAGTGCTTTGAGTGGTTAAATAAATGCAGACCATTTATCAAAGCCTTTTCCTTGGGTTAATCTGCCAAAGCAAAGAAACAAAGCTGTCGATATAGAAGACTTGGTAACTGTCAGTTAGTGGTTAGAACATGGTCTGAGGGCGGCAACAGCTTTGGAAACCTGACCTCTGATTTTGAAGTAAGATATAAAATTAGCGAGTAGGTGATCACACACCACAAAAAATCTCACAGATAAATCAGAAAAGGGTTAAATTTGTTCCCACGCATCAATACTGAGAATCAGCAACATCAGATGATCAGATTGTTATGTTGGCCTCTTCATGAGAAAGCAGACAAGCGAGGGGAGAGAGATAGAGAGAGAAAACAAATAGGATAATTACCCTGAGGCTGAGCTGACATGCTGTGTATAGTGTAATAATAACGTGGTACTTGCTCTCACGGTCTATTCAGCAGATTCCACATAGGTCTGGCAGGTCAGGACACAGATAACCTGACAGAGAGACAGGATTTCCAGCAGCAAGCTTCAGAGAAAAGGCACTGATTCATAAGGTCCATACAGGAAGTGACGATGAGGAGCTCTGAAAAAACGTCAATGAAACGAAACTGTTTTTATCTGCTCTGCGTTTTGCAAACTTTCTACTGGAGAGAGACTTTTTCTGCTCACCTGTCCCCTCCCCTGCAGCCAAAGCCGAGGGACGGCCGACGAGAGGCCCTCATATAGGCCACAGCTCTTTTGTTGCAGCGGCTTATTCATTATTCACCTGATCTGAAAAACAGACTGCAAAAAAAAAACCCAACTGCACAGCTGTCATCGAGCAACAAGGCTCGGGCACAAATTATTCATGGCGCTGTGAATAAAAGGCAGCAGAACGAAGGCGGGAAAAAAAATAATAACAAGAGACACCAGCGAGGCGGATGACAGTCTGAACATGTGCGGGACAGTCGACAAGCTTCCCCCCGGAACCAGGCAGCAGTTCCCACTCGCTTCCCCCATGAATCCTTTCACATCCAGTGGAAACTTTATGACACCAAGCGAGGACGCTCATGTGTGTTTGAGAGATTTTTTTTACACCATTAATAACTGTACCCTGACTCAAGCACGATGCATTCTGGGTAAACTTTGAGGTCTTTCATCTAAATTGTACAAATGTCTGTTGCATCTAGATGCATCATGTGTAAAACACACTAGTTTATTATTTATATTTTTGTTTTTCATACAGTTGACCCATTAGAATACCTCTCATCTTAATCATTGTCATTTCTGTCCACCATGTTCTTTGCTGACATTGTCCTGTTTATTTATTTATTTATTTGTTGGTTGTCTTCAGACTATGCCGTAAAATTAATTAATTATGACTATTGCACAGATGAGTTTTAAATTTAAATTTAATAAAGAAATAACATCTTTGTGCAAGTTTTTTTAAAATAACACATTCATGCAAATCAATGCAGGTGTGTGTGGACGAGGGGTGGACAGTGACAGTGTTGATGTTTTCAGCTTTCAGACTTGTTTATAATGGCATGTCCCAAGGTGTTCGAGCATATGTGTGCGATTCTACAGCAATGACTACACACACACACACACACACACACACACACACACACAAGATGGGCATTCAGCCTTGAAAGCTGTCCATTAGCCGGGCTCTGTTCTTGTGGGTCTGGGGCCCTGAACAGCATGAGTCCAGGGGAGGTGGGAGGGGGGGGGGGCTCACAGGTTTGATGAAAGGAGGGGAGGGGGTGGGGGATGAGGCTGTCCACTCATTTAAAGACATGTTTTTCCAGTTCATTTAGCATTACATATCACTAGACAATTTGGATGTGAGATGTCAGTCAAACAAAAAGGCCGCTCGGTAAGAGCACACGTGTGGGCCACGCTCCCCTGCTCTGCGGCTGGTTTTACACATGTGATATTTATATTCTGCACCGGACAGACAGAATCTATGCTCAGTCCTCTCACTGCCTCGTTGGCCTGGTTTCTGAAGTCATGTCTGATACCAGATGAATCCTGAAGGTGACATTAAAAGGCTCCAGCCTGGTTAAAAGGCTCAATAACAGACAATTCTCTTCTCTTCAGGGGAAAGACAACACATGGAAAGGAAGTCAAGTGACAAGAAAGAGAGCCTGGCAGCCTTTTAGTGAGTCGCTGATATTCTTGTTCCCTCATAAAAGGTTTTACATGGCAGAGAATTTGTGATGAGATGCTGTGTAGAGTGTCAAACTGTGAGATTCATGCACAAATCCTTGCATGCTACACAGCTACACATGTGAATATAATATGGCTGCAGTGAAATTATTTTCAGGCAGACACACACACACACACACACACACACACACACAACCCACACGTACACAGGCACACAGTTATACTTTCTGTGGATGTTTTAGATCCAGACAACAATGTGGCTAATTGCAGGAAAATGCAAGTAAATTAAAAAGACAATGGCTGATGTACAATATGTCAAAGTGTTCAAACTCTTTTCCTGTCTGCGTGCACTGCTGATAATATATGTTAGGGGTGTTGACAGTAATTACTAAATGCCTTCAACATTAAGTTGAGTAGAGATCTCCACACAGATTGAAGGCTGTCATTACAGCCAGCGGTGCATCTGAATATAAAGACTTGGAGCAGGGAGCTAATTATGCAATCATGGCTTGTCTTTGAATTGATTAAACTCAAACTGTAGGGATCCGTTTATATGTTTCTGTTCACCAGTGTTAAACGGCCATTTAAATCTACTCTGATCCCATGTTCTCAAGCACGGGACACAAAATGTTCACCGTTACAAAGCGGGCATGAATACATGAGCACGCCGTGTCAACATGCCGACACACAAAACCTCTTTCCCGTCATATTACCTATGCAAGCAGCATGTGATTGGCAGCGCAGGATGTGACTCTGTGACACTGGGGAGCCTGATTGCAGCTGTGAATCTTCCTAAAATATTCATCAAGATCCATTTCACAAATGACCGTGCATCTGAACAGCAAGCAGAGGAGGGTCTATAAGAGGAGCCGTCAGCCGCAGGAAGGAGGACGAAATGACAAAGATTTATTCTCAGCTGCGCGATCAAATATTTATGCTGAGGCATTCAAGTAAAGTTACTTTTTGTGTTCTGATTTAATGAATGATTTGAGCGGTGGCAGTGCTGGGAGGCACAGATGTTGGGTTTGCTGAAGCCTGCACTAATGCCCATTCAGGGGTCTGTGTGGTCATGTGTCAGACTGCAGCAGGATCAAAGCAGAGTGGAGCCATTGTGGGGATCGCAGCGCGAGCAGGGCGGTAAGTACTTCCACAGCCCCAGAGGTCTGCGCCGGGCCATGGCCGAGGAAAACCAAGCGAGAGTGGAGGGGAAATAATTGTTATATTAATATACTTTGGTGTCTTTGGTGAAAACAGATGTTTTAAATAGGGTTTTTAATCATTTGCATGCAGAAATCAGGGGTTTGCATTTCTAAACTAAACCTGATCTGTATTAGGACCAGCACCACATTGTCACAGTGTCAGCTAAACATCAGATTTCTTTTCATCCAGATCCACTATTGTCCATCTCTCAGCGTTAAAGAGAATGAAAAATATAAAAAGTTCTGGTTTGTTCTTCAGGTAATGGCATGACAACAAACAAACACACCTTCTCTGTGGAGGTACTGGAAGAACCATGAAGCTGTCACTCCTTTTTTATCACGTGCCAGTGTGTTTCCATAAACTCCATTAAAGATGGGTCACTTCACAATAAGGCTGCGTTCATGGTGGGACTGATCCAAAATGAGAAAAAGCCATGGCCAAAGGACATTGATCCAGGCGGAGCGGTGACTCTCCCATTCTCCCTCTGGCACTCTCTGAAACATTAATGACCTTGAGCTGAATCTGATCTGCCGTTCATCACTCACTGTCCTCGCTCAGACCTGTCCAGTGCTCACCTGACGTCCTCTGGGATGAACACACAAGTCTGATTTTGAACATTGATTAGCAGTTTATCAGGATTCAATCCTGGCAACAGATGAGGTCATCAAAATCTATGACTCCTTACGAGTAAAAACACATTTCTGACCTTCATGGCTACTAAAGATTGTGGACAAAGTTCTGTGACTTGGATGAAAGGTCCAGAGCAGATGACCTGAAAGCAGCCATGAGTGGGCAAAAGGTGCCGGGAGACATCTGTGGCAGGTGAAATAGGAATTCTAACACTTGAGTGAACACTTAAACAGATAAAGAGAGGAGGAGGTGGGGGGGGGGCTAAAAGCCTCCATCACTTCCAACAAGACATCGGTACCCCAAACACAGTGTGTCAGCATCTTTAAACACCGGAGAGGAGAGGAGATGACAAAATCGTTTTGACAGCCAGTTCACATGTAACATCTCCGATTCAACCACCCCGGGGAGTTGCTGGGCAGCTTTACCTCGCTGCCTGGGGGTGGTGGGGGGGACCAGGCCCTGTGTGCGATAGCAGAGTGGGCAGGGTCGAGCCACCCGCCATTTATTGATCAGAGTCAGACAGGGTGTCAGTCTCCACAGCCCAGAGTTACAGCAGCCAAGCAGCAGTTATCTGTGTCTATTAAGGCGTCCGCTCTGTGTGTATTGATTGGGAACAACGCGACACTGGGAATTGTCATCAAAATGCAGGTTTACAAATGGCTGAGCAGGCAGTGGGGAAGTCTGCACGGATCAGGCAGTATGGATTTGTTGATGCGCCCCCACCCCCGGCGGCGCCCGATACCTGACAGACGCCTCGGCTTAGGACAGACTGAGGTGGGCGGCCGGGCCTTTGTCTCGCCTTGGGAGCTTTCACCTCACAGTACACTGACAGCTGAAGCAGCTTCACGCCATGTTGAAAGACCGGACTACACTGCCACAACAGCTTTTACGAGAGCACAAACACGCTCGCACACTCAGGCTGCACCCCGCACACGGCCCCTCCCTCGATTGTTTGCTTCAGGGGCAAAGCTTTTACAAAAAGGGGCCAAGGTCAGGACTCTCCCTTGTGAGACCACCGTCTCCATTAGCTGCCAGAGCACTGAAGTATCTCTGTCTTTCTTTCCCCATAAATACAGTATGTTCATCAGCTGGCGTTTATACTTCAACACTGGAAGTAAAAAACACTTGACTGACCTTCACGTCATAAGGAAACATACCTGGACTAGAAGACTCACATTCCAGTCCAGGTATAACACTAACCCTTTATTAAACTTGTATAATAATTTTAGACCCTCACAGGACCTAGTTCAAGTTAGGGAGGGTGTGGTTTAATTCATGAAGAACAATTTCTGCTCTGTTTACATAATCACAGCCCTTAACTAACATGTGGTACACCCGTACAACCACCCCAACCACCTCCTATTGTCTCTGCCACTGTTAGTACATGCTGTTCTTCCTTCTTTCAGAAGGTGCATCAGTCATCCTGCTCATTTGTTATATTTCGTATCCAGACTATAGCTGTCACATTTTGCATGTTATTGTTATTATTGTTATACTTCAACTCAGAGTATAATTTCTCACATCTAGCACATCTGTCACATCTATTCTTAGTTAGAGTTGTTTGTACATATGGCAATAAACACTTTGAATCTTGAATCTTGATGGATCATGTATTGATGAAGGCTAAACACAGTTAAAACCTACATGAGTGTGGTTTGTTGGTTTTGGTCTTTCCATAAGATTTGTTCGTGAGGTTCAAAATGTTTCATTGAAACGGTCCTGATGAACACGTTTCTGTGGATTATCCTGGAAAACCTCTGTATTTGATTGTTTAGTATATAGTTTAGTATTTTATCTTCTGTATTTCCCACAGAAGAATAAACACTTTCTCCAAAGACTCAAATAAAGAGAGAGGCAATCAGATGCAGGATTTACACACCACTATAAATGTTTTGCTTCATAAAGGAGGTGATCGAATGATTGCTGAAATAAAAGGATTAATACAAAACTTGCAGTCAACAAGAATAGTCTGTAGAGTCTGTAAGTGTAGACTGAAGACATGTTAGAGCATGAAAGAAGCAAATTCCTCTATAGACAGCTGTAGACCTACGCTTTTACACAAATGCACAGGTCACTAGCCTCATTTCTTCATTTCTGTGTGATCCAACTGAACTGACTCGTCAGATTTAAGCACCATAAAAACATTTAAATTCACTTGAGATCCTCTGGGTCAAATCGTGAAGCAGCAAAACACAAAAAGCAAATCTGGAGGGCATAAAAAAAAAAAAATTTTAAAATCAGAATTCATCTGACCGCCTCAGGAAGCAGCAGTGTAGCTGCAGCGGGGCCCGTGGGAGAGGCCCTAAACATGGCAGTTTTTCTTGACAAGCGCAGCGGGGCCTGGGGAGGTTCTGGGCAGACACGAGAGCTGGCAACCGTCTGCGGAGGCCTCCGGGGGATGCCGCATGGATAAATAGTTCACTTAGAACCTCTTGCTCACTAAGAGGTCACAGAGGAAATATGGGATAGGAAGGGAAAGTAGAGAGGCTTTACCTCGCCCTCATAGGAGAGCTGCCTGTTTGTATACGAGACTGCTCCATCAGGACTGCACTGTATCTAAAGATCATATATGCTTCATGGCTGATCTGAGTTTTAACTACAGAGAAAGAGGGTGCGCTACCTTGTACTCTGTCAGGCCGCATCAACATGTAAAACACATACACTCTCAATACAGAAACTGGAATGGCACCCAGAATGTGTGTAGCTCTACTAAGGCCCAGCAGTTCCCTTGTGAAACCATCACATAACCCTCACAGTGTCCAACAGTGACTCTTCATTTGGTCATGCCCCACCCCTTCATAAAATGTCATGGAAATTGGTTAAGCTGTCTTTGCTTAATGCAAACTAACAAAAAAAGCCTTGGAGCACACAGGTTATGAAGGAAATAATCTGCTGCACCGTCCTTGAGCTTATAAAGGTCCAACCTCTGCTCGCCTCATTATACGTGTGTGTTGTTGAAGCCCTGCAAATTAAATATAAATGGACATGTGATATCGGTGACCTGAGCTACGCCTCCGAACACTGCCAGCCGCTCCCCACATGCCTCGACAGTCATACAGTATCTTCACCTGACCTGAGGACCGCTCAGGCTCTTCATCCGCCTAATACATGTACTGTAAAAGAAACTGTGGGTTTAAGACCGGGTCAGATTTCTCTATATGGAGACACACAATATACTATGTGCTACTGTTGTATGACCATAAATCATTGGACCAAATTAAACCAGAGAAAAGATTCAGACAAAACTGTAAATATCAGATTGAGTAACCGGCGGTTCTCTACATTCTTTAGACATGAAGTGGAATGTACAATTTTGAGGTTGCTTTGGACTTTACTTTCATTTATTGTGGCGTTATATTAATACTACACTGCATTTATAAAAAACAATTAAATAGGCATATCCTATTATTGTCGGCATAACAGATTCTATCATTACGGATAGTCATCTAGATAAATAGCGCCCTCTTCAGTTGAAAGTCATCACTCATCTGTGGTGAAAAATAAAAATCTACTCCTGAAGGAGCTGAAACAGCGAACAAGATGAACCACTTCCTGTTTTGATCCCACTGTTATGGGCCTCAGTTCATTATCATGTCATAGAAGAAGACATAAACACATCAGCCAGGATCCAAGATGGTGTTGACTTTTGTCTTTTTTTCCCCTCACCTGGGATCCACTGTCACTACCAAACCTCACCAGCCTGCAATTAAGACTGACAGACCCGGGGACAAACATGGAATGAGACGCTGTCTGTCAACTGTATTTGCTTTGTGGCTTTTGTCTCAGGCTTTCATCACGCAGCAATACGCCGAGCAAACCTGAGCAGCAGATGCCGGCTAAATCCAACCGTTCAAACACCCTCCTCTCCCTATTCATCTCAAATCAGTACTTGAGCTGCTCCTCTGACCGAAGCTGTCCGGCTAAGCAGAAAGTCACTGATTGAGTTGCTATTATATGACACGTGCATGTGAACGCTGGAGGGGGGAAGAGATGAGCCTTTGAAGCCTTTGTGTTGACACACAGGAGCAATATGCTGTCATCAAACAATCATGGGAAAGCATTCCTAATCCATGTGGCTCTCTGTACAGCAGCCTTTTAATTAGACAGAGGTCTGGAGCAGCAGGTACATTTGATTATATGACAGACGTCGGAACACAATGAGGCTCAGAGCAGTGCTGCTTGTGCTGAAAGGAACACAGCAGTTGTTTTACCTGTTTTGGGGAAACAAATCAAACTAGTAAATGCAGAAGACAACATAATCAACATATTCTGCACATTGCATTGTGCACACAGTTAATTTTGAAAATATATAAATGCAACCAAAAATATATTAAATATCAATAACTGAAGTTTGTCATTGATTTCATATATTATATGGTAATATACAGAAGGCTGCTTGATTTTTAAGATTCAAGAAATAATTATTTTCTATAATAAATATAATTTTCCTCACTACTCCAGATGTCAGTCCAATATAAAGCCATATGACAGAGAGTAAGGATAGAGGATGTTACACTTTTTTCTGTTCCTCCCCTGGCCATCTCTGCACTATTTATTTCACAGGGCTCAGAGTGTTACTGCGGGGAGAAGCTTCAAGACACGACCAGGTCTTGTGCGACCTCACATCAGTGCTCTGGTTTAATCCTATTACATGTCCAGCACAAAGGCAGATAAGAGGTTTATATGGGTGCTCCTCACAGACTGGGTCTCTCTCTTTCCCTGGAGACTGCACCAGTAAAGCTTCACTTCATTTTGATACCGCTGCTGAGTCTTCTACCTGCCACTGCCTCGACTGTGGCATGTTGAACACAAAGACATACTGATAATAGGATTGCCTGCCTGTGAGCACAGGGGACACACTAATGATGAACAATATGATTCAGAGATTTTGGCAATATTCTACTACTGTGATGCGAGTAATCATAAAGTCACCATCAGCCACCAAGAGGATTCTGTGGGCTGGGACATTCTGAAGTGAGCACTGAATTATTTACACAACACTCACAACAGATTCTCTAGAGTGAAACAAGTCAGTGGTGGCCAAACTTGTCACAGAATGCAGCAATTTATCAAAATACCATGGCAAGTTAACAGCCCTTTGCTTTGCTTTTCCTTCAAAAATAAGGACATTTCTAAGTGACCCCAAACTTTGGAACGGTAGTGTATGTATATTTATTTCATTTTCTTTATCCCCCTTCTCTTTCTCTCATCCAATTGTGCACACCCACTGAAATGTATTCAGGATAACAAGAACTTTCAATGCACACACATCAGACAGAGATCTGCTCCATCATCATCATCCACCCAGCAGCCGTCACACTGTATGAAGTGATGGTGGACCGATGGTACTAGCCTGTCAAACAGGACTTAAAGCCTAACACAGGCACAGTGCAGCCTCCTGAGCTGTAGCTCTACTGAAGTGTACAGCAGCAACATTAACATGCAGCCTGCTGCTCGGTGCTCGCTGGCCTCTTGACCCGGAGGTGTGCGGAGGAAACAAGCAAACAGCCAGTTAGATTTCTCGCTCCACTGGTAACCCTCTTCAATACAGCGTTTCTTTAAGTGCCCAGGGTTGTCCTATATCTCCATGCTTTATGCAGCCCTGTGAACTGTACTTTTAGAAATATCCTTCTCCATCCCCCTGAGGCTAAAATATTCTCGTGGGGTCCAAATGATTGATTATCAGATTTGAAAACCCTGGCACACAACATGGACTAAGAGAATACAATTAGACAGGGGGGAATATAGAGCGACACAATTTTAAAATACAAATGGGCAAATTCTGAGGGAAATCATTTTGAAACTTGTGAAAAACCTTTTGAAAGTCAGAGCAAGTGAGAGAGAGCACATACTGTACCTCTACCAAGACCCAACAGTCATCGGGAAATATCGTGTTTAATTTGCTTACAAGAAATAAGAACTCAATTTCAATATAATGTCAATATTTAATTTGGTTACAATTGAGGTTCTATACTTTATAATTTGCAACAAATTGTTTGAGGCCAACTTTTTACTAAGAAATCCAAGTGTCACCAAATTACACCAGCAGCAAGAGATGGCTTTATGCAGGCAGTAAACCTGGTTCATAGACATGGTGTGATCCTGAGATGCGGCTTTGAAATCATCCCTATCATTTTATTGATGTTTGAACTGTGACGTGTGATGAATTCAAATGTGTTCAATATCATATCATAAAGTGTTTTTAAAGTGCATGCTTCAGGGATCAAGGGATTTGCTTATCATAATGATAATAATTGAGAGTCAAATATAAATATGGTTGCAGAGCAGGAAATGCCCCTCTCTGAAGTGTGAATAGATCCTGGATTTTGTGCCGCTGTGTAAATTGTGGCCCTTTACGGCCCCTGGTTTAGACAAACTCTTGAGATCAGCCAGTGATGACATATTATAATAAACACTGTCATCATCAAGGAATCACTTCTCACCTCACAGTCAGCTTGTTGTTTGGATAACGTGGTGTCTGGCTCCCCCTGTTGACCATGAAGGTTAACTGTACTGTAGCTGTAGCTGGATTAGAGAGGCAGCTGCAAGGCCCTTTTCAACCAGCAGCAGGAGGAGCCTGATGAGTTTTTGAGGTGTCGCTGCTGCTGCATTTGTGATGATATATATATGTGTGTGTGTGTGTGTGTGTGTGTGTGTGTGTGTGCAGAACCCACTGAGCTTCAGAGTTTGTCTTTAAGCATCTGCCACACAGGACTGCTCTCGACGATGTGGGACTCAGCCAGAGACATGCGTTCACAGATGTTGTCCACATGTGGCGAACTGGTGGCCTGCAGACAAATGGTAAAATCATCACAAGGTCTCAACAGCATGTCTCATTTATTGTTTAGCTTTAACAGATAACGTCTCTTGCCGTTATATTCACCTTTGCGATGGTCAACATTCCTTCTACGACCTCAGCGTTGTTTCTGACAGGCAGAATCCTCAGACTGCTGCCAAAGAATCTGACGGAGAAAAAGAAACTATAAATTAATAATTGTTAAAAAATATGACTGTGCAATTATAAATTAATCATATCTCAGTTAGTTAGTTAGGTTCTGTGACCACAAACCTTAATATGTTACTGTCAATGAAGCTAGGTGGGCTACATTTATGTACCTGCCCTGAATCCCTGACAGGATTTGCAGCTCCTTCCTCCCAGTGAAGGGCGCATACAGGAGTAGAAAGCTGTTTCGGTGTACTTGCATAAACCTTTTTATCTTCTCAATGAGCCCTGACTCCTCAAATTCCTCTGGGAGGTCTTGGGAATCAACCAGCAGAAATGCAGTACCTAGGAATATGAAATTGTTTGTTTACTGGAGGCTTAAATTGTAAATTAATAATACTCAGGTAGGTGAGATTATAAACAGCAGATTTACCTGACATAGGGAAAATAAAGGCTCCGGGCTCAACGGTGGCTGACGATCTGATTCTGTGCTGCTGAGCCATGAGCATCCGGACTGTGTTGTGGTTCTGGTAAAAACGAAAGAAAACAACGCATTAAAAAACATAATTAACTTTCAAATTTGAAAAGGAATGTGAATGATATGTATGTACATGTACACGTGTATATTACTTGTAATGTTATTGTAGCTTGGTTTGCATGTATTTGGGTGGATGTGTGTTAGTTTGTTCTGTTGTGTGTAATGTATATCGGTGTGTATTTAGATACATCACATACATTTAGGACTGAATACAAATTCAATGTTGTGTGGATAAATCGTTTCAACTTAACCTGAAATACATTTTCTGATGGAAAAAATGTGAATGATAAATCAGAAAAGACTGAATTTATGTTTCTAAACTTAAGTAGTTGTGGTGGAGCGGTGTTAGCTGCACAGCTAACCGGCTAGCTAACCTACGCACTCACCCGCCATCTTGAAAGAAACATGGCGGACAGTGTGGCCCCCTACCTGAAGAGACGTGCTCACTATCACCGTGGTTCTCCAGCCAGCACTTTCTTTGTGGGTGGTCATTGTGTCCGGCGCAGGCTTGGCAGCAACAACAACAACACTGAGAACAACACTCTGCTTCACTGACTCTTGTCCATGTTGCTCTCCTGCTGAAGTTCAATTATATGATGTCCAGCCACGAGAGGGCGCTGTGGTGCCGCGCTGCCGTTTCACTTCAACACCACATTGTTTCATTCTTCTGCGGCAGAGGTGAGAGATTAAGAATGACAAGTTAACAATGACATTGATGTGAAGGTGTCTTCCCATTCTCTGCTGCGTGCCATTATGCTTTATGCCTCTTTGTTTGTGTTCCCCTGAAAAAGAA
This sequence comes from Pseudorhombus dupliciocellatus, assembly GCA_016785235.1. NCBI lineage: Eukaryota > Metazoa > Chordata > Actinopteri > Pleuronectiformes > Paralichthyidae > Pseudorhombus > Pseudorhombus dupliciocellatus. The sequence continues at coordinate 341,397 of JAFBJW010000548.1, forward strand.
GACAAACTATTGTACAATACGACAGTGAGGTTTTTTTTTTTTCCATAACACAACCTTTTATTTTCATTATGACACTAAATGCAAGCCAATAGGCTGATATCGTTTTTCTTTAAGAAACTTACTCATCATATTATCAGAAGAATGTTGAGAGAAAATCATTTTTTTTGTCTCATTCTTTTAGGGAGCCTTCGAAGTAACATTAAGTCAAACATACAAAAATATCAGCATGCATAACAGCCCATCAGTGGGAAGAACCAGTCCACTAAGAGCATGAGGATGAATGCACATTAACTGCTTCCAGAGTTCTGTGGGGGTCCAGAGAAAAAGACGTGTCAAATTTACGATTATAAATTATAATAAATTAAGACAACGATGAAGTTCAATGAGAGGACATCAGAGGCCGGCAGGGCTCTCCTCTGTGCAGTCAGTGATGTGTCTCCAATTCCACGATGGTCCACTCCCCCTGTGGAGAAGCAGCGTCTTCTGGGGAGAAGCTGGTCACAGTGATGCTGGTGGAAGAGTCCTCCATGGGCGAGATGAGCTCCGCCCAGCGTTTGAAGGTCTCCTTCTCTGGGGACAGGAAGGCCTGCGAGTCCAGGCAGTCTCGTGACAGGGACAGCGTCTGCTTGATGAGGTACTGGGCCAGGTTGAGCTCTTCAGGCACAGGGTTTATGACGCCCAGGCTGGACTCCTGGTCCGAGAGGAGCTGCTTGAGCAGGCTCCAGTCCCGCTCAGCAAAGTAACTGCCTTTGCCATCGTCCAGTTCTAGATTTTCTTCCTCTGCTTGTGGTTCAACTTTCCTGTCCTTGTCCGAGCACTGCTCAAAGGCTTCTCCCACATCCATCTCGTAAATGGGAGAGAGGGCTTTGGATGGTCGGCGGTCAAGTTTGCAGCTTTGATCCAATCTGTCACAACCATTGTCGCCTAAAAGCAATTGACAATACTGCACAATGACAAACTGGTTCACTCCTCCGCATTTCTTCTCTCATCACTTCATGCCAGAGACTAGTCACTGCCGACTACAATCAAACACTGATCGCTGAAAGTCTACCCTTAATGCAGCTGTCCTTCAAAACATATTCCTGAGTGAAGTGAGGTGAGCTCAGCTCAGTGAGGAGGCGGTGAGTGGGTCACATCATGGTCAGTTACAGTTGGTTCAAAACTCACCAACCACCTCCAACACAGAGGGGGACAGTTGCCTTAAAGGTAACGCACAGAGGAATGCTTTTCTGAATGCCTCTCTTTATCCACCTGCTCAAACAAAGTCAGCGTACTGTAGCATTTCAATGAACAGCAGGGATATTTTAGAGTTATGCATGCAGGTCTGTGAAGGAGCAGACCTCATGGACAGACGTTAACGAAATGCAAGCAACAGCTCCTTACTCAGAAGCACAAAAGGTCGCATAGCGACATTTTTTTTTTGACAATCTTTGTGTTTACTATACTCAAAATGGCAAAAAAATGAAGCGAGTGATCGCTGTTTGATGCAAAACAAACTCCCTGACATGTTTGCATTGCATTAGACTGTCAGTAATGGAGCAGCAGGATTTCTTGGGAGTGAAAAAAGAGAGACATGGCAGGTGCTCGAGAGACACGTCACAACCTGTACACAGGAGGCTACTCACACTACACACAGCTTACTGAACAAAAGCTTATAGACAACAAAACAGTTCATTTTTTAAAGAAGACATCATTAAATCTACTCTATGTGGGTATGACAAAAGGTGATGGGACAATGAAAAAAACGGATGGCAAATCAACTTAATAGTACATGCATGTGTGCAAAAATAAAATTAAATAAATAAAAAAAAATGACTAATCAGGAAACCCAGGAAGAGGTACATTCACCAATTAAAAAAAAAAGGAAAAACAGCAAGGAAATGCAAGGGGAAAGTTTCCAAGTATAACAAACGTCTGAGAAGCAGTGGCAGTTAACTGTTGTGTATCTCATATGATTTTGGGTTCAGCCTTTGTATCACAGCCCAGAGATTAGGTTAAGTCTTTACCTGGTTGTAAGATACCTTACCTTCAAGGTGCTACATATAGCATTTTAACATAAATACTTTTTTACTTTGAGATGGCAAATGCTGTAAACAAACACTGTGAACCAAAAAACTGGGGATTTATTTGTGCTTTATGGCACAAAAGAAGTGTGTTTCTCAAAATGGCAGAAACGCAGTGAATAAAAAACACGCTCAGACCTATGTATTCTTTACAATAAAGCAAGAAAAAAAGCTCATGGGGCCAAAACAGGAAGAGACATGCTGTGACAGCATCCTCTCAGAGGGCAAGCGCTGGAATTTCTGGGAAACGTTTTCTGCATTTTGACAAACACAAGCTTCAGTCAAATCAACACTACATTCAGTGGCTTTAAAAAATTATTATGTAATTGTCGTGGCAATTACCTGAACGATTCAATAACACGTAGATGTTAAAATGTTATATATAGATCCTTCAACTACGTCAAATTGTCTGTGGCTTACAAAGGGCCAACTGTTCCACTGCAGAAAACAAAGACAAAAATAACCGAGAACTCTTTTTTTTCTTTTTGTACATGAAAGTGCATTGGTGTAACTACGTCACATGCCTTGTCACAAGGCAGATTCTTTTTGACAACTCTATGATCAGTTGTAGTGAAATGTACACTGTTGTCCCCCGTTTTTAAAACATAACCTGAATGACTTTGACCTGAAATCCTCCGACTACAGGTAGTTCAGTTGTTTCAAATGTTCCCTTTGAGTTAAACGTTTTGTAAAGGCCAATCACTAAAAGGATACTGATATGAACACAAGTTCAAATTCACAACAGCTACACAATCCATGGGTTGAGATGAGAGCAAGCTTTGAGCTGAGAAAATATGACACCCACTGATTTCATTTGAACTTGAACTAGTCTCTAAACTAGTGCGCTCAATAATATCCTTTTTCTGAAGGAGGGAAGGTGCATTTTGGGCAGGGGTGAGGTTTTAAGGATCGGGGCAGAGGAGAATTAATCTTGCAGGGATAAACGAAACCTTCAGATGGGTTTGGATTGGGGGGTGGGGGGGTCTAGTAAAGATCCGTAGGTCATACATTACCTGCTGGAGATTGTGCAGCATTTACAGGAGCGTCCCCTGTCAGCTGAGGCTCATTTAAGTCTAGATGTAAATCTGCTTTCCTGCTTTCGGAGGCATTGCTGTGATTTTTGCGCAGCCCTCCATTGTATTGTTCAGTGTGCCGCAGATCCAGGTGACATGGGCGCTCCTGGGGGGGAGGTTCTCTACTGTCGGCGTCCGCAGCCGAGGCGGCGCACTTCACTCCATCCACCTGGATGCGATTACTCTCCTCAGGTGCAGGCACCTGAATCTCTGTGAGGAACACGCCGGACTGCTCCTCGAGGTTCTCGGTCTTCGTGTCAGCATTTCCTAGATGGCACGGCCGGTGGTTCTGTTGGTCACTGGGAGGGGCACAGTTGGACTGAGGCGCCGTGGAGTCAGACTCAAAAACATCACAGGGAATCGCAGCGATGTTGGGCTGCTGGGGCGGCGTCTGGACGCCGCCCTCTTCTGAGCCCAGTTCCTCACACTCATCAACAGAGAGCAACACAGACCGACGGAAATTAGAAGTGGACTGGTAATCAGGCTGGTCGTTGTCCTGGTCCGCAACCTCGTCATCAAAAGCCAGGTTGACAATCCCCTGAAAATGTGGCGAAGGCTCAGTCGGCAGAGGAGCCTGACCTGTAATCACCTCAACCTCTGATCTCTCGTCTTCTGTCTCTTCTTCTTCTTCCTCCTCCTCCTCCTCCTCCTCTTCATCAGAGGAGAAGAGCTGGTGGTCAGGGACACTTTTTACAGTCACAGTGTTCTCCACCTCTGAGTGCTCCTCCTCTACATGGACCTCATCTCTGTGCAGCCAGGAGCGAGGGCGTTGTCTCGCTCCCTCCTCCTCACTGGTGGTCTCTGCCTCTCTCCCGCGCAGCCGCACCTCCACCCTCAACCCAGCCCCGCCTTCATACATCTTCAGCTCCTCTGGGGTGCTCGTGTCACTGCTGCTGCGACCCAGGAAGTCGTGGCAGCGCATGGTGCCACACTTGGACACCCCCCGGTCATTGGAGCAGTCGTCGTCTTGCGAGCCTCCCGCATCGTAGTCCTCTGAGCGGGGCTTGATGTCGTCGGAGGAAGTGGTGTGCGTGCTGCACGTCTCCGACTCTGGGCTGACCTGAGGGTGGATGCCGCTCCACGAGTCCTCGAAGGGGGTGTGGGTGCTTCCCACGCTACAGGGGGTGGGGACGTCAGTGTCTCTTTGGGAATTTGGGGAGCTTACGTCGTGAACTTGCCCTCCGCCGATGTGAGCAGGGATGACGCTACTGGGAGACGGTTTGGTTTTACTCCCTTCTGCCTGTTTGCACACATCTGTAATAGCAGATTTAACATGTGGGGAGTTGTTCGTCGCCGGTGGAACACTTGCTTCATCTCCTCGGTCTGTGTTGTCTGACTCCTGTATTTCAGTCTTCTGGAGACTCTGTGTGGGGTTTGAGTCGAGCTGAAGGCTGGGTGAGTTCTCTCCACCCTGGTCTGTTGACTGCAGACCGTGTGCTGCTGGTGCTAGCTCTATACCGCCTTTATCCACTGCACCGTGACCGGTGTTGTCATCTGGACCAAGCTCAGCTTTACAGTCTGAACTTTTACTATTAGCTGCATCTTTTCCTTTGGGTCCAGGTTTCTTGGTGGCGGCAACAGCGGAGGCTTTGGAAGCTCCTCCAGACTTCGGTGAGGATTTCTCCGCAGATAATTCTGTCACACTTTTTGGCTTCTGTCCAGACCTGGCAGCGCCAACTGAAGATTGTTTGGTCGGGGCCGGACAGGCCTTTGACGGTTTGGCACTGGATTTAGCCGAGGTTACAGTATCTGAAACTGGTTTTATGATCTTCTTTTTTGGGGTTTCGCTGACTGCTTTGTGTGCCATTGAGGATTTGGACCCGTCCTTACCATCCTCTTTCCTGGGTGAAGCTGGCTTCTTTGCGGAGGATACATGCTTAGAGACTGAATCAAAGACAGAGTAGAACAGAATGTTAACACCTTGCTAGAGTGCACTGACAGGCATTTGAATGCAGCAGACGTGTGAAAAGCTCACCGTGATGGTCTGGCGCGCCTCTTCCCTTGGTCTCTGTTCTTGCTGCAGCAGTAGTCGCTTTCTCTGCGGCAGCAGGCTGGAGTTTGCCACCTTCTCTAGAACTCGCCTTATTGGTCTGACTGTGATTCATGAAAACAAAGATGTAAATAATCATGAGACCACAAATGTTTTAATATACGTGGCTCACATCATCATAAATACATGTAAGAGCTGCAGGGAAACTAAATCATGAATTTATACTTTACACCAGAGGGTGGCAGCAAAATTGTTTTCTACTTTTTCAAGGACAAGCTTGAGGTACGTGAGCTGATTACCAGTGCGAAGATTTTCAAGTTGCATCTTGTGTCCTTGTGGAGGATATTCACTCAGACATATCTCATATAGGTTTTTAGTATCTACTTGCAGCCGTCGGTTGGTGCCTCTGTCTTAAACACAACCTCCCATAAATGTACCACAAATCAATATTTCTAAATGGATCTAGACATGTATTCACTCGATGGAGCATTGAAGGGGAGGTTGACCAAGACAAGGATTAAATTAAATTTAAAAGTGACACTTAGCATTTTGACAGACAAAAGAAGCGAAGCACCACGAGGTGAAGACGACAGCTCACCTGTTGGTCTTTGTGGTGTCCAGTTTCTGAGCAGGTTTTGCCAGTGGGGATTTGTTCACTGCCTTAGCCTGGTGTTTAGGCTTTGCACCTAAAACACAGAACATAAAGCACATCCTGGCTCATGACTGTGATATTGTTTTCAACTGGATAGACTTACTCACATTTACATTTGCTACGACAGCCTTTATCATTGCTGCACTTTAGTCAGACACTAAGATTCACCTTTCGATCTATTGCACTTCCCAGAAGCCTTCCCACATCAAACCTCATCACTAAAGTTCAAAGTGATCAGTGATACCTCCCAATGTGTCTGAGGCTTTGACCTCTGCAGTTATTTCGATGCCAGGAGGCTGCCAAGGACAGAGCCTCATGCTGTTTCCTAATAAATCAACATTTCATATGTGACACTGTCCTGGTCTTCTAAAAGTCCCTCTTGGCGGCACAACATTCAGAAAATAAATAGGTTTGCCTGTGCTTTGATCTTCCAGCTACGAGTCGTGCCTGGAGCTAAATTGCCAACTCTTTGGAGTTTGGCTGCGGAGATAAACTACATAGTAATTTGTGTCACTCACACTGATGAAATGTAAAGAAGTCAATAAAGAGTGCAAACCTGGAGTGGACTGGGTGTCGTTGCGAGGGCTCCTGGCACCGTTTTCTGGAGAGGTGCTCCCCGACGCAGATGAAGCGACGGGCTTGGGCTGGGTGGTGCCAGCAGCGCCGTCGACCCTTCCCGCTGTGCTCCTGTGAGACCTCGCCGCGGCCGTCTGACCTGTAGACGTGCAGCTCGGGGGAGAGGTTTTTGGCCTTGCACCTGGATTTGGCTTCTTGTCAAGCTCCTTGGCCCCATGAGAGCTTCTGGGGCCATTGGCACTGGCTACATCACGTTTGGCCCCTGCACTTCCTGTGCCATTGACGATGGGTGTAGCAGCTGATGCTGCCTTCCCTTTCGCTGCTACACTCCGGTCTCCTGGCTTCTTCACATTCTTTGCCTTGGACGTGTGTCCATCGCCTGGTTTGTGGCCTGTCCCCAGTCCATCAGACTTCATGGCTGATGTAGCGCCGCTGGAGCCAGAAGTTTTATATGCAGACACTCTTTGGGTCCTTTGTAGAGGAGGACTCTCAGGTGCAGGTGAAGAGCATTTTACAGTGCTTTGCTGCCAGAGACAAAACAATATTAGTCATTAATCTGCAAATTACCAGAGGACAGTCATTTGAATCTGAATACATTAGATTAGCAGAAATAAATGCTATTTACCACACAGTCTGTAAGACAATCAACCCTGAGCCAGCTCAAATCCCATTCACTACTATAGTCAACAACAGTCACCTTATACATTAAAATAAATGATGCCTCTTTCTTGTTCTACTTTATGTCCACTCATGCTCTAACAAATTGATAGAAACTCCCAGGCCTCATATCTATGCAATCCCTATCTGGATCACCCCAGCCAGGCTTATCTTAGCTATACATCTGTTTAGAGAGGCCCTGCTGCTCATTTCACAGTGCATCTGTTTGCTCTGAGGGTGGGGCGCTCACGGCATGTGAAGGCTGTGATCTGTAATGACTGGGATTACACAGTTTACATGGATTTTTGTCGGATGAAGGACACTGATGAATTCACACTGTCGTCGTTGAAGTCAAAGTTATGGACAACAAACAGATGTAACTGAGGTCATGTTCTGTGCTGGCAAATAAAACAAGTGTTGAATATTTATGTTACCTGTGAGCTAGAGAGTACTGGCTTTTTACCAAGTCTTCTATTGTCCCCTTTATCAATAGCCTCTGTGAAAACAGAATAAAAGCAAGATGAAATCACAAATAAGCCAGGAAGTGTCCTGCCTGCAAAACAGATTATTTGAATGCAAGTAAAAAAAACAGGTGAAAAAGGCTACACCATTTGTACCTTGCTTCTCTCATTAAGTGTGCTAGAGGAGCCATTGTTGTCATTCACAAAGTCCTGTTTCCAAATCCCGTATTTACGCTTTGGCACACGACACAAACATGAAATCAATGGATGCTGAAGAAAGCCCCATCTAGGAATCAATTTCAAATCAGAGCACTGCAGTGTCTGTGTTTTGTCCATTTACAATTTACAGCCCAATAATTCAGTTTTCATATTTCAACAAAACACACAGAATGAAATGAAATGAATTCAATTTTCTGAAAGGGCATTAATTACTTGTTTATGTGAGACCTTGAATCCGATTACACTGGTGGGAAATGCACCAGGAAGGCTCGCACTGATACCAGCAAAATCAATTATTCATACAGTGCATTTTATACACTACTGACTCCATAATGAGAGGCAGAATGTTTTGCTTTTTGTAATTGTTTTCAATCATGTGCACATCCACAAAGAAAACAATCCACCCTCTTGTCTCCACCCAGTGAAGACGAGCATGGTGCGTTTATCTCGAAAGCCTGAGATAAAAGCAGAGAATGCATGAGAACTGCAGTGGCACGACAATGAATGGGTTGGCAGTGAGTGGACAGCTGTGTAGAAGCAAGCTATTGAACCTCAATAAGCCAAAAACATATGGTTCACGAGTGATGGTAAGCCATAGCTTCAGCACAAGGCTGGGCTAGGAAGAGGGGAGAAAAAAAAAATACGTTCACACACTGCAGCGGGAACAGGATGTGTTCGACTGAGGAAAGGAAAGAGCTTATAAATACGCTTCCTCACCTGCCAGTATCCTCTCTCTGTGTTTGGACGACAGAGCCTCCCATCCCTGCGTGTGGCGGACAGCGTAAAAGCTCTGAAGCAAGAAGGTCCAGAGGCGACCTCGGAGCGTACAAATCTCTTTCCTGAGCGACTGGTGGTAACAGAGAAGAGACAGAGAGGGGGGGGGGAGAGAATAATGGAAAGGGGTGCACTACAGCACAAGCGAATCAGCAGCTGCTTGAAGACCCTTTCACCATGGCAACAAATACCCCTCCCTCCCTTTTCTCTGTCCCTCCCTCTGCCTCAGTCGCTGTTGCAGAATCCAATCCAACCCCTCCCTTGAGACAAATCAGTGATGTCAGCGACTGAAGCCCACACTCCTGTTTCCACGCCTGGTTATAAAAACAGGGCTGAAAGGCGGGGAGGAGCCATCTCTCTCTCTCTCTCTCTCTCTCTCCCTCCTCAGCCGCACTATGCGCACACACACAGAGACACATACACACATGCACACACCCCTGAGCAAATACACAGCCAGATTAGAGAAGGCCGCTGGCACACGTCACAGTCTCCCTCAGTCTAATCCATTCTGCCATACTGTACAGTATTTACAGAGGTTAACTTGTGCAGCCAGGTCACTTTCCCCTGGAAGTCAGCTCATAAGATTAACCATGGCTGCTCACACAGGAGATTTGATTAGTCTGTATTCTTGTCACAGAGTATTGAATGATTGGGCTTAAAATGTTCCTCCCCAACCTTTAGTACACTGCTTACAATGAATGTGAGATTATTTAATACAATAAGCCAACATTTCAGTCATATTCTTCAGCATCAAGTCAGAATCCAAGTACACTGGGCTGATGTTTTAAAACTGATATGAGTCTGTTACTGTCAACAAAAAGTTCTATAATCACACCATAGTGATGCCATAGATATTTCAGAAACCTTATTCCACAGTTACAAAAGATGAATCACATTGCACCCAGATTAGGAAACTGAGCATGCCGCCCCACTGAGACCACTCCGAATTCCCAACACATATTTACCCCCCAGTCCTCAGTTTGGTCTGAAAAGCTGAGTAACTGTGGACCTGTGCTTTACTCTGCACACAGACTGAGGCAGAGCACAAGATGACAAAGCAGATAATCATTGTTAGTCACGATTTTTACAGTAACCAGATCAAAAAAAATCTTAAGAACGGCAAACATTTCTTACAGAAGGTCGCTTCACATCTCTAACTGAACTACACACTCCAGAGTAACAAAGCTCAGGTTAAATAAGTTGCAGGTAACCTTGGACAGTTTGTGTGATAGCTGTCTCCGGCTCTTCTGCAGCATTTCATGGTCTTCCTCTGTAAATGGATCTAGTTAGTTAGAAGCTGTTTTCACTAACCTCTAACTGAAGTTCAAACCCAATCCACTGAAGAAGAAGAGGAAAAGAAACTGACAGAAAGAACAAAAGGGTCTCCTAGATGCTGTTCAGACACGAACATTAATACTGATGATCAAATGTCAAGCGAATGTTAACAAATGTAAACACCAGGTCTGAACAGTACCAGGAAAAAGCCAAATAAACTAGGAGAAACAGATAATCTCACTTTTAACCATACTGCATGCTGACGACAGTATGGTGTCTACTGAAGAGAGAAAGACAAAAGGGTCAGCAAAAGGAACATGCTTCATTTCACCTCCTCCAGTTTTTGCTCTCTCTGCTTGAGGAAAGAGTCATCCTCCATGTCATCTCCACACAGACAGTTGACAGCAGTGAACAGTTGACAGCAGTTATCCACTGTCACACCTTCCCTGATGGCTGAGCACAGCTTCTTCAACAGCGCAGGGTCTCGGGTAAACTCTTCTCTCTGAAATGAAGCCAAGCACACACAGAGAATTACAAAAGGACACTTACTCTGAAGAAGAAGGAGTGACGATGTTTCAGCGCGGCTTCGGCACCGTCTTACCCTGCGAAGGTCCTGGAAGGCCTGAGTCCTTGTGACGGTGGGAAGGTGCTGGACAATGACTCGCAGGCTCTCCTCCTGTAACTCTGTGGCGAGACTTCTCACCTGTTGAGCCCACTTGACTTCTGGTAGACTGCCAAGCAACTGCTCGGTGCCACAGAGCATGGTTACTGAATTCTGCGCAGTCTGAATGGAAACATCTATGAGATAAATGCACTAGGACAATCCAAAATAAAAGTCTTGTGAACACAACCAGTCATGATTAATTCCTGTTTTCCTGCCTGCGACCTGTTGATCACTGAAAGGATTCCCTAAGTCCTGTAGCAGCTGTGAACCTTTGTATTTGCCAAGAGAGACAATAGTACATTTGTCTTGCTTTACTCACAGGGTGCATGCTAGCTCTTTCGCTGCAAAGACAGACAGACTCAATTACCAATTACAAGCCTGGATAACTCCCCATCTGTCTGCATCCACATCCTCATCCACATATTCCTAAATTAGCCCTATCTTTAATAACTGAGAATTCAATAAAGGCCGTCGTTGATAAGATCATGGTTGAATTTCCTTCCTGTAGAGAAACACTGGAGAATGGGTTGATGATATTTGCACGATTCAGCTGATGACTGTGGGAGGGGCAGTACTCACCATGGCTTCAGTTACAGTGGACAGACACACTCGCTGGAGCTCGGGGGACAAGAGGGAGAAGTTCCTTTCACACCAGGTCTTCACAAAATGTTCAGCAACCCAACTGGAAACACACAGAAACAGTAGACGGTTCAATTTCTGGACGATTGAACAATTTCTTCCCCTGGAGTCAGACAACATCCGGATGGCATTTTTTATGTGTCTAACCTTGGGGAATCTCGGGCTCTGAGGCTCGATGCAGCAGTCAGCACAGCTTTGCTCGAGAAAACAACAGAGCGAGCAAGGTCAAAAGCGCTCTGCTGCATACAGGCGCTTCGTGGTCATTTTCGTGTGACTCAGACTCAGCAGAGGCCACTTTTCCACACAAACACGCGACACTTAAAGTCAGAGCCAGATCCCAGTCTAGTGCAATACACCCAGCTGCTGTGACCGCAGATATTTCTTCTCATTGTTAGGGGGACAATAAACAGAATTTTTTCAAGTGCAATTTCTGTGGGGAAATTACATAAATATACAGTGTATGCAAACAAGAAAAACAATAATTATATCATAAGATTAATAATAGTTAAATAGTCCTTATAAATCCTGTAGCCATGTCAACTTTAGTAGAGAAGCTTACACCCATATAGCAAACTAAAGCTAAATAACGTCACTTAGATTGAGATCTCTGCTGTCAATGTGCAAATTGTACCATGTCATCCATTTTACATGGTACCCACTGCCCCCTGTAAAGTCCGCCCCTGCCTGACCTACATTCACACACTTCTTTGCTGCTCACTGTGCACAGATAGCCTGCAGCCTTCTCAGAGCAATGCAATGCAGTAAACCCATGTTCATGGTATGCCCTCTACTCAATAAGTATCTTTAAAGATGCTTTAATGTGAAGTAATGTGTGTTTCGCTCTTTTGTTCATTAAAGAAAACAAAATCTCTTCCTGAATGGTATCTTACATGTAATCCAAATCTGAATCATTCCGAAAGTCAGTGTTTTTAATCATATTAAAACAATCTGCATCACAACCCTGACCCTGGCGCATAACGAGTATAAACCCACATGCTGGTTACCTGGCAACAAGATGCTGATGTAACTTGCAGTGGCAAGAGTGGTGACAGGTCGGAACATGCCGCTCATGTGATTTGCTTGAGGTCATGCTTGCCAAAAAAAAAATCTAATCTGGGGAGCATAAATTTTAAATAAAGCAACACTTGCTATCCTTTATGGACATAGTCTTCTAAATAGAGTTTTTAAAAACACACCAGCCATCCCATGCATTCTGTACAGACACGTATGTATGCCTCCTCTTTCCAGTGGGACTTTTTATTGGAATAGAGGACAAGAAGTGGAATACCCTTTGTATGTTTAAAGCACTTCGACACAATTTAAGTTACCAACTACCAATAGATGTTGGCTGGAAGTGGCAGCCACCGGCAGATGTTAGAGACATAACTTCACCATTGCATAACGCTGTCATCAAGTGTTTTGGACAAAATTAAAGGTATTCTGAGGCTAAAGGTAAATATGGCTTGAATTGTCGTACTATAACCTCCTTTGATACTCACCTCTTGCACAGCAGGTGGAGACTGTGGAGTCCTAAAGCGTGCGTGAGGGAGAGGCACTCAAGGACTGTTCTCTGAACTCCATCTGTAGGCTGCAAAAACAAAAGAACAAATTTAGTCAACAATACTGGATAGGAAGGTAAGACACATATTATGTCCATTCTTTAATAGTTTCTTTCGTACTGCTAACCTTAGGAAAAAAGCGACAGTAGTCTCGGATCAGAACCATCTCCACCACGTCTTTCAGCCCCTCCAAACCCAACATGTCTGCTGCCAGCACCACCTGGCTGTGGGACAGGAGAATGGAGGTCAGTTTTTTTTTTTTGGGGAACTCTATTTTAATTCTGGACACTCACTTCATTCACACACTGTACCTGGCACTGGCTCCAGGTGGTAGATCCACAATGGCACCATACATGTACTGGAGCAAAATCTGCATCTCATCAGGCCCTAAACTGGAAGGATAAACACAATCTGATTCCAAGCTTCATGTGACTAAGCAAAATACTAAAGTAAATATTAAAGGTGTATATTTTTCTGTAATGGCTGGAAAAACAACAGAAATCCTTGCAGAAAAAAAACAATGTATCATGCAGCATCACATGACTGCAGCCTGAGGACTACTTCGCAGGATTTCCCCTATACGTCAACGAAGCCGCTCTCTACTCTGACGACCTTGTCTTCCCCACTTACTCTCAGATCAGTTAAGCTGAAGCGAGTGACACGTCTCTCCCTGGAGGCAAAGCTGGCCTTCATTTGCTGAGGCTGCCCTGACAGTAGACTGTGGGTTGTGGTTGGGAGGCTATTCACGTGCATCTTAATTTCAGAATCTAGTGGCGAGAGGGGGCAGAGTGTGCACATGAGTGTGTGGGGACCTTATCAGTTCACAAAGGCATCATGTGAGGAACTTCCTTATGGGAACAAAACACCAGGTGTCCATAGCATAAATCATGAAATTTAGATTAGGGTAGTTAAGATTTGACACTTAGCAGTTACGGTGAAATGTTTTGGGGTTAGGGTTGGACAACCTGAGGCAACTTGAACACCCCTCACCTCTATCTCCCCCTTCCAAACATGACAGGATCTGTCATCTGTTATCATAAAACTCAAAAGGTGCTTAATCCAGTCTGGGCTAATAATAATAATAATATAAAAACATGTCAGCATGTTTTGTATTCAGTTTCTGCCAAAAGATCCCATTCACCTAAACTTTACACACTGGAACTTTTAACTGTGTGTGTGTGTGTGTGTTTAACCATGGAATTGGGAGTGAAATCTCAAACTGTACCTCTGGTGCATCCATGAATATTTAATGCAGCATAGTGCAGTGATTCAGTTGTATTGTTGAGGAATGAATTGTTGAATTGTTCTAGCAGGGGTGGAGGTGCACTAATGACCGCTGACAACTAACGATGCTGATGCACAGATCTTACCCTTGCAGTGTGATGCACTGTCTCGAGCTCTCCATCCAGCTCCCGCTCAGCATGGCTCGGAAGTACTGAGACCGTGCACACAGGACTGCCCTAGAAACCCAATAAAGCAGACAGTTGCATGTCAGATCCCACCCACCATTTTAATATTTTACATCCTCCGGCGGGTCTGTGTGTACTTAGGAAGGATTTGAAGTAACAAGCAGGAGGACAAAAAATCTGTGTGTGTGTGTGTGTGTGTGTTCTCTGGTCCCTGGAGAATCTGATTTTATTCTCCCTTGTACTGTTGGTATTATGGAAACCCAATGCCACTGAGGGTGCATTAACACTTAAGGTGATCATGTATATCTTATAATTGTAAACATAACCAACAGTGACGGGGTTTTGTGTGTCTATAAAAGCCTGTTACGTCTCATTCCTCTGCACCATAGAGCACCAATGTTGCCTAAAAACTATAAAAAGAACATCAATGACCCACTTTGTTGCACTGACAGATTAGCTCCTTTACTAAAATCAACATAAGAAATAAAGTTGATTTTGTCTCAGTGCACCATCCTGTTGCTATAAATACTCACTAAGTGTCAGAAATGTTAATCCAAAAATGTCTTGATATCCAGATGAAAATAGACCTCAACAAACACACCAACCAAGAACACTTTATAAACACCAGAAAAGATCTGAAAGGTCAGGGAGCATCATCTTAAACAATTAAAGAAACATAATACACGACATTGATAAGACATTAAATCAATTTCCTGTTCCTTTCATAGTAAAATGAACAATGCAAAGATCTGAGCAGTGACCTTGATGACAGGTGGGCTTCTGCAAACTCAGTTTTTTCATCACTGTTAATCTGTCTGTCAACAGGATTACCAAAAAACGACTGAACCCATTTCCATCATATTTTGTGTTGGGATGGGGCATGACCCAAGGAAGAGTCTTTGCAGCTTTTTTGCAGGGAATCTGACAGAAATCTACTTTATGCTGTAATATAAACAAGCCTATTTTAATTACAATAAATCCTTCAGACATTCTAATATCATTATTTATAATATCTAAAAGTAGCAGTATGATTGCGGTGTCTTCCTGTAGATACATGCATCAGGCTCACTGTGTAGGTTTGACAATTTATATGTATCTGAGGTATATTGCACAAGCAGAATGTGTGCAGGTAGACAAAAAGACAGATATTACAAAAAGTGCTCTTGAAATAGATCACCCACTGTCGCTTTACAGGACACCCCTTATCGGAAATATAGATGTGAAGTTGAATCGAATCTAAAAAAAAAAAAAGTGTGGCACATACTTATAGTGTCCTGTACAACTGTATTCTGGCTGAGTCACATTTGTGATGAATGGTTCTCCACAGTGTGAAATAGTGGCCCTGGCTCAACCTCTGGGTGGGAGCTGCAGCAGAATACAGATCACTGCTGCAGAGACACCGAAAAACAGCCCAGCTTCCTCAGTCTGACCAGCCTTTGTTGGCTGGCTGTTCCCCTGAGCACACGCTGGGATAAACCTGTCTCTATGGTTACCAGCTGCTACAACCACACCACTGCATCAATGACAGGCCATTCACACGCTGCCCAACACTGGCCTGAGTCGCCAACAGATGTGCAACCTCTGTATTGTTTTATGTTTGGTTAATGTGGCTGTGGTGCACAAGACAACACTCTTAGGAGGAAAAAAAAAAAGAAATAGAATTACTGCACCTGTGACAGGAGAAAACCTGATCTGCTACTTGGATGGTGATGTCACACTGCTCTCTCCTCTGGTACAGTTCCAGCAGGTCAGCTCCGAGGCCAGAGGCTGGCTCAAGATCATCGGCATCTGGACCAAAGTTGAGTTTGATAGTGAGGAAGGTCATTAGGGAAAGTAGAGATTAGGTGTATATTTATCTGTGGAAGCCACATGCAGTGATTAGAAAATTAAAGGATTGAACCCATGGGCGTAATCTGCATCTCTGTATGTTTCTAATAATAATTATACAGAAAAATCCCAGCATTGATCATATTCAGTATTTGGTGTTTACAAAATTGGAAAAAGTTATTCCAGTCACTTATAACCGTGTGCTGTTTGTTTAGATTCCTGTATGGTGGCTAGTAAAATAAAGGCTGGTCTAGGATACTGAAATTGCAATAGAATGTTGGCGTGCTTCAACACATGAATGGGATACATCTGAGCTAAACCTGTTCTCTCATGAAGAAATTCCTCCTGGATGTTGTCAAGGTCTGATGCTCTTATTTGTGGTTGTTGCTGCATATATTAAGACAAACATTGTGAATGTTTCATAGGTGTGTTCAATAAAGACTATGCAGATTTTAAATAAATATGAAGGCCTGATGAAATTTTATAAGCAATTAATGAAGAAAAGCGGCCAATTCGACTGGGTTCACCTACTCTTACTTCCAACGACTAAAGCACTGGCACCAAGGATCCAAAGGGGATTAGTGGTTAAGTGGATTAGCAGATAGCATGATTGTAGAAAGGGGAGGGAGGCAGCTGGACAGTCACATTAACTGGAAAAAGATCTCCAGAGAAAAACGTGTTGATCTGTTCACCTGAGTCAGCGGGACAATGAAAATCTGCGGCGTCGGGATGACAGAAACTTCTGTCTGGCATGAAGTCCTCCACGTCTGGAGTTATTTCAGCCGAGCGCATGCTCTGCTCTGCCGTGTACACTCGCCTGCAGGGGGGGAGACTCGAAAGGTTAATTAAAACAGGGACTTTCACACACATTTAAATCTCGTTCAATGACCTGTGGCGCAGGAGCGAGCTACAGCCTCGACTGTGCTGTCATTTCTATTTTTGGACCGCGAGAAATTTTCTAACGTGACAGACAATCATATATCGCTGTTGTTTAAGGCTTCCATGTAGCTGCTGAGCCATAAAAACCCATGCCATGAAGCTCACTGCGCATAGTTACAGCGCTGAATGCCTGAGGAGGTTTCGGAACTCTGCAGTTATTGCGTGAGTCAAGGGCAGAATTCAGCGAGATCTTTAGAATGACCCATGCTGTCACAATTGTTTGTAAAGGCAGAATGCACAGTTTTTTATACAACTGTAGAGTGACTGAGAAGGAAATAAACACATAATTCAATAATGAAGTGGTGAGTCCCAATAGTTTTGTCCTTACAGTGTATATTAAACACAACAAAACAAACTATCGTGCTTTACATTTTGCAGTTGATAATATCAGAGTTTTTTCAATCTTAAAATGTACATTATTATATAGTTCGGGTCTTAATCTCTAAAGGAAATCAATTTTTCCCCCATTTACCCACAGAACCTTTCTAGCAGTGTTAGTAATTAAATACTTTATATTCCTCCAGGTCCATGTCATTTGGAAACTATTGCTATTCTTCAACAATGAAGGTCAAGTCATAAAGTTAAATGGATCATATATAATTAGAAGATTGTGAATATAGACACATGATCTGTGTTTAATGCTGTGGTTTCTACATGCAAAAACAAACAACAACTTTTGAATCTGTGGTAGTGCAGACAAACTAGGTCAACTTTCTCCTCCTCCTGATTATACATTTTTAATGAGAGTCAAAGACGAATCTGTTGATCAAAGACTTGCTCCTCTAACTAACCACAGCATAAAGACTTGATGACCATAACACAGATGCTACACCACAGTCTTACATTAAGGGGTTGTTAACGCTACCAAAGGTTTTTATTGTGTTTCAACACTAACATTAAAATGCTGTGTGCGATTTATGACATAACAGATGCGGCATTTGCAATGACTGTTGTAACAAACCTGCAAAAACACCAGCAAAGCTTGCATATTAAAGTTGCTGCGACTGGCGCCCTCTGTCAGAGGGACATTGAACTGTAAGGATAAAAGACATTTCCCAGGACAAAGCAGGTTTAGAGATGTCACGAGAAGCTACTGCGTGGACAAACACAGGATGTCTAAACAAAATAAACAGCAGATATTTGCTGTGATTAACAAAGAAGCATTCATTTGAAGTAACTGCTTACCTGAGAAAATCTTTGAGCGTGGACAGCTCATAGCCGGGCAGGTGAATAATGGCTGGATCTTTGTGCTTCTGTCCCTGTAGGAAATGAGGAGCCCGAGCCAAGAGTATGGCTCTGTGTGCTCGGAGTGAGCCTGACCCAGCATACAGAGAAACATCGGCTTCCAGCTCCTCCTGCAGCAACCTGGGAATATACATTATTGCACCTTATCAGAATAAATCACAACTGATAAGAGAAATAGCAAACTGAAAACATTTGCAGCCAAATTATAAAAATATTCAAATTTATTGTACATTCAAAAAGAAAGGACAGGGCTAGAAGAAATATGTCCCAAACTGCTATCAAGATAATTAATCTATATATATTTAAAATACTGTGCTGTCTTAAGATTTATTTATGCTTCAATTAACTGGTTAGATCCAAACTGAACACCTTTTGTTTGGTTTTTATGAGAACTGGAGTTCACCACAGGTTTGGAAGGTGAGGGCGATTCAGCCGCAACACGCAATTTTACCAGCAGATATCACTGATTTCTAAAAACTGAGTCTTTGAGCACTATAGCTAGCATGAATGGATACAGGGAGCTTGTCAGGAAATATTTTCTGCTCAACATTTGGATGAAATGAAGAAACGGGTAATTGCAGATGGTCTAGTTGTCTTTAAAAGAGACGTTATAAAACGTTCCTCCCTGGCCATTGACAGGTCAGAGCATATAGTCACATAACGATGTTACCTGTTCAGGTCTGCAGACAAAGCTGACGATAAACATCTCTTCAGCTGCTCTTTGTATTTGCGCTCTTTGGCCTGGAACTCTCTCTCAGTGGTGATCATGGTGTATTGTGTTCTCTGAAAGACAAAACAACTTGTGTGTGTCAACTAGTGTGTTACGCACCGCTAGATAAGACTAGATAAGATAAACGATGAGAAATATCCAATGGCATGCAGGGGAAGCAGAGTGAAACATGTCTGAACGCTGGGCATGAATTCTCTTTAGATTTAAGGTGGCGCTTGGAAACCAAAAACCACTCACACTTCACTGTTATATGTATGACATGCATTTAACTCATGATCTTCACCGTGATGAACAAAACATTTAGCGCTTATCAAGCACTGACGCAGGGGGCGCTGTTTCACCGCTGTGAACAAGACCAACGCACATAAGAGAAGATGAGCACGACCAAAACACAAATTGTATGAACTATTGTATGAACCGAGAATTGTAATCAGCTGTATAGTTAAACAACCCATAACATAAGCTTCATAACAGATAGAGACGCAGCTTACAGGGGGGGAGGTGGCCTCTGTTAGCATCACTGTGTCTCTCAATTTAATTATAAATAAATACAATTACATATCGAACATAAGACACACACAAACACCCGCATACATGTGTGCTGCTTCTCGGCTGGACACGGTCTGTGCTGTCAGCTAATCTACACCACCGTTCCCATTTTCCTCCTGCGACTGGCATGCTAGCGCTAGCTAACCCGAGCAGCCGTTAATAGTTAGTTCTCCCACCAGGACAGACCCTGGTTTATTACACACATGTGCTACTTACTCATCAATGACTGTGGGCAGGCGTGAGTCTCTGTGATGGGGATGGAAAAAGTGATCTTCATTTGTCTACTGACCCACTGACCGACGTTGTTGACATCACTGCCACCGCACGCTGCCCATTCACCTCCCACCGGGTTCGAACGAGATTCAAGGAGCGGACAACGCGTCACACCCGGAAGCTGAAGCACATGCGCAGTTCAACCGGAGGTGTGCTCATTGTCGCCCCTTGGTGGTGTTTCTGTGGAACAGCACACACGCTGCATTGATGCACTGCGATTATATGTCTCCGCAGGGGACAGGCTCTCTAAACAAAACCCAACCCTAATGGAAACCCTAACCTTAACGCTAACCCCTCATTCAATAACCTTTTACAGATTACTTTATTTTGCCTGTTAGATCTAAATATGACCGAATTTTAGACTAAGAGAGGAGGTCCTGGGTTCAACCCCTTCGTTAACCCTAACCCCAACTTTAAACACAGCACTAACCCTAAGAACAACTTTAAACACAACAATAACCCTACTACCAGGAACACTGCTCTAACCGTACAAATAACTTTAAACTCAGTCATCAGTCTAACCCTAATGGAAGCCCTAACCCTAATGGAAGCCCTAACCCTAATGGAAGCCCTAGCCCAAACCCTAACTGTAGCCCCTGAGTTCAGTGTCCACCATTCCTTTTTAAATTAAATTTTCATTCATTCATCTTCAACCGCTTGTCCATTACTGGGTTGTGGGGTGCTGGAGAGGCTGTCCTGCTGTAAATCATCTTAATTATTATAATGTTCCCCAAAAGGAGCAGCAGAGAATGTGGGTGGCTGTGAGCTGGCACCATGTTGAACCTTGTTTATGTAAGACTGAGCTTCTGACAGGTGAAGACACGGCTCGGTGCGATTCCACATCAACATCTCAGCTGGCATATGTGCCGAAGGGATAAATATAAAACTGATATAACACCTCAACTATTTATCCACAAATAGGCCCACTTTTACCCACATGAACTACTGTGTCATTCAGCCCTGCATGGGCTATATTTAACAGCAGGTCCTGTTCTATTTCTGGTGTCTTAATGTCTTCCGCGTCGAAGACTGTTCTGAGACAAACACACGGGGCACGAGGCGCAGCTTCAAACACACGCTGCTGATATTCTTATCTTAAAACAGGCCGGAGATGTTAAGGAGCAGCGTAGTAGGAGACAGATTGACACTTACCCAGTTTATTTATAAAATCAAATGGTATTCGACCTGGCTCAGTGAATTTCAAAATGCAGTGTGTAGGAAGAGATACAAAATAGTACGATAGTCAACCACCACTGACATTTCTTTACAGGAAGATCAAGATAACAACATCATCCACGTTTGAGCAAAGTATCTTTGAGGAGAAAAATAGAAAACAAGTAAACTCCTTTCGACAACACTACCTGATAAAGAGGGCGGGAGTGTTAGGACTCCCAAAGGTCTGTGCCTAAAGTAGAGTGACCCAGTGAAACATATAGCAGACGATCAGCCACATCCCAGTCTCTCCGGACATCTGAACACCGAGACAGCTCCAAAGTTAAAAAGGCACCACACAATACAAGTCACAAGGAGATTTTGCCACATATCTGTAACGCAGTAACCGACAAACTTTAAGGCGAATGTCATGTGCAAAAAACATCTTGAATATGCGTCACACAGGCTGCCCACTGTCCCACCGCTGTAGTGTGCTTTGACTCTTTTCCTTTGCTGTTGGCTTTGTTTTAAAAAAATATTTGAAATGTGAAGAAGATTTAAAGAATGATTGCATTATCACTATGTTGCTTGGTATCACAGGCATATTCCAGGCTTCCAGGTGTGGCAAGTGAAAGCAGAGAGGAGCGGTGGGAAGAGGCCGCCCGGTGGATTTTAGTTCCTGTAGCTCTTACGGCCCTCTCCCTCCTTGAGAAAGGTCCATATGAGGGTGTTGACGATGTCGGGCTGGTCCTGCTGCAGCCAGTGACTGGCCCCGGAGATGATGTTGAGACGGAAGTGGTTCCTGATGTACAGGCGGCACGCCTCGGCCATTTCCTGCTCCAGAAAGGTGTCCCGCTCGCCCCACAGCAGCAGCACAGGAGACCTGACATGGTTCTGACTCAGAGGGAGGGAGCTGCAGAGAGAGAGAGAGAGAGAGAGAGAGAGAGAGAGAGGAGGAAAGATTCTATAGTTATTAAGAAGAACAATTGATACTGTGATATACATTCATCATACAGGCCCTTTGGCCCGGGATTCAAACCCAGGACCTTCTTTATTGTGAGGCAGCAGTGCTAACCACTGTGACATACTAAGCTCTCTGGACAGGATACGTGAATATATATACGACATGGATGGATGGATGGCATTTGTTTGTGTTTATCTATTTTTGTACAACCGTGTGTAGGTGCAGTGTGCACTTGTGGAGGAACTAATTGGTCATGGGTCAGTAGTATTTTTTATATAAGCACACAAAAGCTATTCTGAGATGACTCTGCATGAGAAGGAGGCAGATGGCTCGTTCAGCGATGCGTGTTCAGCTCACATGTCGGCTGCAGATGCAGAATTTCTCTGATCTGAGTTGGGTTGATCACTAGCTCGCTATCTTTAAATGCACGAAGGACGGCGTTTGTAAATATAGGTATTGGAAAGTGTTGTTGCCTTGATGCAGGGTTAATGTTTATTTCCTGATCCTCCAAAGCTCTGACAGTAGATGGCACTGTGTTATTTTTTTGTATCTTTGTAGACACCATACTCAGTCAACAGTACTCTATCTAAAAGGGAAGAACAAATTCTATTTAGCTGCGGATTAAGATCAGGGATAGAGAGAGCAGATCTATGAATACCCTGCCCCCTTTCATTATCATAGAACATGATATGGGTTTGAGTGATTCTCGGCGAGAGCAGTTAAACATATTCAGGTTCGTATCGATTAGTGCAGGCTATTCCATGGAAATAGAAAACCCGATCTGGTGGATTTATAGGGTATGGTTACAAACTGGGATGAGAAACCTAATGTGGCCATAGCTAGGATACTTGTAATTAAAGCAGAGTGTTGGGCCTGTATCACCTACATACAGTACTAATCCCTTCTTACCAACCGAACACTTGTTTTAATGGATCTAGGGATATTTTAAAATTGCTGTGATTTTGACTCAAGATATGTTCAATATTAATTAAAAAATGAATAAATAGGGGACCACCGGTCAGTGGGGGCAGGGCAGTATGACCTCTGTATTTAGGTCAAGAATCTTCTTCTGTGTTCTCACATCATTTTGATTGTTGATTGCTGATCTTTGTCACAGAACAACATTCACAGACTCAATTCCTGTATCCAGGGTTGAGTTTGTCTTCAAAGTTGAAGCTCACGTCATCTTTTTGTGAGTGAACTGTTCCTCACCTGAAGACATTCCTGTAATAGTTGAGGGCTCCGGTAAGTGCCCCCGGCTGTGAGAGTGCATACATGTAGGCCTCCAGGTCCTCTGCAGTCAGCCACCGGCCTTTCCTCCCGATGCCCGTGCTGCGGCTGGTGAACAAGGCCTTCAGAGCCTGCAGCACAGACAAGCACAAGCACAGAGGTCAGTGTGCTGAACGTACGCGGCTCAGACAACCTGATCTAGAAAACCTTTCCAGTGGTGAAAGCAGCACTTGTGACCTTCAGTCAAACCTCTGGGACAAAGACTTGGTGCTGGCTCAACAATAATTAACACTGCAGCCCTTAAATATGATAGTTATACATGGCCTCTCTCTCTCTCTCTCTCTCTCTCTCTCTCTCTCTCCTCTCTTCCTCCTCCCTTTCTTCTCTTTTCCACCAACCGCTCCTCTGTGTACTCCAACCACGGGGAGGAAGGTGGTTGTTTAGTCTGGTTTTTAGACGTTTCTTCATATTAATGACAGATGCAGTGTTGTCGTGTTTGCTTGTTGTGAAATGTGTTTGGTTTGTTCTCTAATTTGTTTGAGGTGTATCTCTTTCTTTTCTGAGATTATCAGATTATCCTCAGATAATCTATGCTGTGCACGAGATAAACAAAATTGGACTGGATAAATTTTTTGTCACAAATGGAAAAAAAAATCCTGATTTGTGTATTTAATAATAGTTCGACTTCACGCACAGGATTTATTCGCTCGTCTTGTCAGATATTTTCTTTCAAAGCAGTCTGTTTTTAGAGTTTGCTCTGATGCACAAAACTAAAAATAGACTGGAAGTTGAATAGCATGCAACACACACCAGTGCACGCACACGCACAACGGAGAGAGGTGGACACACGCGACCTTGACCTTGACAGAGCCCACACATAACACACCACCTTGAAATCGTTGATGGAGAGCATGAGCTCCGGGAAGCGGGGCAGCTGGAAGAAGAAGAAATGACTGGATTTCAGCAACTGGCTCGGGTGACGTAGAGCGTAATCTGGAAGAGAGGAGAGAAGAGAGGAGGGGAGGAGAGGAAGAGGGGAGGAAGAGGAGTCATTAGATAGTAATTAAAGGCCAAGTTTGCACACACTGTGATTCTGTGGACGTGACAACCCTCCATGTTTCTGCCTCCCTCTGCACCAGTGAAACCAGATGTTCCAGCTTCGCGCTCACCTCCTGTGATTAGCTTCTCGTCATGTGCCCCTTTAGGCAGAGGGGGATTTGCCAGATGGACGCAAACATGGGATGGAGGAAATTATACCTTCAAATTACTTAGATAATAGCTGCTGCTGCTCTAATCCAGCACAAAAGAACCAGAGAGCTCTGGCTTGAAAATGAAATGAAACGGTTGCCTTTCGCGGTGGGTGAGGATTACTCCGTTCAGACGCAATGCATTCATACCTGTGAACACTGAAGGGTGAGGACAGTTCAGGACGATGAGCTTCGTCACCATCTCTGGGTAGTGAATGGCAAACAGCCACGCTATGGTCCCGCCCCAGTCATGGCCCACTAGGCAGCATCTGTTGTACCCTTGGATAAAAGAGCACACAGACAGTTTTAGACACCGAGGACGGCGCTCTGATGATTAGAAGAGGAGCTGGACGTACATGCTGATGCTTCATACTGTTCTCACTTCATTATTGCCGGCTGCCTCCCTCAGAAGACATTTACATCACATCAAATGGATGTCTTACATGACATACAGCCAAATGCAGATCAAGGTCACGGACGTCCGTCTGAGGGATTCTGATCACATTACTGTTTTCCGGTCTCTACAACCTAATCCCCTTATAGGCTAGCACCATTGACACCCACTGGTATGACTCATCCCAGGCATCTCCACATTGATAGCACATTAGCTTCAGGGTTGCACAGGTAAGTCTGGGAGGCTCTTTTGGAAGACAGCAGAGGGCCACTGCTATTCATGCTGCCAGGGAAAAAGGGGCAATGTTTCTGGCCACACAAGGTTAAAGGCAGAATCTTTAATGGGCGTAGGACCGTTACCCAGATGTGGTCAACGTGAAGAAGAACCGGTCCCAGATCAGATGTGAGTAGCCTCCCACCTCCACATGAATTAACAACATCAATTGAAACATGTGCAGCAAAATGCATTATCTCCTGAAGGCTTTTAAAAAGATTTTGTAAATGTTTTATGAGGGACGTGTTCAAAAGGCACTTGTGGACATTTACAGATGGTTAAGAAGTGCTGGACTGTCAGGGAACCAAACCACATCAGTGCATGAGCAGTCAGCTGATTTTACAGGCTGTGAGCAAGTTAGTGGTTTCTTTGTGACATTATTACGAGGCTGGAGTTACTGTGACTGGAACAGAAATGTTGGAAATATTCTCTGATTGCACATTATTTCAGGTTTCTTCTAATTAGCGACGGAACTTTGACTGGAACACGCATGAATGTGAAGTGACAGGAGTGAAGGAGGGCACAAAGATAGAGCTCCCCGGACAGGATCTATACACTTGAAGCCATTAGAGAATCCTCACTCCCACACATTTCAACGCCAGGACAGGTACATCATGTATCCCCTGTTGCAGTGACAGAGAGAACTGTGATGTGCTGGCCAAGCAAACGAGCAAAAACTGTCATTGAGGCCAGATAATCATCAGTGCATGCTGGTGTGTGCAGACAGCCTCGGGCTACAGCTCCCTGCCAGTGTTCCAGTGCAGTCAGGAGGCCGCAGGGCTCTCCAGCCGCACAATGTCCCATGCTCTGTGAGAATGAGTCACAGGAAGTCTGTCATTGCACGCTGAAGGCCCGAGGGCTGTCCAGCTTCAGACTGATAAACAAGTTATTTTTGACTCAAGACAGAGTCGGTGGGTGGTTGTCTTTAAGGGGCAGCTCACCTAAATACTCCACAATATCCTTGACGTCAGTGACCAGGTTGTCGAAGCTGTAGCTCTCGGTGGAGAGGGGCAAGTCCGACTCCCCGTAGCCCCGCATGTCGATGGCCACCACGCGGAATTCGCTCTTGAACTCACGGAGCTGGTACCGCCAGGAGAACCTGAGGCATGCACACACACATTTCTTAAAATTAGGAACCAACAAAGTCCTACTTTAAGTGTGTTCCTTTAACTGTACCCGTCAGTTCAAGTGGAAACTCTTTCACAGTTTATATGTGTGACTTTTTAAAAGCCAGCACTCATCTCAGATTCCTGCTGAGAAAAGGTCACCTCAGTGTAGCTAAAACCGTTTGAAATTCGTGTCAGTTCAGGTCACGTGGACTGCATTGATTCAAAAATTGAAGATCTGTGCTGCTCTAGAGGTTCCTCACCAGCCTAAAATTCAGCCTAAAAACTCCTCCTCTTTCTTCTCCTCCTCCCCCTCCTCCTCCTCTTCATTCCTTTTGCTGAGCAAGGGGAGGCGAGACGCAGAGGCCTGGCTGTGATTCTGATGAGTCAGGACAAGATCCCAGCAATGAACCCTCAGATCTTAGAATATAGATGAGCTTTAAAGCACAGAAAGCCCCTCGAAGAACCCTCCATCCTCCCTATATGACGCGCACACAAGCTCCCCTCTCGATCTTCACAGGGAATTAGCGCATTTTAATACAGTGTAGAGGATTCTATCCAAACGTCTCCCTCTCAGCAGCACAGTTCATTCTTCCTGTGAAGAATACAGCAAGTGAAGCAGAAAGCGCTCCCATCTACCATTAATTAATCCCTGTCCTGTCAGCAGCTTAGATAGTATGTTGGAGATATGGACAGGCTTACAGCTCCCGACAACCACTTTGGCCCCTTTCCAGGAGCAAATGCTCAACACCGCAATTTCATTTCATATCAGGAGGAGGAGATCTTGAAGGCTTTGAAGCCTTTAACCCCAAAGGCAAATCATGTCTGCAAATTGGAAGTCCTCGCTGGTATGGATTCGATTTGTGCAACCCAGAGTACAGCTGAAAGACTGGAAAAGAGGAAGCCTCGCATCAGTCAGGGGAATTGTAGAGTGGTGACTTGCCCGATAAATGAGGAAAATGCCATTTGAATGTCTGGTTATGCTACTGGAGAATATATCTTAGCTACAACACCAAGGTAACTGTCGCCACCAGCAGCAGCAGCAGCACCTCCGTTTGACCTACCAGAACTCAGGGAAGCCGTGTAGGAAGAGCATCAGCGGCTTTCCTCTCTCCCCAGCAGCAACATAGTGAAACCGAAGGCCGGACTCCTGAAAGAAGACAGAGGCAATAAGACCGGAAGGTTATGAGCTGACAGGACGCAACAGAACAAGTCAGCACTTTTTAATGTGCAGCTGCAGAACAAATGAGGACAAATGGGTGGACACTAATCAGATTATCAGGAAAACAGGACGTAACAGCCTTAATGTATTTTTGAGTTAACACACAAATGAGAATTTGTAGCTCACAACCTTGCATTATCAAAGATATTGATCCCTCCCTCTGGATCTACACAACAGAAATCTGTTGTATATTATCAAGGCGGTCATTTAACATTCTGTTTCAAAAATGTGTGAAATAAAACACATCGGTTAAACGATTCCATACGAAAACACTGGGCAGTGAAATGCCATGCAACATTTATTGGAGTACTCAGCTCTGAGGCACTCATCCATTACTTATACTTCAAGTTCGCACTATAGAGGGAAACACTGCACTCAACTGCAGTTAGTCGTTGCTTTGCATATAAATGTTTGACACACATTTAAATGGAGTCGGATTAAAGTTTAGGGGGTAGAGCAGGTGGTCCACTAACCAAGAGGTTAGTAGGTTGATCCAGGTCTCTCTTGTTCTGTATGCAGAGCGTCCTCGGGCAAGATTTTGAACCCACGATTGCCCCTGATGATTGTGTCAGAGCGGTGAGTGACGTGTGATGGAGGATTGCACTGTATGAACGTGTGTGAATGAGCCAACGGCAAAATGCTACTGTGAAGAGCTTTGAGTGTCGATGAAGTCTATGGGAGTTCTACATAAGTGCAGACCATTTGAATAAAACATTTTAGGATTCTTTCAAAAAGTATGGCACGTTTTTTTTATATATATATATTAAAGTGTCAGACGGAGAACAAGGTAATTAAAATGAGCCTCTGACATGCGGCTGTTACATGAAACAGTAACACTAAACTAAAGCAAATGCAATATTGGCAATGGGAGGATCTTATAAGAAACAGTGAACATGATACAGAACCTAACATAACAGACATATAGTATTACCACATACGGGTAATTCTAAATGATTGCTGCACTTTTATTTTGAAGAAACGTTTGGCTGTTACTAAGTCAGATTTGATGCAGTGTCGCTGCATGTTACACTTCTTTTCGATCCAAGTGGGTGATTTGTGCCGCTGACAGTCTGGGCTGTGGGTCGTGCAGCCTGTGCTGATGCCTGTGCTGATGCCTGTGCTGATGCCTGTGCTGAATGACATAATGCTGGACACAGGTTGTTGGAGTTGGACGCTGCAGCAGCTCCAGCACGGAGGAGCTGTTCTTTCAGCACCACCTGAGCCCTGCTCCCCCCGGATCAACAACAACAACAACAACAACAACAACAACAACACGCACCGATCACCGACACATTCTGCCTGATCACAGACAGACAAAAGCCTCCTGACCTGCTCACGGACCAGGCCTGTTTCTGAGGCATTTCACGACGCGGCGCCGCAGAAAAAGGTGTTGTGGCAGCACAATAAGAGGGGGGGGGGGGGGGGGGGGGGGGGGGGGGGGGGGGGGACGAGCCACCTCTCGCGTCCAAGTGCGTGCGCACGTGCATGTGTGCGTGCGTGCCTTACCTTGATCCGAACATAACAGTGGGTGCCCAAGGACGTGTCATTCAGGCAAGCGGGCGGACTTTCCCGGATCGTCCATCGGAAGGTTGTCGACGGCCTCAGGACGAGGTTCCAGCAAAGTTTCAGCAGCGCCACGGCCGTGCACAGGGCGCAATACGCGTAGACGAGCGACCAGTACCCCACAACTCTGGCTCTCTGCGCGAGTCCGATCAGAAATAACAGCAAGTTGTGGAGCACTCTCGCCATCTTTACATCTCCGCAGGTGAATCTCTGCGGATCACCTTTGCACCTGCGCTGGCGTGTCTCTGCCGCGGCTGCCCGTCCCCTACAGCACCGCCGTTGTTTGGTCTCGCGGCGCGCACACGCACGACTGAGTGAAGGGAGGATCCCAGCGAGCGGCTGAATGGGGCGAGAGCATCGCGTCAGATTTCACGCTTGCGTGCAGTGACAGCGGCGGTCGTCGTTCGGCAGGGGGGCCGTGTTGTTGTCGCTGCTGCCGCCGCTGTCGATGCTGCTGCTGTTATTGTTGTTGTTGTTGTTGTTGTTGACCGTGATGAGCCGGTGGCCGCAGAGCTTTGGTCGCAGGGAAAACACACCGACAATCTGTGCACAGGGCACAGCCGCTTCATGCTGCTGTTATGGCAACAGCAGGCTGTTAAAGACGCAGCCTCCTTCTGATCTTCTCATGACAGCCGTGGGATGCATGGGTACAGGGCTTCAATGACGGGTAGTCTTTGACTCTGTTGTTCATGGAAGGCGACGTGTCAATCAATCACGCAGGAGGAGGTCACTTGTAGGGTTGTGCTCTTCAAAGATTTAGGTGAGAAGGATCTATTGGCAGCAAACGACTGAAAAATAATCCTAGTAAATGTTTTCACTGCTTGTTTCAAGGAAACTGTACAAACTGTTGTTTTCTTTACAATGAAACTGAGCTCAACCTGTATCCTTAACAGGCCTCCATGGTGGCCAACATTTTCCCCTCACATACCGGGCCTATTGCCTGTTTGAAAAACAATTTGTCACACTGACGTGATCCACCCACTGGAGTCAAACCTCTGAGACACAATCGTCTCTGGATCTCACCTGAATCGAGACCCAGCTTTGCGGAGTGCATTAAAACCAGGCTGAGTCACAGTGATTTTGGTTTATCAGCATCATAATGTGGCAGTGGCAGGCATGTTTCCAGAGTCTGGTCTCTGAAAGGCGTCACAGTGCAAAAAAAGAGGAGGTGGGGAGGGTCAGTGGTCACACAGGGGGACACCTACACATTGAGGGGCTGAGGCTGTCAGGGTGGAGCGGTTGTCCTCTAACCAGAAGGTCAGCCAGTCGATCCAACTCAATGAATGTGTCTTTGAGTGAGTGAATGGCAATAAACTGTGTTTATAAATACAAATCAATTACATGAATACACCAGTTATCAAATCAAATATGTTCACTGTCTGGATACACATTATTATGCATTTCATCCCAATGAATTGGAGCAGACAGTAAAAATGCAGAGCACTGTTTTTAAACTAAATTATTTAGCCAACAGCATCATTAATTCATGTCCTCAGTCATTTTGACTGGCCTAATGTCCTTTATTTTGTCAGTTTTGGGATGGCATACTGTGGACTAACATGGACACATCTGACTGTACAGCAAGAATTGGATTCAAATTCATTACCCCAACATGGAAAATTATAACTCACCATTTTTACGAGTAGTGTCAGTCCCAATTCAGAATTGCAGCAGCAGGATGAAACCAATTTACTGCACTTCCATTTGCACCATGTGAAAGCTCCTGTTAAGAAAGCACATGACGGGCAGATGTACTATTTTAAAGCTGCTGTATTTGAGCGGCTGACGCAGGAACAGCAGAGGTTGGAATCACAGTGCTTTGAGCATGAGTCAGTGGATAAAGGTAGATACTAAAATATTTAATCAAAACAAATGAATGTGTGAAATCAGCTTCACAAATCTATCCAGTCGATGCACAATCCCTCAGTGATGGGGATGAGCTGTCATCTGCACTACACTGGATGCAGTTATGAAGTGATGATGTAGATTGCTTAGTGAAAATCGCTTTATTAACTTTAAGTAAAAAAACAAACAAAAATGTAATATATTAGCATGGATAAACGCTAACATTCAGAATATGCTGACGATACTCCAAACCAAGTTTGGATCAGGCAGAACCTTATGAAGAACAAAGTGCGGTGCATGTCCAGTAAACACAGGAAACTGAGAGGATGAAGTCAGACCCACATTGGAAACATTAATGAGAATAAGCTTCAGTCTCTGTTGGAAAAATAAATCTTTCTTAAGTGCAAAATAACATTCAGAGGACTTGTGTGTGTAACTTGAACATATAAAGCAGTGTTTTGTCAACATTTCACTTGTCTTTTGTGGTGTGGTAGTTACAGGGTCAACTCAATAACCAGAACACCAGAACAAAAACAATACTGCACATTTTTGCAAACACAACAATGTGGCATTTTTTTTGTACTACAGCGTATGGATTTGTTAGCTTAGTCGTACACAACTGTCGCATATATATGGAGTCGTTCATATGTGAAAAGAACAGAAAAACGTGCTTGATGTTTCACCCCAATCTTCCCAAATTTAAGAGTGCACACATTTATGATCCATTGCAAATACAACTTAAGGGCAAGACACATTTATATTTTATTACATTTGGTGAGATCCCCTCCTCCACTATTAACCATTGTGAAAGAACTCGGGCACAAATGGAACATTTTCAAGTAAATTCCAGTAGGTCTTTAGTCCAGGTTGAGCTCAAATGTTGTCATGATGTCCCGCTGCATGGTCATGTCGATGCAACACATCTGCAGGGACAACAAAATATGGAGAAGCTGTCAAGACGCTATTTTCTCAAGTAGCACAAACACACGAAGCGCTACTCACGGCCTCTCTCCTGCGACGCTCTTGTTCCTTCCTGCGGGCCAGCTCCCTTTCCTTTTCCACCAAGAGCTGTGTGGATGGAAGCTGAGCTTCCTGAGGAGAGTTTGCCTTTGGCTGCTCAACATCTTTGGTAGCATCTGAGGAAACCTCTGTGCAAATGCTCTCTGGTGAATCAGCATCCTCTTTAACAAGGTGTAGATTTGGTTCAGCCTTACAAGGGCCTGGAAGTCTAAATGGAGAATGTCCCTGTTACTTAAAAGCTGCCAGTTTTAAATCAGCCATCAATCTTCTGGAAAGAAACACTTGTTTGGCTTCCCACTTTGCCTCCAAAGGGTTATTGTAGGTGTCGATGAGTGAAATATGACGAGATGTGAATGAAAATCTCAGTACCAGGAATTACCTACACTTCCCCATCATTAAATGTATGGTGAAGTAGCCGAGTAAAGGCTAAACGTGTTAGATTACCTGCTGCTGATGTCTGAAGTCTCCTTCACATCCTCGGTCAGTTTCTTCTTCAGTGCTTTTTCGCGTTCCTCCTTTTCGATGGCAGCCTTACGGAAATGCTGGAAGCTCTCCTTTGAAGCCTTGATGGCAGCTGAGGCGACGGACTCTCTCACCACTTTCGCCCAAGACTCAGCATTTTTCAGAACAATGTCCTGAATAAAACAAATCTCTGTCTTTAGTTTCCATTTATTTTTAATTGAGATGGGTGCCACCAACAAAGACTAAACCTGTAGTAATTCATGTTGGTCACTTGCAGGCAGAAAATCTCACGCATTAGTTATCACAGGTTATACTTTGATGCCCTCTAATGGCAGAAAGATAAATTGCGTGATAATTTACTGAAAGTAAAGTACTACATAGACAATTAGTAATCATTTTAATGATTTAGTTCATTCAAATAAAACTCATTCCACTTTAACAACAAGATTTGTGTTAAATGCTGGTTAATGCACTGTACCACTCATTCTCTGATGTATAGAACAAACCTTTTTGGGGATCTGGGGTTTTTCCTCTTCAGCAGATTTACTTGATATGTTGATGTAAGGCACATTAGTCAATTGACTGTCTGGGAACTCCCCAGGAAATCTGGGACAAACCACTACAAATAAATGTTATACTTAAATATTAGTGATGTGACATTGATTTAAAAAAAAGCACAACGTGTTAAGGGTCCTTACTGAACTTACTGGAGGCAGTATCATCCTTGGACTGTTGCGGACTGTTGCTCAGAGGGGACAGCACTGGGCCCTGCTGAGAGGACAGATCTAGTTTAAACCTTTGACTACGGGCCGAAAGAGAAAATGGAAATCTCAAGTGGTTTAGGTTCCCACTTTGCTATAATTATGTGCGTGAGTAAAGCTTTACCTCAAACCTGGCAGCAGCCCAGTCTGGAAAAACTACTGGAGACACCATGGGGGAGAGGAGGTCAGACAAGTCTGTGGATCAGTGAATCAGAAGAAGAAATCCTCAGCAACATCTCAGCTGAGCTTGTTCATACAAACACACAGTGAGAGCCAGTGGAACTGAAAGTAACACAAGTTATGAGGGAGCAGCATGAGCTATTGAGTTAAGCTTTCAAAGAGTCTTGGAGTGCTGTTAACCTCTCGGTCTCAGAGGTTACTGTGGTCCAAGGCTCAGAAAGAACGGAGGAGAAAATATACAGACATAAATAATACCTGGAGGAGATAAAGTCAGCTTGTCATTGGTCTGTTCTGGATTATGGTGTGTTGGGTGGCCGTTAGTTTCTGCCACTGAGGACTGCACAGCAGGAGGCAGCTTACACGTCTTCAGTGAGGTTTCTGTCAAATCCTCTGTTATCTGCTTGCAGGCAGCAGGGGCGACCTTTGACTTAAGAAAAAGACAGTTTTACTTTTCATTGTTGACAGTGAGGCTGTCTGACAATAATCTTCTCATTACGCAGGATTAAAAGATGAACATTATTTACCTTTGTCTTAACCTTTGGGCAAGATTCCTTACTTTTCTGCTTCTTTCGTGTTGGCACTGAAAAACATGCACGTTGACAACATACATTTTGTCACTCCAAGGAGTGTGAATGGTTCTTGAGATACACAAACAGGCAGTGAAAAGCTAACCTGATTCAAAGTCACTGCTTTCCGAAGTGCAAGAGCCACTTCTACAGCTGCTGCCGTCGTCGTCAGAGCTGGACGATGAGGACGAGCTGCAGCTCACGCTGAGGCGTGGCAGGAAGGTGACGTCAGGACAAGTCACAGATTTAGATACTAATAAAAAAAAAGGTGAAATTGTGACATCTACACTTAGGGTGCGACATAACTGTGACAATTTCAATGTGAAAGGGATTCAGGTCTTACCAACAGGCTTTTTTTTCTGTATCAAGTGTTGCTCTTTGTCGATAGCCACAGATTTCCCAGGAGCCTTTACTTTCCCAACCTGCTGTGCTCCTGCAGGCTTCAGCAGCTTCTTATCTGTAGGACAAAAATTGATTCGAATCCCGTATTTGAAATAAAATAAAGGCCTTTATATACAAATTAAACCTTAAACAGTTAATTGTTTTGGGGACTGAC
Source organism: Pseudorhombus dupliciocellatus (assembly GCA_016785235.1). NCBI lineage: Eukaryota > Metazoa > Chordata > Actinopteri > Pleuronectiformes > Paralichthyidae > Pseudorhombus > Pseudorhombus dupliciocellatus. The sequence continues at coordinate 375,512 of JAFBJW010000548.1, forward strand.
AGGACTGACTTGGACTTACTGCTAATGTTATTGTTGCATTTCGTCAGACACGATGCAACAAACCTCTGCAGCGCTCTCAGTGTGGAGGGCTTGAGGATTTCAAAGTCAACCTCGATGTCCTCTAAAGAGGAATTTCGCAGACAGGCCTCTCTGGCATGAATGATCTTCACCAACTTGCCCAGATTGTAGCCGGGCAGCTTGTTGATGTCTAATTTCAACTGCCTCATCTCCTGGTAAGTCATCGGCACCGATGGGACACTGTGTTTTATGGGTACACTGTGGAGACTGTGTCTGTTTCCATGCCTGGAGATGTACATGAAGCATCTGTTATTATCCATAATTACAGATTGTAGCATTGTCAGGTTACCATAAAATGAAGTGCAATGGCCACTCACAGAGAAGACTTCTTGCTGTTCGTAGATTTTCCAACGAGAGATTTGTCTTTTGAGGATTTGTGCTTTACCCCAGCAGTGACCTTTTCTTTGGACTTTTTCTCCTTTTTTAATTTGGCTTTCTTCTTCGGTTTCATCAGAGGGTCTTGGGTCAGTCTCTTCAGCTGATCACTGACAGCTCTCAACTGAGAAGTCAGCCATCAGAGACGGGTGAAGTTCACTGGAATGGAAAACCTTCTCAAAATGACATTTGCACCATCACAGGCGTGTATGATACCCACCCGCTCCTCCAGGTTGGCCAGCTGCGTGGCGACCTCCTCTGAAGAACTGTCTTCCTCTGAGGAGCTTTCACTGACAGAACTGTCCGAGGTCGACACACTGCCGACCCTGTCTCCTTTTCCATTCATCGCTTGCTGGCAGGGTACAGCAGAACCCTCTGGTTCTTGGGGGACTTTCAGATAACGAGCCTCAAAAACTTCCTGTTGGTACAAACATAACTGTTTGTGTTAACAACAGAAATTACAATTATATTAATATTTACACTGAAAAGTATGTCCATAAAGGTCAAACTGTGGTCAACTTGACCTTCCATTCCTCATCCCTTCTTTACAATAAACAATAATGGCCACCTCCACGTGTTGTCGCCCATACTGTGAAAAAAAGAATGAATAAGTGAAGTGTACCTGCAGTTTTCTTGCCATGTAGACGACTTCATGTGAGGGTGGATTGTATTTGTAACAGTTGGAGAACATCAGTCGCACGTCACTGGCAAACTCCTTCACAGTTGCATACTGTCGTTGATCCATTTTTGTCTGTGGAGACAGAGTCAGGAAAATTGGTCTCATAGACACTAAAACCAATATATAATACACTACAGTTGATGGTCATTATAATGAATTTTACCTTGATGGTGTTCAAGTCCATTGGCTGCTTGATGATGTCATGGTAGTCGCGTAGGCCCAAAGCCACGGCATCAACAGGGGTATAAAAGGGCCATGCGTATGCATAGTGTCTCTTTGACAGCAACTCCTTCAGAATGTCACTGCAGTACCTGAGCTGCTCAGACAGTTTCACCCTCTTTTCCTCAAAGGCAGGTAAGTCTTTCTTAGGAGGTTTGATGGGCCTGCCACTGCCAACTCTCCTGGAGGGTAACGTGTCTGGTTCTGGAGGCCCCTGAGCAGGGGTCAGCCCACTGCTGGGGATCGCTGAGGCGGTGGTGGAGGATGGAAGCTCTGCTTTCCTTTTAAAACCTTTTTTAATCTATACAGTTAACAAAAGATAAACAATAAAAGATATTTACATAATAGAACATTGGGGAGATGATTGTGCGCAATGATGTACCCTGAAAATTCAATCTGAAAACTTTCTATCTCCCATTCTTTTTTACATTTTGTTTGTATAGTCAGGGGAAATCAGGGTTTATCGAGTTGAAATGAGTAAGTGTGTTTTTATGAGATCCCTGCACCACCCATAAATCAGTGTGCAGCTACATATAAAATACTTACAGCTGCGTCAATTTGTGCAGAGAGTTGCATGGGTGGGATGAACTGAGGCACATGAGGAGGGATGACCGTCACTGTCTGCTGGAGAACAACTTCTGAGACAAGTGATCTCTGCTTAAACACACCTACAGGAACTCAAGAACATCATCACCTGGTACAAATATGAATGGTCAATCATTCATATCACACAATTACTGTCCAGACTATGTGTGCATGTTACTTAAAATGCCAGTAATACAAGTTGGATAAAAATCAACAATCATATCTACAAATTCCAAATCTGAAATGTTTAGTACTGAACCACATATCACGTGATTAGAACTGAACAATATACCTGCGTTTGATTTCTTCACTGGTTCTTTTGGTGTGACAGCTGAAATGTCACATTCGTCCTTTGGCATTTGGGACAACTTCTGCAAAAAAAGCTTCTCCAGAGTCTGTGCCATAAAGACAATGTCATCTCTAGGCTATGGAAAGAAGATGTATACGTTTTAATATATTAACGCATTCATGAGGGTGATGAAACTGAATCGGCTATTCTGTGTGGGTGAATATGATCTACTGTTGGGTCATCTACTGATACATCATTATTATAATATGATTAGAGAAAAACAATGTCAGTTTACAGACTACTACTAAGCGTATTATATTTTAACGGCAGTTTGTCTCTTACCCGATTGTACATGTAGCAGTTGGTAAACATAGCATTGAAGTCTTTGATACACTCATGTGCTTCATAGTAATATTTGTTCTGAAGACGCTTCATGATGGTGCCCAGATCCATAGGATTTTTAATAATCGTATAATAATCCTGAAAGACAACAAAGACACCAGCAATAATAGACTACAGCCTTCCCTTCCCTTCTCTTCAAGATCACCACTTACTGGCAGATGCAGAGCCACTGCATCAACAGGCTGGCGAAAGGGCCACGAAAAGTGATGCCTCCATAATGCTTTGATCACAACCTTCTCCAGATACTGTAGCTGATTGGTTGCTCGCCCAGGCCTCTTGGGATTGGTGACCTCTGGTGGGGGAGGATTTCCGTTCCCAGCAGGACAGGAGTTCCCGTCAGACATTGTGTTGTCCAACAGCCGAGGAGGAGGAAACCGTCCCAAGTTTGCTCGGCTGCAATTCAGCACTCATCACACAGTTCCCTAAATAAAGAGTGGAGGAGGAGTCATTTCAAGCCCTTTGGTTTAGTGTAAATTAGTAATGACAACATACTATGGCATCAGTGAAAGCCGAGTTTGATGGCCATAGACTTATCATTCTGACACATATTTTCACTGCTTCATACTGTTTAATGTTTTTAATAAATCAGTGAATTTACAGTAGTCTGTCGGCATGCTGTGAATATTTAGACAGTTGCTTTTAGTGACCCTGCCATCCATTTCTAACCTGGCCTAGTGGGTGTACTCCTAATCTGGAAAAACAACTTTTTAAGTCACAATTCAATGGAACGACACATACAAATTATTTTTAACGAGTGCTGCAAACATACTGCTGCACCACTGGCTGGATTGAGGCCTGGACATGTAAAAGTCACCTTCTCTGGACAGGTTGTATCCCAGGTCAAGGCCATCTATCGATTGAGGAACCAGTGTTGTGTAAACTGTTAAACTAATATTTCTATATGATTGAATACTGGTTTCAAAATTCATTCAACAACAACAACGTGAAGGACGTACCTATCCACTGTGTGCACTGCAGACATGGCTGCATGCCGCACTGTTGACAGTCCTCGGGCCAACACGTGTAGCCACCGCCACACCCACCGGTTCGTTAGCGCACAGCGTTTGCCAGCCTGTGTCCACATGACCGAGGAGGAAGACATGGCTGAGAGGGTGATGGCTCTAGCTGTCGGAGCTTCGCTTCATTTCAAATTCGCGTCTCTTGTAATGTTAGCAATGCTATATTAGCCTCTGGGGGTAGCATTAGCTACCACTAGCTTTGGTTGGGCTGTTTAGTTTAGAAAAGGGCTAACGTTTGGTGCTACAACTTTAGCTTGTTTGCTAATTCGTCGGGTGGTCGGTGCTGGTTAACCAACGACAGGCTGTAATTCAGCTTGTCTTTTCCTTTATGCAGCTACGGTTTTATTAATGGAGACAAGGCTCGTCAGGTGCACGTTTCCAACATTTCGCACAAGTGTCTAACCTTAGCTCCGCGCTAACGCTCCACACCGGCTGGCTGCGCAGACGAAGTTAACGTGACAGACTGTTTTGCTGACTCGTGTCAGCTTTCTTCCAGCTTGCCTCCTCAAAGCAGTGAAACCACCAGCTCCACTCGGGCGGACTCTACGTTTAACAAGTGTCACCGTGCCAGATTTACCTTCCTCGACATGACAAGTTGTTGCGTTCGGCTCTCCGGCGGCAGGGGGAGACGTATCTACGGTAACGGCCTCACATTTATAGCCCTTCAGCCCGAGCCTCCACAAGTGATTGGCCAGAGCGCCACTTACACGTGTTGCTGTTCGCTTTTCTGCAGACAAACGCGCTCAGGAGAAGCACTGTGGCGCAGCGACAACACAGCGCAATGTTTGTCCTGCAGGCGAGCAGCTGGCCGGGAGTTTAAAGCGCAGGAGGAGGAGGGAGGTTTGTTAAAGTTGTTCCGAGCTAAATGGCAGCTCGGTGTCACGGAGCGATCCTGGAGAGTTATCGCTCGATGCTAACCCTGGCAGACAGGTGTACTGTTGATAAAGGCTGTGCCTCTGTGAGTGTGGTGGTGTGTGTTTGAGGCAGCAGCAGCTCACACACTGCGGCTCTGTGGCTGCTCTCAGGGCAGCGCCATGTCTGAACTGAATCTGGGCGGAGCGCTGATTTCAAGGACATGATTCACACCTCGGAAAACTAAGCTTCCCATAGCGCATGCACGCTGCCAATATCTCTCCACCCAAACATGAATGCATTCTGTTTTAATTTCACTATATTGGGGGACTGAATTTGAAAACTCAGACTCATTGATTAGAGTAAAGGTAATGGACCTGATCCATGTACAGAATTAAAAAAGTAAAAAAAAAATGGGGGATGTGCTTTACGAGGAGCACTTGAACTACATTTAACTTTACATATAACTTACTGTGAACTCAAGAGTAACTCAGTTCATTGTCTGCACAATAGACTACATATGAAGATGTGGACCATCGACTATATAAAAAAATATGTACATAAACACAAGTATATTTCCGGAAAAATGTTGCATCCCTACTGTTGAAGCGTTTGAGAAAAATAATTTCTTATTGTCACTGAATCATTTACAGTCCTTGCCCACAAGATGGGGCAATGAACTTAAATGTATGGCTCTTCACATGAAGGCAGATGTGGCATTCTGTGATTTATGTGTTAAAAAGTGAGTAACTGAACAATTTCCAGTTATGAATAGACCAGAAAAAGATAAATGATGGTCTTTTACTGTTGAAAGGAAACACAGGAACTTGTGTCTTTGTAATGATTGGTGTTTATTTTATGCGAGGAAGTGCTGCACATCTTCGAATGCTTAAAGGAAATGGTGGGAACAATTTAATGGAAGCCAAGATATGCGTAAAGAAAAAAATGTGTTTATGTTTACCGAGTTCCACACAAGTGAGGGGCGTTCTCTGCTTTTTGTCATGCAGCTGGAGCATCTTGTTTTTAAATGATTGATATAGTACTTAACTAATCATTTAAAGTTTTGCCAAGAAAATCCTGCAGTTCATTTTCAGTTAAATCTTGAATTGATCTGTAACAAACTAATCATTTATTTAGGGAAATGTGGAGGCAGAGAGCAGACAGTAATTTCAAGAAGATCAGGCACATGCTTGACGTGGTTGTCAATTCAAAAGACAAAGTCTAGGGATGTTTAGAAAGGGAAAGGAATGTGTGTATTGTCAGATTGTCAGATGTCCTAAATGAGTTTTGAACCGGCCCATAAATACTGACACAGTGTCTGCTCCCCTGACAATGGCAGGAAGCTTGTTCAGAAGGGAGGAGGTCATAGAGGAAGAGGCTCTGCCCCCTGATGTTTCAAATGTGAGGAATAACACAGGATATTTGTTATTGAATGAGTAAATACAAACTCCTCAAAACAAGAGAGGGAACTAGTAAACATGACACTCACTACTATTGCTATGGTGCTTTAATGTAACTAAGTACGTTTACTCTGGATGCTTTGTAATAGTTGTACTGTGCCTGGGTATCTGAACACTAATGCTGCTAGTACTCCTACCACTACTTGGTGCCCATGAGAGGGTAACAACAACTACATATTTCTGTTAATAGAAGTATGCAGTACATTACGCCATGTTTGAATTGTAGGACTTTCTTCAAGTTTTTTGTTCTGGTAAACAACATACTGAATTTTTGATAATGACCTATTGTCAATGTACATAAAATGTCTACATCAATGGGCAAATGTTTTTCTGTTTTTGTGGAAAACCCTTAGTTCGGCTGGCGCAGCGTGCTTGATGCACATAGGGATCGATTCTTAACAGGCGTTTCACCTTCTGCGTTTATGCTTAATGTGTCCCATGTGTTGGAGGTAGAAGATGTGGAGTCAGATAACCAAACATGTTTGGAGTGGTCCAGTGGCATGTGTTTTAGTTTTAGGGATTTTAAGTAAAGTAGTTGAAGTCTAGTTTAAATATAACTCAGATGTGTCCCTGCAATGATTTAGGGCATAAAACCCAGTATTACAGAAAACTGAATGCTGTACAACAATGAAAATCATCTCGTCTTTCCTGTTATTGGTAGGTATTCTGAAATTAAACTGAGAACATGTGAGAAACCGTCCCAGTCTGCTTAAAGTCATCGTGTGGTAAGAGCCAGCTGGAACCAAGTTTTAATGTGGGATTTGTCTCTTTTTTTGGCTTCATGAGGCAGTGGATCCCTCTTCACTCCGTCCATCTGATGACTCAGCTGCAGTCCAACAGCTATCTCTCCACAAATCAAATATTTACACTGTCCAAAAGACACGGTTGGAAGAGGGACAAAGCAATATAAAAGATTAGAAAAGGAAAGTCAAATAAGCAGGATACATGTTAAGTGTTGTAGTTTGTTCCAACAGCAAGGGTCAAGCATCCTGGTTCTTTAGAACCTTTAAGTTACCTCATCCGCTCCATTGGCTGCACAATGTCTGCTGCTGTTTACTGGCAGTCATGATCAGGGGGTCTATTTAAACAAAATCCAATTTACGTTTCTCTGGGAATCAATCAGCAAGTTCAGCCTTTTTTCATTAGGAGTTGTAACTGTCCCTGTGGGAATAAAGAAACTTCATACCACTGCTTTGCTTGTCAACAAACCCTCCTGGTATTTGTAATCCCTATTTTGGTGTAATAACATACAGATGACCCCTGTCCCAGAATGACATCACGGACAGCTGCAACATTTCAACTGTAAATATTACAAATATAATAACTACCACAACCACAAGATGAAAGCTTAGTTGATTTATTCCTTAAAACTATGATTGTATTTATTTCTTGATCAAGATAATATATCTAAAAATAACCTGCATCCCTCCATTTCCACATATGCCCCTCCATGCAACCATAATATCTCTTTCATATCATGGTTTGGACTTGACAGCAATAGTGTAATCAATGGGGTCAATACGAACCTTTGTATTTGCAAAATTTCGTAAATGTATCATGGTCATCTTAGCTTTATTAACAGCCCTAACACACAGTAAATAATACAAAGTGGGACACTTTAACAGAGTCTCGCATATGTATGAGATGGAGATAAAACAACGTGATCCCATCGAGCGTTTCCTTGTCAACTCTCAAAAGAGGTACATCAGTGTGTTTCCGTGTGTTTTCTCGACAACAAAAGTTCCCTTCCTTGTTTTCACAGGTGCCATCTCATTAGTAGTATATCAGTGCGCTGACACATGTGTTGTACCCACTCACACAGCAGCTCCTCCTCACACAGCAAAAGCGATGCAGTGTTTGCCCAGGAGAGATTTCACACAGAAATCCATCAGCACACACAGTTTAGTGCTGTGATTGGAGGTCGTGTGCTGCTGTGATGAAAGGATGTGTCATGTCAGACTTGCAAAAAAAAAATTCAAAATGTCTGAGAAGCCAAATATGCAATTTATGTTTATTTTTATTTCATACATCACAGCTAACACTTCTTTGTGTCAAATCAAGTAGTATTCATCATCATAAAAATCCTTTCGGGGGTTGAGTGCACGTGCTAAATGACTGTCAGAGAGTTTTTCTCTGCCTCACATTAAATCCACACATTTCATCCATTACGGTGAATTATTGTCTCTGGTGTCTTGTTGTTCCTCAGAACCGTGCACTGGTAAAATACTGTATGTTGACTCTAATTACATCATTATGCTTAATCACAGAAACCACTTATTTGTGTTGCACTCATTCATGGTTCCTGTCACAGTCCCATCGGACAGATTAGCGGAAACAGAACTGACTGATTAATTGTTTCTGTTTCAGGGGTGCATTTCTGCTCCTGCGATAACTTGATGCCTGTCTTTACTGTTGTATATTATGAAATAAAAAGCAATAAGATTGACTCACTATTCCATCATCAGACTTGCGGTTACAGAGAGCATGCAATATGTCTCTGGTAGTTGAAGAGAAATGCAGATGTAATTTAGCGTTGGGGTCAGATATGTTTCATTGTCATTGGATAAGGATTAATTTTCACAGAGTTTATGCCACATTTCACATCCTTGTATTTTTATTTAATAGCTAAAAAGCTCAAAAATACCACTGGTAGAAAAACCAGTTTAAGTGATGCCAAACTGATTTTTCCCAGTCAGGTCATATCGCTGACAAAACACAGACAAATTGGTGGGTATCTCACTTTGTGGGTATTGTTCAATAAAACATTGGCAACAGCACAACAAAATACTTTGACACATGTTCACTGTCATTATGAATCGATTATATCACTGAGGTAAAGTTATACATTTCTGGTTGAACCCACAGTCTTGCTGGACTTGATAAGGTGGAGAGGATGCATTGCATGCCAGTCTGCACTGCTGTGCAAATGGTAAACGATGCACATTAGAGTTTAGCGTGTTTCTCACAGTGCATCAGTTCAAATATCTATCGGAAAATGCAATATTTTATATCAAGATCAGAAATGTGAGTTGTGGCTATGTGGACCTGAATGTACGCTGGCTGATATCTGCCTCGGGGCCTTGTTGCATATGCTCAGGTACTTGGGACTACTTGGGACTTGGGAACTTGGGAAACAGAATATGTAATTAATGCAATATTTAATGCATAATGAGTTAAAAAAAAAGTTCCAATCTGCAAATCATTTAAATAAATTGGGATAATTCCATCCAATAGTGCTATAACAATGGGTAAATAGGACCAGAAGGAAATGTGAAATCAGCCATAACTTAAGCAATGTGAATAGGATTCATCGTGAGGACATGTCCCATCATAACAACCTGAGCAGCTCAGACATCAACATATGATCTGGCACCAGGACCCCCATGCAGCTGCAGATCTCTCAGTGGACCCCCATGTGATAAGCCTGGCTTGTAACAACCCTGTAAGTATGGCTCAGCTGTCTGCACTGGAAATGACGGGGACTCCTCCTCACACCCAGCTCCATGCGGCGAGAAGCGGGACCTGATGATCCAGCAGCACCGGTGGAGGGCTCCTGATCGGCCCGTGCACGCCGCGCTGGGGACTCTCTGCAGCGGCCTCTCTCTCGCTGGGCTCAGCCTCCTCTTCCTCCTCCCTCCCTCCCTCCCTCCCTCCAGGCCCCGCCTCCCGCATGAAGCCCACGAAGAAGAGGAGACAGGCAGAAGACAGTTTAAAACCTCCGAGCCGGAGACGCTGTTCGTCCACACTTTTGTCAAACCACTTCTTCTTCCCCAGCTCAGTTTCTTATCCACCACTGAAAAACAACGGTGTGAAGAGGAGGAGGAGGAGGAGGAGGAGAAGGAGGGCAGCGTGTGATATCAGCCTCCAGCAGCAGCGGAGCGACTTCAAACTTTCCCCCCAAGTTGACTTCACAGTTTCCCGGAGACTCTTCGCTGGGTACGTCCGCTCCGTTTTTTCCAGGGCTGCTAACTAGAAGACGCACGCTAGCTTGTTTGGCTCAGCTGCTGTCCCTCTGTCAGAGCTCCCCTGTGAGGGGAGGAAGGAGCAGGAGTTTTCCCGGTGAGCTCGTGTTTACTCTACCGCCCTTAATCAGCTGAACATCAGTGTGAGGACATGCAGCCATCATCCTCCTCCTCCTCCTCCTCCTCCTCCTCCCCCCTTCCTCTCGGAGCTGTTAGCTAACGCTCACGTCCACGCGCCCCTGCCTCCTGCTGAGGCTGCTCCATGAGACAGGCAACAGGTAAACACAGGGCACTGCCTCCTCTGGAGGAGGACACGCGGTGAGGTGAGACTGACAGTGGGGACACGCGTGCAGGCTGTGACTGGGTGAACTGGGTGTTGATGGATGGAATCCAAAAGGTCATCTCATAACGGTCTGTAGCCTTATAGATGATGGTTTACCTGCGTCTGCTTTTATTGGACCTTTGTGGTCTGTTGTATCTGCACTTGTTTGTGATGTGCGGTATTTTCTTGAGAGTTGTCAAATCTGAAATGATCCGTCCATGATAGCATGTTGATGGATCAACCAAAGGCTGCAACTTAACATTTTGGTTTACTCATCGGTCAGTCTCTTGATTAATTGTTCATTTGCTCAGTCGATGTCAACAGTCCACAATCCTAAGAAGTTCACATCATACATGAGAGCGTATGCTGTTTTGGCCCTGATCCAGTGATTGTTGATCGCCTTCTGCCTGAAACCTGACGGAGAGGATTGAAGGCTTGTCAGAAAATGTACTGATCAAGTAATGAATCAATTTAATAATTTTTAAATTTCATTTAATTGGGCGACGCTGGCCTAGGTGACTAGTGCACAAGAACGAAGACCAGATGGTCGCCAGTTCACGACCCTGGCAGGACACTTGTGGGTGCACGTGAGCAAGCACCCTTAACCCCCAACATCTGCAGTTATTCAGCAGCCTGCTGCTGCACTTTCTTGCGGATGGGTGAAAATGCAGCATTTGCATTTGGAGTCAATATGATCAATATTCATTTTGTTTGTTAGAACATGCCTTTTGTTGGACTTGGATCAAAACTGTGACTAGTTATAGTTTATAATGATCTGTTGTTACTGTCACTACTGTCAGATGTGCAGGATCTCGATGCACGACAGCGCAGCAGGACAGCACGCACACCATGCACGGGTGTCACAATCTCACCTCAACCCAGGATGTTTCACAGCATCTCATACCTGGAGGTGTTTGTCTGCGTGTGTGCTGACGCGTGTGGCTCTGTGAGAATTCAGGCTGTGAGAAAGAGTCGTAATCAGTCATCCAGAGCTGCATTTTTCTGATGGTTAGGGGCGAGAGGTTTGGTGATTTGCCAGCTTGACCCGGCCACACATTCACACTGGAAGAGGAGAAGAGCTCATGCGGGATTGTTCAGCAGGTCATCTGACCACGCTTACATCTCCGTGACTTGTTCAAAGCAGCCAGAGGAGTAAGTCTCACACTGCAGAGTGGAACAGTGACATTACCTCGGCCTGTTGTTTTGCAGTTCCTTTCACTTATGGCTTTGTGATTATGGAAACACAGTGTAATCCCCCTGCATTCTACAACATTTAACTGCAGTTGCATGCATACGCGATGGCACAGATACAAGCCAGGCCTTTAATGCTGAAGTGACCACAAGTATGCAGCTCAGTTTCAGTAACGTGTGGTACCTTCCGTCTGGGGTCTGCACGCACTGATGTACTTTCCAGATCTTCTCTGTGTGAAGTCACGGCTCAGCTTAAGACGGTCAGGGTTGAAGAGAAGTCACATGAGGTGATTTGGGTTGTTGCTGCAACAAAACTGGGGGCCATGGCACAGAGCTTTCGGTGTAAAACCGTCACGCTCCGACCCCAAGACAAGCTTGCAAAGTCTCTTGTGGTAAATCTTGCATGATAATGAGAACGTCTGTATCCCAACTGCTCTTCTTAATCTTTTACCTCAGTCTGAACCCTGCTGAACTCCTCTGATGCTGCAGAAGGGTAAGAGGCTGTTTAGTTTCACTGCTGAAAGTCACCTCCCTTTGCTTTGGTGCAGGTATTACAGCACAGTTTACCTTTGATTAGTCAGTGAGGAGGTGAATGTCATAAATCAAACAGAGGTCACTGGCTCTCTCTCGCTAGCTGAAAGTGCAATATTTGTCATGATCTTCCTAAATGACTTCCTTGCCCTCTCAGCTACCGCAGAGTGAAAGGCCCTTTTGTCCTTTGCAAGCCACTCGCACCGCAGAGCGATGCACCTCAGTACTTTGGCCATCACTTCCCATACAGCCCTTGCATGAGTCAGAGAGATGCACATCTGTTTCTTCCACGTGGCTCTTTTTTCACACTGGCAGCCTTTAACCAGTCAACCTGCACAGTTCCTGTCGCAGCACCTTCAACCACATGGTTCTGTCATGAGACATGAGCTCCAGTTCCAGGCCTGTTGTCATAATTTGCATAACTTGGTGTGTAGCTTTTCGGCTGCTGCATGTGTCTGATAGCAATCAAGAATTAGAGGCTTACACTGTGCAAAAGAACTTGGTTTCAAATTTAACCTGAAACAAATGTTTTGTTTTTGCTTTTCGTTGTTCGAACATCTACTGCATTAGTTTGTCTTTTATCAGGTATCTCACCTCATTGCTTTAAAGCTATATTTATTCATATCTTAAAGTTCTTATGCTCAAATAAAAAAACAAATGATATTATATCTGTTGGAATATATAGACTGAAATTAATATATTGCAGTTATAATGTATTACTGTTTATGTCAACTTAAAATATCAACAGAGTGACAATTATAATTGTATTGATTTAGAAACAGCAGAGTATGTACAAGTTATTTTTTTAATATCTGGCTCAATTAAATTTGATGGGTTTTTTTCAGCAAAATAGATTTGGCGGTGTTGTGTGGTAATGTGTTGGCTTATTGTGTCTTTTAAAAAGTCATATATCAAGAAAGATACAAATAGTAACATGCTACTACTTCACTGCAGCTACTGTGCATGGAAATGCATCTAACTCATTATTCTCCACGTGGGGGTTTCCTGTGGCAGCAGGTGACGCCTGTGAGGCAGCATTGCCATCATTATTATCTGGGCCACGTCATTGCCTTATCAAGATTATGGATGTTGATAAACGGTTTTACTGGATGATACCTTCTATTTTTGTCCCTTCAACACCTACTCTGTGTTATTTACCCACACACAGAGAGAAGGGTCGCAGCAAGCATTAGCTGTGGCTCCCTCTTAGGTACGGTACAGATGTGTCGATGGGAATTTCTCAGACTAACTGGGGTAACAGCAGCAAGCCTGGACCCTTGTATGATAAATGGAACTATAAGGGTTGGCTGGTTTTCTGCCTTTGTGGCTGCTGAAACCCCAGTCACATGCCAGGCAATTTTCTGTGGTCGCCCCCACATGGATATTGCACCAATCAAATTGCAGCACCAGCAGTGTCAGCTGTAACCCAAATAGTTACACCCTTTAAGCAACAGTAATGTAGACAGAAATACATTAAACTGTTATACTCACAGTGCTTGTTTTAAACCTTGCTATTTTAAATAGACCCACGTGAATGATAAAGATACAATATGTCCTCCTCTTCCTGTCATTACCTGTTGTTTGTGTGCTGGATGTTGTGCGCAAACTTGTGTATAAGCTTCAAGCTTCAACCTACTTGATTCATCTGGAGTCAATAGTTTAGATTGTTAAAACATTTTTTTCTTCATTATGTTTTAAGTGTGTGAGTTTTTATATTTGAATTGTTTACCTGACCTGCACCTACCCTGTAATTCTTCTCAGTATAAAAGACAGCAATATTTAACTAAATGTACTTTTGAAGACAATTTAACAAACAGGAAGTGATTCTTTGAGTGGCTCCTTGACAGAGACTTGTCTGTCACTGTGACCTGATTTTTGTCCCAGTTACCCACCACTGTTCTAGCTTAGCATGTAGAAGAAGAAAAAGAAATTGCAACGCGTAAAGCCAATTCACTTGTGTCTTTATTGCTCAAGTCATTGTTTTTACAGTTAAAATAAATTTAACTCTGTAAAGCAAATAACAGCAACTTGTCATCTTTTTCATGGCAGCCAGTGTTTGGAGTCAGATTACTGAGGTCAAAGCCTCACATGAGGTCATGCTGATTAGCTTGGTGGTACTAAGCTTCTTACCCAAGACCCCACTGGAGCATCCAGTCAGTGAAAGTGTGTTAATAAGCTGTGGCATTTCCCAAAGTGGTTCACACCAAGCAAGCCAGTCAGCCGTCCCACTCTGCTTACACACTCCGAGCAGCGGGAAGGTGTGAGTGTGTACCATGGTCCTTTGAAGCATATATCTGACCCCTCCAATTAACCCTCCCGGATTAATCCCCTGGTCTCCAAACTGCTGCCTCTCATGTCTCATCTCATCATTCACCCGAGCTCAGAACCTCCTGCTTCTTCAGGTTGACATTCTCTTCTTTTGTTCGCTTTGCAGCCGGAGCTGGAAACTGACTCCTTTATAGCGCTTTGTCGAGAGGGAAGTCCTTGTGGAGGCAAGCAGGAGAAAGGCCTGTTCATCCACCGCCATCACACTGGAAGCTGCAGGATAACAGAATGGCTTCAAGATCCCTCGTTCCTGTGTTACTTCTCACAATATGTTGCCTAGCATCTGCAGGTAAGTTTCTCTCACTGCATAAGTGTAGCAAAATAAAGCTGTTTGCAGCAAAAATATCTTGGTTTGAGCCAAAGTTTAAATGACAGTGATCAGATTCTGGTTTACCAATCACTCTTAGAACATGCTTTTGTTGCCTGGAGGTAAACAGTCCATTTCAGGCTGAACGCATTGACTCAACTTTATTAGCTATCACTTCTTTAATTGCCTGTAAATAGCTAAAATGTTGTTTGGACAGAACTAAAGCCATCACTGTTTTTGATTTGTGGGGAGAAATGTTTGACTCATGTTGACTGAAAACAGTCTGAGCTTGTTTTAATTCCTTTCATAATTTTACAGGATATTTAAGTCTTGAACTGAAGTTTTTGATTGACTGACCTTTTCAGCAAGTTTGTCTAAAACAGTATGAACATGCGACATTCTTCTTTAGTGCAATAGCCTAAAGAATATGTTATTTCATTGTCAGAGAAGGGTAAATGTGCCAGTGGTGTAAACAGCTGGCACTACAGTAACCTCTTTGGCTTTGGCCATGTTGAATATAATTTTGAAAAATAGCATAAAGTCTATGACAATGATTATTTATTGAATGTAATGTTGTCATTATTGCCTAAACAAAATGTCTCTGGTGAGAATTTGGGCTGTGGGCATAACTGCATTGACCAGAAATGGGTGAAGTTAGAAAATGTGGATTTGGACTTGAGATGTAAGACGAGCTGTCACTGTTGTTACATTCACATTGGCTTCAAAATCCATTCGCGGTTTCTGTTGCTTAGTGACCAAAATATAAAATCCTCTGACCTAACCCCAATGGTTTGATGAAAAATCTGCATTGTTGGGCTACAATCTGGCACGAACTGCGCTCAGAATACTGTACATTCCTCCTCTGAAAAACTCTGTGATTGTGATATGTCCTAAACAGACACTGGTTTTCCAATGTATGACTTTGGATTTGAACTCACTCCAGTTTTAATCTGAAACATCCCGTGTTGTTTTTCTGTGGTAGAGAAAAAATCGTTACCCTGTAGGAGGCATTCTACACAACAAGCGCTACAAAAAAAAGTGTGGTTCACCTTTTTCATGCATTCAGTCGGATTCCTGTCAAATGTTATTATTTCAAAAGTCCCTCTCTATCCTCTGAAGGTTTGAACCGCACTCCAGAGAGTTGACTTTTACTCAGACAATAGCAGCGTAGTCAGTATGTTCTGTGGGTAGAGCAAACATCATTTCTCCCACAATACCAGGATCTCCAATACAATGAAGTCGCATATTTCCTCTAAAATTCTTCCTCATACCACAAGAAGCATTGTTGTACTGTGTCACAAGGGACATATATTTACAGTTAGACGACCAAATGCCCTTTCCTCCCAAGTGCACTGGCAGAAAGTGTGTTTTGTGATCCATGGTCTTCAGATGCGTTGAGTTAGCCAAACCCCTTACGAATTGAACACATTTTGACAAAATGTTTTAATTTTCACCAAATTATCCTCTGTATACATCACCAATATGGCCATTTTTTTTTTTTTTTTTTACCTTTCTCTCTTTTAGTCTGTCAGTTTCGATCGTCTTGCAGCATCTGTGTAAACAGTCACATCTGCCCCTTAAAACTTGTCAGGAGAGCTCTTACGTAATGTTTAGACCTTTTTTTTTTTTTTTTTTACCTTTCTCTCTTTTAGTCTGTCAGTTTCGATCGTCTTGCAGCATCTGTGTAAACAGTCACATCTGCCCCTTAAAACTTGTCAGGAGAGCTCTTACGTAATGTTTAGATTAGTCTGCAATGAGTCTTCTCTCTGTGTAATGCAATCCAGGCTCTGGGCCTCCTCCCATAACTCTTAAAAAGTCAGACTAAGAGCACCTTGACGTCCATATTTCAAGCCTTTGCTCTGCTGCCTCACTCTCCGAGTTTCTGGTGTTTTATAAACCCCCCACCCCCCATCCCTTCATATCCTTACTACAATCTTGTGGTCATCTCTCACCATCTTGCCAGAATGGGTATTTTATGAAGGACACTGTATATTGCAGCCCATCGGGCTGACTGTGGGTTTTGAAGGAGCCATGCCAGATATTAATTTGAGGCACTTGCCAGAAACAGCTCCGGCAGGATGCTGGTCATACTGGAGGCATAACGCCGGGCTGGTTGCTGAAAAACACACCAGTGTTATTGAGTACATTAGAACATTTGCCTCCTCTTATAGACTTTCCCTCTTTTAGTGATATGGCAGCTTGATGAATGATGTAGCAATCAGAGGAACTCTGTCTGCAGCTATTCATTGTAGAAGCAGTCTTGCACTGGAATTGTGGAACTAAACAATAGCTGGAAAAAGGAGTTCAATGGTGCTCATATTGACAAACCATATGTTTAACTTAAGGATTTTTAACCGCTCCTTTTACAGTAAACAACTTTCTCTCTGTCTGCATTTTTCCGTAATATTGGCAGACAATAGTCAACGTGATGCCAAAAGTGGTCTTATTTATTTATTTTTCCTCCCATAGTGGAGCGAAATGTCCCTCTCTATACCCACAACTCTTTCTTAGGGCCAGTCAGAGGGGAGACTGCCAAAAGGCATTGTGCAACCGCTGTAATCTGAGAGGTGGGAGAGCCAGGGGGAGGAGAGAGGCAGGCGCGGGCGTGGGGCGTCTGGTCCAAATCGACACACTCCACACACGTACGACGTGCCAAACCGACAAAGTCCCTTCCAGCACGCTAAACCAGATGTTGCTTCATGAGAGGAGCTGGAGCGGTGCGGCACAAAGGCCGTGCGCTGCCAGGCAGAGTGGTTGGGATGTTTACATAGCAACAGGAGTTCTGAGCGTGTCTAATTACAGGTCTGCTCTCCCCCGCGATGATGCCTTTATCTTAACAGCCATTCTGCCTCTGACTGTTTATTTCGCTTACTTTATTAAATGGAGGTCGCCCTGGAATTACCCGCTTTAATTAAAAGCAGTGTATAAATTGAATTATGGAGTATTTACAAACTGTTTTATTTCATTTCACCTGCTCTTTTTTTTGTTTTCCACTCACTCACACACACACACACACACACGCACACATACACACACTCGAATAAGCTTCAGCAGACAGGTCTCATATCTCACATCCAGGTCCATCGTTCCATGTCAGAGTGACGCTTACGCAAATCAGCTGGAGTAAACCAAATCCAGCCCCTTTTCTTCTCTATTGCTCCATAGTTCCAGTAAGAAGGCGTATAAATAATTTTCCTCCGAGCCAGTAATGAGAGACAGCTGGGGTGATTGTGCGTTTTCCATTGTGTTTCACTGCCCTGTAAAAAAAAAAAAAAAAAAAACAACGGAAAAGACATCGGAGCAGAGTGAGTGGTGCAGAGTGTGACTTCATTGAAGAAAGAGAGAGTAATAGTAAAACAACTGGTCTCCCTCTGTTCAGTTAACCTTTGAGAATGTTGTGATGTCAGCTTTTAATGCTTGAGTTTTATACAACCAGTGTGAGGGTGCACTGCAAAAGCTCTAGTTGCCTAATCCTTTTGCAAGTCAACTTTTGAGTGCATGACTTTATCGCTCCATCCTCATATGGGATGTTACGTGACAGCTTCCAGGTGGTGTCTTTCATCAGGCCAGACCCTCGCGGGGCCTCACCTTCCGCACTCTGTTTCCACCAGATGAGCCACGCTGAAAGGCTGTGTCCTAATTTTATCTCAGTGTCTGTCCAAAAAAAAAACGCGGCGGGGCCTCTCTCTGAGCCTTCGATCACAAACACACAATATTTGTCTCACAAAGTTTGATTTCAGATATGAAATAAAGACACTGTAGCAGTTAGAGAGCCATAGGTGCAGTGATCCTTAACAACAGTGGCTTTTTAAGGGGCGTAATGACATCGAGGCAGCAGCATGTTGGTGTGTCACTGAAAGTTCCCAGTTTGTATCCCAGTTAAGCCAGAGGTCTTTCTGGTGGATTGGAGACTCTTGATTGACCAGTTTGAATGCGAGTGGTAATGGATGTTTGCCCCGTGATGGAATGGCGACCAGTCCAGGATGTACTTCCCCTCTTGCCAAAAGTTAGCCGAGCTCGCTCCAGCTCTCTTCCCCAGTGACCCTCAAATGATAACGCTTTATAGATAATGGATGGATCAGTTTACTTTCTCTTGGTTAACTCCCTGGCAACATTCTTGGTATGTACTTAGTTCATACACAAGGCATTGTAGCCATTAACAGGTCATTCTTCTTCATTACCCTCTCTACCCTGAAGAAGCCCGGTGGAATGTAGCCCTGTTTCAGCCTGTGTGAAAGTGCTGTCTTCCTTGCCCTTTCTCACCTTTCTGGCCCCCTCTCACTGGGCTCACACACTGGCACAAAGGCCAGGCATTGTTTCACTCTTCGCTTTCTGTGGATGGCAACCTGCTGCTTCTCAGAGGCCCCCGATATCGCATCTGAGTGATGAGGAACAAAGGCATCGTTGTGGATTGTCGTTCGATTGATGTGGAACAAAGAATGTACTTGGTGTTGCTGATTTAGCAAAGTCCTCTGCTCGTGCTGAAGTGTTTGTATGATGAATATTTACTTCCCTAAATAATTTAATTTAATCAATGGAAATCTAAATACTCTAATAAACACTGATGCTGGACCAGTTGTTCAGTTGGTCTCATCCATCCACTGCTTTCAGGTTACACACACTCGTCCAGTTCTTGTTACCTGACGGCGCTGACGTTTGTCTTATTAATAATATAGGTCCAGACAGCACATGTCAGCACCCATCAGTAAAGACATATATTGGTAGCACATTACTAAAGTCTTTATTCATATACATACACTCTCGGCCTCTCCCAGTGGTGTCACTTTACACAGTGGCTCCTGTGTTCCTCGGAGAATTAGACTTGTCATCCACCTCTTCAAAGCCCTTTGATTTACTCCGTGTCGGCTTTAAAAGGTAGAGAGGAATGTGGCCACTTCATCTTGTCTGCTCGCCTGTAGGTTTATCTGCTGCGCATAATTAGTTTAGATTTCTTTTACCACTAATGTTGATGGTTACCTTAGGTTACCTATAGGTTATCTATTCTGGAAAGATCTTTAGCCTTTTCCCTTGACTGGTTCCCCTTTGGTTTCCTTTATGATCTGTCTTTACTGTTGCTGAAGCTTTTACATCTGTAAATCTTTGTCCATCCACCTGTTATCATACTTACTGCATTTGCATCACATCTCCCGCACAAATAAAACGCAATCCACTGTAACAGCCGACAAGCCCACAGTTGATGGATCTACCAACAAAGTGTTTGGGTGAATAACGGACAGGTTTGCAGGATATCAGACTTACAATTTTAACACGTTGATGGGGAAAGTTTATGACTTCCCTGATGGAGTCCGGGCTCACCCCTGCCCTCCTCCCTTCATCCCATTCCAGCTTCCTCCTCTCATGCTTCCAATTTTACAGTCCAGAGATAAATCCTTTTCATAGGCCCAGCCAATGAAGTGAACTTATACTACCCTTATGAAGGGCTTTGCTCACTTCCTGTAGTAGTGGCTTCAGGTTCAGGGGTGAGTGGGCTGTGCTAATGTCAACACAGCAGAACTAGTTATTCTTTGGTCCAAAGCCCCTTAGGAAAACAAGACCGGGCAGAATATTACGTTCCCTAAACTGGTCTGCATGGTTTTTGGTTCATGGGAATCGTGCCCTGCAGAAAAAAAAAGAAAAGTCCAGAGGATTCATGTAATCCTGTGCTTCATATGGGAACCGGGATAATGATAAGATATGGAGCAGATTTTCGAAACAAAGAGGCCCTTTCTCCTACTTTCTGTTTGTTGTAATTAAATTGGCCTTATTATATCTTTGCATTATTGAAGAAGTATATTCCATATACATTAACTTTGGTTATTGTCTTCCTGTGCCTGGCTGTTTTTCTCACACGTGGAATTATGGCATTTGGTTTTACCAGGCGTGTGTTGACTTTAGTGAAGTTATCTTTACTGTTCTGACTGAAGAAACACAATCGGCCTGCTTGCTGCAGCACACTGGGAAACTTGACATGTGAGGATGTGTACACGCACACACACGGAGGGAAGGTTCTGTTTGTTTATCTTCGGAAATGGCTTTGTGGGAATATCAGATTTGTCCCTAACTGGCACATAGACTTGCATCACTTCCTCTACCCAACTCTTGGCTCAGTGCCCCGATGTGGAGAACAACAAAGTACATTCTCTGGAAACAGATCGCATTTATCTCTTGTAGGGTCCTGAGATAGGAGAGGGACTGTATTGACAAATGCACCACGCAGGGAGGGTTCGGCATTTGTTCTCTTTCAAAACGAAACTCAACAATAAACACACCATCCACTTTTCAGGCTTGTTTCCTGAACATTTACCCTTTATTCAGTACTAAAAACTACACTACTGCATGTGCATATGTACTTCATTCCTTCCTCAATGTTTATTTCATCCTAAAAGTACAACCACACACAAGTAGTCTGCATCATGTCAATTTACAAGCTGATTTCTTTCTACTGCTGAAATATGACGTGGCTCTATTCTGAGAGGTGTGAATAGGAAAAGCGTGACTTTTGATCAGCTTCATTTTATTGCCCATGTCTGGAGTGAATGTGTGTTGGATTTAACAGGATTAAATATCGGTGCTTTATATCCCAGTGGAGGTCACAGTCTCCAAGTAGATCGCCAAAGACTGTGAGTAGTGTCTGATGACATCACTGCCTGGACTTCACTCTGTTTAATTACATCAAAAGTGAGTATTTATTCTCCAGTCTCTCCCTCTTTGATTTCCATTTACTTCCTAACTTACCCCGACACTTGTTTTATTGAACACTGACTATACTTTTAGATATTCACCAAATGCAAGCTATATTTTTATTATGTTAACCACTTAGTATCTCAGGCAAAAAAAAAATCCAGCTTGAGTCATTTCAACCTCTGGAAATGCTCAGTGAAAGTTCATGATCTGAATGATTTGTTTTTTCCACCTTGTAGGTTTCCTCAGTTGTCTCACTTTCACAAGTAAAACCACAGCGCCTTACGCTGTCACATGTGGTTATATCCACCTACAACATTTGTGGTCGTTGTCAGTCCTGATGGCGTTTTTTTTGAAGGCTTCACTTTTAACAGTTAGTTGACATTAAAACACAACAGACTGATGGCAGGTCACACGGTGGCACCCTGTCTGGTTCAGATCACTTTGTTTGCACGTGTCAGATCTTCCCCTACATTAAACAATGCCAGGAAACATCTAAATGTGAGCATATTGGTTCTCCATGAGGCTTTTAAAAGTTCAAATACTAAACAAAAATAGACACAGTTTGACCAGAGGGAGTGATGTGGGTGGTGATGGAGATGGAGATATTGATGCTAAGTCTTCTAGGCTGGAGCAGGACTTGGTTTTCCTGTTAGCTTTTGATGCTGATGCCTCATCTGCTGTTGATTTAACCTAACACAGACAGTCCAACGAGACGGAGACATGATTAATTCAGGATTTAAGACGTTCTACTTCGGCTCTAGGTCAGTTTGATTGAGATTGATAGGATCATTTAACGTACATTATCTCAGGTATCAGGGTCAGAGCTTCGGGAAATGAATCATTCAACCACTATTCCTGTATTTTCAAAAATAATAGTGATTTAATTTGGTGTGGTTTGGAGTTAAAGATATTATTCCTTAGCTTTCAACGGTGTAGTTGTATAATTTTGTACTTTGGTACAAAATTACAGTTGTAAAATACAAAGAGCATTGAAGGATCCAACTTGTTTATTTGGGGCATTCTTTATTGTAGGATTGGTAGTTTGAGTTACACTTTCAACTGCTGCCATCTTTTTACACAGTTGTGTCTCTGAAGACTTAGATAATAAATGTTAGAGATTACTGTTACAGCTGGACAACCAGATTTACCGTCAGGTTGCGCTGTATATGTCGAGTTAAGGAGGTATTTGTGGTGCAGTCTGCAGAGTGTCTGGTAGGCTCGAGCAAGACTTGTTTTTCTGGCAGTGTGAACAACAGTTTCTCTCATTCCTCTGCTGTGGGTGTTTGGCCTGGCCAGCTATAAGGCACGAGTGGCAGCTGGACAGGACATAGTCTGTGCTCCTTCGATGACCAAGGGAAGAGAAAAGGTGGTTCAAGTGGAGAGTAGGCAGAAGCCGGGAGAAAAACAGACAGACAAGGTGACAGAAGATACAAAGCTGTGGCAGGGCCAACAGATGTGAGCTTTATTTCCTCCATAACTTTTTTTTTTCTCTCCATGGAGGTTGTACGATAATGGCAATGGCATATGTGATGGATTAGAACTCAGCTGGTTTCAACTTGGTAGAATAACTGAGTGAGTAGGGGAAGCCATCATCTGTTGACTTTTATCTCCATTTGAAAGTTTTTTTTTCTTTTGCTGCTCTGTAGTTGTAATACATTTGTTTCTGTATAACTCATTATTGACACATTTGCAATTAGTTTTTTGTGTTTGTTGAAGTAATGAAATTATTTATATTCAAAATGAACATTTGTGCTTTTTTATCTGCTTCATATTTTGAGATAACAAAATACACCCAGCATTGTTTTCTGTGTCAAAAAAGAAAAAAAGGGAATAAAACCAACCTAGCACACACACATATATGATAGGCCTATAAAATTAAGTGAACATTTGCCAGGCTCTGATCTTGCCATCAACAAGATGAAAGGTCACAAGGTCACACAGATAGTTCTGATCCATCCTTTGGGGGACATAAATTAAAAATTCCACATAAATCTGGGTTGAATCTGGTGAGATTTGTTGCAAAGTACACAGACTAATTACAGATTAATGTTGCTTCTCACAGGCTTGGCAAAAATGAAACTCTGAATGTTCTTTTTATATCAGTGAGGTCATTTTTTTTCTTTTTCCTTTTCAGTTGGATTTTTAAGCTATTAGAAAATCAGATCACTGCCCAACAAGTCCTGTAATCTTTTGGCAGTCTCCCAGAGAGAGCTGCGTTTTTCATTGTTTGTCTGGCAGTTGTTTGTTATTCTCCATGTGTGAGGGGGGAAAAAGTGAGCCGTCGTGCCCTCAGACCTGTTTGTGGGAGTGAGGCATGATGACATGGTTCGAGAGGGAATAGGCTTCAGCCCTGTGGGAGGAAGAGGGAGTAGGAGAGAGGCGGGGGCTGAAGTACTGATGCTCCACAGGTTTTTGCTATTAAACCCTATAGCAAGACCTGGCCATGTTTTAATATATGTTTGCTTCCAATAAGAAGTTCAGAGCTAATCTCTGCATGCTCGCGGGGAAGTGAAGAGAAAGGAGAGGCGATGCAGAGTCCTGGTTTAGACATCTATGAAGAGCTCAAGAGACAAATCGGGCAACAACAAGGCATCTGTGTTGCTCTCGTGACAAGGAGAGGGGAGCTATGCCATGATCTCTGGCTTTATGCTCATCCAACATATGGTTGTTGGCCAGCACGAAAAGGGAAAACAATAGCTATTTGTTCAGAGAATAAAAAAAAAAAAAAAAATTGGAAAATAACAAATAACTTTCCCCCCCGGTTGTACCCCACTGCAGAGGCACTGGACCCTGTTAGGGAGAATTTAGCATTGTTATCGAACTCTCTTTCAGTCCTACTGTAATTATTTCCAAATGTTCAATGTGAATACAATTAGCACTCTTTTGCATCTTCAGTGTGACGTGATGTGTGTGAGTGGGCCTAGGCTGGTATGAGGGTACTGGGTAAAACAAAAGGTCTGGCCCAGATTTAAAAAAGTCAGCTCCAGTTGCTGTCGAATAATACGTGATTTGGAATGGGAAAGAGCTGTTAGGTACCTCACTCCAAACTCACCACAGAATGTTTTGTGCCACCCTAACATCTTCTGAGAATTGGACATTTCCTGGCTGTTAGAGATATCTGTTAATTAACAGTGAATGATGCAGACACAGGGACGTAATTATACCTATCATCATCATCAGGTTGTTTCAAAAAAGCACTGAATAAAGAAGAATAAAATGGCATTTATTGTCATTGCAGTCGGGGGGCACAACGAAATTGAGGGTGCTCCCATAGAGCCACCGTTCATCGCAGAAAATAGTTTCAAAAGATAAAAACAGAAACAACACAAGGGACAAAAAAGGAAACAGGAGTAAGACAAATATTAAAAGAGGTGTGCCATAAACTATGGCAATGTAAAGTTGAACTGTGGCAAATAGTGAAATATATGTGTTTATACTTATTTATATATATTTATATTTCTTCACTGCAGGTCCTTTGTCCCGCAGCCCATGTGAGCTGCTGCCAGTAGGGATGGCACACCCGGTGCAAGCCATGTTGAAGAGCTTCACTGCCCTGTCAGGCTGTGCAAGTAGGGGCACCACCAGCCTCCCTCAGGAGGTCCACATCATCAACCTGAGAGGACACGCTCCGGAGGGACCAGACAACACCCTGGCAGAAGTGAGTCATCCCTTGTGAAACTACACTGTTCTATTTAGAACAGCAGAGAATCAAGGAATCTCTGAATCTAGATTTACTCACACTAAATTAAATATTTATCTAGCTCCATAGGCAGAGAGTTATAGAGTTTTCAATATGTGATAGTCTGCCTTCTTTGCCATCTCATCCACAAGTCACTGTTTTCTGCCAGCCTGATGAAGAGTGTAAGATCTGTAGCACTCGATGTTTCCACTGCCTTTGTTCGCTTTAATCAGTGACTGATAAAGGCCCACAGTCTCTTTCCGTTTTAGCTGAGAGGAAGCATCTTGGCCAGAGCGAGGGAGTAAAGGCCTCGTCACACTGAAGCTTCTTAACGTGTCCACACAAGTGCTGTTTGCATGTGGCTGCAGAACAAAGGATCTGGAGCGATAAAAAACATGTTCGGAGCAGAGTCCTGCACCAACTGAAGTACCTGCGAACAGTGATCTAGCTAAACACATATATGAATATGTTCTTAGTGGCTAGGCTTCTTGTTAAAAAAGTACCAAAATATTGTCGCCTTGGTCATCAGCAAGCTAGGCATGTCTTTGTAGAAGAACCTTGTGCAGGTGCTGTGACAGCTGATTGATATTTTTACACAAACTCAAACTCAACTAAATAAGGGCACAAGGAGGTCCTAATCCATTTTAAGTGAGTTACTGTACTTGTAGAATGTATTTTAAATTCCTTTTAACAGGACGGGGCATGGGTCATATGATAATGGGCCGGCAGCTTGAATTTGACTTGGAGATAATAGCTGGTCGAGTACACAGCTGAGTGCTGGTGGATGGAGGTGGCTAAAATGAATGTGCAGGACGGGTCAGGACTAGTCAGTCATTATGTATTTCGGAGCTTCTTTCTATTTTCTACTCCCCTCTGGCACTTTTCATGCCTTCACATCTGTTTTGGGGTTGTCCATTAAACGGACTATATCCCATTCCAGTGATCGCATTATCTGAGGAATGCAATATCTCATATTGATGTCACCATGATTCATTCAGTTTTCGCTACAACTTTTGGACTTTTAACACTCATTGAAAATCTTGACAACATATTACAAAAGCCTTGAAAGACATGCAATCCGTAGCGTCACTCGTTGGCTTAGGCGTAGAACTAAGGGGTGGCAATGATCCTAGTTTTCACCATTTCAGTCAAAGACTGAAATAAATTAAGGTAAAGAATGTTTTAAACAAACTCATGAATGAGAATCTGAGTTGACAGACTATTTAGAAGACATATTGCATTGCTGTCTCTTCTCTTGAGCGGTCTACAAATCATCAGCTCCTCTGTGTAGTGGCCTGTTCTCAGACAGACAGGAGGTGAGTTGATAGTTCACAATGCTTCACAGCTAATAAGCTATAATAGCTTCATCCATTTTGAGCTATAGAGCCCTGAGTTGCCTCAGTCTCACTGTCAGCATGGCAAATTGTTGATCTAAAGCAAAGCATTTTGTTTCAGTGTTTAAGAAAGATTAGCTGATTGTGAAAAGTTTATTTTTTTATTTTTATTTTTTTTTTTTTACAAATGTACTTAGTGACTTTGATGGTGACAACTTTATGAAAATTAACAGATTTTTCTTCAAAATATTGTAATTCTAAAACCCTGGAGTCCTGTCCTTATATCACCATTGGATGTCAGTCTTGTTGGAAACTGGAGACAAGGTTCAATAAAATAAATTTCCTGCTTAATTTAAGGCTTACCGAACCAGACCTTTTAGATCGTGGGAAAATAAGTCAGTAAGAAGTAATTAAAATGTTTAGAACTTCTCACTTGTTCTTATTTTAAGAAGTTGAATTGAACTGTTGAATGCACTCTTTCAAACTGTCAACATATTCATGTTCCAAAGCTCTCAGCCAGTTTTTTAAAAACCACTCCCTGTCTTCAGGTGTTCCACCTCATGTCTCGTGGCTTGACTCCTCAGAGTTCGCCATAGTTTGAGGATGAATCACAGGCCCACGGCCTTGGAAAACGCTGTGTCTTAATTTTTTAAACTGTCCCAATTTCCCATCCCCCCTCAGTCACAGCAATGTGAAAAGCTGCATGTATAGACTTGCGATTGCACATTTTGCTGCTGATGTCGGCTCAAACACTGCCAGGACCAAATACGGCATATCCACTGACATAGTATGTAAATGTGCAGCATCAGCAGGTAAACGGAGAAATGCACTCAGTGGCTGTGCTTGTGCTAGATGTTTACATTCCTGATATCACAACAAGGGAAGAATTAGTCTTTGGTTACTTGACAGCAATGTAGCTGCAGTCTGAAGCAATAGTAGAGCTTTTTGGATGTGTCTGATTTTTTTCGTTGCTTTCAGTGTTTGATATTTTGTCAGTTGTACGTTGTGTCAGCATTGACATTGCAAAGGGAGCATTTATAAAGGACTTTTCCCTTCGTGATTAACTACCAAAGTTTATTTTTATTAGTAATCCCAAACAAAAACAGTGTAACCGAGCTGACAAATTGCCCAATAGATATTTATTCAATGAAAGTTGCGGTCTGTGGTCTGATTCCGTCACATCAAAACATTTTTATTGCAAGGATTTGAGGTGGTGTACCTATCATCCCTTAAATCAAAACACATGCTGCTCTGAGTGCGTGGTACTCCTGCAGAATACTAGAGCGTCCCTTGCCCTGTTTCATCTCGCTGCAGATATCCCTACGTCAAGGTGGATTACGATTCGACGCAGAGCGATATTAACACAAAGCAAACCAAAGAGGGTTTTGTCTACACCTGCTTACAGATAAGATTGTCAGTCTCATGCATTCCAAACATTCAGGTATTTCTAAGATCCGCTGTCTGAGTTTCCTTTTATGGGACAGATCGCTGAGTTTAAGTTAACGTTTGACTGTCAGCTGTAAAGATTTTTGACCTAAACACCAAAGATTGTTCTTTCTGAACTTGTGTAGAAAATCATATCCGTGTCTTTGCTGTTGTTGAAGCTGTCCAGGCCCATGAGACTGGTTGACTAAATCTTGTTTTTACTTGTTCTCAGGAGAGCCTTCTGTTGGTAGTGATGAACCAAATAATGGGCCATAGAAACAGTTCACTGACAAAGGAAAACTGATTTTCACGCTTTAACTGGCTATTTCATCCAAAGTCAATATTGTGGGTCTTCTACATTGTTTATACATGAGGATTTATAACAGAAAGGTAAGTGCAACAGTGAGGAAAGCTTTCTTCTGACTTTGCCACAGTTTAAGAAGCTTAGGACTTTCTGTTTTTTCAGTGTAAAACAACAGAACTAGAGACAGACTGAGTCATTGGTTTGCCAATAATACGGGCCAATATGTGTCTATATGCTGAAGTAAACCTGACAGCTGGTATGAAAACTTTTTTCCAACAGTCTAAGTGATACAAAAACAAAGTACGTTTGTGTTTGTATTTTACATAAGAAATGGAGTTCGACATTTATCTTTTATCATAAAGTTAACTATTAAACTGTATGTGTCATAGGTGTTTGATAACACAATTTATACAAACTGTATATCTATATTTACATATTTTGTCTATACTGATTGCATCTCACTTCTTTATATTGGCATAGACCTTTAATTCTAAAAACACCAAAATTGCTTTGATTTATAAAAACCTGTAGTTTGCGTTTTTGAGTAGTTGAGTGACTCATAGGTAAACCCTCACCTGGGTCAACTAAGGATTTATGCAGAGGAGGCACAGTCCAGCTGTTTGTTCCGATGCTTACAGCCTTGGCTGCAGAGGGTCACTGTCTGGAGATTAGGTGGCCCTGCATTAGCTCACGGTGTGAGCAGAGGTTTCTGGTTGTGGTTAGACAAGATCAACCACAGGACACTCAGCCACTCTGCCCACTTACGCCCCAGTCGCTGATGACTTTTCCACCTGAGACGTGGACACAGATTGACCTGTTCAGACACATGCAGCCTCCTCCAAGTGCTTAGCCTTCACCGAGACTGCGTTGGAGGGCACGTGGTGCGTCAGACGTTCTCACTGACAGTAAGCCCCTGTTCTTTCATGGCAGGATGAGGTGATAATCCAGTGGAAAAAGGAATTGTAGCTCGAATGAAAGTTATTTAAGACGTCAAAGATCTTTGCCAGATTGAGGTAATAAGAAAAAAAAAAAGCTCATCTATGGGTCGATGGACAAAAGCTTTCCCTCGTCTAATCCTTAGATTAAAACGATTAAGGCAAATGGATCTGATTCATTTCACCAGTAACCTCCTCTGCAGAAATAACTTTTAATTTAAAACTATTCATTTTCAGTTGACAGCACCTCCTTAATTCTAACGTTTGAGTCCATTTTCGTCTTTTGATTCAACAGCATGTGTATGGATTTCACTCACAGTAATGGGTCTTTTCCCCTGTTTGCTTTGGCGCATTTATCCTTTGCTTATTTTCTAAGTCAGCAGCGTGGTGCCTGGTCAGTCTGTGATTATGTAGATTTCCCCCTGACTTCTCCTCCTCACCTCTGCTGATGGGGAGGAAGTGGTGTCTGGGCCACTGAACAGACTGTATATGGGTGTTCTGAACCAAGGCCTGAGCCTTGGCTCCCTGGGACGCGGGGCTGCTGGAGAACACGTCGTGCCCAAGTGACTTCTTGCAGCATTTCTGCAGCCTCGACCCTGCAGAGGCATAAATCTGCGACTTCCCAGGGTGTGCGTGGACTAATATGGATAAGGGGGATCACACGGTCCGATTCAGACACATTTATCTGCGCAAATGGTGCAGCTGCGACGTGTGAGGCCTGCTTCACATCTCTTTCACTTCCACATGTGAAAGTGGCGGCTCGCAGTTTGTCCATATTTTCAGTGAAGACGTGAGAGCAATGAATTGTTTCCGGCCCGCACCAGTGAACCCATTCTGTACGGGTATTAACTGAGGGGTATGAACTGTTACCCGCAGAAAGAAACCCACAGCTGGACCTGACTCAGAATACACAGTTTGGCTCGTGGCCAATCACCGCACCAAACGCTGTGTTATTAAGTGCAACAGAACACCTCAGGAGTGACTGTGCATGGCATTTACACGGCTCACAGTCACCATGGAATAGCAGGCCAGGAGGAAAGAGTATGATAATCACTCATTCAAGAAGCTAGAAGTGCCATTATAGTTTATATTTCTGCTCAGGTGATGGTACAGCATCTTCTGAGCACAAATATCTGTGTTTGATTCCAAGACAAATTAATTCAAATGAAAGAATACATACAAAACATTTCCTTTCATTTTTGCTCTTGATGAATCCACAGTGTGAATCACTTTTAAATAAAGGTGCTGCCGATTGAAATTAACAGCTGTTAGTTTCAACAAGAAAATCTATTAATTGTTCAGACCAGACTTGTTGCTTCACAAAAGCTTGAAGCGCTTAACGTGCAGCTGCCTAACAACTGGTCCAGAATGCAATCACTCAGAAATTTCCAGCAGTGAGCAGCTAATTAGTTTCACATTGTTGCTCTAGTGAATCATAATACAATTTGAAACGTGTATCATTATTTGTCATTGTCATGATAGATTCAGTCTCACATTAGTACAACCTTTACCGTATGCTGGACACTTCCTTTTGGAAAAATTCAATGTCTTATCTTCATTTTCAAAAACTGCCCACAGTCTATTAACACTTCATTAGATGTCATTATTTCACAGTTTTACAAATATTCGCCGTCTAATCATGTTTGAATACGTTTTGAAGAAGAGGTCAGTTGTTTTACCTCTTTGGTCCTTTTGTCTTTGGTCTTTCTTTCTTTAAAAAAATCAGGCTCTGGCTTTTCACTTAACATTGCTTTCAGACAGTGGGCTGTGTGTTTCATTGATTCCTGACTTCTCCATAAATGACCAGTATGGACAATAGCTCACCTTGACGGTAAGTTTTGTTATTCACATTTGTCTAAAATGTGATGGATTCTTCAGCTACAACTGTCTCGATCAAGGCAGAAGAAGCATATTGTGGTTTTTTTATCTATTATGTGTGGGCCACTGACGAGAAACAGACCCGATTGGAAAAGCAGTAACCTCGGATTTGTCTAGAAAATGTTCTATTGGCTGAGCTCTCTCGTCGTAATGAAGCCTGCAGTGCCAGGTGTGTTTCAGAAGTCAGTGATTTCCTCTAATAATGGCAGAACAATTTTTACATTTTCTCAAAATTCAATTATGCTGTATAAAGAAGATCTAATCTTGTAGAGTGAGAAAACAAATGAGAGTTACATTCAGTTGAACTGGGCTGCAGAATTTGCTTGAGTTTCATTCAAACTTTAAACCTCTTGGGATTCCGAGGCAAATTATCTTTTTGCAGGTTGACTATTGACCTGGAGGTGTTGGTGTTCTGCCAGTCAAGCTCTATCAAAACAATGACCTCATCCTGGTGTGTTCTTTTCTGTTCCCCTTGCTTGGGTTCAACAGTGTAGGTATCAAGTTTGAACACTTTTCCACATGTTCCTCTGCGTCACATTCTAAAAGTGGCCTTTTGCACCCTGATAACAACAACCCTCCTTGACGAGGAGCTTGGCATTTCTGCAGACGCCTTGTTCCCAAGTTGCTTCAGATCCGAGAGCAAAATAAGCAACTCAAAAGAGGAGGCCTGTCTTGGCAGTCGGTTGATAGGGTGGAAAATAATCAAAAGTGGGCCGGTGATATCACGACACGGCCATCTTTCCCCTAATCAGTTTACCAGAGGCTAACATCAAACACAGCCACTGGCTCTGGATCAGGCTGAGGCAGAGCACAGGAGTGTTTTATCAGCTGGAATTCGCAGATATCTTTCGACTGTGCGAGTGACAAGGTGGAGGGGCTCACCAGGCACAAACAGTTGGCCAGAGATATGAGTTAAGCTTGTGCGCAGGACAAACTGCACACTAGGGCTGAATTCTCTCCCAGGAATTTTCCTGATGTAAGTGTATTTTATCATGAAGGCGGAGGGTTGATAGGCGTTGAACCTAAATCTGAATTCTCTCTCTTTTCTGACTGTTAAAAGGGAATATAAACTATAAGGATACTATAGGAAGCGTGCTTACTTCTAACATTTAAAAAGAGCCTTAGACTAGTTTTAGACCTTTTTTGTGGAAACGCCATCTGTACTTAACTCCTCTGGGTGGAGGCCTCCCTTGGCAGCCGCTAACTGAAATCCGAGCCAGCACTGCTAGAACACTGTTTAGCCCACATATGCATTTTCCCAAGTTTTCAGGGAGTTGACATATTGTTTGTTATGCATTTTTTACTTTCTGAAAAATTCAACATACGTTACTAGTACTACTAAATGGGAGTCATGACTGCTAGCAAAGGTGACAGAATGATAGCCACCTGGTGGTCACCATCTTACAATACTCACTAAAAATGCCGAAAATGTTGTATATGTATTTGAGCAGGGAACAGTTTTGCTCAAAGCTTTAGAGCTAAGCATAAACAGGGAATGACTTGAATGTAAACATAGCCTAATCAGGAATTTTGCATGTGTGTGGGACATTTAATTGCTTTATCTCTGTGTGCCGTCCTGACCTCGGCCTCAGTGCTGTTTTTTTTTTTTCCTTCTTTTTCTTTCTGCCAATCTGCCATATCATTCAGAGATTACTATCCAGAGGCCCTGTCCCACTGTGATGTCTTTTCAGGCTGTTTTCTTGCAGCATTGAGCTGGAGCGCAGGTCGATTACCATCAGAGTTCAGGCAGCATGCCCATACATCAAATATGTGGGTGGCACTGATAAGAGCCTTCAACAGGTTTCTGCCTCCCCTCTGCCGCTGAGCTGCTTTGGCCCTGCTCTCCTGCTCTTTTACACTTTCAGTGATCCAGAAAGGACCAAGATCCAGACAGACAAGACACACGCACATAGACACCCATCAGATAACAGTGTATGATTGGTCCCAGGCTGTGTGAACATGGCGTTCTCAGCCAGCATTCTTTGTTTTCAGATGCTGAGGAACTGCATCAGTTTGTCTGCCATGCACCACGATGTGCATAATTTCCCATCAGTCTTTGTCTAATTAAAGGATGTTTTGGGTTTCTCTGGATTGCCAGGGATCATCAGGCACCTCATTAGCTCTGTCAATAAAGGAAACTCCCTTTTCCTGCAAGAACACAGAGTCGCGCTGATATTGAGCGTGTGTGGTGCTTACACCCCGGTCACAGTATTCGTCTATGAAGCATCACATCACAGTGTTTATGGGCGTCACCCATTACAAATACAGCATCACAGTCATTTAAATCTAAATCCAACTGTGTGGCTGTGTTCTTCAGTAAAGGCTTGTGAGTGATTTGTAGGTTTGCACTCCAGTTTGTTGCTGGAGCCGATTTAAAGCTTCAGGTTGAAATATTTTTTTACATTTCCACTGTTTACACTTGCTACTGCCACTAATGGTATGCTCTGTGACGGGCATAACTTATCCCGCTACAGCTGTCGTCCCTTGTGTGGGGTTTAATTTCAGTAATGTGATAGGTCTAGACGAGCCTCCATCCCAGGCTGCTGGCAAATGTGCTCCTTAACTGTAATGTACACTAGTCCCCAAATCCCTGTGCCAGCCTCCTGATAATCAATCAGGCGTGGCCTCCCATCCCCAGTAGACTCCCTCTCTCTGGGTACTTTGATGCCCGGTGCCTCTGCACCTCTTCTGTCCACACCCTGAGTCTGTGACAGTCTCTGCTGCTGGTCCCACAGAACCTGATGGAGGCAGCTCCATGGACAGAGACACCCATCAGCTGCTATTGACTCTGCTTCACTGCTTATATTGTGCAATCCAGACCTGGTTTATTACCGATAACCGTGCAAAATCACCACACTTTCCCCTTTTTTCGCCCCTCTGCTCCTCCTGGCACTTCCTTCCCCCTCCTCCCCCCTCCTCTTCCTCTCTGTTTATGTGTGTGTGTTTGCAGGTGACTCATGTCTTCTGGAAATGTTTCTGTCTGGTTTTAAAATTCTTCATCTTTTACAACTCTCTCCCTCACTCTCATTCTTTTTTTCTTCTCTTCTGCCTCTCTCTTCCATCTCTCAAAGCCAGGGCGTCAAAGCCAAGCCAGGTATGACTATATCTTGGTTGTTGTTATTCTCAGTGGAGCAATGCAATGTGTTTTTTCCAGAGACTGGACAAAGAAGGAGGGGGCGAGCAAAAGAACAAAAAAGAAAAGAGGCTTGGATGGGTTCGTTAGGATCGCCATCCAGTTTGCCTCACAGATAACTGTTCAGTAATTTCTTCCACTTCCATGTCTCTGAGGGACATTTTAATGATTTTAGCACTTTATGGAGCGGAACACTAATCACTCTCTTTTGTCTCTCTCTCCCCCGGGGCTCACATATGTGAAGGTTTGATAATTAGGCTTGGATGCACCATGTTCGTCTCTGTCTGTTGACAACGTCTCTTGTTAAATGACTTGACACTGTATCACATTTCCAAGTCTGAATGCAAAGTATGTGTCAGAATACACAGTAAAAATATGAATATCACACTTGGTCTGTAGAATACATCAGCGTGGAATGCAGTTGGTAGATAAAGTAGAGAGTCACACCTACAGAGGGTTAATTCATTTCTGTTTTGCAGCCATTTCAATCAAATTTCCATTTTAAAGTCTAGACCAGTGTTTTTGTTCTGCGGAGTAGTGAACGAGAAGGTTTATTCAGGGTTCAGAGTTCAAACAGCCCCCAACTCTCTGTTTGATCTCATCACATGAACCTCATCCGCTGATGAAATTCACTGAATATCCCAAAAAAGGAGCGGATGAAAGAGCGCTGTTATCCCATCAGGGTAATCGGTTTAAGAGGTGAATGTTGGGGAGGTCTGAGTCCAAGTAGAAACATCACACAAGATATTGTGTTTGCTAAAATAGTTGCATTGGTGTTATGGATGTGTGTCATTTTGTGGAATTGTTTTCCAGCTTCCAGGACCTTTTAATCAATGTGGCATAAAAGATAAAATCACAATCTTATCTTGTTTTGCCAGCAGCAGTTTCTCCTTGTTTACGTCCTTCGAGGATTCCTGAAGCCTTGTTAAGCGCGGTTTCGTTTACTGCTGAAACAAGCACTTAGGATTAAAGTCATTACAACCTTTTGTAGTAGTATTATTCTTAATGAATGGTTAGTTTAACTACACATGTCTTTTTTGTGATAGTTCGAACAAACACAGTCATTTTATCTTGTACCGCCCCTTAATTTTGGATCTCATCTCCATCATTGTGATTTATAGATCATTGGTTCCAGTATGAGCTGCAGTGGAGGCACAAAGGCTGCTTTTATTTTGAAAATTAGATCCAATATTTGTGCAAGCCGTGACTGATAAAGTTACTGTAGGGGTTGTTGTATCATACAATGTGAATCCATGTGGGGTGAATTAGGAGATTTACAGGCTTTTACTGTTGACACACAGGAGGAGGTTAATGTGATTAGTATGGGAACACATGGCTGAGAGAAAGAGGTTCACAGAGACGTGACACTTTCCAGCAATTGTTAGCGAGAGAGGAATCAATGATTTTGCTGCAAACAATGGTAATGATAATCTGTACCAAATGTAGAAAACAACCCTAAAGCTAAAAGAAAGCCAGATCGCTGCCTGAGACCTGTTTGAATTCAGATGATTTGTCCAAATGATTCAGACACGTCCAAACAACAACAGACAAAGCAGTTCATGTCCAAAATATCCAGTTTGTTCCCCTGCGTCACCAACGGACTATGAGCGTCTATCTCAATGGCAGTCTGACATCTAAAGGCACGGTTGCATGTTGTAGGAGCCCCCCGCTTTTTATTTTATTTTTCCCCCCGTCTCTTAACAAACACTCCACTGTGTGAAAGTTCAGATCCTGCCGACACTACATATCAGAGCTAGGCAAGTGCCTTTTAGGGAGAACACAGCATGCTGTCTTTGTGAGTTTATCAGTAGAGCGAGTACATAAACAAAACACAGGATCAACAAGAACAATCTACGACATGATGGAGCTGCAATTGCACTGGGAGTTTTGCTTATAGTTACGAGACCATGAGAAAAATCAAAGCTCTGACATTTGTACAGTTTGTGATGCCGTGTGATGAATTGTGACTCAGCTTGTCAGGATTTTTTTTTCTCTTTTTTTTATGCCCGTGTGTCTTCCTCTGTTTCCTGATACAGTAGTGTGTTGTTCCTTGATGTGACTTGTTCTTTTTTGTCTCACAAGGTTGAGTTGCATCTGAAGCCCATCCAGTCTCTGCTGCACCACCAGAGGCCACTGGCCTTCGTGCTCAACTCCCCCCAGCCACTGATCTGGAAGATCAAGACAGAGAACCTGGCCCTGGGCATCAAACGTACCTTTCATGTGAGTCCAGCATTACTAAAAGCCTTTAAGTCCCACTTCCTAAAACTGTGTATTCATTTCCTCACAGGCTAAACCGTTCTACCAGTTCAGTAGCCCTCTTCTCTGGGCAAAAATATTTCAAGTGATGTAAATTTGTCAAGGACCACATCAAAACAAGTGCCCATGATACAAGTTTGATCTGGACAGCACATGTGGTCATTTTATGGAGGGATTATACTCTGCATAATTCATTTTAAGTCTGAGCACTCTTCTCATGAACTTTCAATGTTTTCTTTTTGTGATGCTACTGGTTATAGAATATATAAAATGCCAAATTAATAGGAATACACTTTGTTTACAGTAAACTTGTATTATTTTTCAGTGTCTGCGAGCACTTCATAATTTTGTTTTTTCACTTTTATTATTTTGAAAAACTCGAACAAGTATCACGCCCTCACATCACAATGTGCTTACATATTAGTCTAAAAAGCTGAGATGTGCTTAGTCAGCTTTATTCAACCACAGGGCCGTATCCACACTGCTCCCCTCCCTCGTCTGAAGACAGCCTAGTTGTTGGCAGCTGTTCAGATCATTCAGCCCATATCCGTAAACCACGAACACCCTAACAACGGGGAATGTGTGGAGGCAAACAACAAACCACTAAAGCTCTGCTAAAAAAGGAGTTGATGTTTCCCAATCACCCACTGATAAATTTGGGGGGGGGGCACTTGGTAGATGGAGCCAGGTCCAGAGAGCAATCCTGAGTGCTTCACTGCTCTTGTTTGAGACCTAGGAGACTCTGCTGTGGTTTAACTACATTATACTTCTATGAAAATGCATGTCCTTGCCTTTGAGCCATCGGCCTCCTAGAGGTGATCCTTTCAGCTGTATGCTAACACCAGAGCGACCTGTTAGAAAGCAGTTGAAGGTATACAAATGGATTCCATGTGTGGCTGAGTGTTTTTCTGCTTACTGCTCATATCCTGAAAGCCAAGGGAACACAGAGAAGAATCCACACCTATTGCAAAATCTTTCTATTATGCACACATACACACACACACACACACACTATCACACTCATGTTATTATTATATTATTCATGTTCCAGCCCCCCTTGGAATTTGAACAGACATTAATATGTCTCTTCTAGGTCTTATGAAACTTTTTTGGCTTATCTCATCATGCAGACATAATAATCCCATCTAGATCAAGAGTGATTACAATAAAAAATTGTATTGTTGTATTGTTGGAGGATTATGTATTTTTTATTCCCTTTTAATTGCAGAGAAATGTAGGATAAGAAGCCCTCTCTAAAAGATAAGATGTTTTTGAGGCCGCTGCAAAGGATCACAGTAAAAACCTTTTTATTTCAGAAAAAAAAATGCGGCTGTATGAGGCTCTGCTGCCAAAAACTCCCTTAAATTGTTATTTCCTGTAGTAACAGGAATGCTCTCATGTCAAAAGAAGCTATGATGCACTTCATGGAGATGGATGTGCCGCTTTCCTGCTTGTATTTTCCTAAGCTGTGATAATGTGTGGCCAAAGAGAAGGGTGTTTTCTGCAGAGAGCAGCAGGTCAGCATCACAGTAAATGTCTCCCCTTGTCAGTGGTCGCAGACAGAGAACAGCTGACAACCATCATTAAAACCAACCGTCCAGCCAGAGCCACTGATGTGTGTCTAATGATGGTGGACTACAGAGGTTTTGTGGAGCAGAGACGTTTCACTTCTTAATTAGGAATTTTTTAAAAATGTGTTTACTTTTGAAATGATAAAATATGTGTCAGTTTGGATTAATTTACATGAAACGCAGTGTACTAAACTTAAACAACCATGTTTAAGAAATAAAAAAAAAATCCGAATCATAATTATAATGATATATTCAGAATAATAGAGAAAAAAATGTCAATCTTTATGCAATAGCTTTCTGTGTTTGTTGTCCAGTTTCTCAAGTGGTTCAAGGACAAATAAAAGGTTTGTTAACAGAAGAAGGAGGCCCCCGCTGAATTGGGTGTTAAGTATTTTAATCTTTGAGTGACAGCACTTGTCTGTTGTCAGTTGTCTGGCAACAGAAAGCTATCCAACCCTTATCCAGTAGCCCGATTGTACACTGTCACATAAACCAGAGGAGTCCCAGGCGCCACTCCTCCTTTCAGGTTCTCTCCACACAACACTTCAAGGTTCATTGTGGAGAATTTTGTGATGTCTGGTGTTGAAATTCCATGTTGTAGCTGAACATCCCTAACTTCACCTTTAACTTGCCACAGAACACAAACCGACAGCCTTGCCATCGTCAGACTTTTATTTTGGTAACTTTTAAGACCTGCACTTTTCATAACACTTCAATAAACTGCATGCACTATGCTATCTTATTAAGATATGGCAAGTATAGTAAGCTGGACGTGCTACCAATCAAAGCTTATGTTAAAGCCATTTAGCAAAGTTTAATAGATTCCTTACACTCTTTTTATATGTTATTTTATATAAAAGGCTGTAAAAGGCTAAAATAAGGACACCACCCTCCAAATGTTTAAAGTGCTGAGTATCTTTGTTTCTTCAGCCGCGTTTGTACTGCTCCAGCATGTGGTGAAATCTGAAGCTGGCAGGCCTGCCATAGCCCGTTATGGTTGCTATGTTATGATTGGATAATCGCTTTGGGGAGGGGTTTTACCTAAACAGGGAATTAAAATGAAATCTTAAATCAGCCACAAGAGTATAGATGTGTCACGTCCACAGATGAAGTCGGTGTGTCTGGGACGTTGACAGTTCCTGCGCTCTGTGAGCAGTATACCTCTCAGGTGGAGATGAGACGTTGCTGTGGTGAGAGTGCAGAGAAACCAAATCAAGAGGCACTGGTTTTGGGTTCAATGCTTCAGAACAGAAACCCGTTGCCAGGCCAGACCTCCCTCACTCTGCCCTTCCATTGGAGAGGCTCTTTCCTGGGGCTAATTGGACTCTGCATCAGGTCCTCGCCAGTCCTTGTTTCCTGGTCCCAGCGCTCTCAGTTCTGCGGACACAGATGGGCTGGTTGGATGGGCTTCAGAGACGTCGCGCTTACTGTTGCTGTTGGCCGCTGGACCCTGTCAGCCTTTAGAAAGCCAGAATCCAGACTTTTGTTGTTAAACATGCTCTCTGCAGTACACCCTGTCAATCTGCAGCAGGACGGAATCGCCAAGGGTCAGAAACAACGTGAAATGTGAACTTTGAAATCAGGCCAAATTATATTTTACCCAGGGACACAAGGACTGAAAGTGAGACACATGTGCAGAGTGTGCTGTGTTGACTTTGTGGCCAAATGTATATATTTCTTTTGGGAGGTTTGCGGGAGGAAGGGTTGTGTTGCATCTCTGTTTGAAAGGCTTCTTCCACAGCGAATGTTTTATGACTCTTGATGGAAAAACGCTTTAAAGTTTCAATGTTGGCCTAAACTGCCTGCTGTTTGTTTGCCAAGCGTTGCCTTTTCACTCCTGTATGTCTGTCGTGACTTGAGGGTTTCGTTGTACGAGTCCATTTTGCTCTCTCTCACACACACGCACGAGCACTCTCCTCTGTGTAATTGTTAATGGAAACCATTGGTAGCCACGATGGTTTTTAGTCGGAGACAGAAATGGCAGAGGAGCGCTCCAGAGTGGCGCTGAGACATATGGTATTGTTTTGTCCACAACAGAGCCTGCCAGTACGCAGGAACACATGCACGTCTGCAATGAAGCAGCGTGATTAGCTCCCTTTATCTCATCAAGAGAGGGGAGCTCAAATCAGCCACGAGAGCATTTATCACATTAATATTGCCAAAGAGCTATTGCGTGCTCACATTATTTGTCAAGCCTTTCTTCACTTTCCATCCGTCCTCCTCTGTTTGCAACACCTCTTCATTTCCAAACAGCCATTTGTGATTTTCCAGTCTCAGGGTGTTGCTCAGTGAGAAGGCAGTGGAGGATAACAGCTCCGTGATAATTGATCTCAAACATTTGGCAAGCCTTCTTCCTTTCTACTTCACGCACGGCCTATAGGCAGGATCAGCACGGAATATTCTGTTCATCTTACAGCACCAACGAAAGGTGTTGTCTGTAATCCTCAAAACAAGTGTGGTACTCAACGGATACACGTCATTAAAGTTTCTGTGCTGGAGCTAAATACCTGCCTGCAAATACTATTACAAACATGAGTGCATCAGTTTCTACCATTACCCACAGCGAGAGCATGAGTCTCAGTCCCCATGGTATGAAGCAAACTTCTCGACATTCTTTGTTTGATCTCACCTGCCAAGTCTGAGGAATTCCTCCTAAAGTCCAGGTAATATCCAGGTTTCATGTATTTCAACTTCAGAAGCACATTACAAGCCCCATCAAGACCAAGTTTGTTGGAAATAAGAGCAACAGATCACTTCATAGGAGATGAGCTACACTCTCATATAGTGAGGATAACGCTTTCTTAAAGGCTGCTTCTTGCCGCTATAAAGAAACACGAGAGCTTTGTTCTGAAAGCTTTACTCCAATTCTGGAAAGAAAGATCATTTGAATGTGTCACTAGTACTTCAAGTGATTAATGCGGTAAACTTTCCATTTCACTTGGCCTGGGCCATCAAGAGTACACACATGAGTGTGAAGCAGATAAGATGAATGGTTCTTGGAATATGCAATCCACATACAGGCAGGGAAACAGATGTTTGTGGACTAAATAGGTTTGGTAAGATAATAATTATGCTCTAAAAAAGTCATGTTTTTCATTCATTTTCTTTAATATTGTAAAAAGGTTTCAAGTATTCAGCAACAGATGTATCAGCAACTGAGTGACACTTTATGTAAGAGAGGGAAAGAAAGAGAGAGAGAGTTAGTTAAAGCCCACAGTGGGTCCCTCGCTTCCCTCTTTCAAATTCCTGAGGTTTTCAGTGCTCGGGAAGGCCTGGAGCTAATTTGACTTTCAGTCTTTCCCCTCTAATTCTTTGCGACTAATTACAGTCATATTCCCGCAATTAAACTGATAAACTCTGCTGAGCTTGGCAAGGGTATAGCAAAGCAAACCCCAACCCCTCCTCATCGCCTGAAGCCACCACTTCTCCCCTCTTTGGTGTCTCTCTCTCTCTCTCTCTCACTCACCATGTTCCTCCTTATCATAGTAAACACACTAAAAATAAAAATCAACGTGAGTTCTTCGATAGAGTCTGTCTCCGTGGCCTCAGTATTTACTGCCTCTGGTGACAATGCCAGGAACATCCTGAGGAGCGTTCCAGAGGTCAGACAGCCAGATGTTGTGCATGAAGGGAATTTGAATACTTTCGTCTGAAATACCTCAACACCCTAAAGGGATGTTATCCCATTACCATTAAAGCATGATTGCAATTTAGCTTCATAACATCATCACTAAGAAATGATCTCACGTATTCTCTTGGATTAGAGTGAATTGAATGTTTTAATTGGGCCTGCCAGCAATGTCTCAGCACGCAGATAGGATACCTTGGGAGAAAGAAAACAAGCACGGGAATAAAAATGAGGTAGGCTGTCTAGACTGTGCGCTCAGACTCATACGGTTGTTCGGTAGGTTTTCAGCACATGTATATGTTTATCTGACTGAAATGAAGCATATGGGCAGAGCTCCACTAAGTGCCAAAGAGGTGGTCCCTCCTAAATATCACTTAGACAGTTTCCCACCATGATGAATTCAAATCGATGCTTCTCTTCCCTCCATATAGTGAAGACTTTGTTTTTTTGTGACTACTAATATGAGCACTGGGAACATCAGAAGACCGTCAGGTGTCTCCCAGGTGACACCTCGTATGCAATGGATGAATGTGCTCATGCCTTTACAGCTCCCAAATTGTGGAACTCACTGCTGAATTGATAGGTGAAAAATGTGCTGAGAATTTATTTTTATTTTTAACTTAAATATATATTTAAATTGTACTTTTACTTTAAGTATACATACAGTATATAGTTAAAATATCCAGTAAAATATGTTATTTATTTTAATTTAATGTTTAAATTTAGTAACTCATGTGTAGCACTTAGTAACATTGATAAGTGCCATGAATAAAGTTTATTGTTGTTGGACAGTGTGTCCATCTGTCTGTCAGCAGATGTGCACATATGCGATGACGCACTGTGATGCAGCACCCTGTGTAAACACTGGAAACCAGACACCTTATTGTGAAGGGAAACGGGTGTAAAAATACGCAGAGCATATTTGTTGAGGCTTTGAAATAGCGGGTGGGATGTGGTGTGAAGGATGGTTTTTTTTTCCAATGTTTAGAGACTGGACTACATTTTTCGGGAAGGTTTTGCCCTTTGCTCTGCCTCCAGGTTGGTCATTCCCCAGTCTGACTAATTTTACTTGTAAGTGTCAGTGTCTTTTAATAGAAAGGATGGTGGGCCTCATTATCACTGAAATGACAAAAGAAAACATGCAGTGATCTCTCCTCTATTTTGGCATGCAATATTTTTTTGTATGGAGCTGACCTAAGAGCTTATCACAGGTGCTCCTTTGTCCTCTAACTCTCTCGTCTTTTTCTGCTCCTCCAGGTATCGGAGGGCTCCGAGGTCCACTGTCAGCCAGGAGACCTCTCCCTCTCCTGCCAGACCCAGACGGAAACGCTTCCCCATGGCAATGAGCACCTCCTCAGCTGGGCCCAGAAGAAGTACAGGGCAGTCACCTCTTTCTCTGAGCTCAGGATGACTCAAGACATCTACATCAAAGTTGGAGAAGGTGTGTGTGTGCTGTTAGATTCTCTAAATTCCCAAACATAGCACTGGGCCCCCAAGGCAACACCTCCCCATTCCCCTTCAGCTCCCACAACTTCACTTGGCCTTTGTGTTGCAGCTCTGCCTCCAGGTTTACATGCACACTAACTCTGCGAGAAGTATTTCTCTCTCAACAGGCTATTTAACAGGCTTTCTGTGGTGTTTCAGAGACATGGCTGCTTGTAGCCTTAAGACCCCAGGAGAGTGAGGAATGTGCAGGGAGCATGTACTGGAGGATTTTGACAGAATGACAGATCATTTCATGCAGTGCACAGCAATTTCACATTTAAATGTAAACACAAAAACTGTCACACTCTTCAGAGTTCAGACAAGAGAATAATTGATTAGTGGAGTAATGGATGAACCACAATTTGACAATGAATGATCAGAAATGCCAAATATTAATAACATCAAAACCACCATTTCATTTTACGGAAATTCATAACCTGAAGCTTACCAACAATTTTCCCAGTTTAGTAAAGTTCTAAGAAACATAATTTGCCTCTTCTGCATTGTTTCCTGTTAATTATCACGTTTTTGACGTTTACCATTTTTCTGTTAAAGCTTATAAAGGTTATATACATATAACTTTTATAAACATATCAACATACCCATATCAATGTCCTGGATAGGCCATTTTCAAGAAATCCAAGTTTACGAGCTGGAGAACCTCCATCATTTTGAGAGGTGACAATTTTATTTTTAACAATGAAAGGAGAATACAAGACACCCAGTGTCTTTTCTACACAATGTAGGTTGAGCAGATGTTAGTGGAAAGGTAGCAAAGGTCAGCACAAGATAAATATCTTTTATAAGTTTTCCAATAAAAAAAAGGGGGGGTGGGGGTTAGAAGCCTGAAGAGAAGAAGCACGGGAGGATCGTCAGGGGAGTTAATGATGGATTCTCACAGACGCATGAGATGTGGACTTGACAATTCTTAGGTCTCCACTGGCCACGGTGAACAGACAGCATGTCCAGACTTCGCAATACACAGAGCATGTTTTTAATGAGCATCTTTCACTGCGTGGAAATGAGGCACAGCTCGCGTCTGGAGAGACACGATGGCTCCACTCCTCCTGGTGATAGGTCCTCTCGCTATGTTGTTGGTTGCTGTGTAGAGCCGAGCGGTTGCTCAGCCTTCAAGCCTCTGGCTCATGTTGTTAGGGGGCTGTGGTTTGGCAAAAGCCCAGAGTGCCATGATGTTTACTTCAAGCAAGTAGCTGTAGATTTCCACTGCTTCATATCTTCAATAGCATTTTCATGAAGATGAACGCACTCTTACTTTGCTTCCTACCCAGCGCTGCAGTCCAGGTCTCTCCTGTTCCGGAGAGGAAGGTGCCAACCTTCAGTTTACACTTTATCCAAGCCTCTGTCTTGCCAAATAAGGAAGCATCTGTCTTGTGTTTTCTACAAGTGCTGAGAGGTAGCTTAACTTTTCTTGTTCTGAAGGTACTTACATTTTTGGAAAGTGGAGGAAAAAACACTAGAGGCTGTAATTAATTGTTGTTGTCCTGTCATTGTGGAGCTGGGCTGGTAAAATATCTGGATTCGTTTTCCCATGTGAGATGAAAAGAGGAATATTCCTGTTGATAGGAAGAGAGGTCATGCCAACCACAGCACGTCGTCCAGGAAAGAAAGAAAGGCTTGTCCTTGTTAGCAGAG
This sequence comes from Pseudorhombus dupliciocellatus, assembly GCA_016785235.1. Lineage (NCBI taxonomy): Eukaryota > Metazoa > Chordata > Actinopteri > Pleuronectiformes > Paralichthyidae > Pseudorhombus > Pseudorhombus dupliciocellatus. Next base: position 420,073 of record JAFBJW010000548.1, read on the forward strand.
CATTTTGGGAGAGAGACAATGGGAATACCAGCTGCAGGGTTGCAGGGAAGTTGTACTTGAACTGCACAATTCTGGAACCTTTGAACCTCTTGAATGTAAAGGTTTGGAAACACTGCAGGGCCCGCTGTTTAGGTTGTTATAGGCAGAAACACAGATGTCTGGAAACCGAAAAAAACCCAACAGAAAATGTGTGTAGGACCCTGAAACCCTACCAGAAGCAGTGGGTGCTGTTCTGTTGTTGACCTTGGACCCTGCCTCCCCCTGTGCTGGAGTAGCAACATGAAGCCATTTATCTCCACTCTGGGGAGACCAAACCGAGCCTTACCCCTGACCACTAACACAAACATCTCTCAACTTTCAGATTCAGTATTTTCTGACACCTGCAAGATTGATACCAAGTTCCTGTCTCTGAACTACCTCGGCGGCTACGTCGAGCCTCAGACTTCAAAGGGCTGCGTGCTGTCTGGCCTCGACAAAGACCGAGAGGTCCACATCATCGAGCTGCAAGCCCCTAACTCCAGCAGGTGAGCGGCAAAAGCAGCTGAAGCCAAGAATGCATGTTATCACAGTTTATTTTTGAGGTCTCCCGCTAATTTACAGTGGTGGTGGGGGGTACTTTAAACTCAGTGGTGTGCCTTTGAGAAAAATATTTCAATACTTGGGCTCAGAGTCCAGGTTTCCAGATAATCTCCTCACTCCCCTGCAGAGCGATTATTCTGTACACCCCGAAAGACCAGAAAATCCTGGAGGGAATGTGTTGGTAGCTGAATCTCACTGCCGCGGTATCTGGTCTGTTGTGCATATGTCTGCTCTTTTTTTTTTTCCTGGGAATTCGTCCAGCTTTTTAATTAGTTGGCCAGACACAGAAGGTACGATAACACTACGCAACCATCCAAAGATTCCCATTTCTCTCTCTCTCCCTCTCTGCAGTGCTTTCCAGGTGGATGTCATTGTAGATGTACGGCCTCTGGAGGAAGATGCCCCCCTGCATCGTGACGTCGTCTTGCTGCTCAAGTGCGCAAAGTCTGTCAACTGGGTCATCAAAAGCCACCAGCTGATTGGCATGCTAGAGATTGTGGTAAGCGAGACCCATCGCAACACGCAGAAGCTGCCTGGATCTCAGATTTGATTCAGTCTTGTCACACATCGCTGGAGCTTGCAAGTCCTGTCACGGACAGAGTTGTCATCACTTTACACCACTGACCCACAGAATTTCTCACACCAGAATGTGTGGCGAATTGGCGCCTGGTCCCAGCTGCACGATAGAGTGGGGGATAACAGGTCAGGGAAGACTGTGAAAATTACGTTGCAGCAGCTCGGGGGATTGCCATCGCGTTCAGAGAGTCGGGGAGCGGTGGGGCCAGGGCTGCACATAAAGTCTTCCCATCAGCCGTGATATGAGTTACGAGCTGCATTTGCATCAAGGAAGCTGCGAGCTGTCAGGACCTCCCTGACGCACAAAATAAACCCAAGTTAATTACTACTTATATGTCAGAGTGCCCAGCACTAAGAAAAATGGTTTCACATCTAACTCTAAACACGAATGTAGAGTTTTGATATTAAATCTTCATCAGTCTTCCCCAGGTCAGGACCTATAGAAACTATACGAATATGACACCAGTGTACATAGGTAGAATCGTGGAATCGTAGATCATGTTGATAGGCAGCTGGCTGTTGTCCAACCGCTGAAATTGTTCCAGGGATGTAATTTGAAACCTCAGCGCTTGAACCGAAAATTGTGAGCTGTAAAAAACGGAAATGACCCAGTATTCGAAGTTTCCCAGAAGGTTTCTCTTGTGCTGAGTCTGGTGACTTGGTATTTATTCTATGGCTGACCCCTGCCCTTGTGCAAACCCCTCTGCTCTGTGAGACCTGTACTGATTTCAGCCGAGGTGTGCAGAAGTTCTGTGTTTCCTCAGAGTGCATTGCTGATACTCCGGCGGGGCAGCCGTAACCATGATGCAGCGCTTTTGCCAGCATGTTTGTTCAGCTGCCTGATCACAGCTATACACTGAGTCAGTCAGGCTACGTGAGTTTAACGTTAGCCCTTTGCCTGTATAATGTACAGAACAGCACGCAGCACAGCACTGCAAAGCTTTTGATGGAGGGGCACTACAGAGACAGCTGTGGTCAAGAACTGATGTGTACATCATAGATTCATTAAGTCAAATGCATCATACAAGATTCCAATCAGTTTCTTATTGAGATTTAATTCACATTAGAAAGCCAAATAACAATAATTCTTATTGTTAATTAAATATTGATTAATAACATGGAGTTAATATCGGAGTTTCCAAAGCTGAAGGTGAGTAGTGTCCTTTGGCACTGGTTCTAAAAGCAGTAATGTAGGTCAGCAGTCTCAGCGAATATTTCGGGGCTTCCGGTTTAGACAGTGGATATCCTGATCAAGACTCTTTTTTCCGTTTGCCTCATGTTATGTACGATGTAACAAGTCCTGACAAGTTGAACGTTTCTCTGAACAAAACATTGACAGTGATACAACATTTCTATTAACAGATATCAGAATGATACTTCAAGTGCTTTTTGTTTAAACTAGAAATGGGAACCAGGAGTTTTCCTGCTCCAAAATTGCTCCCTTGCTTACTGAATCTGCAAATTCACATTACAAGAAGAATCAATGTATAAAGATTAGTTTGAGTTTGTTTCTTCAGGTCCTGATTGAGCTGAACTCTAAAAACAGCAAGTTTTTAGAGTGCCACCAACATATCACACGTGTAATCATTTTTAAGCTACTACCTTAACCACTAATCTTCCCTTATGTTTATATAAATGGTGTTCTTTTAATTTAATCACTGCTGTAATTACACACAGAACTCCACCAGCAGAACCTGCTACAGACATGAGTACTGACAAGCGCTGCTCTGCGTTATCTTCTGTGTCAGTGTGAAGATTGTCAGTCTAAACATGAGGCCATTAAGTCTTTCCAAAATAGCTGACACCATGACTTTTACGTGACAACAGGATACTGTCCTTTTGCAGTGACTGTATGTGAAAGTGTCAGCTCCGCTTGCGATATGACAGCATCGTAAAAGTGAAGCCCCACTTCTGTCAGAGTCTGGGGCTTTCCTCTGCTTTGCATGAGAGGCTTAAACGAGTGGGGAGTGTTCTCTGAGGAGTCAGCTTTTTCTCACACAGGAAGCATGTGCAGCAGGGCAGGGCACGCAGCTCAGGAGCAAATGTTGACTCCTCTGCATCAATCAAGCTGAGACACGCCCATTTCCTCACACTCACCACTGAGAGACGTGCAGGGCTGGACGTGAAGTTGAACGTCTGTGACAAATCCTGAACAGTAAACAGTGTCTTCTGTGTCTGATGATCTGGAAGAGGTGCTCGTAAATCTATGCTCTCGAATGAGAAATATGCATATGAGAAATATGTCTCCCTGCATTTTCATCCACAGGCCTCTGATACGGTGAGTGTGAGCTCCACCACAGAGAGACTGATGCAAGTGTCAAAATCCCCCAAGCAGCCCTTGCCATCTGGATCACAAGCCTTGATCAAGTGGGCGGAGGAGCATGGTTACAGTCCAGTCACGTCTTACACCAGCACTCCTGTAGCCAACAACTTCAGTATCAAACTGAGAGAGCCAGGTAAATAGGGGAACCTGTTCAAATTATACTTTTGCAGGAATAGTAATATTGTGTTGAATTCAATAATTCATGCGTTTACTTGACTCCCATTGCACATTTCTGCCATTGGAGAGAAGCTAGTGTGAAATTGTGGAATGGTTTTACAGTTGTCGCCCTGTGTAATTTCCCTGCCTGTAAAATCAGCCTCACGAGGCCATAAACACATGTGACTTCCAGATGTGATGGATCCTATGGAGAGCATGCTGCCGCCGGAGCTGTCCATCCTGCGCGACTCCAACCCTTATCCTGGAGCAGGAGTTGCGTCGCGACGCTCGGGTCTGCCCTTCCCCTTCCCCCCGCCCATGTCTGATGGCCTGCCCTACATGCAGCATCCCTCCATCCTCAATGAGCCAGAGGAGCAGCAGGATGCCCCGAGCGTTGGCCTCAGCGTGCAGTGTTTGGACACGAGGATGGTGGTCAGCATTGACAAAGAGAGTCTGCATGTGAGTGGACAGCTGTGAGGCATCGCATATCCTGTCTGTGGACAACATGCACAGCTCGAGCACATCAATGTTTTTGATGATGTTTAATACTTTTGTAGTTTATAAAAGAAAAAATACATATGGCACACACAACAATGAAACACAATAACAAGGATACATTTTAAATCAGAAGCAGGAGACCATTACGAAATATCAAATCAGTTATATTATATACCATGTAATTACCACACAACAAGCTTATTTTTCCATCATATGAAACTGAGAAACAAACAGTTCTAAGCATTTGTAAATCTCTAGCATGGAATTCATATGGCTTTAATATCTTTCTGTTCTCATCCCTGTCTGTCTGTTTATTTGTTTGTAAACAAGCTTTACAAAAAAATATCCAACCACAAAACTTGCTACAAGGATGTGGTATTCTTCAGGAAAGAAGTCATTACATTTTGGTGTGGATCCTGGAATTTTTTTTCTCTGTCTTTAAAAGCATTTTTTTAATTTGAGTTCCTAAAAAATAAGTCATGGAACTTCTGAGTCAGACATGTTGACGGGAATATTTATGGGTGTATGCCATTTAATCCAGTTATTGTGAATCAAACATGATTTTTAAAGCGAGTTGTAAGCTGAATAATAGTGTAGTGTAGTGCATGTATCCGTAACTAATCGTATTAGTACACTGCTCAGTCAGTGTAACACTGCTAACACTGTAAACTGCTTCATCCGTTTTAACACACAGATCTAATGGTGACTTGGTTTAATCAGAGTAAGTCCGGTTAGTTTGTGTTCCTGGCTCACACTGAATTCGAGCAGCACTGTTCCCAACACTTGGCATCTGTTCACCGGGACAAGTCACTGAGCCCACATCACAGAATGGAAACTGGCATAGACTGCAATTAGGGGAAGCTGGGGCTAGAGCGAGACCACCTTGTGGGATTTGTTTATTCCTGGGAACTTCGAGTCTCACACAACCGCTCTGAGTTTTATTTTATTTTTTACTATTTTTAAAATGAGTTAATAAAGGATTGGTTTTTTGATCTTCATCCAACATTACCATTTTTTTTTTTTTATGTTTCCACAGGCGAATGGATTTTTTCATGCCAACCTCACACTCCAAGACCCAAAATGCAAAGCAACAGTGAATGCCACCCACTACACACTGGAAACTCCTCTGACAGGCTGTGACACCACTGTGTATCCCATGCAGGGGAGCTCCAGGGCTCTCCACATCAACTCTGTGAGTAAAATACCTTTTATCACATTGTAGTTTTAAACCTGTGATTATTACATAGAACAGGAGACTGTGTTCTGTTAGCCTCTGATTAAAAAAAGCAACGAGGTACAAACAGCACAATTACAATAACTCAGAATGTTTTCAAATAATAACGCAAAGTGTGGAAGTGTTCAAATCAATGCTATGCGGCTTGCAATGTGGGTTTGTTTAAACAAGTGAGACAAGTTATATCTTGCATCGATCCTCCTACCGTCGATTTACACAGCTTGTCCTTGAATGTCCTTAAACGTCACTCAGCCGCTCCAAATGGGAAATAGCCACTCAGATATCTCGACCCTGTTTCCACAAATCTGTCCAAAAGTAGTTTTATCCTCTTTTGTGCATGAGTGGAAAATGGAGCAGAGCTGCTACAGCTCCAGTCTTGTGCTTTATATACGACCTTTATACGAGGGGAAAAAGTGAGTGATTCAAATTTGTGTTCCACTTTAACGTGACAGTAAACACTTGATTGTGGGATTCAGTAGTCACGTCTGACATCCCCGGGTTATCTTCATTATTATGGAATGCATTCATTCAGCGTGTTTGTCATAACAAGCACAGATGAATCACTTCCTATCCACGCATATTCAGTGAAAAGCAGCCTGAACCACAGGGCACATGTCCAAGGTCATCCTTTGTGTTTGCACTTGGATGCAGGGATAACCTCTGATCTCTGGTCAAAAGAGATTCATTTTTCATTGTCCAAGTCCCCGCACATCACGGATAATCTGCCTTGGCTGCTCTCTCTCTCCTGTTGCTTTCGCTCAGCGGCGGCACCAACAACAGATCAGCTAACAAAACAACACTGTTAGCGTCATTGAAATGTTCCTCTTACCTCATTAAATCAAAATCTTCCTAAAGCTGAGAGGCATAACCACAGACTCTGACATGCCTCTGCTCTGCTGAGAAATCCAAAGTATGTTTTGTGTGTTTGACCAGTGCAAGTCCCAGTGCTGAAGCCACAGGACATTCCCACATGTTTAACCCAACTCATTGGTTGTTGAATATTTTGGCAATCCCTTTCAGAGATTGAGATCTTCTGCCTGAATTAAGCAACACTATACTTGCAACAGGATCTGATTAGGGGAGAAAAAAAAAAATCTGGAAATGTTTTTTTTTTCTTTCACAGACCCGGCTGTGCCTTATGTTTTGTGAGTAACCGTCTCCTCTGTGGAACGCAGGTCTTGATAAGTCATGCTGAGACCAAGGATGGGAGTGGTGGGCCGCTGGATGATGTGGATCTGGAATCCGGAGACGTGCTGTTCCCAAGGGACCCGGTGGAGTTGGAGAGGACGATCGGCGAGCCCACAGAAAACCAGTCTGTCATCGTGGTAAGACAGTGGACTCATTATTGTGGTTCTCTCTCTGTGCATGCTGCACTTAATCGCAGGGTTAGAGTCGACTACTGACAACTGATCATCTACATCTCAATGTAAATCATGCTCTGTTGGAGGAGACTGTTTCCCAGAGTCCCTTGGTCCTTGTAAAAAAAAAAAAAAAGAAAGAAACTGGCTCCTGAAATCTCTCCCTCTTTCCATTATGTCTGTGAACTTGAGCTGACATTTTCCAATCTGAAGTTTCTCAATATTCATCTCTCTCTCCTGACTGATTTTCCTTTGTCTCATCCATTCCTATTCTCCAGCTTATCGACCTTGTTTATACAGTATCTCTTGGGTTCCTTCCCTATTTTCTGGTTTGTCTTGATGTGGCTTGACTGAGACGCAGTCATGTAGGGCGAGGGTCCTCTGCAATGGAATCTGATGTCAGAGCCCCGCTGATATTTGCGTTGGCTTTGTTTTGCTCCCCTTTCAGTTCAACTGCACATACAGAAAGAACCAGGAAACCTCTGAAACGCTTCCCAGGATTGTACCGGGACCGTCCAGGCAGCCGGTCAACAACATGACGTTCACCATGGAGGTGTTCAACACACTGCCGTCCAACAACCCCTCACGCCAGGCCTTCTTCACAGTTTCACAGGATCAGCAAGTCTTTGTGGAGGTACACCTTACATCTCTGATCAATTAATTCTCATTTCTGCACCATGTGTTTTCAGCTTATGCAGTGTTTTCTTACGTAACTTGTGTTTTCGTCTCTAAATTGAAACTTTCATAAGTGCAGAGAAAACGCAGCTTTGTTTGCTCTGTCTGGGATTTGAGCTCATCCTGCTTTGATCTCATAGTGTGGCATCCAAAAGGTCAATTTGTATTTTGTCTGGTTGGGGCTACAAAGCTAACACTCCCTTTCGCCCCCGAGCCTTCATTGTATCCCCCTTTTTTATGTGTCTGTCTGGCTCGGAATCCTTGTTTTGCAACAGTAATTGTGGAGGTCACGTAAGAGATGGCAGAGACTCGAACTCTGAGGTCCTTTGAAGAGATGATTTATGATGGTATCAGCAGGAGATGCTTCGATGACAGTGTGGCCACCGAGCCAGCAGGTTACAAAGGGATGTCTGTGCACGGGGCTTTGGCGTGAGCCTCTCCTCAGAAGTCACACTGTGCTGAGACCTGACCTGAGGCTATGGCCAAAAGGGGCACAAATGCACTTTGATGCTCATAGAGGGGCTTTTTGTTCACTCAAAACAAACCTCCCATCAGAAGTGAACACATGGTGTATTGTTGTGAATGCATGTGTCATCAAATGTAATTTTTATTATACATTATGAGCCTTAATGTGCTTGATTTGTATATTATTCTTCTGTGTGTATCTCACCCCGGCTAAGACCTTTCTGATGAGGATACCATTACTGACAAACCGAGAGAAGGAAAGAGGAGGAATAATAACTCAAGGGCCTGTCTTGTGGTCACGCATGGAAATATATTACTACCATCCTAACTCAGACTGAAATACTACTTGAAGAAATCCCTTTGAGTTCCTGTCTTGTGTCAGTGTCGTGGCGGTGGTCGTCAATGTGGTTTCCAGACACTCAATAATGGCAGCTAGATTCTGACAAATGGCTCGGTGAGCAGCGACGAATAGGATCTTTCTTTCTTTCGTTTAGTTAAGGAAATGGACTGATAGCACTGCCACAGCAACATTTGTAGTAAAAACAAATGCCACTTCAACCCTTTTTTTGGCCACTTAACTACATTTAGTTTTAAATCTTATAACAATTGATTCGCCAACGTCATTGTTTCTACTCAGTATTAACTCCTATAGATAGTCGCTATTTCAAAATTATTAACTACTCCATTTCCACTGATCATTATTTTTATATTTAGCAGACACAATGATTGAGTGTGTGTGAAGTATAAACAACAATGATGAATTTGAATCAGAAAAGTCAGTCAAATTTCAGTCTTGATTTACATGCAAATGTGAATTCATCCATCTATTTGAAGGATGAATATTTATTTCTTCTCTCTCGTGTGCTTCAGATCACATCATCCGCATCAGACTCGGATCTGGGGTTCACCATCATATCATGCTCCATTTCTCCAAACTCCAACCCCAGCGTTGCCTCGGACTACACCCTCATTGAGACTGTCTGCCCCACAGACGAGTCCGTCCACATCTACCCTAACATTGACTTCCCTGTACCTCACGCTCATTTGGACAAGAAAACTTTCAGCTTCATCTTCAGCTCCAAGTTGAACATGTCCCTGCTTTTCCTGCACTGTGAGATGTCCCTGTGTGCCAAGAGATCTCAGAGCAGTCAGAGTCTGCCGCCGGTACGCAGCAAAATCTCTGCTGAATTTCTTTCATTGTTTTGCATGTTTAATGTTTTTTTTCCTGCACAAGTCTCTCCAGAGCCATATGGCATTAGCAGAGTTTGTCTGAGCAGAGGTCAGTGTTGTAGGGCCCCACCTTTACTCTGGCTCAGCAGCATCAAGTCTGCACCCAAAGCTAGCAACGAAACATGGATCGATGGACAGTTTCCCAAGTATCCAGCTGCAGAATAAAATAAGCACTGGTCTAAGCCATCAAATTCATTTTACGCTTAGTGTGTTTTCTGTCCAACTCATACAATCACCAGCAAGTTATTTTTTTGGTACTTTTCTTTTTTTTCACCCTTACTCTACTTGAAATGGGGACAAGGCACCAAAGGCCTCAGGCTGAATTGTTTAAAGCTAATTGTTAAGAACTGCTAGTGATGGGGGTCAGGCTAAAAAGTTACTCATTTGTTTAATTAGCAATCTTTGTCAGTTATAGCAACAATGATTTACTCAAGGATGAGAAATGTAAACGTCTACATGCTATTGAAGTAATGAATGAGTAACGTGTTGTCTTTAGGATGTCCTCACTTAAAATGTTTAGAAGTGCTCTGTTCTCTTATTTTCTTTCATCTTGTCCACCCAGTGCCTGCAAACCAGTGAGACCTGTGACTCACTTGATCTGGACAGTATCATCAAGATGATGATGAACCGGAAGACGACTACCCAGCCGCTGGTTGTGCTGGATGACTCTGGTCCGCTGCCAGGTTAGTGAGAGGAAGAGAAAACACGTTTTGCACCCATTCAGACCTCACGCCACGAGCTCAGCTGTGTGACAGGGGTCTGGTTTCCATGACTTGTGAAGAGTGTGATAAGAAAGCTGAAGCGAAGGAAGAAGTTGGTGTCAGGGCGAGGGAGCCAGAGAAAGCTTGGACTAGCGCCTGGAGATTACCCCAAACCACACAGCTCCGCACATCACTTCCCCACATCTGGCCATCATTAAGGCATCGTGTGCGTGCGTGCGTGTGTGTGATGTGATTGTGTACGCTGCCGTGCACTTTTGGTGTGTGTGCACATGTGTCTGTTTGGATTAAACATCTGTACATCTGTGTGTGTGTGTGTTTGGGTATGTATACATCCCAGCTTGTTGTTACCAGCAGTTCAGGGGTGTGTGCGCTAACGCTAAGTTCCATGGCTCTGGACCAGTACATGCCGAGGGAGAGGTGGAAAAAGAAAAGTCATACAGCATCGGGCTCCAGTTGTTTTCACTTAGAACTTTCACTGTGGCCTCTGCTTTCCACTAGAGAGGGAGGAGAAGGGAGGAGTGAGAGTGTGTGAGGGGAGTTGTGGCCCTGTCATTGGCAATGGAAATCTCGAGACCCCCTCGATCAATTAGTTACTCATTCATTTGTACACAAGCTGTGTCTCAGGGCCATTTGTGCGATCTGTGGGGGAAGGAGCGGCCTGCAGGGAGGGCCTGAGGTCATCACCGCCACATTTTTCTTATTACGACCTAAACTTAATGGGGGTGATATCATAAATGCCCAAATTTCTAGTGGCCTGCCAAAGTGTTTCATTTGAACATCCCCTCTGAGCAATGACACCAACATTGCGGTTAGCCTGAGTCAGCTTTATTAACTTGATGTCATTTACGTCATTTTAATGTGTGATCTTGAGCCAGAACGATATATATGCACTGTAATGTTTCAATTTTATATTCTAATTTATTCATCAGGAATGATAATAGGCTCGACAATTCAACCCTGTTCAAAATGTCTCTATTTCTTGTATTGTAAAAACTGATGCAGCCAATGTAGTTCCATTTGGGCTCTTGTGAAAAGTCAGTCTTGAACAGAAGTGGGTGCATTTATTACATTTTAATTGGACTTGGGGTTTCTCTGGCCATTTCTTATGGTTGCAGTCATGTTTTGCCGCACAAGTGTTGATGTTGGAGAAGTTACATTTGAGGAGAGAATAGTGGGGAACTGAGACCGTGTCATTTGCTGTAATGACTGAATAAGTAAGCTAAGCTATAGCCCAGAGTAGGCGGGCACCAGGACGCAGTACCACACCACTGTGCCAATCCAGCGGGTTTATTTTTCCATGGAGGAGATTAAGTAAACTCAGATATGTAGTAACTACCAGTGAAGAAAAAACAAGTCACACAGGGGCATTGCTTATGCTGGGATGGCAAACAAAACAAGCAGCCTTTTCAGGGGCCACAGTTCTGCCCTGGACTGCGTCCCAAAGAGCTGAACTTGATCTACAAATCAGAGAACTTGGTGAATGCGAAAACAAAACAACTGCAAAGCCTCGCCACCTAAAGTAGACTCAGTGCTTCACAACATCAATGCATTCATTTCTCATTTTTTATCTCTTCTTGTCAGGTTTTATTCAGAAGAATTTGAACAGTATCATTTATATGACAGTTAGTTACACCTCTTACACAATTAGAAGTCTGCAGAGAGTTATGAAGTAAGGAAACCCTTCATATGTGGGTGAAGGCTCAAATGCAGCATGTCAGATATACTGTATATATGCTTACCAATTTATCTGATGATGCACATTTTTACATGTGAGTATACATACGCTACTTTTCACCCAGCTTATATTGAAACTCAGACTTAAACAAAAGAAGAAGAAGACTCATGAAACACATGCAATAATCAAAGATATAGAAACCCCAAGGGGGATGTAGGACTGCAGTTGCAGGACAGGCCGCAGCTCCCTCTAGCAAAAAGGTGCGTAAAAGTCCTAAATCCAGGTTTTCCTGATTAGTCCAAGCAGAGTATCTGAGATGATGTAGTTACTGGATCGTGTACCAGTAACTAGATGTGAACGTTGGAAGGTTCTTCGGTAGAGCTGAATAAATGAACACCATGACTGTTTCCTCTGGAGTGTCAGGAGTTCCATCCAACTGAGTAATATATGGAAACGGTGATATAAATGAAATGTGTCATTTGTGATAAAAGGAAATGCACCGTGATACACGGGGTTTAACTGCTCCAGTGTTGATGTATGCTCAAGTATGACGACAGACAATGTCTCTGTAGTCAAGGATGGACACGAAGCTGCACAAGTTTTTAGATCGGAAGACCTTTTATTATGTACAAGAAGTGAATTACTAGTTTGATTTTTATATCTTTTGAGTCAAATGTTGAACATGAGTAACTGTTGTGCTGGTTCTAAAAGCCTCACGGACCCAACTTGCTTCCAGCATTGATCAGGCTTTGAACTGTTGAACTAAATGGAATGAACCCCCCCCACCAGTGTCAATAGCCTTGCAAGAGTCAGTGGTTTGTGCCCTCTGTGATGAGAGGTCAGAGTTGAACAAAAACAAGTCATTACGCACGACCGCTCGCTCATTCCATTGCGACCGCGCTCACATAAACATATGACATCCATACAGATATCTGCTCCAACTCTGGGAACAGTTTCAAGCTGCAAACTTCTGAAGCTCTGTCTGGTTCTGTTAAAGTAGGGAACATAAGTCAAGACCTGACAGAGGCCCAGCAGCGCATTATTCCCTGCAGACATCAAGGCATTATTTTAAAAAAGGCTTTGAGTTTTTTCTGCTTGATAACTATAGAAGCATCCAGAGTCGTATACATTTTTTCATTGTCAAGTTATATGGTTCTGGTTTAGTGTGCTCCTCCTCTCTCTTCAGCTCATGGGGATCAACGCATCATTGGCCACGTTCTATATTCTAAGCACAACAGGTCACACTGGATAACACTGGAGTGGTGGAGTGGAGGTGGAGAATGGCGGAGAGGACGTCCTCTGGCTATCGTCCCCTCTGAAATTAAAAAGTCCTCTGTGATGACCTGTCAGAGTTCTCTCCAAGAATAGCGCCCATTGTGCCAGAGACTTGGACGTGAGCCAGATGTGCCTCTTGGGTTCGCCCGTACACAAGAGCCTTTGTGTTTTTTTTTTGTTTTTTTTTTTTAAAGACATCGTTACAGTTAATTTTGCTTTTGGAGGCATTCCAAATGGCTTAGAGAAATTGGGTAAGAAGAAGTAGAAGGCATCTGTATGTTCATCCTTTAGGACGCTGTGGCCTCTCTTTTCCTGGAGCAGGCTCCTGCATTGCATTCCACATAGAACTGCTTATCAACACATTACAATATCAGCTCACCCAAAGCAGTGGTTGTGTAAACATTTTACTAAATGATTTATTAAAAAGCCATGATGGTCAGCATGCATTGAAAATACATTTTTTTTAAATTTACAGTTCCAACATCTGAAGTACCTGAGGGCCCACGTGACAGTAAGTTGTTTTATACTGTATATGTTTATGCATCTCTATGAATGTGAATGTTATGGATCGCCACTGTTTTAATATTTGACTGATAAATATTGAACTATATGAGTAACAAGCTGAAGTGTATAAAGGAAAAATGCAAGAAAAACATCCAAATTAAAAAAGTCTTGTCATAGAAGTACATTTTTATATTCATATTTTAAATATTTCTGTTTTGTCATGATACAACAATTCTCTACACAATTTTTCTTAAATGGTTATTGGAAAATGAAAAGTATTTGGTAGCTTTTGGATATTAAAAATTTACAATATGTATATGTGCTGTTTTTTTCTTCTAGGGCCCATGCCACTCTTGGACACTCCAACAGTGGTGGGAATCGCCTTTGCTGCGTTTGTGATTGGGGCCTTGTTGACCGGAGCCCTGTGGTTTATCTACTCCCACACAGGTAGGTCCTTTACCTGCTGCTCTGGGGGGCCCCGGCTCACCTTTCCACATTAATGAAAAGATTTGAAAAAAGTACAAAGGAATGCTTGAGCATCTCCGTGCCAAAAATGTTTCGCTGGGATTGCCAAACATCCTGCTGCTGACAGGGGTCAGTTCACAATAACATATTCACTTCTTCACTGTAAATATATCCTGTTGGTCAGCAGCAAGAGCTCTCCTCTTTCCTGCCTTTGAATGCTGCGGTTGGTCAGCGAATATTCTCAGTACAATGGGCTGGAGACAAGTTGGAAATTCCCCTTGAAGGGTGTAGCGGGCACTCAGAGGAAAAGACACACAATCTGTCCATTAGATGCCAAGACTTTCCCCCATCATCCCCAGCCTGCCGACCCCGGCCGACCCCTGAGAGGAAGTGCTCTCCCTGCAGCCCAGCGAGTTCACCGTTGCATAGAGCTGCCCTGTTCTCGCCGGCCTGAGTGTTGACTGGGGCCGCACTATGCTACTGACCTGTGGCCCCGTGGCCGAGCTGTTCTCCATGAATGTCTCTCACAGGCCTGGTTGAGTTTAATGGTCGAGTGTTTCACGAAGAGCAACAACGTGACGGTTTAAGTTTGCACTTTGAAGGAGAGGTTGCAGTTTGACAAAGCGGGATAGTTTCAGTTGGAAGTCATTCTCGCTGAAAGCTGTGAATTTAGCAGCTATAGATACTTGTCAAATCTGTTACAAATGAACATACTCTTTAAAACTCCTCACTTTGAAGTGTGTTTACTGAACATGATTTCATTTTGCAGGAAAGATCAGCTGTCAGATTGTGGGACTTTAATCTTTATCAAAATATTGGTTTTGGCTCCTCTCTAGAGAGTCACTTTATTTAAGCTTCGTGGGCGTACATGAGCTACTAGCTTTGAAAAACTACTCTGTTACAAGTACATCACATATCAAAAGTGAACCTGTACATAGAATAAGTTCAAAGATCATATTTGTGTAGAAAACACACACATACACAGTTCCTTAATCCAGACATGTGTTCCTGTGTGTTGTTGTTTTATTACACGCACTGTAGGGTAACTACGGGCAGACTTGTTTAGCTGTCTTGGCTGAGGTGACCTTATATGGCGACGGTGGTGGTTCCACATAAACCCCAAGAATGTAGATCCCCAAAACAGCCACCAAAAATACCAGTATATTCTAAATCAGTGTCTAGAGAGATGGAACATGAAAAACAGATTTGATTCTATCCCCTCAGGATCTGAGGACAATGTTCCTGGGCTCCCGAGAAACTGTTTTCAAGTTCTATATAATCACAAAAATTATATTTGGAATTGTTGTATCCACCACAGTTGAAGGCCATATAAGGGAATTAGAAGCATAGATCCTCTTAATAGCAACATTATTTGGCATCTTTATCTTGACTCATACAACAGGTCTGCACTCTGCCAGGAGACCTGCTCAGCTGGTGAAGTAACATACACAGAGAGCAAATAACAACCAGTGGTGGAAACAGGCTGGTGTTAAATATCACGCATTATCTGCTCTACAAACATTTGCTGCAAGATATAAAATAACGGTTGTCACGCTCTACACAATGGACAGATAAGCTATCTGAACAGAGAAAACAACACAGGCTTCTCTGTTTTAACCCTACCAGGGCTGTACGGGTGGCAGTGTGAGGCTGTTGGTCTAATACACTGAGAGCAAAGATAGACCACACCTAGAAGTATCAGTGGTATCCCACACAGGACCAATCATGAGTCAGTCTCAGCTGTCACTCATGATGTTTGACCCTGTTTACATCTCTCCATCTTTGCATCATGGTCCTCGTAGGAGCCTGGTGATCTGCAGAAAGTTCTCCTATTATAATTAGATTAGAATAATACCTGGAGTCAGATGAGACTGAATGGTGTTGTGGTGAGGTGATGGCTGAGAAAGACACGTGAGGGACAATAGATGTCCCTCTGTTTTTATAATACTGAGTTCCACAACCTTTTCAAGGACTTTTGTATCGTCTTTCTTGATTATTCTAAGATAAAGTAAATTGGCTGTGCTTTTCTGGACAGTGTGATTCTGCTCATGCATTTTTAATTCCCTGTCCAGAGATTAAATGTCTCTGAGGGATCAACATCTGTTGCCACAACTGGACACAGAGTAATAATGAGTGTGTCCATGTGACATGCAAAGCTGTCTTTATCTCCTCTATCTTGAAGGAAAATATTGGACTTGGGAATTTATATTTCCTCAGACTAACGAGGTGAATCCAAGTCCCTTTGTTTTGCAGAGAGCAGGATCCTGCTGGCAGCTCTGCTCTGGTAAACATTAGCAGAAGTGAGGGGCCCCAAAGAGGGAGCGGGACATAGGATCCGTGCCTGTGGACACACATGCTGCTTATCATATCTGCAAGAACAGGAACATACTGTACACACACCAGTTCCAGCAAACACTTAAAACTATTATTATAAACTATTTATTGATGACTCTTTCATTTCTGTGTGCTATCAAAAGAAGAAACCAGGGAGAGACTGCAGGAGAGGTTTTGCCAAAAACTGGGATTAAACACAGACTGGGCCTTATTTCAAACTCCACCCGTTTTTGTTTGTGAGACTTTTTTTTTTTTTTTTTTTTTTTTTTAACACAAATGTAAGCACTTTTATTTGCCCCTTGGTTTAAGCGTCGGATCCCAAGAGCCTACGAAATGACATGCTTATTTAGACACAGAACAATAAACCAGTGAGTGGTTTGAGCTCCAGTCCTTTGTTGTGTTTGTTCTGCTTCATCTTCTAAAGCCAGGCTAATTGATTCCAGAAAACAAAAAGAAATGAACTCCTTGAACAGGAAAACTTCCTCCTCTTGTTCTGCTGAACATATCTTCTGTCAAATAGAATGTGATTGGCTGTTTTGGTCTCTTTGAGGTGACATCTTTAGGATCCCAACATGTGAAACTGTGCTATGCATTTTAAAGAAAGTGGACAGATGGAGGGCAGAGTTCAATTTGACTTTTACTTGAGTGAGAATGCGTAAAGCATTTGTATGTTTATGCTTATGCTGAGCAATGACAGTCATAGTAAACAGCAGATACAAAAGCTGCTTTCATGCAAATTGGAAGTCCAAGCCATCCCCTGGTCTTAATCCTGTCTGATTCATTTATATCCATTTTGTCTCTCCTTCCCATTGGTCCAACCCCCCTCCACTCCCCTCTCCTGCTATGTGTCTAGGTGAGACAGCTGGCCCACAGCCGGTCCAGAAATCCCAACCGACCTCCGAGAACAGCAGTGCGGCTCACAGCATCGGCAGCACGCAAAGCACGCCGTGTTCCAGCAGCAGCACAGCGTAGCCCAGGACACTTCCCCAGCAGGGCGCACGTCCCTGCCGCGGCTCCCGGAGGGGCCGCTAGGGGTCACAGGGACCGTTTGAGGATTTCCTTCCGTGAAAGGAGTTATTTTTAGAGAATGTGGTAGGAAGGAAAAAATATTTTTATGTATATTGTTTTTATAGGAGAGAAGAAAACACACAATCGCACCTGTAGTTCTTGTTTAAGTCCACTTGTGCCATGTGTGTGCAGTCAAAAGATCTGGAACTCAGCTCGGCATCACCTCATTTCTAGCACACGTGAAATCTACAAGAAACAAATGTGCGTGTATACCAGACATTTCTTTCTAATCCAAATGCTGCTTCTTCTTTTTTTTTATCCGAGCACTACAGAGCCTTGTGTTTTGACCTTAAAAGGTTCGATTCGGGCTGTTTGTATCAAGCAGGTGCTCTGCAACTGCAGTGATGCCAGTATTAGTGCGCGAGACGTCGGCGGCTGCACTGTTACACGTTACTTTAGGACACGCAGCACTCAACATGGGAGAGCAGCAAAGCAAACCACTATTAACATGTGGACAGAAGTGCAGTATTAGCAGGGGTCGTCATCTCGAGCCAAAGAGAGATATTGGCTTTTAAGAGACGGAGGGCAGAGAAGGTG
Source organism: Pseudorhombus dupliciocellatus (assembly GCA_016785235.1). Taxonomy (NCBI): domain Eukaryota; kingdom Metazoa; phylum Chordata; class Actinopteri; order Pleuronectiformes; family Paralichthyidae; genus Pseudorhombus; species Pseudorhombus dupliciocellatus. The sequence continues at coordinate 437,747 of JAFBJW010000548.1, forward strand.
TTGAATGTATTCAGAAGAGTAAAAAGGCCAAAAAATGTGAACGAAAAATGTGAAAGTTGTGCTGTTAAATGCCACATTTCATAATGACTAACTAATTACACTCATCCCTCCCTATCGTTGGATTTATACAGTTTTATAGTAGTACAGTATGGTAGTTGTAGTTGTACTTTTCAGTAGGTGGGAGTCTGAGTCTTAATTTCATACACAACTTCACAGGGGCATTATGGCTTCCCTTTTATTACAGTAGATTTACTAGAGATGTTCAACCGTTTGGGAATATTTTTTAAAAGTAAGATGAGAAGATGGCTGCCTCCTTTGGGGAACTGCAGGAGACGTTTAGCCTAACTTAGCATGAAGACTGTAGATCAGTTCAGTGTTTTAAAGAATGATTAACAGAGCAAAACTCCCCCTAACACTCTGTAGTCATTGTAAATTCAATGGCAATGGCAAATTCATTGACATGCCCTCTCTCATGTGTCGAATCTGTAAACAAAAAAATAGTTGATGTGGTGTATCAGGGACCGATCCATAAATTAACTTCTTTTGCTAAATGCTAAACTAGCCTAATCCAGTCCAGACTTCGGCAGATGTGAGAGTGGCTTCGATCTTGGGAGTAGAAATGCATATTTCCCCAAATTACTCTTTTCATATGTGTACATATTTTTTGTAAATATTGTAAATATTCCAAAACGTCATGAGGCAGAGTGTGAAAAGCAGTTTATGTAATTGTGGACTGGACAGCGTAATGTCCAAGTTATCACCGTGTCGTATTTTATAAGTGAATAAATACCAGTGTCGAATAACAAAAACAAACGGGGGATAAAATATAATTTCGCAGATAAAATGTTTGTTAATCGCGGCTTCGCATTGCTGATGTAGTTCGGATTCCACTGTCTGTACCAGGGCTGCCAAGGAATCCCATTTTTATCTAGATCAATTGATTCATTGATTCAAATGTAGGAGCAATAGGTGAATATTTGGCTCATGGTATCAGACAGAGGCCGAGGGAGAGTGGTTTTTATATAATGTTCGGTATGTTTTTGTAAATCTTGGCACTGACAGTGTTGAATAAGCTCAAGCTTAAGCTCGTTTTTATGAACACACGTTTGCAGGTGTTCCTCAAACTGCGACACCTGGACTACCACCCCGTCTCAGAGTAGCATGAATGTCCGCTGCAGTGCCTTCCATCAGTAACCTGCTTGTGTTTTTATCAGTGTGTGTGTGGGGGACTAACCTGTAACGATTTAACCAACAAGAAAAGCAGAATGTATGTATCTCAAAGCTTTTTAATTTTTCTTCTACATGTAAACATGTATAAAGCTTTCTACAGAGGGAACAGAGTATAAATATATATATGTGTGTGTGTATAAAATTATATTTTGGAATATATATATATATATATATATAAATACCAAGAGAAATTTATTGTTTTCTATGTGTTAAGTACTGTGAATTGTGGATGTGCTCATACATAAGACTTTATGATTTGCATAGATCATAAATAAATGCCCTGTGCCATGTTTTATGACACTTTGACAATTAATAAAAATGTAATTTAAAGTGATCGAGCTCTTTAAAATCTGATTCAGTGTCTATTGGAGAAGTTTAACCCTCACCCCAATACGCAAGTCTGAGAAGAATCAGCCATTATTAAACCTTACCTTTTTAAAAACCTATTCAACAATGTGTCATAACACACACCACAGGTTGATAATGAATACTACATATTATATATTCCTCATGCACAGAAGTATCTCTTTCCTACGGTTTGTTAAAACATTTCGAGTTGTCATCTAATTTTCACACTTGCCAATAATGTTTCATGATTGAAGCTGTTGTGTATTGATTACTATTTTGTACAAATCCTGTTTTTACTCCAATTTTTTTGGATGTTGAATTTTTACATTTGAATGACATTATCGAAAATATCTGTTAATGTCTTTGGAGATAATAATAATAATGACTATTCTTGTCATCAAATTTTGTGAGCTTCCCATTGTAAATCCCACATCCCCAAACCAGTCCCCTGTTCTCTTCCTCCCATTCTCATAATCAGTAACATGTATCCCCAGTGACATTATGAAAAATACTTCAATCAGAACTGGACCACTAATGGCAGCAGGGAAATCACGTATGAAATAAGAGCGAGGATTAGGTAAGAGACGTGGCCGCGCTCATTTGGACTGGAGTAAATCCAGCCTTCCCTTATTTTGTTTCTGGAAACTCAGCTGTTTTCACTAACACTTGAGAAATAACTTTTATTAAGTTCTATTAGAACCACTTGGTCTTGGGGCAGCATAAGACCTTGTTTGTTTTGTTGGGCCTCGGGCCAGGAGGGTCTCAGTTCGCTCACTCGTACGGTGACTACGCAGCAGTGACATGTTGCAGCATTGTTGTGAACAACACTGCGTCCCTCTGTCCACGTCTCACAGAGTGGAAATATAATCAGCGGTCACTGTGGGCTTAAGGCTTTCTCACATTCCTGTAGTTTTGCGGTTCCCCTTATCGACTGTGGCGAATCCGTCTCCCTATATGTAATTACCCACTCCCACCCACCCCGTGTGTCACGCTGCTGAGCCTGCGAGTTATGCCCTGGATACTATCATCCAATCTGAGATCATTTCTAGATATGCCTTCTCTCAAAGTAACGATACGACGTCAACATTCCTCGTCCTTCTCTATTACCCCAGTGCATGCTGGGAAAACCACTCCCCCCCCCCTCATAGTAGAGAATGAGCGTAAGCAGTAACGTGCTGTCAATGTGACACGATGATGCTGTATCACACTCCCACTCCCTGGTCGATGCCGATCTCTCAGCTGTTGTCAAAGGACAAATCCATTGATGTAGAAATTGATTGTATTTGTTAAACCATTGAACTACCTCATGTGTTGCTCTACGAATGTGTCTTTTGTGTGTTTGTATGTGTGCGAGTGTTTTCCGTGCCTGCGTGTGAACTCCAGAGAAGTGGAAACTCTTTTAGACTACGCTTCAGTTTTATGATTTCGGGGGCACTGCATTGTTTTTACTGCAAGTCCACATGTGATGTTTCTGTCTCAACATAAACAAGGAAGTGTTCCATGTTTCCCATGATGGTGATGGGGTGGGGTGGGGGGGCTTTGTAAATGTGTAGAACTTTTGTAGTCAGAGCTTGCTGTTTTTCTTTTGGAGTTTGAACATGTATTATACGCTGTAAATACGCATGATATTTGTAAACCCTTTATGTCCATTAAATCCTCCTGATAATCCTCGAGCCTGCAGGTCTGAAGGTTCCTCTGCTGCTGACACCTCCCGTCTGTCCGGGCTGGGCTGAGAACAATGAGCTGTAATAATGATGTGTTGGGCTTGGCTCCGCTGCGGTAAAGTCATGACTCGTCTCTAGTGAGCTCATAAATGATACAGACCATGTGGGCCCCTGGCTTGAGGTTTTTCAGTGGGAAGACCACTGAGATGAGGGTCCCCACTTCGTCTGCCTCCCCACTGGCATGTTGCTTTTGATTAGAGCTCCCTGGAGATGGCGGTGAGCAGGGGGGGCCGCGGAGTGCTTTGGAAACCTCTGTGATTATAGAATGAGAGGAGGAGGCCAAGGGCGAATGGTGAAGCAGGCCTCTCAGTGTGGCAGGTTCAAGGGGACTGGCCCTACACCTCGCTGACCCCTCGGAGGCCTGTGCGATGTCACGTCTTCATCTTTCTCACGCCGTCCTCGGGCGGCGAGGCTCTCTCCAGATGACGTTTGTTGAATTTGCGAATGCTCGTCCACCTCATGAGGCCAGAGATCGTGATCTAAATATTTTCTTTTCCAGCTTCGTCGTCTGGGTACCTGGAACACACATGTGTTGTTGTGCCGCTAATCCATTTTTTCGCTGATTGTCCCAGACAATAGAGCATGACAGAGACAGACTCGGTTGAGTCACAGACTCCGAGGAGAGCTGGATTAATCTAGACCAGACCCCTGTTTCTAAATATGATTACTTGAATTAAGTGAAGTGACGATGGTGTGTGAGATGCTCTGGAACTCTGTTGGCTGCAGAGTGGATGAGACCAGATTCACAGCCGTGTTACGTCCCCTCTCAGAACCTCTTCATTTCCCAAAGCAAATAAACAGCCCATAATTTGGCACAGGCTTCTCCTGCACACACACGAGAAGAGATTTAAAACAGATCGCTTATCTTGTGTAGCTCTATAACACACACACACACACACACACACACACACACACACAGTGTGTGGAACTCAATAGAGAACTAAGATCTAATAACAGGAAACAAAGGAGTGAATACAAAATAAAAGATACAGAATGTAATAAGAGGATACAATAATAAAATCCAAAGCAAGAATAAATTCAAAAATGGAGTAATTTAAAGATTTTAATAATAATAACCTAAAAGCACCAGAGCTGACATAAGAAACTAGAATTTAAGATTATCAAACCTATGCACTTAAAAGAATTGAATCACAATTCCCAAGATGCATTGTGGTTATAAAAAACAAACAATTTCTACTTTCTATTTCAATAACACAATTTCCTAGAAACTGAGCAAAAGCTTTATTTCAATGAATCAGAGGAACCTAGCCTCTGGTTCATGAATAATCATAAAAATGACAGGACTTGTACTCAGTCAGCATCTGTACCCTGATGGCAGCAGCTGAGGCTCATGGGACATGTAGTTCTCTTTGAGAGCAGAACATTTGTAAAGGTGGCTTTCTGCTCAACGTCAAGTGCAGATCTGGTCTCCACAACTCTAAGAACATCTGGCTCTTCAGCTGCTGGATGAGCCTTGTGATTTTTTTTAGCCAGAAACAAACGTGGAGCTGAAAGCAGCTGAAGCGCTCCTCAGACAATCTGGTGTGATCATTTCGGCCTCCTCTCAGTCATTAGAGCGATTTATATTTGTGACTCAAATATAAGTCTCATCAATTTAAATGTAGTGAGCTACAGATGCTCCTGTCTGCTTCCAGTTAACATACATTTCCAGGTGTTGAGGGCGTTCTGTTCCTAAACTGTATCCCCTTACTGAGGCATGCTAACTTTAGCCTCACAGCTGGTTCCTATGCTGCACCAAAATATGACGAGGCCTCGATTCATATTGCGTCCAGAATCCATAAAACCATCTCGTTTCGCTGACTTGCAAACTCTGTTTTGATTGTGGCACATGGGTGCTGCATGTGTGTATTTTTTTAGAGATTTGAGGCCCTCGTTCTTATTGCTGGAAAACACTGAAGTGTTTCCAGTTGGAAGAAAAGAGGGGGGAAAAAAATCCGCTGTAGCCTAAAGTTACTCTGCTCATAAAAAAAAAAAAGTTCAGTCATAACCAGGATTTTACCACAAGCTCCCAATCAGTTCATGTTAAAGGACTTTTTCTTCCTGTGTAACTTTTTTTTCTTCATATCCAACACTGCCCAGAGCTTTGCATGCATATGTACACACACACACACACACACAACAGGCTCCCTCCCCCATGCGTCATTTCACTGTGTGATTTGTTGCCCAAGCCACAAAATCCAACTGCTAAACATAAACAAAGTGGTAAAACTGAGCCAGCGTTACTCTCTCTGTTCCCTCTGTTTGCACAGACCATGCTATCTGAGAAAGCCGCTATATGTTTCTGCTCCTCAGCGCTTCAGACGCCTCGCATCAGCCCGATTTACGGCTCCTTCCCTCCACCTGGCCACATCTTCCCTCGCGCAGCACAAGTCTGATTACAGCGACGCAACTGTTTCCTACGAAAACAACCTCTCCTCATCTGAGGTGGTTTGTGTTTCCGCTGGTGTGGTTCAAGTCGTAACTTTTCCGCGGGAAAAGCAGAGCGGCACACGCAGCGCTCGTGCTGGCCTCGAACCCACGGTGTCCCCAAACCACTCGGGGACAGGGATCCACTGATAGTTTCACCTCCATTGAGGTTTGGGACCTTGTGAGTGACAGCGCCAACACAAGCACATGGTCTGCGCTCCAGATGACATTGAAGCAGCAGATGGTGTTTGCTGCTACCGCTGTTTAGACGTCATGGCTCTTCAATCAGCATTTTGATCATAAACGGTTTAATGAGATTTTATTGTGCATTTTATTTATTTCTACCAGGCGTGCTGAGGGAAAGGGCTATAAACCTTTCTGCTGTCAGATATTCATTTATCAGAGAAATGGTTCAATGCAGTCGGGCCAAGTTTCCTAAAGAATGCAGCAGTGTAAAAGTGAAAATGTGATCTAAACACCACTCAGCAGTGCTGCAGTGTCTGTTCTTAACCTGCCGGCGTGTCCTGTGTTGATGCTCTGGAGCTACTGGTTTCTTGTCTTTAGTGAGTCCTCCTGTATGCTGTCACTGTGTCTGGTTTGTGTGCAGGGCTTTTTACAAACAGACTGTGGTCCACGTGTTCATCCCGCCTGGTTTATGTCTTATGAAAAATGTACAGTCACTGGTTTTCATTTGCTTTGTTTCTGTTTCTCATGAGGTGTTTACAAGTTTTAATAATGGATTTGATCTCTTCAAACGTTGGCCTTTTCAGAGGTCTTGTTAAGGAATCAACACAGTAATGGACAAGCGGTTGAAGATGAATGAATGAATTAAATCTGGCAGATATTTTGATGCTGTAGAAACTACACCTCATCTTCACTCACAGGCTTGCCTCGCCATCGCAGCAGGAGGGGAGTTCAAAGATCTGTTCTTGTGTTTCTCTGAGGTCTCACTTCAGTGTGACACATTCTTTCCAGACACTACTGGTGAGTGGGATATAAAGTGGAAGTTGATGGTTTACAGTCAGTAGAGAGCTCAGGTCATCCAGGATCCATACTCCCGTGTCCTGATACTTTATATAATCGCACACATAAAGAACAGATGTAATTTGTAGTGTTTTTACAGGTTGTTCCTTCCAGCTGACGCCAGGTCACATGCTGAGGACCTATGTTTTTGAATCTATGTAACCTTATCTTTTCATGGACGTGTTCTGTGCAATACAGTTCTCTGCAGTAACCTGCGCTCCGTTGGAAATGACATTAAAATGAAAAATTAAAATATCTCCTCAGACCCAGAATGAAGGACACAAGTGCAAATTAAAAGAGTCATCATCATCTCGTTTCTTAATAGCCAAAGATCTTAAGTAGCTGAGTGGGAAACACTTCATGTGGCAGTTTAAAAATAGTGGAGAGGAAAATAGATCCAATGAGAGGAGGAGAGTGAGTCCTGTTTTTTGTTGAGCTGCCGAAATGAAGATGATTTAACATGATCCATTAAATTATTTGGCAAAACCCTGAAATATTTTGGTCTGTATTATATATATTCAGAAACTCAAGCATTGTTGACTTTATTTTTGAAAGTCTGGCCTTGAAGGGAACGAGAGGCCATTTAATTGTATAACCAGCACTCTGATTATGATTTATTTGATTTTTTTTAAGACTGCAGTTTTGGGATGGAAATGGAAAAGTGCTAAATAAACCGTTGATGTGGATTTTCACATTTATTTAACCTCAGTCTCAGTCAGGACATCAACTCAATGGGTGTTTAGGATCGGGTGAAGGGCTTCTTGCCATAAAGTGAGGCTGTTGTATACGAGTGGATCCCTCAGTAAAAGTGACTGTTGTTGTTACCAGCAGTAGAGCAGACTTCTATTTAAGGGCAACAAGTATTGGTTGAAATCAGAAAAAAAGCTCAGTTCAAATTTAAAGAAGGCCACCAAACTAACCATCAGCTGAGGAAACTGAAGACTCTTCACTTGGCCACTGGCTATCTGTTTTCTGGTCAGCTCGGCTCGGACCTTCCTGATGAAAACACACTCTCTCCTTTGCTGCCAGGTCTGCAAGTGACACACTGCACATTCATTAACATTTGTTTTTCCATCCAGGACCCGGCGCAGAGAGTTGCCTCGCCAGGCCCCCAGAGTTCAACTCTGCACTGCAACCAAACCAAATAAGCCAGGTCCAAGTACCCGCTCCTGAATACAACCAGATGTCTGCCCTCCGCTAATAATCAGTGAAAACACACGCACGCACACACACCTCTCCTACGACTGGGCCCGTCGCAGCCCCAGCTGATCAGTGAAAGCTGTCATCCAGAAAACAGATGTGCAGGATGCCTGGGGCGGCACTGAAAGGTGAACGGAGCAGAGGTGCAGTTAAAGAAAATAGGAGCATATAGCATTGAAATGGACGCTGCAGCACATTCCTCTGCAAAAACAAATGGAAGAGGGCGAGAGTTTTAAATGAAAAGTCTGAGTGTTTTAAAGTTCTCTCACTTATTTATGTGAGGGTTTTTTTTTCAGTAACAAAGACTTTTTTTTTTTTTTTTAAAGTGTAAAAATGCCAGCTCTCCCTTGATAACAGAACACTAAACAAGATTTAAAGAGCTCCCCCGCCGAGAGAGAACACCATGATCACATTTGGTCGTGAGTGAGAGGTGTTGAATTGTTTGCTGTCTGACATGACGGAGCAGATTAACAACCTGCGTGCGAGTCAGGTGGGAGACACCGCATCAAATTTCACAAAGTGGCCCACAAGCCCCGGAGGCGGCCCCGAGGCTGGGAGAGCTGCTCCAACACAACCATCATTACTGCAGTTTACGTCAACACGAGGCAGCAGGTTCCAGACTGAAGACTGCAGAGAAAATCATTAACAAGCTACCATTTTATACGAGCTGGGAATGGAGTGAGCAATACACTCGACGCGTGTGTGATGGCTGACGTTGCAACTGTGCGTCTGGGGAGAAGGGTCCGTCACATGCGCCTCTCTCTGAGGTTTCCTCTCTTAATAGGACTTGATTAGTTGTTCCAAATTATTGCTTTGGGTTAAGAACAGAGGATGTGACATGTTGTTAAGCACATGAGACATGTTGTGATCATGTAATGATCGGTTATGTATCTATTTTTAGGTCCTTGTTTTATTTTGTGGACTTTTATCTCATATTCCTTGACTTCCTGTTAAGTTATGTCACATCTTATTTTGTAGTGTCTCCTCCCTTGTGTGTTGTTTTCCTTTGACCTCCTGTTCCTTGTTGCCCACCTGTGCCTCGTTGACTATTAGCCGGTTTAATATTTAGTCTCTCTGTTTCCTTTGTTCCTCGTCACGTTGATGTCACTCCTGTTTGTTCGCTCTTGCTCCACGACGTCCATGTGCCTTGCTGGTGTTTTTTTAATCCATTTTTCTGTTGTTATTAAAAGCCTAATAGTACGTATTTCATCATCCTGCTGAGAGCACTGAGCACCTGGTGGTGAGGCGGAGTGGAAACTTGGAGCAAGTGTCCCCAATCAGGCGTCTTCCCATCTTTTGGGGTAGCTCGAGGACAAATGTGAAATATTTTCTTGTCACAGTTGTGGCAAAGACGAATATCCGAGCACAGTGGTCAAAGGTATCCCGTTAGAGAGGCCCTCAGTGCTGGCTGCACCGGCTAAATTCCACAGACACGCTGCGGTAAAGACTCCCTGAGGAGTTTTCATCTCTGCTCTCAATCTTATTAACAGACACGCAGCCCGGTCATAGTTAAATCAGACCTGGCTATCGTTTGTCTCCTCCTCTCTGCTCCTCCATCTGTTAGCCCAGGCCCTGCCTAAACGCTACACTCCTTTCTTTTCTTTCACCGCTCTGCCCTGGTTTGTCTCTCAGCGATGCTCGCTGAAGGGAGTCGTGCCGTTGGAGTAGCTCCTTATTACGAGTCTACTAGTTTACACAGTGTGTCAACCGGGCTTGACGCGCTCTTGAGTCCCCCCCCCCCCCCCCCGAAGATCAATAACGTCCTGCAGTCAGCGATGGTAGAGTTACATAAACAGCTCGGCAGTGCTAGTTTATTAAAAGAAGCCCCGCGATTCCTATAAAAGCTCTGCCGGCCTGATTGCTCTGGTGTAAACAGTCCCTGCTCTGCTGATGCAGCCACGCTCCACTGCCCTGCGCAGTCTACACCCTATATGGTCAGCAGCGTAGTAAAAACACTTGGGTTAGAGCCCAAAGCAAATCATTCACTGGGACCTCTGTTTATCGGAGTGTCACCGTCTTGATGTTGCACATTTTTGTCAAAGTTCCTGTCGTCTGCCGGAGCCCAGCTGCAGGAGGATTACTCCCCCCAAAACGCACGAAAATGAAACATTATCCTCCGCAGTCGTACGCCTCCACGTCATAAATCCCTTATGGTCAATACGTCAAACAAGCTGACGTCCATGAAAACGCCATCTTGTTTCCTTGGAAACCTGCGAGAGCTCCGGCAGACGCTACCCGTCCTCGTGCAGTTGTATGCACATTTGTTGCTTTTGATCACCAGTTTCCAGCAATAAGGGGAATTTATTGGTGCGCTAACACCTCAGCGCTGGCGTAAATCAGACGTGGACGTGATGCAGAGCAGAGCATCATCACTCTGCCAGGCAGAGCGTGACGTACAGACGGCGTTTGCGCCGATCGGCTAATGCGTTCCGCAGCTGGCTCGAAGGACTTGGACCAGCGCCCCTGGAAAGTTGATCTTATCAAAAGATGTTAATGGTTTAGTTATTTTCAGATGAATTACAACAAACCGAGACAAATACAAATTATTTTGGATGACACAACATTTACATTTATGAAATATCGAATTAATGTTATGATAATGTTGTCTGAATATTATACATCTCAGTGCATGTATGTAAAGTACGTGATATTAACCCCTCACCCGGAAAAGATTATGTCCATATTTAAAACAAAAACCACAGGGGTCACAGCTACCTTTGTCCTGTCGCGGATAATTAAACACAAGTGATAACTCACGTCTTCAAAATCAGTAAAAGCGAGTGTTCCTTGTAAATTATACTTTGCTTTTCAACCTCATAAAACGTGATACTTCCTGAAACCAGTGACTGTGTGTGTGTTGGGGGGGGGTGTTAGAATTCCTTGCGTGAAGTAAAATGACTCTTTGCACTAAAGGTCAGGAGAGCGATAACTTACAGTCATTCGATTCTGGGTCCCAGGGACAGCAGGTCCACAGAGACGCCAGTGACTGATGAAGCACGGATGATAACTCTCACAAAATATTTATTAAAGACCATTGACCCCAGTGATAATTCTGCAGGAACGGAGCTGCTGCCTGGGACTGTTTATCAGACACACAAACTAATGTTTCTTTTTGTTCTTTTTCCTGCCCACAGTCTGCACATGTTGCACATATTTTATATATGGATATATTATTAGCCCTAACCCTAACCCTAACCCTAACTCTTGGTTCCTCTTCAGGCCAAAATATCCCAGGATTCATAGCACTTCAAGGACAAAGTCCAACTGCAGCTCTGTTGCTAAGCAACAGCAGCAAGAGTGTGATACGCTGGTGATACTGATCACAGAAATCCTCTGTGGACCAGCGCAGGTCATCTCAGCTTGGCCACTGTGTCCTTGTGGAGCATAAACAGCGTGTCCTCCTGAACTGAGACACTGAGACACACACGTGCGTCTTCATTTGGGTCCTCACTTGTCCCAAGTGTGGAACCTTCTTTTAGTACTTGAAATAATTGTTCAGCACCAAAGCAAATTCCTTACTATATATTCAACTGACATCTGTTTCACAGTAATCTCTAATTATTTTTCCCTGGCGAAGAGAAATCGAATGTTCTTCCCTCTGACATCAAGTTTGCCGCCACAACCTGCGACGACGCCCTCCTGTCAGACTTTCTGGACCTTCATCCTGTGGCCCAGTCTCGTCATGGCAGAGGCCTTGACTAACCCTTGGTCCTTCCTCCGAACAATATATTTACTCCACAGCCTTGACAGAGTGGCCTTTGTTTGAAGGCCGTCATATTTGAGGCTGTGAGCCTCCTTTTACTTGCCATATCCTGTCCCTGTTGTCTGAGCGCTCACTGACTGGCTCTCCTGAGCAACAATTTGAAATACAAATAATATCTGATATTTGTAAAAAAATAAATAAAATAAAAAAGTTCAGATAGCGTAGGCACCTTGTTTGAGACAGTGTTGGCCTCAGGACTGATGCATGCGGAGCATACTGGAGAATTCAAAGCTACCCTTTGGGGCAGCACACAGACTGTGAATGGAAGGGGTGGAACTGTAGCCGGTGCGGCAGGGGGCTCTGAAGTCATCGGGGATGTGTTCGGGCCACTTTGATTTGACAGGTTCACTGGGATCCTGTTGGGGGGGGCAGTCCTTTAAGAGCTTCATCTGTTCCACCGCAGGATCTGTGGGGCATCGCTGTTACTCTTCATCTTGTGTCGTGCTGTTGATTCTGGGACTCCAGCGGTCAGTCTCTCTAATGAACAGTATCAAACATCGGCAGCTATTCCCTCTGATCCATGTAAGCACAACTTTTTTATTGAGTGGCCCAACACTTCTGCCTGTCATCTGACTCCTGCCATGTCAACCATCCTTCGTAACCGCTTCACAACTGCCAATGTTGACTTTTGTTAGAATTACTAATATAGAAACATTTTTTCTTTATGGGAATTGAATCGTCAGCAGTCAGTCCTCCTGTAAGCAACAACAGGGGTCAAAACTCTTGATGATTTGTTTTATTTTATTTCACAGACAAACAAACAAATCCCTCCCTTTTTGGCCCTTTTAAAGGTCTTTAAAGTAAATGATTAATGTTTGTTTTGTAGCTGCCATGTGTCATGGAGATCTGAATCACAGAGCTTTTATTTTGAAAAGTTGTGATCTTGGATATTACACTCGAACAGCAAACAGATCGGATGAAAAGAAACTCCTCTCTGCATCACAGGTCTGCACACAGCGTCCAACACATAAACAGTACAAAGTGATGGTATATTGTCGAACTGTTTGAGGAAGACAAAGAATAATTCTTCATTACAAACAGGCAAGTTTACAATGGGTACTGCACCAGTTCATAGTCATTTTCACGCAGTCTCATATCAGAGACAAAGGTACTCGTGCGAATACTGTGCACAATTACAATCATCTGCAGAGTGGACACCCCCAATAATTCACCCCGAGGATTTATTACTCCAAAGCACCCTGCCAAGATAAAACCTTTTTTTTAATTTTTTTCCTGGTGGGCGACGAGGGGGCACCAACTGTGTTTGTGCCAGCTCTGTGTTTGTGCATGCCTGCAGCGCACTGAGCTAAGAAAAGGAAAGATGCTATCTGTGCGAGGCAGGCGGACTCTGGAATAAAAAGCCATTTAAATGATGTATTTCAATGGATGGTTGCCGTTTTACAGGGTTTAGTGCGAGGCCCTCCCATCATGCCAGTTCAGTCCAGGTCTGCGTCGCAGCCTGATCGCGACATCTGATACGCTGCGGTGCCAAGGAAGTGCAGTGCGTCGTGTAAAAATGCAGACTGCGTGCGCGTGGCGGGCTCAGAGCGGATAGGGAGCGTCTCTGCTTTAAACTGCATGGTTAATGACGCCCGCATACGGCACATGTGGTGGCTGGGCCTCACTAAGTCTCTGCTCCCACGGGTAAACACAGTCACGTGGGCAAGCATTAAGATTCAGGCTGTGTTGCGATCAAAACTGCGGCGTGCACACAAAAAGCTCCCCCCGCTCTTATAAAGCATATTTAGACCATTAGATTAGCCACAGCCGATGATTAGGTTTTTGGCTGACGCTCTGACACACATTTTCCCAAACGTGGTTTGAATATTAAATGCAATCTTTGCACAGAGCGAGGAAGGGGCGTGCTTATCCAGCGCTTCGAGTTTTTATGGCCGTTGAAAGTGTTGATCTGTGTCTTTCCTTGCTTTGATTTGCCTGTGCATGTGAATTCCATCGTTTTTACATCTGACACGCTGCCGTTACATGTAACCTCACATTCAGTCGTAAACAGGAAATAGCTAAAGAGGGCAACAGATCAATTTAGATCAGGTCCAGACAAATGAGACAAAGGTTTTGTTATTTCACTGCTGATCAGGAGAGATTGGTTGTTTGGCAAAAAAAAAAAAAAAACGTCCCAGGATAAATCACTGTAAAGTAATTTCTGGGGATAATGTTACATTTCTGAATGAGACGTCTGTTACCTGCAGAGGTTTCTAAGGGCTTGGAAGCAGTGCGGGACATTTTCCCAGACTGCTCCTGTTCTGGAAGTGGCGGCGGCGTGTACCTGCTGTCAGACAGCCACCTGCTCCGGCCGACAGAGCAGCAAAAACATCTGCGGATCCGGAGAGCTGGCTGTGGAGCGAGAGCCCAGTGAGCGAGCACCAACTCATACGAGGGGAGAGAATCAAATATGCAGAAGTAAAGAAAGAGAGACTTGCAGATGTTGCACTGCAGATTAATGCTAATGATCCGCATAAGGACAGGGGGAAAAAGAGTCAAGGCGTCCAGATGTGTGGAGGAAGCGACTCCCAACGGGGATACTCCTGGCAGAGGAGCGATGTCTCCTCCAGAGAGGACAGAGGAATAATTCATCCTCACATGAGCACTGCAGACTGTGGCTGTCTGGTGATCAGCATAAACACCACTCCCTCCTCCACCATCCAAGAAGATGGATACAAATTAAAGCAGACACCTGAATGAACAAGGATTCAATGATACTTGATATTTAAAATACTTCTTTTAATTGAGTTTTTTTGGGGACTTCCTCAGGTCTGTTCGTGGTTAAAAGAGGGAGCCATCCATGTTTATAGGCTAGACCAATGAGCTGTTGGCTCTGTGGTGGTGGGCGTGGTTATCTGTTTCACTTCAGGTGAAACACATGTCACAATTACAGTCATGCAGATATAGAGTTCAGAGATAAATGGACAAAACCTCAAAAGAGCGGATTTCCTCCAAGGAGAAGGTCGGTGTGATTCCAGTCTTTCCCATCTGTATCTAGTGTCCTTGGTCAAGATCCTAAACTCTGAATTTTTCCTTTGGTTCGGACTTTGGACTCTCTTTGGCTTATAGCATCTCCTAAATGAAAAGTAAAACCAACAGGACACACACCTCCTATGGTAAAAGTGAACTCCATGGTTGGTGATCAGGAACAACAATCTTGATCTAAAGCAACAACCTCATGTCTCAGACCTTCCAAAGATTTGTTTGTGTCAGGGTGGTTCAAGGGAAATCTGACTGGTCCCAGCTCTGTGTCAGTGCTGCAGGATGGCCTGTTACCGAGAGGGAGGACACAAAATGGCCTGTTTTTTGTCACAAATATTGTGGGTGGCACTAGCTGAGGACGCGGTAATGAACTGTTGCACGTCATTGGCTGCGCTTTGCAGAGGAAGTGCCACCAACAGATATTAAAGATGATCCATATGTGCGTGTAGGTTTCAGGCCTGTTTACTCGTGTTGTTGTTGTCCGTAGCGAAGGGGTTTCATAAACAGCACCAGGCCTGAGGCAGGAGGGGAGGAGCCTGAAATAGGCGCCCAGTGGCAGACTTATACACCCAGTGGGTCCCACCTGGGCTACACTTACAGCTCAGACACAGTATGTTTCTTCCTGAGTCCAGCTGGGAAATGTAGTCCTCACACACACACACACACACACTGAGTCCTGGCCCCGCACCATGCTTTCCATCCAGTCAGTCGTGCACGCTTCCAAGAAGAGGCGTGGCATCATTCAACACCTCAAATGATCTAATAAGTCTTAATATGAATACAGCTGGCGTCCGCTGCTCGACAGCAGAGTGAAGGTCAGGGAGGAGCGTGGCTCAGGCTCCAACACAAACAACCCGTCCTGTTTATTGATCGTTTAACTCTGTGAGGGGCCAACGGAGCCATTGTCGTTTTTTTGCTTGCTCAGAGAAACGCCGACATCACCGATGGCACGGAGAGCAGTTTCTGTCTCTGCCGCTGCGCAGGCCAAGCCTGAAACACTGTCGAGGCCGAGGGGGTTTGTGTTGGAAGGAAACCAGCAGAGGGGGGTTGCGCAACACTTAGCTGAGCTCGTTTCGCGTAATATCTGGGATAGGGAGGGACAGAGGCCGAAGACAAGTCATCAGAGCAATGGACATGGAGGAGGAGACGCTGTGGGGGATTGGGGTTGTCTAAGTGGAAAACTGGTCCAGATCCTCCTCTGACAAAAGTTCACGGCAGAGCGTGTGTGTGCATGAGTGCATGAGAGGAGCAGAGGAGCCGCGGTCGGGAGGTGAAAGCTGAAACAATGAGCTCACTTTCAGCACAGTTGGGACAAACTGTGAGGTGAGATAACACACGTCATATTTCTCTTTGAGGTCGGTGTGGATGCAGTGTGCAGCTGCGTCATCATAACAGAATTCAGGTGTTGGCAACGCAAACACACACACACACACACACACACACACATACTGGCAGCAACCCTGCTTTAGAGTTAAGTGCGCACATGCTCTCCAGATGCACATACAGTACACAAGGTATACACTAGTTTCTTTGAGGGAACACACTTTCACACGATACAGGCCCAGTGCAAGTTTACGCCGGTCAGACGCACATTAACACACAGGTGATTCCAGTATGTATCCTGTACCCATATTATTATTATTATTTACTACATGATGTTTTGTGCAAAGTTAATGCAGCAGAAATCACACTTGGCTCAATGTGTGGTGTGTAAGTGCTGGAGTCGCTGAATGAATTAGCTCAGCTCTACCCCCCTCTAGTGGGGAGACAGCGCCATTAAAGCCCAGAGCAGAATAAAAGGAAAAGGCCTCTGTTTATTTCAGTGGTTAATAATAAACAGGAGGGACAGCGTCATCCCAATCATTCGAACTATCAGTGCGGGTGTTTCCCTCTTCATAATCTATTCATGTTCATCAGAAGAACAAAATGCTAAGGACCGATATCACTGATAAAAGAGGAGGCAAATGTTAGGTGTGTGTGTATTTGTGTGTATTCCATCCAGTTCTGTTTTTTTTAATTAGTTATACTCAATAATAAATGTGCATTGCATAATAAGATGTGCTTTAAATATTATTATTAATCAGGGGACACAAAAATAACAATAAGTAGTAGTAATAGTGAGTCAATTTCCAAAATAAGAGGAAATAAGTCAGTAACCATATGACGCTTGATAAGTCTGTATCTCCACTGATCTCCTCTCCTGCAGTTGGCAGATCCTCAGGAGTCCTGTTCATGTGCAGACCGGATGACCCGTGCACAAGATATATTGTCGTGTCCCTGGTCTCAGTCCAGCTGGAGTCTGTGTTGCTTTTCATCGTTTTTGTTCCGTCCGCACTATTTCACTGTGGAACAACATCTATTGAAAAAAACAAATGCAGCTTTGAATAGCAATAAGGAGAGCACAAAACAAATGGTGTGAAGTGAGAACAAGAAAACCTTTTCACATGATCACATAAAACAAAAGCTTTTAAATTGCAGATTTGAATGAAAATGTAAACATTCCTATATTCAACCTATTTCAAACAGGGTCAAGTACAGTCTTCCAGCACTTCTGTGGATCTATTAAAAAAAACAAACATGGAACGTATGTGACCTTTAGGACCCAAAGGTGAGGCTTTGTCTCGCCAGATGTTTCAGTTTTAAATGTACTGTCGCGTTACGGGTTTCTGGCAAGTTAAGACATGAAGCACGTAGAGAAAAGACCAGAATGACAGATGGGACTGAAGTTCTCGAGAGGGTTCACTTTATTTGAATCCACGCGCGCAGTGATACCAGGCCCGCTCCGAGCTGAACTGCAGAGGGAGGGAGGAAAGTGGTGCAGTCGACTTCGAGATGCATCTGAACTTGACTGAACCTCCAGCGCAGACAGACACAGAGCGCGTAGTGGAGTACAGTCTGCGAGCCCCTGTGCCAAAGTCTGCATTCCGCAGCAGTACAGTACATTTATTACAGCAGCTGGATGTACAGGAAGCTGCTTGGCTGGTCGAGCGTGCGCATCATGCCAAAGTGTTGAGGCTAACTGGCGGAGGCGGCTGAGTTATGAACTGTACATCACATGCTGCCACACTCCCACTGAAATGAAAAAAAAAGCAAATCAAGTGAAACTCCTCAGCTATCGTCTGAAAAATCAAAAGAATCTATGATATTGAAATTGACACGACGCGGGCAGCTGCGTGCCGCCATCCGTATTCAGCCGGGATGTGATTTCACAGCGAAGACGTTGACTGAACAATAAAATCGGGGGCAGCGTGGTCGAGAGATCAGAGTGCAGAGAGGCTCAGTTCACTGTGGATCTAACTCTGGCGGGGAATCATTAAACCAGTCCCATTGCTTGACTTCCCCCTATGGCAGCGTTGCCCTCACGCCCAATTGTTTCGCAATTAAACTGAAAGCACCGCAGCATGCAAGTGCAACAGTAAATAATAGAACTGCACAAAGCTCAAAGACTGTCAATCAGTTATCCCATTAGTGGAAAACTTTACAGAAAGTGTCCAAGCAGCCTCTTGTTTGTCTTGTGTGATTAGAAACTCAAGCAGACTGGCGTGTTCCAAGGGGCCACACTCTGAGGCGGACTCTTCAAGTCCATTTGAGGCAGTGGCCCTGATAACAAGGCGCACAGGGAGGGGGGGGTCCCACCATGACCTCACTGCTACCCAAACCTGCATCTGTTATTCTTTTGTGAAAAGGCATTAACTTAACAACAGAGCCAGGGTCATCCTCTATTCTCTTTCTACAGCAATCACAAGAGGCAAAATGGGCTTATTGAAATAATGAGCATGCACATACAACATCTGACACGGACTCACAAGATTCCTCCGCGCTTTGAAGAGAACAAACACATCGGTGAAACTTTAAGCATTCCCTTTATTTCTCTTCCTCAGATATGTGGTGGGGGAGAGACAAAAAAAAAAACCAAAACAACAAATATCATCGGCAGACTCCAAAGCCTGCGCTGCTCGCCCAAGGTCTTCCCATTTTTTATTAGCAGTGTTTCAGCCCCCGAAGTGAGGCAACATGAAAGGAGAAGGCAGACCGCTCAAAAGATGGCTCCGTCTTTGCAATTTATGTCAATCTCACTTGCTTTAGCGTGTTTACAGAGAGATCAATTCCCAAACTCCGAGGGCCAACATTGTCAAAAATGAATAATTTAATAATGATAACCTTAAACTTTCAGTTTTTCCATAATTGCCTCTGTAATATTTTTCCAGTTTTTTCTTTTTTCTTTTTTTTTTCTGGGCCAAATAAAGACGAATGGAATCAAAGTGGCGCTGCTTGTTTATTTCATATAGCAGGGGCAACGACTGCTTTTTAATGACTTTGACCTTCACTTGTTCGCAGACTTGAAAAAGAGGCTCGCGGAGCCTTTGTCTGTGATATCCCCGTGTCGTCTCATCTCTCCTGATGTTTTTAAACGACTCTGCCAGCCAAATTTCAGGCATTTTGAACAAATTCAAAGTTCACGCAGATTAGTTTTCCATGCCCTCTACTTAGCCCTTTAAATCAGTCCGAGGCGCAGCGAAGGCAGCTGCTGCACACTCTGCTACATCCATTCCGCAGCCCAGATCTGTTTAAGATCTCACGTCGGCATTAGGACGTGAATATCTGCGCTCCACATGGCTCATCAATGAATTATGGCCCACTGCTTTCTAAAAAGATACCACTGTGTGAGATCTGCTTAGCCGATGAAAAATTACATCAACATCAAAGAAGTCCTCTTAAAAGAGCAAGTTTAAAAGAATTAATATTTGATAATGCTGGAACTCTACATAAGCACACAGGCAATGAGTGCCTGATAATCTCTTAAGAATATTAAAAGGTCTAATATGCCATATTTACTGATATTAAGGATTAAAACAGCATATAATATGCATTTAAAAATCGTTTTGCATATCAAAATACAATTTGTGAGCAGTGATTTAATGGTGGTTATTAAGTCTCATTTTCAAAGACATACTGGGAACAGGCACCGCAGGGTTCCCTCCGCCACCCTGTGGTCAGACAATCCTACTGCAGGGTTCAAGGGGCGCTTACGATGGCCTTCTATTGTCCATAGTGTCTCCGTGCATGGGTCATGTGTAGTCATGAAGGTGAAAGTTAAAGGTGTGAGTCACAGATGATGCACATTACGTTCTTTATGACAAGCAACGCTTCGAGCTTTGCGTCAAGTACTGAGAGAAATGCCGTCATGGTTTCTTTGTGGTCATTTCAGTCCAGGATCGGAAACTATGTCCATGGATAGATAGGGTTTGTTGTTGTTGGTTTTGTTGGGTGTGTGTACCCTAAATATCAACAACTGGACGTCTCTGGAATGGACAGTGATTACCTGGAGGGCAATTTCAAGGGTTTATAGCTTTATTTATCAATTTGAGAATTCAACAGATTCGGAGCTTATGACATTAAAGCACGTCACAGTATGTTGATAACACTGTGCAGCCGCTTTGTGATGAAACCAAATGTTACTCTTCAAACTATACCTGAGCTTAATGGTTGCTCCCGGAAGAGGCTCAATTAATTTTATACATTTGCATACAAACCTTCGACCTGTTTATGAAAATGTGATGCAATTCTAGAGCAAAACGATATATGTGAGTGCTTCTTAAAACAAGCTCCCCCTCGACAGGCTCCTATATTAAAATACTGCTTACATGCTCCCGCAAAAAAAACAGATTAATTATTCAATCGTATAAGATATAATGTCTACATTGCTAACAGGGCCTTTCTGATGCATAATGAACACATTCACTGTGGATGTTTTATTTATATTTTGCTAGGCACTATTAGTAAAGCACAATTTTTAATGCAGCAATAGAAGGTTTTTACATTGTGGTGTCTCCACTTTCCCCTCAGAATGCTTATTTCCCTGATGCACTTTCATAAATACGTTGAATAAAGGCTATCACGCCATTCAGTTTGTCAGTGCACATGTAGTTGTTTGCGTATTTAGTCTAAACTAGGTCTGTTATGGTTCACAGCAGCACCGCGCGCACTGGGCCGATCCCCTGCTGACTCTTAAGTGCGGAACCACAGGAGACCATACTTTAACACCATCTGCTTTGAAATTTAAATCACTGTCTTCTTTTTCAATCAAAGGTAAAAATCTCTCGCTATTTTCACAGAGATGATCAGACCTCTTCCAGGAAAGGCGTAACAGCATGTCCCAGTAGGAAGAGCATAGATGCAAATAAAGTATTGATGGCTGGTTTAAAAAAAAAGAAGGTCATTACTGGTGCTCAGCTGATGCAGACATGGAACTCGCATTGAACTCTAAAGCTTAATCTATAATAGAAAAAAATGAATTTAAAATGGGGAAGAGTGGTCGGGTGCTGACCTTGAGTTCCTGAAGCTGCCTTTATTAGTGAGGGAGTTCACCTGTGTAACTGCGGCGAGACTGTGAAATGCTGCATCAGAGTGAGTGAACTCAGTAATTCACACAGCGCCTTGTGCCCTATGATTTAAACTGGTTCTCTGCCTCTCTTTGTTAACTAGCCTGAGTATAATGATGTAGTTTTCTGTGATGTTCCAACACCATGGCTGGAGGCACGAGTTTAGTCAGCAGCATGCAGGAGCAAGGCATTAAAAAAAAAAAAAAAAAAAAGAGCGAGAAAGTGAGCTACTGAAAATGGAGAAAAATGGCTCGCAGTACCCCAAGGTAGGAAATAAATTGCAGACGATAACTAGCGAGGCGAGGCACAAACAGCATAATAAATTGTTTGAGATTTTTGCTCTCATTTTACAGAGCAAAATCAAACTTTGGAGGGCACAGTTGGCAGGCCATTAAAAGAATTACTTCATGCTCTGAAAACAGAGGGCTTGTGTCAATCCCTATCTCTCACACAAAGAGACAACACACTCCTCGGAATTGCTTTGTGTTTTCTGCCATCTAGGTGGGTAAGAGGATGAAGCTCAGATCACAGTGAGCCGAGCACAAATACAGTAAGTGACTTGGAAATCGCTTTAAAAGAAACATATCTCTGTTGAATAAGCAGCCAAACCAACAGCTAATGCACACTGGCGTGGAGTAGATAAATATTTATGCACAAATATTTATGTCTTACAGTTTCTCAATATATCAATATTAATGATTAATGATCTGCATTCCACACATTTAATTATTTAGCAAAAATAAATAAGTCATATTTTGCCCACTCTATAAATATTAAAGAGGTTCGGAGAAATTTTAGTTGTCTGCAGACAGTTTTTCTGTTGATAATACCAATGTATATTCAAATGCTTGTTAGTTGTTTGCTTAATCCAATCAATATTTCATATGTTTTTGAATGTGAGAATTACCAGTGCACTCACACTCTGCAGGAAGCCACACACAGATTATGTTCTAATGTGCTGGGCTCAGACTTACTGATAAGTTAATTCAACTTAAACACAAGTATGTCAGGGTTTGGAAAATCTGCATTTATCTCACCTTGTTCTCAAGCAACAACAACAACAACAACAACAACAATGCTAGTAACAGTTTCAACAGCCAGGGGCCGGAGAAATGGAAGAAGTTTGGAATCAAGAGGGCTCCAGAGTCTTGATGGCATTAGTTTTTTAAACTATATGTCACAATGTGTTGCTGTATGATTTGACAAGTTGAAACAAATAAAGTAATAAAATAAGATATGATTAGATATGAGACTACGATTCAATTTACATTTTAATTAATAAATGAATCTGAACAGCAGCCAGACTTCTTGGGTGCACTTTAATAGTCTGTTAGGAAACAGACAGGAAGTAAATGAAATGTGTTAATTTGTCATCACTGCAGCAACATTAAAAATAATAATCCCTGTGATGAATTCAACACCTGTTCCAAAACCCACTGATGATGGTGGCAGGATGTCTTTCCCCCTGACTTGTGAGGTTTTCAAGTGGAAACATGGAAATCACACTAGGGCAAGAAAACCCATGCAACAGTATTAATAATGCATTTTCAACATGCATGCTGCATCATTATTCTACAATTTAAATGGAGGTTAAAGCTCACTGCTTTACTTGTACAAGAGCAATTCAACATTAAATATACAACAGTCGGCATATTTTCTTTTTCTTGCCAGCGGTTCTCACATTGGAACCACATTGAAATTCAGTTCATGGTCGCATTAGACAAAATCCAGGCCTCCCTGTCCTGCCCCGCACATGGTTCAACTTCCTGTTACAACCTCACTGCTGTGGCTCGTTCCACCCAGAACTGCAACGCATAACCTGCACGGTCTGGAAACAGCAGACTGAAGGAAGAGCGAGTTTGGGTGTGTCTGCATTTGTTTGTCATAAATACTCAAAACCTACAGGGCGGATTAGGATGAAACTTGGTGAAAGGATGCTGTATGGCTCAGAGACGAACCTGTACTAGAAATGAACTGATTATATGATAATCATTCATTTCTTATTTTAAACAGTAAATGGTAGCTTCCCCTGCCACATTCTTAACAACGTTTGCATGACACACAGACGTGCTTACGACCACCAAAATATTGTTTTTCTTAGAATTCAAAGTAGAATTCACTTGTTAATGCAGTTTTCTCTTAACTATTCTTTATTCTACAGAAATCATCATTACATAGTTTTCAAATGGGAACTTACATTTGTTTCCCTCTTTTTTTCATTCATTTAGCAGAGATCTTGATAAAAGAGTGTGTGAAGCTTAAATGAATTTTGGAATTAATCGGATTAATATCGGATGGAAGCCAATTGGAACCTTGAAGCTTCTCCACTGAGCTGCTCCGCTCGTGCAGCTGAGCAACAAGGACGCTGCACATTGGGTGACGCTCGCGTGTCTCCCTCCGCCGTGGACATCCCTCTCCCCCGGACCAGGATGCAACCTGCCCGGCTTTCCAAGCAAGATGGCGACAGGCTGACACGGAGGGGAGGCTGCGCGGAGGCGTGGGGGAGAAAAGAACAGAAAACTTCGCTGCATGGCCCTTCTCCGTCCTGAGGTGGGTGTTCGGTGCGGCGCGGTGTGCGCAGGGATACGTCGCAGCCAGGCCCGGTCATTAGTTTGGGGAGGCGCCGCTGACAGAGGTCGGATGTGGCGAAAACACTGCAGTGACGTCAGAGGTGCGACTCCATAACTTTCCCTCGGACTGAGTCAGTGAGGTTTGGTGTTTGGTGCCGCAGCTGGCGGGGGGCTGCGCTGTGATCACCAGCGAACTGTGAGTGTGTGTGTGGAGCTCAGGGAACTTCTGTCCTCCGTCAGTGGTCCGCTCTTAGAAGCACACGGTCTTTATGGACCGCTGTGACTGCGGCTTGTGATGACATCATGACACCCACGCTGTTGGAGGGTTGTTAAAAACCAAGTGTAAACAGCTGCACTGAGCAGGACACAGTCTTATAGAGAGGCTCCTCGCTTACATCTGATTCAATGATGTGAGTGTCCACCACTAATCTACCTGTCGGGCTTGGATGTGGATGCCACCTAGTGTTGCTTATCTGGACCCTGCAAGGACCAGAGAGGAAGGAGGTCACAGGTGGGTGCATCCCTGAGCCTGTGAAGCTTTTCTTATTTTCACACTGATCCAACACGCATACATAGTGCACGCTCACAGAGATGTATGGTGGTCAGCAGCAGGGAGGAAAAAGGAGCAAATAACATAACATAGATGATGATTTGTGTAAGTTTCCGAGGATGTCAGTTGAGCAGGTGGTCCAGCAACGTTTACAAAGACGTGGACACTTGGCCGAGACTAGATGTTGTCTGTTGTGATGGAATGGGTATTCAACTCCAGTAAGTGATATAGGATAGGCTCACAAAAGCCACCTAATACTGGGTTGATGTTGGTACTAACCCCCAAAACTGCCACATCCATGTCCACTCTCCTCCCAGCGATAGAGGTGTGTTAGCACCATCTCTGTAACTGGCTGTTAGGTCTAAATAGTGCATTATTAAAGGTTTAGTGTGAAGCATATAGTGACATCTAGCTGTGAGGCTGCATATCACAACCATCTTCATACCCCACCTCATCACCTGTTTCTGTGTCAGGGTGCCCTCAGTAGACAGAAAGGGCTCATGCTAAGGTGATGAAACCATGATTCAATATAGTAATGTTGCTTATACTGTATTTCTTATGTCCCAATAAAATCATTAACATGAGATCTTTAAGACAAATCAATTTAACTCAAACACATGTCTGGTGTCCTATGCTACAACACAACACAGAGCTAGACTACAAATACAGAATGAACAAACAATGCAGGGGCATGTGGTATCTGAGTACTCGGAATATGTTGGAACCTGGATGTTCAACAATTTAGGTTACCTTACGTATAGTTTTGACAAATGTGAAATAAAATTTGCATTTAAAAAAAATGTACTCACATAAGTCAAAATAAGGACATGTGACCAGAGTTCATTACGAACTGGTTAAGATGCAGCATCTGACAACCTTACTTGTGATGATGGGTTTCACTGAGGCTAAGCCGCTTTATCCATCCATCACCCATTCATGATATAATTTCCCTCAAGAATTGTTCTTCTCTATGCTCTTGGGAGACGACCATCACTCATTAAACAAAAGAATGGAGAGCAGAGATAACAAACAATAGTGTGCATGTGGAAGAATTAGGATGCAGCGGTACTTCTGCTGCAGAGCAGTGAGCGTGGATGATATCCTTGTTGTTATCAGCTCAGGAGTTGAGGTATTGTAAAATCAAAGAGGAGGCCTTCATCAGTAAGTCCATCGCTCCCTGCAGGTACATAAGGATGAGCTTAGACGGCCATAGGAAGAGGTCAGTGTCATCTTAACGGACAAGCGGGTTTTACTGCATTAGTATACCACCTGGAGTAAAGGAGTCAACTGCTCGAATAAATAAATCAGATGGTTGAGGCATGTTATCCACAAATTGATTATATGTCACTTGACAAGGTCAAATATTTTAACCAAGAAGCCTGAAGTCCCTGAATGCTCAGCATAGCAAACAGTTATGTGCGCTCTCCGGCCTGGCTGGCTGCTTACACAGCTATAAATGGAGACACCTGGGACTACTTAAATGGGAGAACTGGCCTGAATTAGCAACTCAGCTGAGGAACAGCTGCAGAGATGAGATATTTTAGTAATCAGGTGGATCTACCAAGAACATCGAGGTCTGCACACATATATCAGAGGTGAGGAAATAAGGGCGCCGCATTTTCATGGAATTGCATCAACATGAAATTAATAGCGATCACAGTTATTTCTCCTGGTGATTAACGTATGAAGCTGTTCAGTTTTCTGTTCTCCGTCATGCAACGTGATAAAACAGCTGTCAGCTCCCTGAAGGGCCCCAACTAAACATTTGTTTTTTTTGGATTTCTTTGAGAAAATATCCACCTGTCTACATTTCACAAAGGCAAAGATGATCAGTAACTGCTAGATTGGTCCAGAACCCAGTTTAGAGTTCATAGGACAGAGGCAAACATCGCAAAACAAGAATTTAGGACAGTTTTGCTTAAAATACGTCTGAAACAATTAACTCTCTGTGTATTTAACCCTTTATAATATTAAATGCATATATCTTTTTCAGTTTTGTGTTCAGTGCAGGATATTTTTTGAGAAAAATCTTGCATCAACTTTAAAGCAATATTTACCATTTGTGAATAACCTCCATACTAATGAGTAATGGGTATATAAGTATTTTTCATAAAATGATTTTTAACATACAAATGTTTTCAGTGTAAATTATATATTTGGCTGTTTGCTCATATGACTGCTATGTAACTAAGTCCCTTTAACATTTAGGAAGTGAAAAGTATTCTTATCTGGGTTTTATAAGCTTTAAAATAACTGCTGTAGTTTTTACACTTGTTCCTCTCATTCTTATTTGTACACATGCAGCGATGGTTTTCATGGAACTCCAAACAATTAAGAAGTAAAGCCAATGCCAACAGAGCACACGGGACACAGTTGTCAATCATTACAGCTCTTAATCCGACCCTGACCGATCGTATTTCCTTGAGTCCTTGTGTGTTGTTCAGGAAAATGTTAACAGCTTCAGTTATGAATCAGAAAGCAAAGCCTGGCGTCGGAGGGACAGATGCCCAGAGGTGCAGAGCTGCCTCCCATCCAGTGTGCTGCTCATCAGCTTTATTAACAAAGTTTCAGGACATGAACTCACCATGTGTTTCTGTTGCAGGTGTGTTTTTGAGTCATGTGGCGGAATCTGTTCTTCAGCACACGCTGGTATGTATAGCCCCACACAGAGTGACTCTTTTTATGTGGCCAGGCATTATGGTTTTGGATTATCGGTCCGTTCTCGCGAATGTGATACTTTAGGAACGCCAGAGGTGCTTGTTTTTTTTTTTTTCAAAATTGATTCAAACGTCCACTTGGACTCGGAAGGAACTGATTAGAATTTGATGTTCAAAGGTCATTGCAACCTCACAAAATGTGTTTTTGGCCATAATTCATGAATTCATCCTCATTCATTATGACTACATTTCAAAACAGGAAAACATCATAAATGAATGGCATTTTTAGATTTTTCAAAAAAATAAAAACTTCAAAGTTTGCCTTCCCTGTGACATTAAAACTCTGCCAAAATACCTTCTGACCATTACTCATCAGTAACCCAGGAACCGAAAGAGAGATTGAGACCATGGTAATACTAGACAATGAAATATTAATGCTAATCTTGGGTGCTGGCTTTGAAACCGTGAGGATTGTGTAGATTTAATTTGCTGCCGGGTTGCAACCTGTCTGAAGTTTTACAGTGTGTGGTTTTTGCAGCAACATCCCTCTCTGAAGCAGGTCTCCCCTTAAAGCCGCAACTCTGTGTTCTATCAGAACCAGCTTCATCGGTCAGACATGTGAACACAGCACCAGGCGTTTGACCCTTTCCCTCTGCCTCTATTATCAATCATTCTATCAGAGGAAACACGGCAGAACAAGAACAACAAAGCTTAACAAGGTCAAGTCGAAGGAAGTCAAATGAAACCAGTGTGGACAGACCTGAATGTAAACTGCAGCATCCCTGTTAGTAAGGTAGAATATCGTCCTCTTTTTTTCTGTCTTGTGAAACGTACCATGCAATTCTTCCCATCCCCTTTATATTAGCAGAATAGTGGGCGTGAGCTCAAAACGACTGTTGGTTGCGTTCAGATTGAACATCATCAAGAAAGCTTTTTATAAGTGGTTTCTAATAGTCCTGTTATATTCTCACTATTATAACCATAATGGCAGAACATGAACCCTCTGACGATGTGCTAGCGTTGTGAGGCACAGTTGTGTGGCTCCTCGCCGACTTAACACCTGAAACTGTAGCTCAGATGTGTGAAATGCTCTGAAACTATAGCTGGGTGTGATTACCAGTCAAATTAAATCTGAGATGTCAGTTACACGTGTTGCTGCCTCCACTCCTACGCCTGGCAGGTTGTATCGAGTGACAAGCTGGCTGTTGATTATTTTCCAGCGTGAAACAGAGTCACTGACACGCAACTGGTTTTTACGCCGCGGCTGCCTTTGTCTAATTTCCTTAATTTTCCTTATCTTGAAAACTTTAACATCATGGTAGGATTAATAAGTGTGAGGGGCTCTGGTGTTGTTAGGAGTCCTTCTGTGGGTTTTTTTTTACATTCAGGAGGTTCTTCTTCTTCTTCTGTCTGGTTTCTCGTGAGATACCCAGCGAACCGTTATCCTGCTTTATTGTCTCCAACTTCACTGACAGCCCCATACTGGTTCTTCTCTAAATAACTGACCAGAATATGGACTGTGCTTCCAGAAGAAACTGTCTTTCTCTACAAGTCAATTTTCCAACTTTCGGTTTTTGGTTTTAATTGATGCAGTAGGATATCAACTGCCAGACATTTCCCAGTCCCTTCTGCTCTGATGCGAGTGCTGAATTCTGACAAGAGCCTTCTATCTTGACAGGAGTGTGTTTGACACGTAACCTTTGCCGTTTAGAGACACAATGTGGATTGATGATTGAAATAATTCAGCCAGGCTTACTTCGGTTTGTCTTTTACATTGCCCCGATAATAATACATGTATGGCAAAACAAAATGGCATAGATTGCATGGAATGCTTGAAATAACTTACAGTTCATTACATCATGATCCATAGCGTATTTCAACTCACAGAGGTTCCATACTTTTTTCCCCCATATAGTCTTAAATGCAGTTAATTGAGTAATTAGTAACCGTTTAAAATTAGATTGAATCCGTTCAGTGTGTAAGTGTTTTCACTGCTGCTCTTTCAACAAGCAGACATGAGGAACCTTCCCCTCTTCATTTAAACGGCTGCAGCACTAACTGGGATATTTTGGATGTATGTCTAGAGATTCCCCAGCTCTGATTCCACGACACGTGATGCAACCTGATTATTTGAAACGCTTGATGAAATCATCTTTAAAGTTCAGGGTCCTGTTCGACAACAGGAGCACTCCGTTTAGTGTCTAATTTGGATAGCGTTCATGTTCCCAGACACGACTTTCCTCTGGTTAAGGGATCACATGTGAATTAAATGGCAGCCCATTAATGCCTGGCAAGGAAATTGTTTCAATGCAGTAACAGGCTCAGACGACTTACTAAATCTCTGGTCCATCAAAGGCTGGATAAAGCACAAGATGAAGCTGCACATGTTCCCGATCCAGCCTGCTGTTCCCCCCCTCTGCAGATCAAGCCTCTTGTTATCCAGTTTCACGCGGGCTATGGATCGTTTCCTCCACTAAGGGGCAGAATATGATCACTGATACGCAAGCTCCTCACTCTGCCCATGGTACATTGAGGAACAGCCTGTAATGTGGCCGATGTGATCACATTACCATAAACAGACGATAAAAGGAGGGATGAATAAAGGACACAAAGAAGAAGTCACCAGTTATAAAACATTCATAAAAAGGATTGAAACCTAGCGAATGATGTACAGAGGGTGAAATATCCGTATATACACATACGCAGAGTTGGAGAATATAATGATGCGTATCAACAGTGTGATATTACAAGTTATTCAGTGTTTATTCTCATCAAATAATCTAGGATACAATTAGATTTGAAGGTAAATGTGGTTTTATTTAACAGCACATTTAAATTTCCATCCAAATTACCAGGCAGGTCAAAACAATCTGTTCCTTTCTACTTCAGGTGTGAGATAGATGTGCAGTAGTCCGCAAGAATGTCAAATTAATGTCATCTTGTATTTATCCCCCGGAACATGTCACACGTCCAAACAATCTCTGCCTTTGAGGGTCTGGGATTAGCGAGCTTCTATTGTTCCTGAGCTGGGAGACAACGAACCCTTTCTGTGATACCTGTCTAAGGTTGAGCTCAGCACTTTCCTCATTAATTTCCCATTTATTCTCAGAGTTGGATGTGATATTTTAGAGATTTGAGCACACGGGGCACAGGTTAGGCGCAATTATGCTGACAGAGGGCTTTTACAGACATGCTCAACGAAAATCTGGAGTATAGGATTATACATGTAGAAAGTTATATGGTGATTAACCTTCTTTTCAGTCCCCTCGGTGATCTCTAGGAGGCAAATCCTCCTCCAGTCAGCTGCTGTCTGGTATATTTCTCCACCCTAATAAGTGACCTTCAAAATGATTCTTTGAGGCATTCTGTCTATTTATTATGCTTTTGAAATATATAAAGAAGGAATAGCATTTGAACTACCCTTTCAGATCTGAACTACCCTTTTCGGATAGTTCAAATGCTTCCCTAAACTACATCCTGCTCAGTTGTTCTTCTGCGCGAAGGCCCCGTCAAATCACGAGTAACTTTAAGGAACGCCATGGAGCTTGTGACCACTAGTAGCGCTGTCGAGCAGTATTTTGATGTGCAAGCTCCATTTTAGTTTTTCTTGTGCACGTTGCATTAAAGCAAAACTTTGTTTTCTTACAAGAGAAATCCACAGGGGTCATTTAATTGTTAATTGCGGTATCTTTCAATACATTGCACGGCTGCACAGGAAAAAGTTCATATCGTGTATCCATTTTTATTTTTATTTATTTTTTGTTCCTGTGTTTGTACACCAGAGCTTGTAATTTTAGGGTAAGCTCCAAAAAAAAGAGAAAATAAAAGATTTTTATTAAAGAGTAGGTTTCTGTCTAATAAAAGACAAAAAAATATATAACATCTCATTTCAATTATTGTTATTTTTTCTGGTAGCAGTACATGATCAAACTTCTTTGACTCTATCACTATTTTTTATTTATTTATTTCGTTTTTTTTATACATGTCCATCGACGGTGCAGAAAGGCTTTTTGCAGCCCTGGCAGTTCTGTCCCTCGCCCCTCAAAGAAAGGACATTTTTGAGCCCCTTTGATTTGGCCCAATTTGTTTTGATGTGAGGAGTGAGTGGTTTTTAAAATCTCCTTAACTCCCCAGGCTTGGCCCAGCCTCCCGCAGGCCTAATGACCGTAGCCTGGCCCGTGTTGAATAATACAGACGCTTGCAAGGTGGAAACGGGGAGGAGGGCTGTGGGTTAGACGCGGGTCCTCCTTTTTACAGTACACCTCCATTGATAAGATTGTATTAATTGGTATGAATAGAGAGGGCTTGCCTCCCTCTCCTTGTATACATTTACCATTATACTCATTAGCTTCCCGTTGCCTCCCAGCGAGTTTCTCCTTCACATTCCCCAGGCTCTCCTGGGAGGCAATTTGCATCCCTCCATGGTGTCTCTCTGGGGTTATTGAGGAAATATTAGCCCCTTTTCTTCTGTGGCCAACCCTTTGATTTATTTGGAGCTGGAGCTGATAGAGTGGCACTCACATGTTAATGACTGCCGCTGATACAGGCCCCTGGTGCAAGATGACTCATTGATCCAGGTTGAAAAGGTACAATTGACAAGCAGTACTGAATAATCGTCTTACATGGGCCTCTGTGTGTGTGTGTGGACCTTGGGAAATGACAAGGGATTCCCACTGCTGTCAAGGCTCCTGCGCTCAAGCTGTCCACTTTCTTCTCCTAGACTTAAATAAATAGGCTTTTGTTAGCCTCCGAATTCCACGCGACCTCTTGACAGCCACAGTTTTGGCTTTTTTTTTTTCCTCTTTAGAGGCTCGTTTCCTCGTTCACTTCGGGCTCCCCTGTTCACATCGCCTCTTTGACCTCTGCGCGGTCGCAGCGCTGCTTATTTTAGCCACTTCTTGGTCTCTTAACCCAATCAGATGCCGACGACGACACTTGATCCAGTTTCTGCTCGGAGTTGTTTGTCCTGGTCTAATAATAGAATTCAAGGTGACTAGCGAGGACTCACTTTGCCATTAGTGACTACGAGGCCCCTGTTCCCTGTGTTCTCCCCCACTCGTTCCTGCCTTGCTGCACTCACATTATGTTCTAAAGCAAGATAATGAGAGATTTCATACTAATACGTGCAGTGCTTGACATGCCTCTGTATCTTAAACTCACTGATGTCTTCTCGGCAGTGTGGATCCTGTCCTCAATTTGGAGAGCAGTTTGACACCGACTGCTTTCATGTGAATGGTCACATGTCTGCGGCAAAGTTTGTTATTTATTTATATATTTGATATTTTTCCTCCCATCTCATGTGAAGTGGAAAGTATCTGCCTAATCATAGCAGCTACTTCTGTCCTGCTTAGTATTTATATACTTTCGGTTATATGGTAATAATAACATTTAATAAAAGTCAACATCCTAACTGCCGCTAAACAAAAATACCCACCGCCGCAATCGCTGCATCTTCTCTGCATACTTATAACAGATTAGAGGTTATGTATATCAATTGCGCTGCTCATGCATATTGTTATGAAGGAGAGATGCGGGAAATGGAAATGTGCCATTTCAACGAGCCGGCACAGCTTGCCAAAAGCGAGCAAGTGGGTAGTGCTTGTGGTGATGGTCGGGTTTGTTTTCCTCTCGGTGTTGGGGGATGAGGAGTCATGTATCTAAACAGAGCAGATATGATGTTTATGAGAGCCATCTGCTTGGCAGCCCTCTTGTGCCCACTGCCCTCCTCAATGTGAGAGCAGCCTCATTAAAACGGTCACATGCCTGAGAAATTTCTAACTGCTGTGTTTTATTTTTTTTTTTACTCCTTCCCTCCTTTTAAAAGGAGTAGAGTTTAAAACTAACAAAGCCTTGGGAAATCCCTATCAGACATCCCTCCCTTAATCCATTTAATTTTGAAAGGTATTGTTTAAAGCTTTAAAGTTTATATCGTTTAATCCCCCTCCAACACCACGGGCAGCAAATGAGGCCGTGTCAGCAGCTTGAACAGATATAATCTACTCCACACAACAGAAAATCCTCCTTCAAGACATGGCTGCATGGGTTTCCTGTGAACTCGCTGTTTGATGTTTCTACCTGCTATTGAACATGACTTCTGTCTTAACCCAACTGTCACTCGCTCCCTGTCCCCTTTTATCACTCCGAATGTTCTCGCTTCACCTTTTTTCATCAGTAAATCTACCTTCACAGCCGTTTCACTCATTCCCCTCTTTCAGCAGAGGGGGGGGGGGCGAGGTGAAGTTTGCTGTGGGCAATTCTTTTTCTTAGCTTTGCTCGTGTCGTGCCTCGGCCAGAGAGCACGACTTTTTTTGGTTTGTGAGATGCAGACGATATAAACCTTGTCCTGTCTGTTACATCATGTTCAACGGAGACAACTCAATGCAGCAGCGTGACGTTTGAAGATAATGTTAATTGATAACAGTCTCATAAAATATGAACTTGGAGCCAGCAGCTGGTTAGATTAGCACCAAGGAAAACACTGGGCGGGCTTTACCGCAAGGTATCAAAATACAACTACTTGTATAGCCCACACTTTGTTTTTGTATGAAACAAGAAGCAATAAATCCTCCTCCCCAGCTGCTGGGAGGTGGATTGTGTTTGGACATACCTATGTGAGCAGTTTACCCCTGCATCCAGTCTTTATGGGAAGCTTCCTTAAAGTTAGAGACATCTAAAAGTCACGACTGCTCCACTAGCTGCTGTAATACAACACATATTTCTCATTCAGCATTTATTTCAATGGAATGAAAAAGTTGGGGATCCTTTTGGGGATCCTTACCAGAATAACAGCAGCTGTAATATCACATTTAACAGCAGTAGTAGTATTTAGTCAGCTCCTCTAACAAATATTGACCTTTTATAAATCTGTGTTTAAGTATTAATACATTTGAAATAAACTACTTTAGTTCCTGGTTCATAGCTCTGCTGTTTGCTAGCTGAGGACTCATTGAAAGTGTTCTCTAATAAAGTCTACTAAAAAAGAATTTAATTTAATAAAACCAAAATTCTAATATCTTTGAACTATTTTAGGACATATGGAGTGAGCACACAAAAACTATTGAGTAGGTTTTGTGCCATGGTTGGAGTTCTGTTATTAGTGAAGCTATAAATTTCAAAGGGATTTTGAATGAGGTTTTTGTTCTTAAGTGCAAGAATGGATAAAATATTTGTCTTACTAAGGTTTACGTAGTTAAATCACATTTTTAAATGGCAGAGTTGTTTTTTGCAGAATAGATGCAGGTTTGCATTTGTTTTCAAGCCGAGCGATCCAGCTGCTGGCTGCAGCTTTAGATTTTAGTGGTAGTATCGTAGTATTTCCCAAACAAATGTCAAACTATTCCTTTATGTCACCACTTTATAAAGATGTCCTACCTGTGAATCACTTGAATGCACACTGATATTCTTGTTGTTTAATTTATTCTCAGTATAAAGAGAATCACATCTTTGCAACATGCCACCTCTGGCACTCATATATTTTCCTTTAGTGTGTGATTTGAGTCATACAACTCCAGCGTATATTTCCACTCAGGCATGAAATTACATTGTTTAGTTATCAAAGGCTTTGTGTAATTACATTTGTGCAATTCAGGATGACAGGGCTGATAGTGTCTGCACAAGACGCTGGCATACATAATCACAGCCAAAATCCCATTTGGGAGAATGGAGACCATTATTATGGAAATGACCTTTGGGTGACAAGAATTCAGTGGGATAAAAGACTATGTAATCCAGACAAAGACACTGTGTGAAGCCACTCTCATTATTTTCTTGTGTGAGAAATTAAGAAATTAAGTTTGTTTTATGAATGGGTGTTGTTGTTTTTTTTTTTTTTAATCTCACATTCTTAATTAGCGAGTAGGAAAGTGAGATTTGTAATGCGAGATTTGCTGAAATGATATCTTGCTTTCTGCTTTTCTGCTTTTTTGGATACTGTGGGTAAATGCAAGGCTAAGATAGCATGGGAAGATGTGTGTGTGTGCGCGTGTGTGTTTTCACTGTGGCACCTTTGCTGAGAGAACATACTCACCTTGGGATTACTGGAGTGTCAAGCTGAATCTCTGTCTGTTTGTTTTGAGCCATGCTTTGATACTCTCACACTAAAGAGGCAGCTTCATAAATTCACATTGTGTCAAATAAATCAATAGATCCCATTAGCTGAGGAAGTTGTGTAGTGCAGTACTTGAGGGACCCCGGCACCCCCCCCTTGTTTAGACGTTTCTCCAGCAAAGGCGATGGCAGAGGAATACGGGTTTGGCTGCTGATCCATACAGACAGCTCCAGCAGTCAAAATGGTTTGGCTGACTGGTCCCAGTTGGTCTTTAGCGCCGTCTCCACTGTGCTGCCAGCCCGGGTCTTCAGTTGAACAGGAAGAAGAAATTTGCTTAGACAGTCACAGCCTTACAAGCCTACAGCACCGAACTCTTCCAGCTCAATCAGTTGGTCGTCGTGCAAGAAGCAAAGTTTTTGTATTTCAGTTTGTGACATTAGATAAGGACGATAAAGGAGTCACGATGAATACACAGCATATTTAATGGCCAACAGGACTTCTGGTTTCAGTTCAGATTACTGTGTAGATTATTCTCACTTTATAATATTTAAAGACAGACTAATGTGGAGTGTGCAATATTATCAAATAATCCTCCAATGTTGATAAGATATTGGATATACAATAGTTATTTATTTGTGAAAACATAAATGCATCCAAATATACAGACATGAAATTGCGAAAATAAACATACTTTTTAAATGTTCCCTTAAAATACACATTAACACCAACATGTCTTTGAAGACCCATTGGCAGATTTTATTGACAAACTGATAAATGTCATTTATTCTGTAAAAAATATCAGAAATTGGAAAAAAAAATGCCTCAGGGATCAAGTTGACTGTCTTGTTTTGTCCATCAGTCCAAAATCAAAATGTTTACTGTTTACAAAGTTCTGTAGTGTCGACAGTTCTTTAAATGTTAATCAGAAAACAATATTGACAGCTCTCAAAATAATGTGTGACCTCTGCGCTCGCTCAATGTCCCTCTGGTGGAGGCAGGTTATGGACACACCTGCTTTTATAGTAAAATTGCCTCCAAGAAAGTCATATTTAAATGACAGCCTTCAGCCTATTGAAATAAATTATGTCATGGCGTTTTTCATGAATTAGATTTCTCACCGTGCAGAAGAACAGGAAGATGAAAGAGAATGGGGCATGACAAGTGCTGTGGTTGTGATTCCGTCTCAGAGCCTTACTGATGTGCGTACATGGCATGCCTCCCAACCCACCGCCCATCAGAGCTGCAGGAGATCATTTCTACCTCCTCGATATCAGTGAATTTCATCTCTCGCTGTTAGTAAAGCACATATCAAAGCTTTTATTCATATGACTGTAGAGTTTCCAGTTCATAAGAAGCACTTCTACAATAACCAATGTCCAGGGTGTCACTGGACTTCCTTGCTCTGTATGAATTCAAATTGATTGATTGATTCATTAAGATTATTCTTTCTTCGGTTTCAGGTAAAAATAAATAAATAAATAAAATAGATTATTGTCACTATTCGAAAGAGAGTGCTGGTTGTTGTTAATATGTTCAACCGGGGCAGATGAATAGAAGCAGCTTTCAAAATGACTTTCATCCCTGTTGTCCTCAAAAGAGAAACAAAAAAGAAAGAAAGGATCTGAATGACAAAAAAATTGAAAGTACCCAAATGTTTTTGTCTCACAGAACATGTCGATGATGATGCTCCACCTTAATCTGATCGAAAAACAAGGCCTGGGCAACATAGGAGACAAGGTTATTGAAAGTGCTCAGAAGATTGAACCATGTGTTTGGATTAACTGTGTGAAAGCTCATAATCCCTGTAAACATCTCCAGGTAAGGTAAAACCAGCCTTTTAGCATGGAATAAATAAAGTAAATAGAAGCAAAAACCCTTTTTAAAAGACGTCTGTCGTGATCCCATATAGAAGCGAGTTGTGTGAGTCGGCTGCTAACGAGGCTTGCACCAAGATATTTTGATGGTTTTGCCACCCTGCCGTTTTCGGGTAACAGTGAAGTTCGCGTCAGATATAGAGCGTCTGTTCCCCCTTTCCAACCTTTAACACCACAACAGATGGAGGGAATATGGAGCTCGGAAGGCTTTACCTCAGAGGTGGTAACAGTGAAGCCACTCATTAGCACTGAATTTAACACTTCGTTAGCAACGCAACTTCCTGTAGTGAGAGACCAGCCCTGGATGTCAAATCCACCGGGCATACAGATTTTTTACACTAGAAAAGCTTTGAACAGCAGAGCAGTCCGGACTTATTGTTGACGCAACCCTCTGAAGAATTATGTTTGTCTAAATATATGAAATTAAACAAACACAAAAGAATTAGCCCGTCAATGTGTGTGTGTGTGTGTGTGTGTGTGTGTGTGTGCAAAGGTGGCTGTTTTCTTTGTTTAGGTCTGTGTTTGGGTTTTAAACAGATAGTGTGCCTGCCAATTTGCCAGGATTCAAGTAACGACGGTCTCATGCTGGGATCTGTGTTGGCACCATCATGGAGTGATAAGACGCAATGCGATCTCATTGGAGGTGTACTTTGTTCCCATGGAAATTGGTCAATTTTAGAAGACGACTGAGAACTTTAGGTGCAGAGGCAGGAAGGTTCCGTCCCGGCGGTACGCTCACATAATTAAGCATCCTCACCAGGGTATTCAGGGCTAACAGCAGGGTTTGTTGTGAATAGTGGTGACAAAAGAGGGTGTTGGAAAATCATAATGCAGCACAGAATAATAATACCGCTCTCATTTTACAGAGCGGTGGGAATAGCCCCAAAAAACATAACCACATTGTCAATGTGGATCAGAAAACAACAACTAGTTTTTACCTGTTCTGCGTCAGTGTTTTATTTTCTTCACTTTTCCTTTTTTCCAAAATTGTTCTCAGATGATTCAATCCTGCAGTCAATGAACGACATTTGATAATTTTGCGGTATTCTTTTGTATTTCAGAAATTAATGCGGCTATATCTGACATGAAGCAAAATGCACAAGAGGACAAAGAGGTGGAAATAGTGTCTGACACCCTGGGTCATACTCCGGAGCCATTGCAGAGTCACACATTCTGCCTGAAAAACAATGCTGCAGGTCTGTCCTCAGAGGAACAGGAAAAGCCTTTAAATGGAACCCAGCCGAATCCATTTGTATACAGCAGTGTCCCCGCTGTTCCCCATGCAGGCAATTCATTGCCTTCAGGAGCACTTGTTAATGGACCTGGTTCACACCCCACCTCAGAGGTACACTGTGTCCTGAACAAAGGCACTGTTTTATCCAACAACGTCCTGGATGCCGTGTGGCAAGCAGAGAAGGACGGGAGCCCTGAGGTGTTACCACCACCTAGTGAGCTTCAATCAGACGCTTGGAAGAACACAGCGGGGCCCGCTG
This sequence comes from Pseudorhombus dupliciocellatus, assembly GCA_016785235.1. Lineage (NCBI taxonomy): Eukaryota > Metazoa > Chordata > Actinopteri > Pleuronectiformes > Paralichthyidae > Pseudorhombus > Pseudorhombus dupliciocellatus. Next base: position 476,018 of record JAFBJW010000548.1, read on the forward strand.
TAAAAACACTGGCCACACAGCCAGGTGTCAACACGCCACTGTCTCACTTGGAGGTGAATGAGTCTAAACTGGCCTCTTCCACACTGTCAGGTGACAGCGCAGAGCAAATGCCCATTAGCAAACCTCGGATAAAGCAGACAATAGAAGCAGGATCTCCGCACAGCGCTGAATGCTTCCCTGACGATGGCGGTGATTTTCAGGTAATCAGATGGGATTCGACAAGAGAGTGCTTCTTGCACAGTGGCAGAAGGCTGGAGACCAGAGGGAAGCACCAAAGAGAAAAGCAGCGCAATACACATGTAAAAACAATGGCAGGCTCCCCAGCAAAGGTCAACAACAGTTTAAATCACTCGTACAGATTTCCCCACCCCGGTAATGATGCTGGATTTGTTGACTTTGCCAACAAAGGTGATTCTTTGGGTACACAATCAGGTATTAAATATTCTGTCACAGCTTTCAGGGATCTGTCAGGGTCCAACAGAGTGTTGGAGTTTGAGCAGCGGCTTTCTGGTGTAGCCCAGGAAGGCTCTAATGAGGAAAATGACCCTGAAGATGAAGACGCTTTTCATCAAAAAGTGGAACAGTTGAAGGCAGAGCAACTCGAACAAGATCCATTCTTCTTTTCATGCACAATATGCAATGTTAATTTCACGGAGAAAAGACATTTCCATAGACATATGATGTATCATTTAGGCAAGCATAATCAGGTGAAGAGTGAGAGTGTTTCACAGGCCTTTATATGCAGGGAGTGTGGGCGTCTGTTCTGTGATAGCAACTCCCTCATGAAGCACATCATTATTCACCAAGACAGGCTTGAAAAACTTAGAGAGGGAATCAAAGGTCTCGAAAATCCAGAGTTTGAAGACGGAGGCACCACCGTACAGTGCTCTCACTGTGTGTTCGGTTGTGATAGCCAGGAACTCTTTGCCCAGCACGGCCAAGCAGGCGATAATCTCAAGCACTACTACTTTTGTGAGGAGTGTAACTACATAACGCTCACGCAGCAGGCGCTCGAACTGCACGTACGTGTCGCACACCTCGACACGCGCCGGCCTCGGTGTCAGAAAATGTCTCAGGCTAATGATGCAGAGGAAGCAGTTCAGTTTCACTGTAAAATGGGATTTTTCACCAGCAGAGACCAGGTCGATTTGGAAAGACGTTGGAAGACGAAAAGTCTGCGGTCGCGCTGTAAAATACTGGATGACGAGTCCAAAACTGCTGATTGTGAAGCAAATCTGTTAAAAACTGCTTTTGGAGAAACTGGTCATTTTGCCCATTGTTCAAGAGGCGGAGGGGACATTTGCATGAGGGAATCTACTGACATAGCTCCTCCCCAGTTCAAGTGGCATGATTACGGCACCGAAAACACACCGTCACCGTCTGTGTGGAGGATCAGCAAACATGGAAAATTAATCCTGCAACCAGCAGGTGAATCAGACGTGGCAACTGGTCTCACCTGTGTGGAAGACGATGCTGAACAAAGTGGCTGCAGGGCATTTGGCAGCTCAAAGCAGGCAAACTGTCCTGCGACCGCTGATTTTTTACTGTCAGCTAGAAGTCTTAAATTAGACCAGATCTTCTTTGAAGGTAGCAAGAGCGACCCGGAAAGCAGGAGCTTACCAAGCAAGCGCGCACACCGAAATTCTCCATCAATGGGAAGAATGTCAACACCTAAGCATAACAGTATTGACAAAATGAATGGTAGTATATTGCCAAGGCTTAGCCAGAGGCGTAAGAAACATTCTGCAGTTAGGGAGTTGGAAAAGGGCTGTGAGGGCGGCCATAGCTTCTGTGATGACACCAGCAAAGCTACAGGCAGCTTCTTGGAAAGCACCGACAATGAAAGGAACCCGTATGCCCGCAAGTATTTCAAAAAGAGGCAGAGGTTTTCAGCCAAAGACAAAAGCCCCCATATCCCCAAGCAGGAAAGTGATGGAGATGAAGACTGCAGTGACATAGAGCAGCTCATAATCAAGGAGTATATCGACATGTGTGAGGATTCTTCAGGATCACCTCGCACGTCTAAGAGTGATGGGTTTGATGGTTTCCCCTCGCAAGTGGTGGAACCCAGGCCCTGTCCATACTGCCCGGCCGTGTTCAAGTCTGGAGTGGGTCTGTCCAATCATGTGCGAGGGCATCTCCATCGAGCCGGCTTGAGCTATAACTCTCGGCACATGGTTTCACCGGAGCAAGTAGCGCTGCGGGACCATCAGCCACAGACTCGCAGGAGGATCCCTACTGGAGTGAGGAAAATAAGAAAAGGTATGAGTTGAAATGACTGAGGTATGAAGTATACTTACCCTGGCATCGCAATTTTGTATTGTACATGTGTTGAAATAGAAATTGATATAAGGTGCATCAGATCATACTCTGGATCCATATTAAGTTCTGTTGTAATCCAGATTCCACCTCCTTGATCAAACCTAAACTCTGTCTATATTGTCTCATACCAACCAAGAAAGAAAGATTGGTCGTGTAGTGTTTGTGGAATCCTGACTAACAGGAATTGAAGAACCTCTTAGTCGAGTTAACAAAACAACAATGCTAATTTAGGGATATAGTTGAATGTAGCATGCTATTAGGGGAGCATATTCACATATTATGAACATAAACCAGCACTAGTTCCAAAGCTAAGGAGCATTTGACATTAGAATATTATTATTATTGAATATTTGTGGTCTACTTGGCCATATGTTCACGCTTCGTAAGACCAAAGTCTAAATGCTTCTGTTTAGAGTTGGAATGCAACAAATCCAAACATTTCCAACTCTGCTTTACACACTATAGCTTAGTGTTTTTCTATCACTGTGCCAAACTGTATTTTGTAACGCAGCTGTTAAGGCCGAAGCAAGGGGGGAGCACACGTGTCCGCTGTGCTGGAGTGGGTTTGACACTAAGACCGGCCTCTCCAACCATGTGAGGGGACACCTCAAACGAATTGGCCGATGTGTCACCAGCACCAGTAAGTCCCCACTGGGCATCCTGAACGATCTGCTGCAGGACAGAAAGGAACATGAGAACATACTCCAGGCCCTCAACAAGAGCCAGAGCCACCCAGGACCCTCAGCATCACCAGACTTCAGCAGCAGCAACCTGGTCTTCATGCGTGCTGCACTACCAGTGAAGATCAAGTATGAGAGAAGCAGTCCACATGGCACAGGGGGCAGATTTGTATCAAAACAAGAAGCTGAAGCCTTTCCAGAGACGAAGGAGCTTCAGACAGAAAGGCAAAGAGGGATTCAGCCGTCCTCAAGCACTTTAGTTGAACTGCTCAAGATGAGACGGGGACGGATGGAATTTGCAGCAAGAAACCAGGAGGTCTGTTGTATGACCAAAGATTACAAGGAGGAGACGAGCTGTACTCATGGTATGGCGTCCTATACTTTGCATCCAGAGTTATCAAATCATTTGGGTATTTGCTTTATTTGAAACATTACTAAAATATTGTACCACTGTATAATATCAACTACCCGTAGAATATTTATTTAACCCCCTTCTCTAATTGTAGTTGTATTTTGAATGCTGCATATTTTGGTTGTTCAAATGAAACAAATACCCATTACCATTATAATTCAGGTTAATCTAATTAAAAGAAAGAGCATGTGAGCCCTCAGGGTATGAGCACAACAGTTGTTTTTAATGTGTGCACTGCTTAATGGGATGTTAGGTCCTAGTTATATTAAAGTTATGCCATAATATTCATTTCTCGTCTCTGGTGCGTAGTTTTAATTGTGGTAAATCCAGTTTATTATGTAATGTGTTTGAGGCACCACTTTTTCATTGGGACCGAAGTGTCCGGCGTCATCAGTCAAAGAAAACTGAAATACGTTTTTTCACATAAACAGCGAGGGAGCAATTTGAGCCTGTTAGATTGGAGAACACGCTATGCATCGCAAAGGGAATAGTGTTTGTTTAATCTTTTTATTTACAGTATCTCAGTTCAGAAGCAGCTCAAACAATAGCTCATCATTTTCTGATTTGTTAAAAAAAAACAAAAAAAACACACATTTTAAATGAATTGTCACCAAGGTGTTTTTGAAGTGGACATTAAATAATCATGAGGACGCGCTTGATGTTGAGTTGGAAGCTCATCATCTGTGTTTGCACAATTTCGATTAATCTATATCCAAATCAAACTTTCAGTCAGGCACTGGGAGTGATTTTTGAATGCAACATTAGTCTTAACTACAGGCTGTTAATGACAACACATTTTCATGATGGATTTCTTCAGACTGTATGACATGTAAAGTAAAACCATCAGGTATTTCATTTTAATTTTTTATTTAATTTTATTTTAATTAACTCTTGGAATAACTCCCCAAAAAATCACAGATGTATTATATTTATTATCAGGCAGCAGCATCAGATTTCTGTCATATAGGCATGAGACACGTGTGTGTGTGTGGGGGGGGGGGGGGGGGGGGGGGGGGGGGACTCTCATGAGGTGCTGTATGTGACACTTGTCTCCCTGAAGACATAAAGAAGAGATTGTGTTAAACTTTAACAGTAACACTTTTCAAACAGGAAAGTGCAAATCTGATGTTTGGAAGGAGAACAGGTGAAAGAAAACTCGAGGCCACACTGGGACTAACAGTTGTGGTTGATAATAAAATTGTTGCATGAACTCAAACATCCCCCCCCCTTTAATGCATTCTAACTTTTCACCATTAAACCATTAAGCACAAGTGGAAGATAAACTGTTCCAGGATGATCAGCCATCCATAGCCAAGCATAGAAATCAAGCAAATGTGAAGAGAGATGTTTTGATCCAGGTGTCGATGTCCAATCTGAGATAACTGCAGCTTTTCATTGTTCTGTCTTTCAGGAGGGTGTGATTCTAACACGATCTGTAGTCAGTGTAGCAGCAGCCTCCCTGCTGCTGTCACCCTGTCTGGTCATCTTCAAGCCTTGGCATGCAGGAAGAGGATTGCTGTATTTGAAGAACCAGGTAGGTTTCCTGACAAAATGGAGTGATTCCCTGTCCTTGGTGCAGAATGGTGTTTTCAGTGTATGAAGGATTATTATAGCTCTGAATAGAATGTTGATATGATGTCAACTGTCTCTCAACCCAGCATGCTTCATAACTTTGAAAGATTTTATTATTTATTTATTTTATTTTTATTTTTATTTTGCAAGTAATGACATAACCGAGTCTGTTGTCTGGTATTTTAGGCTATGGTCATAAACAGAAGAAGCCAAGACCAAGGCCTGGATTAAAAAAGAAGATTTTACCCTGCTTGGACGCTCAGATCTACACACTCACCTGCAGGTACATAGAGTGGAAGGTTACATGTATAAAGAAGTGTCTCTGAGTGGAGACTAAAGTGAGGAAAATCTACCAAGCTATCAATTTCATAAATAGTATCTCATCAGCCTCCCAGCACACAGGGGTTGATCTGGAGGAGCATGAATATATATCGTTTCTGTGTCTGCATGGTAGCAAGGTTCCACAGGATGTTAGCTTTATCACCTGTCCATATGTAGGAAAATCCACATGGAGCCTTTTGCAGTTTTCCATTTGCAGCCTGAATGTTTTTGACATAATTGAATATTAACAAGTAAAGACAGTGCTTATGCTAGAAGAGCCCACGCAGTGAATAACAAACAAACAAATTGTCAGCATCATGTAGAATTTTACTCAGGTGTACCACTACTACCCAAGTCTGGAGCCAGTTTGAAGACCACTCAGTTGGCTTGACAGTCAAAGACAGTATCATCTTTAGACTACAGCTCCTCTTCTTCAGGTTCCATTGTGATGCCCAATTAATATCAGTTAACCCATTTTCTAAATAATACCCGGGTATTAAGTTTTCACTTCACAGGTTGCAGTTCACAGCTCATGCTGGCAGGATAAGATACGACATTTTTCTCTGGAAGGAAATACTTGCATTAAGGAATTGTTTGTGTCTTACTTTACCGTGGCAGATTCTGTGACCTCATCTTCCAGGGCCCCCTGTCTGTCCAGGAGGACTGGATCAAGCATTTACAGAGGCACCTTCTGCAGAACAGCGTGCCAAGCTCAGGGATGGCGATGGTGGAGGTTTCGGGTAGTGGGTCACAAAATACAAATCAGCATGTGTCATGAGTGCCCAGATTTTGACTTGCAGTGTATGAAATACCCAAAAGTCTGCACAGTATTTATACTGCTCATTGTTATATATTTATCTGCAACTCCATATTGAAATATATGATGATTATTTATCTGGACTACCTAACAATGGTATATATATTACTGATACTGAACATATCTGTACAAAGATTTAATAAAGTACTAGTACTTTAGTAAAGTACTCTATACGCTGATCTAATACAACTTCTACAACTGGCAGTAACTACCGCATGTACGTCATGATTATAAAGTTGTAAATATCCTTTATTGTAACATTCTAGGAAATCATTCCAGAACCACATTGTAATAATAATTTTCTTCTTAAATATCTGACGTTATATCAAACACTTTGCCATTAGGACAAAAGTTAAATGGAGTGTTTCATTGCAACTGATGCCTATTTTTCTTTTCGGCCCAGCATCAACATCGAACTTTGTAAGCAGTGCACACCAGGGATTCCACCTCTCAAAGTTCAAACCAGAGCGAATCCCCCTTAATCAAAGAGACACTGAAGATGCTGCATTTTGTTGAGACATTATTCTGCCATTGTTTGTTCTTCTGCTGAACCTTCCACCGTCAGTGTAATTTCTGAAGCCATGCTTTGGCCATAGCTCTGACATATAATATAAAAACCTCCTAGCAATAAGAAAACTTTTAAACTATGTAGACATTAATGATTGTATATATACACGTATCAATATTTTTGGACTGTGGCAGCTCTGTTTTTCTGAAGGCTTTGATGTTAGAATTATTGAAATAAATCATTATACTTATATATGAAATATATATATATATAAAATGCGATTGTAGCACCTCAGGCTCTGAACACTTGTCCATAACTGGTTCTCCAGACTTCATCATCATAGCTCTGCAGCTTTGTGCTGATTTTACTTGTTTGCAGAGACAGGTCCAAACTTTCACACAGGAAAAAAAGCACCTTGATTCTAAAGCACTGGGACGTGATACTGTTCTGCACTGCACTTCAGAAAATGTCCTATTTTTACCACCTTGTTTTCCTCATTTCCACTGTTGCACAGTTCTACAGGGAAGAAAGCACTTTGTCTTTTACACTTACCTTAATTTTGTTGTGTTTTATGTGCACATCATGCACTCAAAGCGTAGCTACAGTTCGTCCTTGTATCTTTCATCCTACGTTTGGTTAAAACAATACAAGGAAGAAGAAAATCCTGGCTATAAATGAAATGATCTGTTCAATAGGCATGTCCAAAGGTTATAATGTTTCTTTTCTTTTTTAGATAGTGACTCAGCTGAATGATCATTTTAGAGGAAGCTAGTTGTGGTTGTGTTGACAGGCGCCATAGAAATCATACAATGTACAGTAGATAGTGCTGTCTGCAGTAAAAGTATCACATAGCAAACATTTATTTAATATAAGAACTGGAATTGAATGAAATGTATTAAAATAAGCATTAATCAGCTTTATGAGCAGGAGTCATAAAATATATTTATCTATTGAACTGTTCTTCCGTGAAATTTTAAACTTGTTATGCTTGATGTTTTAAATTTGTAGTTATGTAGATCTCCCTTAAATGAGGTGCTATTCTTATATTTATCATTACAAGCTGTGAAAATATATTTGTATGTTACATAATAAACAGTTCACTTTGATTCTCTGCGCATTCTATTGATTATTTACATATTTTACTTTGTATAGATGTATTTGATATTTTTAAGGTGCACTCTTAGCCAAATATGACAGATCACCTGATTGTGGTAATTCAATTACAGAATAAAGAGGTGTTGGTATGGCAACTTCTCCTGATGCGTAAAGACAAAGTACAGTGGTCACATCTGACAGTGATTTTTTTTTTACACCATCAATTTGAGTAAAGAGGGCAAAACTTTTGATGTGTTGATGAAGCTGTGTGGTTGATGTGTACAGATGAACAGAGTAAAAACATTTAGAAGGAGTGAGACATCGCAGGTATTTCCATATCTTTTCACAGAAACAAGAAATGGTTGGTGAGAACTAACATTCAAGTGTAATGTCGGCAATTGTATTGTGTGGCTTCATGAGTGTTGGGGCCTGCTGCCTCTGTGTAAATCAGAGGAAATGTGACAGTTTAATGATGCCAAGTGATCATTGCAAACAGAGTAATATATTAGGGAATAACTCCAAACCTCATTTCAAGGTGAAGTATCTTAGTAGTATCATAACTTCAATTGCAGAGCACAGACGCGTGTTTTAGGCAGCAGTGTGAGGTGCATTTGGTGATAATGATCTATTTCCCGGCGCGCAACACACCACAGCACCGTATGTCTAATGAAAGTTGTCGCGAACCTTTCGGGTGAAAGACACAGATTTCAGTTTCACGTTTGCTCCATTGTTCTGCTGTGAAAGTAATTCCAGGTCTGTGCGCTATTTTAAAACTGCAGTCGGCAGCAGTGCAGCCTGAGTGTTTGATGTATCCGGTGCTTGATAGCCATTTCTGGGTTCTCTACTTACCAGTGGCAAAGGGGGCTAACCCTGCAGTTTATCTTGGGCAGTATTTAAAGCAGCGATCAAAGCTGTACAAACCAATTGTCGTCATGCGTCTCCGGAGGGAATTTTGAAGTACATTAATGCTCCTTCTTTGGGAAATAATTGTGCCACTCTGTGACTTCATTAGGTCTCCTGGCTGTTTCAAAAGATGTTCTCTCTGGAGGTTGAAAGCCACATCGCTGGCAGACAGCATCCCAAGGGGCCGAATGAATAAAAAAGGAGAGATTATAATGAGATTGAGTTAGCCATGACCAGGATTGGGCTTTTCATTATTCCACTGGCTGGAGAGGGAGAGAGGGAGAGGGACAAGGCTGACATAAAGAAATGTGTTGTTGCAGGACCCACACTCGCCATCTGCCACGGGGGTCCAATGGTAGGCAGCCAATGCATGCTTATCATTGCCATGGGTATCAAAGGGGGCCTCCTCTCTGGAGAGTGCTCCATTAAAACTGCAAACGCCAATCCCCCGCACGCACCAAACAGAAAACCTGCGTTTCATTCACTGGTAACACTTGCTATTGATTTAGGAAATTAAAATTCAAGAGAACATTAGGAAAGCGTTTCATTATTTTCTCCTTTTGTTTACTAGCCTTTGGAAAGAATATTGTAAACTGAGTTATTTTAAGAAAGGAGAGTCTCTTTTTGTTATGATGTGGGAGCATCCTGAGACTAATAGGACTTTTTTTGTCAGCTATAGTCTTGTCCCCCCCCCACCATTCATTGTCTGTGGCAGCGGTGATCCAGAGATCAGGACCATTGATCATGACCTGTCCTTTGGCCAGTTATTCAGAAGTCCCACAGACTGCCTGTGTGAAAGAGAAAAAAGAAGAAGAAGAAAAATCAATAGGTTTCCATTATCTGGTTGGGCAGTGTCACTGGCCTGTCAATGATCCTGTTACAGCGGCGGTACAAGGGTGACACGGGCCCACACTCAGCCGCCGCTGACAAGAGGAAAACATGCTGACAGGCACCGGGAACAAGTTAGAACACAGATTTGCACTTCAAGCAGCCGTCCGAGGAGGTATCGTGCAAGGCCACCACGCGGCAAGGGGCAGGCTCGGCTGGGGTGGAGGTGGAGGGGTGGAGTGTGTGTGTGTGTGTGTGGGGGGATTCCCAGCCAGTTTTCTTCTACTGTCTGACTGTCTAGCTCTCTACCACAAATGCTTTTATCCTCCTATAAATTATTCACCTCTGGATACACCAAAGGAAACTGGCTTGCACTGATTGTGGCTGAGGGGAAATTTATAAAAACCTATGGCCCGGCCCGTTTGGCCACTCATGCAAAAACCTGTGCAAGTCCCAATCTGAGCTTCATGCAAATTGACTCATTAATGTGACATCATTGATATGTTTTGTATTGTGGGTGCACATGTTTGGGATGGTCATGTGTCAGTTTAAAGGGGAAATGGTCACTTTGGGGTCATTTGCTGACTCCATCAGGTCTCTGAGCTCTTCGCCCCACAAAGAAAACAAGTCTCCCCTCATCAGTCAGCCCAGATGGCCGGTCAGAAATTAAGGAAGACATCAACTGTCTCTTGAAAGAGCACGAATCAATATATTTTGACAAGGATCAAATGTGCTTCAGATGAACCTTTTGGCACTCTCAAAACAATCTTCCCCCTCATGTCAAACCTCTTTATTTTTGTTTGTCTACATGTAACCACCAGATATCCCATGACTCCTGAGTTTTGAGCGACACAATTTGCTATTGAACACATTTTAAATAGCAGGTTCTCAGTCTGACATGTTAGAAAAATACACATTTCACCCTGTTAGTGTGCAGTTTGCATCTAATTGTTTTCATTCAAGCTTCTAAAGCATGCACGCCCAGGGACACAGTGACGTCACGTGCCTGGTTAATGTGCATGAGAAAACCCCTGGTTCATGATATTTATATCTTTATTTAACTATTTGTATATATCTTAGTGTAAAAGTGTTTTTACAAATTATAATGATATGAATTGTAACTTCACAATAAACCAAATGATTCTTTCTGGTACATTTCACCCCCATGAATGCAGAATGGCAAACAATAACAGTTTCCCATGATAGCAATGTACAATAATAATTTGCTTTTCACCTATCTTTTCTCTTTGTATATTGATATGTTTATTGACAAAATGTAATTTTTTCTAATAATTATTATTTAGCTATGTGTTTACAACTACACAGCCATTTAAACGTATTATTTCCTATAATTATAATAATTCTATAATTTAAATCTCTGCAAATATGCAAAGCTAAAGAACTATTTTTTTCCTCATCAACTACACCTCCATGTGTGTATAGATTCTTTATACTTGCATTGTAGAAAAGCCGGCCCATAATGACTGGGGAATTCAGGTTAATATGTTGACAAGGTCTAACAACAGCGGGTCATGTTGCACAACACACGCATGGCTGCCTCCGCTCACTGCGGCAGCTGACAGGTCCTAATCATGCGCTGCCCTCCAGGCACTGAGGGCAAAGAGGCTTTTAATCACTGAATCATGGAGCAGCGCCGCGGCTCCACGTCGAGGCGTAATTACAGTCAAAGTTGCAGTAATTGTTGCAACTAATTGGGCAGACAAGTGCGCGGTGCTGCTGTACTGCACACATCACACGACTGCATTGTTACACATGATTCATTCATTCATGATTTATTTGAGGAACTATTTGGCTTGCGTCACGTGCAGGATCATATAATCCAAATAAAATAATGATAAATAAACGAATTTAAAAGAACACACACACTCTCTCTCTCACACACACACACACACACACAGCTGCAGTCTGACCCGCTTTTGATTTTCACTAAAACCATATACACACACATATATGTGTGTGTGTGTGTGTATGTAGAATATGAGCCACATATGACGAGTCAGACATGATTTAGCCAATAAATACATAGTCGCGTGCATGAGCGTGTGTGTGAGCGAGAGAGACTGAGAGAGAGAGAGAGAAAGAGAGAGCGAGATGCAGCTCTCATGACGCGTGTGTTCGGGCCTGGAGTGTCTGCAGTGATCCATCATGTTCCACTCGCTCTGCCCTCCATCCGCACCGACCCACTCAGATTCCGTCCACGCGCCCCGTTCACCAGAAACACAGAGAGATGAACATGTGCTCTGAAATCCCACAATCGTTCACACGGAAAGAGACGACGTGCACGCGTGTGTGATTGTGTCAGTAATCACTTATGTGGGTGTGAAACGGCTTCATGGGATTCAAACAGAAAAAAGCGTCTGGGGCCCGGGTGCTGGTGGCACGCTGCAGTGCGCACGGACGGACGCTAGGGGCCGCTGCTCAATTCGTCCAGGGAGGAGAAAGTGAAAACCCAGGCACACGGGCACAAGATGTCAAGGTACAGGAAACAAAGTGAAGCGAGTTATGGAAAATTAGGTGGTGAATTAGAAATATAAAAGTCACGATGTCTGCAACAATGCTGAACACTGTTTTGTATTTATTTATTTTATTTTGTACATATTAACTATTCCTGCTCGGGCGTTTCTGGTAGAAAGGTGGAGGACTCCACAGGCCTGTTGCAGCCTGTATGGACGCCTCTGTTAACACGGAGAGCTCCGAACACTGATGCAGCACCTCCTCTGCTGTGAAGCCACGTTTCTTTTGCACGAGATTCCGCGTCATTTGTTTTGTTGTATTTTATAGTATTAATAAAAAAAAAAAAAAAAAAAAAAATCAATCAGCTGTGGCCGCTGAAGGCTCCCTTCCCCACCTTGCTCCCTCTCTCTCAGGGGTCTGCAGGAGCAGCATCACATCCGCGGCAATCTAACACATCTCACAACAAAAAGAAGAAGAAGAAGCGCGCACAGAGGATCCTCTTTGTCGCATTTGAGGAAGAAATTTAATTACAACCGCGGGTGTGTGCAGGCACTGACAAATAAATGAAAGGAAATAAAAGATACCAGGCGACAAATGAATATACAGAGCAAATGACAAAACATGAGGGGGAATAACTGACAGATGAAAAGATGGAGGATGTGCAGCTAACAGGCAAAACGCGCCCGTACAAAGCCGCGCACACCTTTGAGAGCAGGAGTTTGTTTTATTGCTCTTCTCCCGGGTTCATCTCCTGTCGATTTGCAGAAGAGGAGAAGGGGGGATAAGCGAACATGCCCTGTTTAAGAAACAAACATGCAGATTAGATGGGATTCTGACAACACGCGGCTCAGGCTTCATGTCCCACAGCTCACATCTCAACAATGAAGGGAGACGCGCACAAAAAAAAAAACAAAAAACACGGGGTTGAAAAACCCACTCAGCGCGGGTGACAACACTTAAACCGTGGCTGCGCCGAAATGAAACAGTAAATGCAAATAATGAGGAGGCGTCAGGAAATAAAGCGAGCGGGCTGGAGACAGACTGAGGACAAGTCTGGTCACTGAAGGATGACACCGAGGAGCTCTGCTGCTGGAGTGATGCTGCAGACACGCGCACACACACGCACGCACACACACACACACACACACAGTGAAAATTAGTCTAAAGTTATGTGATATGTTCAAAGTCACTCGGAATCCCCGCACTTCCCCTCATTAATATTATTATTATTATTAATTTAATTAGTTGATATGAATATTTCAGGAACAGTGAGTTTTCTAATAACAACCGAATTTAGAGATGCATTCTAAACTGTATGGACGTATACACACATACACCCCTGTAGTCTTAATTAAGACCTGTCGGGTGTTGATGAAGGAAGTTGAGGATTCCGCTCGTCTTTGAACATATCACATAACTTTTCTGTCACCATATAAATAAATGCAATGGTTTCATTAGCATTGCTTCTGACAATGTTGGTAGTTGTTTCTCAGATGTAGTTCTTATTTTTGCATTAAAAAAAAAAAAAAAAAAAAAAAAAAAAAAAAAAAAACTCCCGGAAGTAAACCCTGGACATGCAGGTGAATGTCGTTCGTTTGAAAAAAAAAAATGGCGGAAGCACGCCAGACCACAGAATGTTTGCGACAGTAACCGCAGTTCTGATGAATCCGCTCAAACCTAATGGAAGCTTGAGCATGGTGTTGCAGAGCTGTGACTGTGGACGTTCTGATGGATTAGTGGAATTTTCCCATGAGCGCTGAGGAGGAGCATCGTGTGATCTGCTGAAGGTAAAGCAGCTCTCCCTCCTGACACCGCACCTGTCTGCACCTGTGAAGAAAACACCGTGACACACACACACACAAATATATAACTTCCCATAGGCCATGGAACCTGAGACAGATGTCATATTAAAGGCCCCTCTATAGATGAGTGTAATAAACCCTGCTTTTTCAGTTTGCTGTCCTGCCCAGAAGTTTTCCTCGGCTTCAGATACTGCACTTTGTAGGACCGAAATAATATTGACAGATTAGTAAATACATGTCTGTGGGGACCTTTGAGTATATACAAGCCAAGTTCTGCTGTGTGGGAATGAGCTGTTGCATATAATTATAAATAAATAACAAGCATTTAATTGTTGATTTTCTAAAAGTAAAAATGGGTGAGCGTCTCTGAATTAAGATTTTTTTCCCCCCATGCTCCCCAGTAAACCACTAATAAAGCTCAGTGAATATTCAGAAAACCTGTGGGCTAGTGTGAAATAATTATCTTTATATTACACTTTAAATGCTCCTTATTTTTTTGTGCCCAATTTCCTGCTCTGTGAACTGTAACACGACACGGTGACGGCGTCCCCGCAGGCCTGCACATTACGGGCTGCTGTTCCTCAGTTCTCCCCGGCAAGCCTCATTATTCCATTCTCCTCCACTATCCAAGGTTGATCTTAATCGCCAGATCAACAACCGCGATGTGTGAGCGAACAAATAATGGAGACAAAATGAACAAATGATTAGTATGCTGTGAAAAGTACAATACGTTTCTTATTTAGCATTTAGATAACTATCTATCCTGAGGAGCAAGCTTCAAAGTTGAACTCAGTTTAGGCGAGGGGGGATTAATTCTCTCTGCTGCATGCTTCATTGAATCTCTCATTACCAAACTTTGTCTGTATTGATGTTAGATTTGATTGAAGATTAGAGCATTTAGCAAATCTTGCTTTTCCGCATGTATCAGGCTTTCTCAAGCGCGGCGCACCGCTCGCTGGTCAATACCCTCACTTTTATCCAGTGTCTGCTTCATTTAAACTTAATCAACTCCATCAATGAACTGGAACAGCGAAACGTCCCCTGGAACAATAGCTTTTGTCGGATAATGCTTTGGTCTTATTCCCAACCGGGTGGCGATAAACCTAAAATTACACTATGATGAACTATTTCAATCAATATGATAATGGAAATTGGCTTGGTGACTCTTTGCAGGGCTTAAGGAGGCAGGCTAAAGCCTATGTGACATTAATACATCTCCATGCTCTCTCCCTGCTGTTGCAACCCCCTGCCTCACTTTATTGTCCCATCTTTTCAGTGACATTGACTACACCATATTGCAAAGCGCCTGGTACTTTAATGATCTATCTGCACCAGGGAATGCTTGTGCTGAAATGGATGCACAAGCTGACGGTGCTCACACATTGTTTCGCTGCTAAATTATTGGCTCTATAGTTTGTTTCCTGTAGTGGCTCAGCGGGGTGTAGATCAATCATGGATGGCACCGCTGTAAAGCAGCCGCAGCACGACTTTTTGCTGCTCATTTGGACGTTTTGTCCTTGTGTGGGATCCGGCGCCTGTTATAGGCTCCAGTTCATCATATTTATACTGCTACCAAAAGACCAATTTCACAAGCCTTAGCAAAGAAAACGCATGCGCCCCCATCTGTTGCATACTAATAAATATGCCACCTTCTGGGACAATCCAGGAGTGATCACGATGATCAACTGCCAAGTGATATGACTTACCATAAACCTGTTTATTTGACAAGTTTCCCCCTCAGCCAATAATTGTCAATTTATTCCAGCATCTATTATTATTATTCTCTGAAATGATTTATAGAACACACACAGAGTTGTTTTGCTCCACACCTCTCACAGTCACTTCATTATCATTTCTGAGGCTGGCGTTGGCACGTGGTGCGAGACGGATGCCTTTGTGTTGTTTCACACAGAACTGAACCTTTATTACTGGAGCTTAAAGTCGCAGCTGTCATTCCGAAAGGACTCGATGATCAACCCCATCTCCTATGAGTTACATGCACTGATGGAGTCATTGGTCTGGTTCTCTCGTCACAAATTTGCAATTTCATTTAAACCAACAGTAATTAAAGAGGAGGAAATGCTCTCCCTAGTGGAAGATCCATGGAAACACAATTTGGCATCAGACAAAATCTACATTTTCCAAAAATAACCCCAAAGCCAGGACGTATTCAAATAGTGAGCAGGGTCCCATACATCTGAACTGTAAAGAAAAAATTGAGCCTGTAAGTTATTGTTGTACTTATATTAGTCCTGAAAAAACTCGACAAATGGAAAATATTCTGACAGAGAAAGCCTCCTTAAAGAAAGGATATTTAAATTTAAAAACATTGAATTAGAGATGGAAAGACTAGTGTGCTCAGCTTTGACACAGAGCAGTAGTTAAATACTTTTAGAAGGAAAAGATAAATCAAATTTCCCATCATTCTCCAAGACGTTGAGGTTCCAGAAAATCCTTGAGGTTTTCCGAAAAACAGTTTAAAACATGGAACCAGGCTGACAAGCCGCAAGATGAATCATGAAAATGTACTTCCTGAATTCCACTGTCCAGCTCTATTCTTGTGATTTAAGCTGATATAATTGTGATGTAGCTTTAAAAGACTAGTGTTTTGTAAATTGCACGGAGTGTAGGCTTCCATTTAAATTGTGGGTCACTGTCTTCTCATATTCTGGTTACATTAGAGTTCGATTATTATTCTGTGATAACGCAGCCGTGCGATTTAGCTTCCACTGCTATGATTTGTAGCTAATTGGCTAAAACATGCAAACCATCAGCACTGCCCTTTAAGGAATTCTCCACTGAAGAGAAGAAGGTGCCATATGTCAGAGAGCGGCCATTACCTGCAGATTAAGTGCTGATTAGTAATGTCATCTCGGCGTCATTACCACATAACGGCTGCGGAGCTGCACAGAATTGGTATAAAAGAAAGCTTTGGCCAAGTTGTTGAATGAAACGTCGTCACATCCTCCAGCGGCGCTCGTTAACACTGTTTGTACGAACCAGCAGTAACTTCAGCCACCAGGGACGCTTCCTGTTGAGACTGATGAGAGATACTTGCTCGGACCTCTTACCAGATGGATTGAACACTTTTTCAACATACTGCACACATGTAATGAGATCAGACCCATTTTGCCCGTCTGTACTGAATATCACCTCATCCTGGATATGAGCACTCTGCACATGCAGAGGAGATCCCATCATTATGTCCTCAGCCAAGAAAACCCAAAATGGACAGTCCCCAATGAGCAAAAAAGACATTCTGACCCATTCAAGTCATTGTTGGCTAAACTCTGTACTGGTGACAGTGTTTAATTCATTGTCCACCATTCCTTTTGCATTTTGTATGTAAAAACACAAAAACTAGATAATTGCCTATACAGATAAATCTATGGGATGCTAACGGCTAGAATAAATTAATATTACAATGAATTATTAAAATTAATAATTATTCCAACATTGCCATGTGAACATTAGTATAGCGCCAAATCATCATATACATTATCTCAAGGTACTTAATAAGGAAGGTCAAATCATTAAAATGGTGTGAACATAGAGAATCCCAACGGTTCCCACAATGAGCAGAACTCCCTCATTAACAGGAAGACACCTCCAGCAGAACCAGGCTGAATGTGGATGGTCATCTGCCTCGACTTGTTGGGCTGAGCAGAGAAAAAGAGGGAGGAAAGGAGAGTGGGGGGTGAAAAAAAGGGGAGAAGAAAGAATGATAGTGAGGAGAGGGAGCGAGGCAATAATAATAATGATAACAACAATAATTGTAGTTTTTCGGCCTCCTTCAGCACCGGTGTCAGAGATACTGTATCTGATAACAATGTTAGAAATGGCTGCGTCTTTCTCCTCCTTTAAAACTGAACGTTTAAGTATTTATCCACAGTCTAATTAGAGTTAGTTTTGCTGCAGGACGGTTCGTGACAGAGATGGATACTCCGTGCCTCTCGCGGCTCTCACCTCCTGCAGCAGCCAGTGTCAATTAGCCTGTCCTGCATCTTAACTCAGTGAAGCTGCCTCCATGTCACCGTCATCCCGCTAACATGAAACACCAGATGTGTCGTTTGATACTTTTGAATATGTTGTTTGCCTTTGTTTCCATGTTTTTACTCTCAGCGCTGGAAATGATTTGAGAGGACAGACATGCACAACAGATACAACACCTTGAACATCAAAGACCTGCGCTGCAGTATTAGAAACGCAGTGTGTGTGTGTGTGTGTGTCTGTGTGTGTGCGTGCGTGCGTGCGTGTCTGCTGTAAATCTGCACACGCTCGCACACATCCGCGTGGATGCCGGGAGTCTGTGTGCACGTCAGCGCGCCTGCTGTAGCAAGCCACCCGAGACAGCCCAGAATATAAAAATTTACAGGCCTTTTTCCTGCTTTGTCTGTCTCCTATCCCATTCTCTTAGGCGAGCGGGGCCTGAGTGATAGAGCCAGAACCTTTCAACTCACCCAGCGAGTGTAAATACCTGTCATGTTTGATTGACGGTCTGACGTGCACATGCGATGCTCTGCATGAGGCGAAGACAGAGTGGGAACACAGAGCACGACGGCTCTGCCTGTCTTTAAACCAGCGATGTAATGAATGAGTAATTACACAGGAGCTGCAGCTTTATCTCCTCAGGTGGAAATTTCTCACAGTGTGGTTTGCATGAACTCCCGACAGCTGACACCGAGCAAGAGGGGAGCCACACCATCGGCTTTAATTTCTGTCACAGCAATGCCGTTGAAGTGTTAGAATTTTTCAATTTTTCATCCGCCAGTTAAACTAAGTGTTTATTTGCCGTGCACTGCAATATCAAGCATATGAAGTCAAGCTGGAGGCGTGATCTTCATCACATATCCCAGTGACCTCATACATGTTGCATATAGTGGACTTTGCTTTGTAGCAGGGCCTGGTAAGAAATGCAGCTATGTAGTTGACATGGAGGCAGCTTCAGAAGAGTTTTCCTTCCAGAGAAGCATTCTGCTGTATGCACAAATCACTCTCATGATTCATCAGGGTGCGTGTGCCTGCACGGTGCCATTCAAACTAGCCATAGTGAAATTTGGAAAGCCCCTGAAAGCATTTTCACTATCAGATGTGCAAAGATGATTCAAATCGAGCTCTTTCACCGGAAAGTTGACACTTAGTCCCTGCTTTGCTTCAGCTCATTTGCATTGGATGTGGTACCAACACCATAACATGTCACCGTCCTCACATGGGCAGCACTTCCATGAATACCCAGCCTTTGATTTTAAGGAGTTAATGTGTTGTTTTAGTATACATTATGCACTGAGCATTGTGAATGCTGTGTGGCCTGACACACATTCCTTTGTTTGGCCTCAGAATGGTAAAGCTGATGTTTTTTTACAATGAGCTCTTGCTTTGATTTAAAACACCAAAAAGCATATCGCTCTCATCTGCACTCCAATGGGCTGGAACTGGCAAGAAGGAAACAATTTAACTATAGAGAATATATGCATCAAATGGAAAGCAGATGAAAAAAATACGCAATTATGTTCCTGATTGGGTTAAGTATTTTTCTGCCAGCACATGCCAGCTACCACTAGAACCTGCCCCAAATGGGCGGCTTCCAGGCCTGGGTGAGGCCCCAGAAAACGTCACATCAGAACGGTGCCGGCTCCCGCTACATCTCCTTTTCCTCAGATCCGCGGCCAGTGCGTCCCTCTTGTTCCCCTCTCCCGTGTGCGCCGCTCGGCCCCTCTCTGCGTCCCATATAATGGAGCTGCAGCTTCTGTCTGCCAAAGGGTCCGTAGCTGCCCGGGAGTAATGACCTGAGGGGGTACTTTGTGACAACCAGGGTATAATAATGCCTCCAGCCGCGGACAAAGCAGACCCTTGGGGTCAATTTTTAAATACTTTTATGTTTCTCACCGAGGGTAAGAGTAATTTGTTTTTATTGTAGCCCACATACCACATGCACTCTGTGAAAACCACACATTTATTCTAAAACTAGGGACAAAGTCTGGGCGGGCAAAAATGTGGTTAAGTCTTGATAGAGCACTGCGAGCACTGACCCATCGCTTTTGATGAAACGTCTTCCACTTTTTAACAGAATTCATCCTGCAAATGTCTGTAGGCCGTCGGCCCGCAGATCAAAACAGTGTTATTGAGGCGCGCTTGGGAGTATGGAATCACCTGCGAATAAAAGACTTCTCCTAATAGGTTAATTGTACCAAAAGCACAGGGTCTTGCCCCGTTGAACAGAAGAGGATTGTCGAACACAGGCCCGTGGAAATGATGTCAAGCAATGTGCTGCCTGCTCTCCCCTGCAGGGCCAGAGTTTGTCTGTCAGCAGTTAAATGCTTACCTCCTACTCCTCCCCTAACACTCAACAATCAATTTACCACCTCAGGGTCTATGAACCCAAAGATTTGACCTTGCAGACTTGAGCTTTGTTTCCCCCTCATCTCTCACACCTCAAAGACGAGTTATTAGAATGCAGAGGAAAGATGTTTTCAAGTTGGATTTTATACACAAAGAGCAGATTCAGAACCACAGGGATCCATTTGGTCAGTGAAACGAACATTTCCACTCAGATATCAGTTTTGACATGGAACGGCATGAAGCACTGTTATTATTTATATATATAGCCCTGTTGAATGATTTCTTACTAAGAGTAAATATCATTATCACATCTTGGCTCTGTCCATCGAAGATGTATTTAAATTCCTCAATTAACGTTATGTTTGCTTAATATATAAAACCACAAATTGTAATTCTCACACCTCTTTGGTGAGTTTTGGAGTGGATAAAAATGGATTTAATGTGTTAATGAGTGAGATTTAGAGGTGCTGTTTGCCGAATAGTTTCACTCATTGGACAGAGACAGGGTGTTTCTCAGCTTCATTATAAATTAAAAATATAATGTTTTACAATGTCTCAAAACAACCAAACCGATGATATTGTTGTTGATGCGTGTGCTTTTAGTGTCCAAAAATTTCTTCAGAGACGTTTCCTTTTGGTCTAATTTTAATTACGTTGTATCCGTGATTTTAGAGGCAAACAACTTGATGAAAGAACAACACGTTGCTAGCTACTTAGCAAGTCTGTTGTTGTTTGGTATTATCACTCGTAATGTGTCCTGATGACTTGGTGTCATTTGATGTGTAAGAAATTGAAGGTGGTGTTGTTTTTGTTTTTGATTGACGCAGCGGAAGTTACTGACACACACACACACACACCACCAGGAGGCGCTATGTTGATCAGCTCTTCTAAGGGTCTTAATGGAAATTTGGGACAAATGACTTATATGGTTGTTTAAGTTGGATGACTTCAGAGAATTTGTCTGATATTTTTGTATTTTGCACTAAATGAAGACATCTGGTCTGTGTGCTAGGCTAATGGAATCCCCTGTTTATTCTAGCTAACAGCTATTCATTGACTCATCTTCATCAGCACCTCTCGCCAATGTTTTAATCGTCCTGCTTTTGTTTTTTCAGGTTCTACTGGCCACTGCTGCTCCTGATGGTGACTGGGTCCTGTTCAGTCTTGTGCTACTCAGGTACTGTACAATGTATTTTATATTTATAAGAAAAACAAAGCCAGTTCTTGATGAGTGACGGTGCTATAGGTGCTGTGATGAATTAAATAATGTATTTCCCTGACACAAGTGTTTCAAAACTGAGAAGCAGTTTTCAGTGTTTTGTATATTTTACACATGATTTACTTTTATGTTGAGGGGTAAACAGCCCGGGGATGTCGCTGTGTCAATCAAAGACTTCAAATCCCAGGATTTATTCAGTCCCCCTCCCATTTGTACAGTAACCAATGGAGGGAGTGCACCGGCAGCAAGGTGCTAGATAATTGGGTGTACTGAGGTTTAAAAAAAAGAGGAAAAGCAGAACCTTTTTCTCTTATGTGACATTTATTGAAACTGCTGATGGTTTACAACAAAGCTTTCTTCTGGGGCGTGCAGCAAGAGCTTTTTAGTGAAGTATCATCCGTTTCATCTTTTTTAAAAGATTCTTTTTGAGGCGTCTTTGCTTTTCAGTTCATGGTGTTTTTGGTTTGCGGAAAAACAAAATCCATCCAGCAGCACCTCTAAAAACGGACTAATTACCACGTTATCTCTAATTTGTTTAATAAGCACGAGAAGTGAAGTATAAATAAGAAAAGGACAACTTGTGACTTTACTATTGGAAACATGGCTGCAAACTCACCAAAGCCAGACTATTGCATCCAAACAAACTCTATCGATTCAGCTCATTGTAAATGAAAATGAATTCACACTAGTGTGTTAGAACTATCATAGTAAATTAAGGCTTTCTCTGACTATAAAAGGAGCTGATACTGAATACTGTGATATAATACTGCGAAAGTGCAGTTTGTTTTCTTCTGCCTGTTCTGCTGATTCTGTGTTAATGCAGCATGTGAGGTATGTGTCTGCAGATTGTATTACCTCTGGGTAGCCTTTATGCTAAGCTAATCATCAGCTGGTTGTAGCTTTATATCAAGCATAAGAATTAGTGTATTTTTATTACACTCTCATAAAGAAAGCATTTTTTTTTCTCTGGTCATTTTTTGTATTCATAGATATTAAATGACTTAAATACATAATATGCTCCTGGAATTGAGGTTATGATCCAGGATGTGTAATATACAGTACAGGAGATTCGGCTGTGCTTGCTGGCGTGTACGAGTGAGCTGGTGTTTCAGTCTAAAATAGAAGCTTTTCAGATCCTTCTCTGGCAGTTGTGTGGCGCCCTGGCTTGTTTTCATTGCCGCGTTAACCACATACAGCGTAGTTTGTGCTGGTGGAGTTCTCATTTGCTAAAGGGGAAGACAGACCGGTTGAGGATGTATACACGTGGGGGAAGAGCTGCAGTAATAGAACTCAGCTGGAGTAGGTTACTTGAGGGAACGCTCCAGGAGCGGGAACGGAGCCAAAAGAGCGAGGAAACATACTTCACTTTATTGATTTTGTCGATCGTCTTAAATGAGGGGCACTCCAGGCCAAGGGCTCACCTCTGCATTTCCCCCCTGTGTGCCTGTGCTGCTCGGTGGACAACAAGCAGGCGTTACAGGAAACTGGGAGGTGGGAATTATTATCGGTGTATTTGTGTTTATGTGTGGGGGAAATATGTGTGTGTGTTTGTGTGTCTATTGTAATGAGGCTCTGACTCAAGCAATTTTCTTTTGGAAACCGTTGTATGTAATATTGTCTTATAATTGTCACCTCTGCTCTCTGAGGCGTAAATAAGCCTACTGCTTAGATCCCATGCATCATATATTGAATTCAGGAAATGAGCACGTGAGTCCATGTGAAACACCTCCCCCGATACGGATCATGACCTTTTGGTTTACACTAGAGATACATGCTGCTAATGTGACTTATTCATCAACTGTGACTTGGTTATGAATGGCTTTTTAAGGCAAATATTGATTAAGTCAAGTGTAACATCACTTGGCTTAAAGCAAATGTCCATAAGCAATTATGGCTTGTGGTCTCAGTGTTTTCCATTTTTGCTTTGGCTGACATCCTCATCTGTTTCATATTCCCACATGTCCAGTCCAGTGGGACCGGAAGTCTCTTTTTGTACAGGCGGTGTCAATAGTTAGTCAATAATCTGCACCCTGAAGTTCTTACCTCTGAACGCACAGACCAGTGAACAACAATTCATTCACTCATTTGACTTTTTTTACTGAAACCGCAGACTCAGGATCAACATATGTTCACTTTAAGCTTGGATTATGGATCAAATATTTCATGTATTATGAATGTATGCAGTTTTGTTCTACATATCAATATATAGCACATTTGATTTAAATTCAAGTGAAAAGCTACAAAGCAATAAAATGAGGAGTCATCTTGTGTCCTTACATTTATTGAAAATAGCAATATTTTATCCAAATATAAATTTAATTTCAACTCAATATAAGGACGTCCAGTAAGTGTGTCATTCCACTAAGAATCAAATATTCTAATATTATATTATTATTCTGATGATATTCTAGGTTTGCATTTCTTTGAAAAATATAATATAGAAGAATATAAATTCAAAATAATTATTATTTGATGACATGAAGTTGGACCTAAAGATATTGTGATAGATGTTTCTCACAAATCTGGACATTTATTGATTAACTGGTCAATTAAAAATTAACCACCAGATTAATTACCTTTACAGTAATGTACTACTGCAGCCATGGAACAGATCATCAACTCTTTCCATGTGCTGCAAATAATTATATTCAATTAAAATGCACTAAAGAAGAATGATGAGATGAAATCCCTTTCTCTGGTCTGTCGGTGCTCCTCTTCCTCCAGTCCTATGGGCTGTGTGCTGTTACACTTTTGGTGCTGCACAGAATCACCTTTGCAGTGTTATTTGCCGCCCTCGTTGTAGATCATGACACATTTTATAGGCAGGATGTTTGGTATTATTTTCCTAACAGCCCAAAGAACCTTCCTCTGATCTGAAAGTAGTTTTTTCCAATCTCTTTGTTATCCCTTATGATTATGTTATCTGTGACTATAACAGTTTAGCTCCACTGAGGGAATTCATAGGATTGTTACAGGGTCCTCCTCCTGCATCCCCGTACTCGTGTCCTGCAAATCATCCTCCTCTGTGTCTCTGTTGTAAAATACCTAAGCTTTCTTATCTTTTGTCCCTCTCATTTCATTACACCAAATCCCACAGAAACCACTGGGCAGGATCACTTAGTCCCAGCCAGCTCAGTGGTTTTCCTGTTCTTTATTAAAGTGTAATCAAACATCGCTTTAAGTGGAAAATAAATATCCAGATCTAATAAGCTGCTCAGCCGGATCATGTAAATGCAAATTTTCAAGCTGGTTCCCATCCGTCCCACCGAGGGGAGAACAAGCCACGGCAATCGGCTCCTCCACCCCCGATTGTAAATCAAGGAAAATAATGGCTGGATAATGACCGGTTTGCGGTCTCAAGCAGATTGAATGATAACAAACCGCGCATGTTGCACACAGCTTTTCATTTAACATCCTATCATGGGGAAAGCCGGCGAACAGCTTGGTGCTCCTCATTAAAGGGGTTGTCGATGCCGTGTAAATTTCGCGGAGCAAGGGGCAGAAAATTCACAAGACAAACTTCCTGATAGGGGAAGACAAGGTTTATTCCCCGCCCATAGGGGCCTCCTGCGCCGAGGCAGGGAGCCTGCAGATCTGAGAGGACCAGCGAGCCGCCAACTGCACTGCAGTTGTCTGTTTTCTAATGTGAGGGAGAGAGAGTGTGAATGAAAAGAAAACCCACTTAGACAAGTGCTAAATAATAGACATATAATTTGCTTCGTTTTCTTGTTTGGGGAGATGCTGATTTAGCTGCTAATTGCTGACAGAAACTGTCAAATGGGTGGCAGATAGTGATGGTGGTGGCTTCTGTCAGGATTAGGTGAGAGGGAAAGAAGGGAGGAAAAAAAAAAAAAAGCGAGCTTTCTTCTGATGAAGGCGAAGACAATATGACGGCAGTCCCCTCCCTTCCCTTGTCTGATATTTACCCAAAACACATTAAACAGATAAAGAAGAGAAAAGAAACAATAAGCTCGGGATTATGGACCCTGTCTCTTGCCTTCGTCTCGTGCTCTCATGTCGTCTCTTTTTTCTCGGCTCTAAGCTGTCTCTGTGATTGATTAACGTGTTTGTTTGAAGAAAAATTCTGAACGTTTGCTTGCACAATAAAACACACAGACGCACAAATACATGCCGGATGTACACAGACGCGAGCGCTCGCGGTGCACAAAGACAATGAACTGGCTGCGAGCGGAGAGACGGCGCGAGAGGGAGAGACGGATAAAGGCTGACTGATCTCTCGAGGGCATCTTCCTCTAACCCTGCCTTGACTCTCCTCCCTTTTCTCTGGAGCATTAAAATGAACAGTAATTAGGCTTTGATACTCTGGCAAATGAACAGTAATTAGAGTGTGCTACTGTGGATCCTCTGCCTGGGCTGCTCATTGAATATTCACACCATTATTGAACGATAAGATTAGCTCGCCGCTGTCATGCACAAACAGTGTGGCATGGCAACGGCCCTTTGCAGATGGTGTTAGGGGGATGGTGCAGGCAGCGCGTGTGTGTGTGTGTGTGTGTGTGTATATGCGTAGACAGGTCGCCCAAGCCCGGCGGACCCTCAGAGGGGATTTTCTGGTTATTAGATCCTTGCCAGATCATGGGCCAATTATAAAGAAAACTGTCAGTCAAGGCAAAGTGGCTATGTGATTAGCGGAAAAGGACAAAATCAGGTGAGGAGTGTGAATCTTCCTGGAGGCAGCTTTGATTTGCTAATAAGAGGGAGAGGGAAAGGACCCGGGCAGGGTCCCCAGCTGTAGTCCTGCTTTGCTCTCTTCATTTTCACTGTGACCTTCTTAGCACTGCTGGTCTAATCTGCACTGCAGAGGAGACATAAAGAATGGCTCTCGAGGGGGTTCTCTGGGTCCAGGCTCTGAACGAGACACAAGGGGGTTATAGCCACCAAAAACGAGAGCCGTACCCCCCGACTCCCTACCAGAGGGACATGAGTAATCAAATAGTGCCTTCAGCGCGACAGGGGCCAAATGCTGCTTAATTACGCTAATAGTTTTTAAAGACTTTTTACTCCTGATAAAAAGATGAAAAAACAGCCCAACCAATGTCAGAGAGAAAAGGAGGAGTGAAAGGATAAGGGGAGGGAGGGAGAACCGCTTGTCTCTGAGAGCATCCTCGGCACACAGAGGCTCTGCCCGCTCCTCTTCCTAATTTCTGAAAGCGCGACAGTGTATCCTAATTTAGCCGCTGGTGACCAGGGCTGACATTGAGGGGCGTGGTAGGTAGCCCCCTTTTTTTTTTTTTTTTTTTTCCTTCTCTTCCCCGGCCGCGGATCCTGGCTGGGGAGAAGAAGCGAGCGCAGAGGGGAGACAGGCAGCACGGTGCCAGCGCTATAATGAAGCGCGGTAGACAGCAGGCCTGACAGCTTTGGCAGGTGATGCATGGGGCCCATGCTAATTCTTCAGCAAGCCAGTGATGGATCCTGAAATCTTGACCACACATCCCATTAGCCCCTGTCTGTGACAGGAGAATAAAGATATTAAAAAGTCTGGGAGAAGAGGGTGCAGGGGGATGCGGAGCGGGACGCGGACAACCAGTCAAAGGACCTTACGCAAACCTCCAAGTCCTCTGCAATATTTTCAGCAGCAAAGTTATTGATGACTTAACCTCTGGGGTGCAGGTTATGGGTGATGGATACTGTGCATGCCCAGCGTGGAACAGCAGAGGATAACAAGGCAGACAGTGAATCACTTCCCCACAGCTGATAAAAATAGAATATGACATGTTGTACAGCGTACACACTGCATTATTCCACTGTAAGTTTTTAAAAGATGAGGGAACTGAGCTCCCTTGTAAATAGATTAGTTCATTCAATGGGGTTTCTCCGGTCTCAGCTGTTCCGCGCATTCCCACTGCCCTGGCTTTTGCGTCTCAGCATTATGAATGGACGGACTGTTTATTAGGCAGTCCCTGCCAACTCCTCTGCGACCTCCCCTCCTTTCAGGGATGAAAAAGACTAAGGGAATAAAAAGCGGCGATGGGTGCGGAACGCCTCAGCCATCAAGCACTTGTGTTTACCATATATCTTTTATGTTCCTGTGCAGGATGAGGCTAATACTTTTGACAAGTTTTGCGTGAAATATAAATGACCCAGTCGCGATACAAATAGGAAAACCGGTAGCGAGGCGAGCCGAATTGCAGCCAGGCCCCGAGAATCCTTCCTATTTCTCAGGGTTGACAAATAGCACCGGGAAAGTTCCAGGGGAAACTGAGAGGTTACTGTGACAGACAAGGAGCACAATTATCACACTATGATGAAAGAGCCATGGCGAGCTCACGTCGCACCGTTAATTACCGTCCTTTTTCCACCAGCCTCTAATGTGAGGAAAAACACGCGATGACAAGTGTGTAAAAGAGCAAGCACTAAATTACTGTCAGGAAAAATAAACGGAGGATCGCTCGGCCCGCACGGTGATTTACGGGGGCAATTAGTCACCGCCCCACGGAGATGCTGAGGACAGCAGTGCGGCGGGAGTGTGTCAGGGAGAGAGAGTGTGAGAGACACCCCTACGCTCCACCCACTCTTCTAAAGAAATAGGATTGGAGGTAGGAGAATGTTCTCCGTGCTCTTGGCTGAGTGACCTTTGTCTGGCAGAGGGCCTTTTACTCAACTTTTCACAGGTTTTAAAGAAGTTCAGAAATAATGATCAAGCAAGCTACAGGGAGCAGAACATCCGACTTCAAATCAGTGCCGTGTTGTCATACATATAGGTATCATAATAGAATGAAAGCACTAACATCAATGCGAGATATGGAGCAAATTTAGGTCACCGTTGCTTGTTTTACGCTGCAGTGAGTTGATTATGACGCAGGTGTAAGACAAGCTAAAGCAATGTCTGTCATTACACTATCAGTAGAATTGCAGCCTTTCGTCTTAAGTCGAATGTGTCAGCGTACTTGAAATGCTAAACGTCTGAAATGAGCAGTCCCCCACTCCACCATCAAACATCAATGGGCTCTAATTGTTTCTAAACGTGACACAAGTTAAGATACTTCAGTTTAAAGCCTGTTGTCACATCTCAAAAGTGACGCTTGATTCTCCGTCTCGTCTCGCCGAGCGGCTTCTGAGACAGGAGGTTGCATCCCAGTCGTCACATGTCCCTCATATTTCATGCTCGCCTATGAAACAGGCCTTTCATCACACATTAAAATACCTGCTGTACTTTTAAGGAAGTAAAACCACTGGGAATAAGCCTGAGCGGGTGGAGAGCCCATTGATTTGTAATGGCTGATGACAGATAGTGTCACATCATCTTTGTTAATTTCACTCATTCCCAAGCCATTGAACAAACATGGCGTGCCCGTTTCTTTTCTCGCTCTGAGAGGAAATTTCTGACGTGATAGGCTGTTGTTTAATAAATGTGAAGTGGGCCTTCTTAAGAAATTGTCACACCTTGTGATATCTTGGAGACATGATGAAATAATAAAGTAAAGAGGGGCGGATGTGCAGTCAGAAATTTATCTTAATATATCCATCACAGCCAACTAGAGACTATTATAGTCGAGCACTTTAAAGAACAACCCCTCAAACAAAGACTCTTGACTTTGCTAAGCTTTTGAAGCCTTCACTTCCCTTTGCTCTAATGCGTGATGCTAACATGACAAAATATGTTGGGGGATATTGACATTTTAATCTGCCTTGTCATGCTCGTATACATATTTAGACTGAGCATTTTCACATGTGCTGCAGTACAATAACAACAGCGCCAGTAAGCAGTGAGCGTTATGGGCAGTGTGATATGAGGTGGGAGGGGGCTTCGCATTCTCCCGGCCATACAATTCCAGTAGGGGCTAGTGAGTGGGCTTGCAAGGTTGAGCCACGTTTCCAGGTCAGTGGCCTTGAGCATGCTTGGTTACAGCTGCCGTGCCCATTCTTATTGGCAAAGGTGCCATAAGACGGGGGTTGTGAGGGGCCATAAGTGGTGAGGAGGAAGTGGTGGAGGAGCTAACCAAGAGAGGACCATATGCATGTCCAGTAGACTGCTACCCTCAGGCTCTTTCTCTTTCTCTCTCTCTCTCGCCACATCCTTCACTTCACTGCATTATCCACTCCTTTGCCAGCCTATAAGTGCCAGGACATCAGACTTCCTCAAGCTGTCAGCCTCGCATTTGCCCGGAACCACACGATGTGAGATTGGAGGAGAGTAAGTAAAAACAGCTGGTGGAGCTGGAGAGCGATGAGTGGAGAAATCCTCAGGATCAGTTTGAAAAAGGACAAAAAAAAAAAAAAAAAAGTCTGTTTTTAGCTTCTGCTGCTGCCACTGCCAATTAAAGGCATTTTTATTTTGTGCTTGTCATGGACCAACATGTCACACACCTTACTTTGCCTTCACTAGCCCCCTGTACACTGTGTTAGCCGTATTCAGTTCGATGTTTTTTACTGTCTCGTTGACCTAATTTTAACGATGTGACAGTAAACCATGACACGCTTATGATATAATTCTCCAGTTGTTTACAGTTACATGATGTATTTTCACATATGTGGCGAACTGGCCATTAGTCACTCTAACTCCACAACAATGCAGCTTGAGATCTCACATTTTTCCGGACAAGCCCGTGTGAAGGTTTGGATTTGTTCTGGAGGTCACGTGCCAATGTCACGCAGATCTCATTATTATGAATAACCTTCATTCCACTGAAGTGTAGCAGGTCAGCTAGTTAAAGCAGTGGTAATGCATTTTGGGAAATATGATTTTTAATACTCTCTCGAGGAGCTGCAAAAGGAGAATGGAATTGAAACAGACTTAGACTCGTTACAATGTTAAAGGCTCGTTAGCTTAGCATAGAGAACTAGAAATGGCAGAATATCTCTGTTCAATGGCAGAAGTGGCATCGCATTTAGTCTTTATTCTAAGCTAAGCCACCAAGCTGCTGGCTAGCCTTGATTTTTTATTGTGTCAGATAACTAATTAAAGCCATCCACTAGATGAATGAAAAGTTAAACACACCTCGAATAAAAACTACCAAAATTACAAAACCATTTTTGAGGGAAATTGATTTAAAGTGTATTAAAATGGGATTCAAGAGTAATTCTCTCATTCTCTAATTAATACACTGTGATTCACTTTTGGGTGTAGTAGTCCTGTCATTCCTCTTCAAGTCTTTGTAGCAGATAAACAAGGTGTGGTAAATATCTCACCCTCCGTACTTAATAGCTATTGTTTCTGTATCATTGCAAGTGCTCTTTGCTAGTTAAGATATGTAATCAGGTGTTAGCTTGTCAAATACAGAGGGTTGACAGGTATTATTAATTATTATTAAACACTAATATGGAACAGCAATTATTGACACACATTTATTTATATTCTGCAGATAATGATGACATAATTAAAGAAATACTAAGAACTTGTTTTCCATCTGTTTACCTATCTCATTATAAATCTGTGTTTTCTCCAATTGTCCTTTTTGAAAACACACTGGGGAATTTATTCTATGAATCATCAGATTAATTTCCCCAGCCTTACTCAAGTCTTTGTGATTATCAGGGAACACTATTTGAAAACATATTAGGCATTTTCTTCATAAAAGACAAGTAAGAAAACATTTTTTTTCCATCTTTATAGTGTCTGGTAAAAAAAAAAAAAAAACAGGCTTTGAAATTAGGCTCTCTAACTGGCCATGAAATAACAGACAGCCAAGGAGAAGAGAGGGTAAAAAAAAATAGGGACTATGAATCAATATGGGCAATGGGGGAAGGCCAAATGTAATAAATAATACAATAACAAGCCTAACTAATGAGCTGTTGCGATGGGGCCGTACACAGAATAGTCCCTTTGTATGAATCCCTGCTAATAATCTTGGGGAGCTGGTGGATGATGAAGTGTTGCCATAAGGCAACACCTGTGCAATTAAAGCAGCAGATTCTTTTGCACGTAACATTAATTTCAGCCCTTTATAAAGGGCCGATGAGCACACTAATAATCTAGTCGACTTGACTCCATGTCTAGTTGAAACAGCATCTAATTAGGTAAAGGTAATTAATTAGAGATAAACGGAGCTAATCAGGGCCCGTTAGCTCTCCCACTTTCTTGGCATTAAGACACCAAGCCTCGTGCTCTCTCATTGGCCACTGTGTCATCTGTTCAGCGAACATGAAAAAGATATGTTCTTAATAGAGGCTCTGTGATCTGACAGTGAACCAGCCTGTTCCCTCCAGATCAAGATACTGTTCAGTTGCTTCTCTAATGATCTTATTAACCGCTGAATTTCTTGCTTAATGATGATTTGAGAAGATTTAAGGTGGTTTTGCTCATATAACCATCATGATAGGAACACATTGTCTAATTGGGGTCAGCATAGGTGTATTGAAGGTGCAGCATGCGATTCCCCAACTCTCTCCTCACATTTGCTTTCTTGTCTCCCCCGTTACCACGCTGTAAAGACATAGTATGGGCGGTAATTGAAGAAATATTGGAGAGAATTATGAGCTTACTGAAACAATCAGCAAATGAATGGCTCTGCAACTGTTTTGATAATATTATTGATTTCAGAAGTTTTTTTTAAGGTAATTCATTTTCTCATGTTGGTCTTAATCAACGGTTAAATTTAGACTCTGCTCTAAACAAGACTTCTTCTCCAAGGATCTCCTGAGAACAAATGGAATTTTAGAACTGATTTCTGTGATTCTGACAGGCAGAATAAGGAAACAACATTCAGATAAAACTGAAGAGTGAAATAATCCTTCATAATAAATACAAATAATTGTAAAATCACGCGGCATCCAATATCTGTTAGCATTTAAGACCCAAACTTTTCACTCTAATTACAACTGTGCCAAGTACAACCTCGAACAAGAAATTGTATTTTGACACAAATGTGACTGTATGTTCACTCCCCAATATATCAGGAGGGAACATTAGGCTCCAGACAGGAAACATCCAACTTCCTATCATTTTTGCTCTCATTATAATATGAAGGTTGAAGTGGAAATCTGAAATGTATGCACAGGGATGGAACAGTTGCTTCTGTGTTGCATTGATGCAATAGCAACACGGAGACCCCTGCGCTTCTGCTCATGTACCTATCATGTCCAATTTCTTTTCCACGAGATACTCCAGTCGGCGCATATGTGCAAATGCTGTCTGTAAACGGAAATTTAATGGTTATTGTAATGAATGTTGACTTAGCGGATCAGAAAACAGGAGGAAAGAGATGCGAGAGATCCTGCGAGAAAGAGGGGTTTGTTTGGATGCTCGAGTGTCGTCGGGTTTCACGAGGAGGAATGATTTGGGGGGAAACGTGATTATTTTTTCCCTCTGCTTTTCCCCGTACACGAGGGAGTCGTCTGCTACAAGAAGGCAGGACGCTCCCTCGACACGCATCATTAGAAGGTTTTTTACAAGCGACAAGCAGGCTATTTGGCTGTCATTGGGATTGTTTGAAGAGAATATGTTTCTGCACCGTACTCCAGGGAGCCCCACATCAGGAGAAAAGTAGATCACCCTTGAGCACTTGACACTGCTGTTATGCATTTGTCAATATTAAGGCTAAGAGGTTGGTCTGGTGCGTGTAAATTGGGAGTTTGCTGCCATCGCTCGCCTCGAATGTGCTTTGACCTTTGAACCTGGAATGTCACTCACTCACTAACCTTGTTTCTGCTAATTGCCGTGTTCAGCCTTACAAGCGCTGTTCAATTATTCAATTACAACCAGGAATCAAGACCGGTTTCCACATAGGTTTCAAGTGTGAAGAAATTCACACGATTAAGGTTCCCTTTTGTTCATAATATAATTGTGTTCACAGCCCTTGCTGTTCAAGTATGATTGCAATCAGCGGTCTCTGATAGCATGAAATTAAATACATTAACACTTTGGTGAAGCAGTGTCCCCGACAAGAGTCTGTGTAAAATAAACTACCAAAGACAGCAGTGGAGAGTGAAGTGACACGTTATGCCGACATGATGGACTGTCATATTCTGAGCGCAGCCCATAATGCGACCATCACTGGTCCAAAGTGCAGAGTGTGCGGCGTTTACAATTGAAATGAGGCAGAGTGTAGGCATAGATATCCTCATTATATCATTTCCCCAAGGGCCGAGGGCAGTGCTTCACTTGGGAAGGAGGCAGACACATCCTCGCTCCACAAAGACACGAAACGAGTAACAGTTTGGGTTCAGCACCCATCTCCAAATGCTGTTTCAAAAAGGCGCACGGAGACCAGCGCAGTGGGGAGAGATTTGTGTCGGTGTCTGCGATTCTGGTTCATTTGTCTGCTGCTCACCATGGGCGAAACAGGCAAACATGGCACACGGGTCACATCTGATTCCCCATTGGAGACGAGATGGTGAGAGGATGGCAGCAGTGCGAGGCAGCACTGCTGCACTCCGCCGTGTCCAAAAGAATCTGCATCAGTGGTGCTGATTGTGAGGCACCCGCTGGCGCTGTTTAGATAGTTTGACTACATCAAGCTCCCTTCCAGACGGCTCTTACTGGTGCGATTAGAGGAGGGTGAAGATGAAAGGTGTTCGGTGTATTTTTAAAATTGTTGATTTTCCGTGTAATGATAGCTCGTGCAATTAAGCACTGGCTTCAGGCTCTGCTTGTCCTTGTGAAAAAAAAAAAAAAATCTCAATTATTAGTGTGCGTAAGTCAGAATGAGAGTGTATGTGTGTGCATGTCTGCCCGGGCTTCACATTTCAGATTTTCTATATTAATGGTAAAAATTTTATTTTGTGCTCCAGACTGAATTTATTGTCTGTTTCTCACACTTCTAACATGATGTGTATTGACTTATATTCAACCTTATAATACCTATAATAGAAATAATATGTAACATTTAAGTTCCTATTGCTTTTGCTGTTTTTCTAATTCTGAGAGTGAGAGCGTGCTGGATACAGAGCCAGCACCAGCAGCCTCGTGTTGTTTATTGAAATGAACTCGCCTGACAGCAAATGTTTCCTCTTGGATTGAAACATAAGCCAGCATTTTCTTTGTTTTCTGATGTACAGTTTTCACAGTATGGATGACAGGACGTGGGTGTGTGTGTGGGAGGGGGGGGTGGGGGGGGGCTGTGGGGCTAACCTGTAGGGGAGATTGTCAAAAGGGCTAAATTTGCCATGAGAGTAATTGTGCTGTTCCATGACATTCACTTCTGCTAAATGTAATCACTTTAAATAATGTCAGTGACATCTTGTGAAGTATTTGGTGGAAAGAAAAGGCACTATGTAGGGCAGGCATCTTGGTGTGTGATCCCGACTGTCTGTGCGTTATCTTCTCTTTCATTAGAGATGAACAGCCTCGGGTCGGATTGGTGGTGGTGGCGGTAGGGGGTGTGCGGTTGGGGGTGGGCGGGTGGGGGGTGTTTGTGGATTCAGGGGGTGGATAGTGGGTATGGGAGGGGGTGGCTTCACTGGAAATGGTAAATAGGATTATAGAGATGGCTCCAGCGTTGCCTAGAAGACAAAAGTGACTGATGATTAGCTTAATATTTGTTGCACAATGCAACACTGGCTGAACATTGTGAACATTTATTGCCTGTGCCAGGCACTTTCAGCAAGCATTTCATCACGCCCAACTCTGGCCCTGTGAAATCCCATGTAATTTTACAAACAGTCAGCGTGTGAGAGAAATAGGGGAGAAAAGGCAGAGAGCATGTTATCGGCGGCTGCCTGATGTGCCTTCTATACCTTGAGGCACGGTGCTGGAAAATTCAGCGTGAACTTTCGACACTTAAATGCTAAAATGCGACTGATTTGGGATGATAATAGGCGCCCTAATAGAAGCTGATCCTTTGCAATGGCTCGGAGTGTTATAGCACTCCGCTGTAATGCAATGTGAGCCGACAGTTAGGGAAAAAAAAGACTGGAGAAAGGCACAGATGTGAAAGATAACTCGACACATAACCCTCCTTGCTGGCTGAGAGGGAAACATGTCTCGTAGTGCTCTGCTATGTATCAGGGTTGGTCGGAGGTATAGCGGCGGATTGGAGCAGGAGATGGGGCAGGAGACAGTAAGTGGTGTTGGCAGAGTGAGGATCCAGGCGAGGGGGCTTGATGGTGGAAGAACGGAGCTGACCCCTCAGCCCTCCAAGATCCACAAATGGACGGAGGCGTCGAACGGGACGGGCCTGGAGTCAGAGACCTGCTCAAGGTTGACAAGAGCCGGGATCAACCTTTGGCGAGGCCGACCGCAAACAAGCTGCTGAAAGAAACCTAAAGGGCTCGAATCAGGAGCTCCTCTGTGGTAATTCATCACGTCTTGCCCCGTTGAATTGGCCTCAGATATTTGAGGGCTGCCTCATAGGAAAATATCTTGTTATAGTCGACTTTATGCCGAAGCTCCAGCAGCAGTCACAGAAACGATATTGTGGTATGAACTTTAGAGACTCCACGTTCACTGCAAGGGATCTTAAAGGTTTGGTTCACCCAAAATTTGAGAAACATATTTTGTGATTTGCCTCTAGCAGCGTATCCACTCAGATACAGCCGTAATTCTTTTTGAACCCAGTCTTGGAGAGATTCACATCTCAGTCCAGACAGTACCACACAGTGAGCACATCTAATCCAGTCCCAGCTCTTCCATTGTGGAGACAAATACCTTCTGGGATTTGTTATTGGCATCAGAAACAAATTCCCCATCAGCCCTGAGCCCAGTGGTTCCCACTGAAGTTTTTGATGTCACCCAGTTCAACAGTGTGGCTCAACTTTTTGCTGGTCTTTTTTGTTTTTACACGATTGGTTAACAATCAGAGAATTATAGAATATCACCAACCTCCTTTAGCTCAACGATCACTTACTAACTTTTAATGGAACTTTTAACCCTATTTCTTTTTTTTCCCTGCAGAAACAACCAGGCTAGAAAATACAGGATCAAATTTGCAAAGTTTTTTTTTTCACACATTACAGTTATCAAAATATTATTTATGCTAAGTGTGAAGTTGTATTAAAACTATTCTTGATGAGCAGAAAATTACACGGCAGAGCATTTTACAAATCTGAGTTCAATCAATTGTTTTTTTTTTCCCTTTCACACAACATATTAATATGTATTGGACTATTGTCACATTGCTATTGATCACAATTGTATTGCAACTATTGCTGTTATTGGCGATAGTAAAAGCTGTATTGTGGGAGTTGTAGCGGGCGCCTCGTGGTCCTCACTGTGAAAGAATTCCACTATAGTCGTCTATGTAACTGTCTTCTTGACTGAATGAGGATGTGTTAAAAAACCAACAACCTTGTCTGAGTTGTTCATCATCTCATCAACACATAAGCGTCCTGCTTGTCCTGGGCTGACAGGCGGTTTGTCGAGCGCTTTAATTAGTAATGGTGCATCTCCAGGGGATGCATCTCATGGTAGAGAGATAATGTGTGTGTGTGTGTGTGTTGTTAACATATCTCCATGCATGAGACTATCCTTTTTACACAAACTGTTGTTTGCTGATTGGGAGGATTTCATGAGTTTTCTGCATTATTTCCGCCAAGTGGATAACACACACACACACACGCACGCACGCGCAAGTCTTTGCTACTCGGAGGGAGATGGAAGCCGCCAGCAGTGACACACGCACACACACACACACACACACACACACTCACTCACTCACCCACGCTTGCATTATTATTATTTCTGATGCATTTAATATCCTTGGTTTAAGCTTTGAAGACAATCTTTGGGGAATATTGAATCTAACCATTCTCTTTTGCCCCGGATTCCTCTCTCAGACAAAACTTTGTTAATTAGCCCCATACCTATAGGCAGAGTTTTCATTTTCTGACTTTTCCCTGATATTATTAAAGATGATGCTGACTCTTCCCACCCTGCCTCTTCCTCCTCCTCCTCCTCCTCCTCCTCCTCTGTTGTGTTGTTATCCGAATGTGCCACCGGCGTTTCTTACATGCAAATTTGGGCCAAGCGTTTTTCCAGCATCCTCCCATACCATTAACGGTTGTGGCCCACGGTTGGCCCGCGCTGCTCCACTGTCTCCTTAAAGTCCTCTTGTTAGGAGTTGGGAGTTATCTCGGCACCCTTGACCTGGAGGTGTTTAAAGTCGGCACAGATCCTGCTGTCACACTAATATCAAGCAGGGGACCTTTTAGAATGTGTTACAGAAAACAATAGGCCTTTCTGAGCCCACCTCCTCCTTTTCATTATCATTCATTTTCATTCTATGAGCTTTTCACAAATTCCCTTTACACTCCCGCTGCATTTTATTTCTTTGTCTGAAAATCCTTATCAGTCATGTAAAGTTCACTCGGTTTGAGGATGTTTAACATTTATTTGTTCAGACCTGGGGTGGCTTGATATACAAGACATGGTGCCAGAAATGTTGGATTTGAATGAAATGGTATGCTTAAAAGACAGTATATATAAAGATTTATGTAAAAATATTAGTGACGTGCTCCATATAAACACATGAAGCGGTAAACAAATGAAAGGACCAGAAAAGGTTTAGAATCTTTGCGTGTCATGTTCAGGAGGAAAATCTGACACACGGCATTAAAGTGACTCTTATCTAACTTTCCTGAGCAGTGCTATTCATATATATTATATTTGTCCCAAGTTTGGTTAAGTCAGTGAGCCAGACCATTGATACTGTACGGTAATTAAGGCTGCAGCTGCCAAAGTGTTTTCTATTGAACATGGATTTATTTATCCACCTTCTCATGAGGAGACGAGTGAAGCTAATTATTCTGTTGTAAGTTGTCCAACCTTTATCCACAAAGTTGAATCCCAAACCATGGCTGTTATTTTTAATCCGAGGATGAAGTGGTGATGCAAACCTCCACAACCATGTACTGAGACAAAATAGTGATAAGCCCTCAGTACTGAATTATTACCACATTAATTAATTTTAGTCAAACAGATGATGATTTTCCATACAGATAGTTTTCTCCATATTATATTGTTGCATACAAAACAAACAAACAAATACTCAACTATAATAGTGGAAAAATGCCCTTAGAGGCAGATCATGATAAAGAATAGACACAGCCATAAGAACTGTGCAGTCTGAAATTGCTTTTAATCTTTTACCTGCTAATATGAGAACTTAACATTTATATTTCTTAGAACACAAAGGGGCCGCTGTGCATTTTAATGAAGAAAATCCATCCTGTTGTCAGAACACTCGCACGGCACCTCTGTAGAACCGTGCACATCAGTGATAAGCATCTAATCACATACTAATAGGAAACTATTAAAAGCACTGCTGCAGTTTGAAATGGTTAGCTGGAATAACACACACACTTTGCACAGTGTAGTCTACTGTCTTTTGAATAATTACATTTCCCTTTGATTTGTCTCCGATTTTAAGAATATGAAGCGATAACCCCCGGCTATGTGATTCGCACTAAAGGACTGCTTTACATTGCCATGGGGGCAATGCTAGGTTTCCCCCATCACACAAACGGATGTTATTCACAACAATATGCAAAGTACCATCACCTGGGACTCTCAAAAGGAAGTAGACTTGAACATTAAATCACTGGAAAGTCATTATTCTAAGGTATTTTTGTTTTCGTACCATAGTAAAATACATGATTTATCATTGAATAGGCAATGTGGTATTGCATATCATAACCTTGTCGCCTTTCACATCCAGGCAATTTATTACATACGTAAGTATATATAAGGGGATATTTGTGTGTGTGTGAGTTTTGGGTCTGTGTAATGATGAATGAAAAGTCAAGTCTCCGTTGCTTGCAGCTCTGAAAAATGTAGACCTTTTAAATCCAGTTGCGCCTCAGTGGCTCTGTGTATCACTTTGCAAAGTGCTGGTCAGATTTGTCTCCGG
The DNA here is from genome assembly GCA_016785235.1 of Pseudorhombus dupliciocellatus. NCBI lineage: Eukaryota > Metazoa > Chordata > Actinopteri > Pleuronectiformes > Paralichthyidae > Pseudorhombus > Pseudorhombus dupliciocellatus. The sequence goes on from JAFBJW010000548.1 coordinate 515,055, forward strand.
GCACTTGTGTGTAGAGGAGGTGTGTGCCATAACCTTTGGTTGAGACTTATGCAGCGCGAAGCAGAGGGGAGAGCCATGTTTGAACGAGCCATTCCTTCTGACGCTGCAGCCAGGCAGGCTTTAACAATGCTGTAAAGCATTATGACAGCCCCTCAGAACAGCACCATGATCACAGGCAGTAAAACTATGCAGATGGTGGCAGACGATCAGTGCCGTGTGAACGGAATACAAATGACTGCAGTCCAACGGAGTCAACTGTGGATCCCGTTAGGACAAAGGCACAGTAATGGCCGCCTCTGGGATAATACATAGACTTCTGCTGTTGCCACTTTTATGGCGGCAAACTTTTCATTTGTGCAAAGTTATGGAAGTTATTTGCAGAAAGCTGCAAAAACTGACAGTGTGCTCATGTTGCCCATTAAATCCCATATGAAGGGTAAGTGTGTTCCCATTGTATGTCCTATATCTGTTAATACAGCTGGATATTTACTGAGGCAATTCAGGTTAAGTACCTTAGATACACAGCAGCGTCCCAGCTGGGATTCCAACCTTCTGGTCACAAGTCTGCTCTTTTAAACATCCCTGCTAATTGGGCTGTGGTTAGATTTCAGAAATAGTTCAGGAGACCAGCTTTCCCCCGGTTACCACTGCCTGACGCAGCGTCACAGAACCCTCTTCTGTAACCAGCAAATTAGCTTTATACATGGTAATAAGTACATGTCGTAAAATTTTATTTGGCATGCATTTTATAGTTTCATTGCCGAATATCTTAATTCTTAATTTTTGTATTATACCAAACCCTGTATTAAACATTTAATATATATGTATATAAAATATAAAAAATTATGAATATCAAAGTAACAGATTCAAACAAATCTGTGGTTATTTCGCTCATTTCGACAATTCAGTAAACGTCATGTGTGATTGAGCATTCCCAGTGTTAGTGTGACAAGCCTTGACAAAAGCATGTGGCAGAAATGGGTCACTGTATTTTAGTACCTTAAACAAAGCAATGACCAATGAATAGGTTACTTTAACCCCCCCAACACACACACACACGCACACACACTTCCAGTCCTGATCCGTTCTTCAGAAAGTAAATAATCATCACATCTGACTAATAGGATGCCTTGTTTATTGTTAATAATTTGTAGTGTATGTGAAACAGACAATAGCTAAATTAATGTGGCTTGTAGCAATCACAGTGTGCGTTAATATTTCACATAGGCTCTCCTGTCAGGAGGCTGCTGCCGGCGTGTTTTGTTTAATTCATGTAGCAAACACTATTAATTCAGCCTACACACATCATACCGCTGCCGAACCTGATCCGACTTCCGAATGACTGAGCCCCCTCTGTCTCACAAGCGACTCCTTTTTTATGTATGGATGTAAGAGACACCGTGGATTAGGCTCGCAGTGTGTTTGTGTGGACGGAAGGTCTGTGCGACCTCCACTGCTGACTCATTTGCACTGTACAAGCCAGATAGTTGCAAAGTGTGCGCTGCAGCATTAGAATACCCTTTCACTTGTGAATCTCGACTGAACTGTGCATAATTGGTCGGTCAGCTCCTTTGCTAATTAGCGTAGCATTAATGTGCGCAGCCCTGGGCTGGTGTGGTGCCAGAGTCGCTGGGGGAGCGTGGGGGCTGGGTGGCTCTGTGGAGCGGCCACCATTAACACTGGCCCATAGGAAGTCTGCTGGGAGGTGAGAGTGCTCCAGACCCAGTCCAGCCTCGACTCGGGGTGAAGGCCTCGGAGCTCCCTCTGATCCATATCTTCAATGTCCTTGTGAAGGCGCGCAGCACCAGCGACGCTTCAGCGGCTTCCTCTGTGATCCCTCGCTCTGTAAACTCATGACAGGCATGCGACCCCTGCCACTCCTCAGCGGGCCGCCCTCACTGCCGGCAGGCCACTGTCTAACGGTGACTGATGTTGGCATGAGATGCGCTGCCAAGTGCCCTCGCCCGTGTGTCCAATCATGGATGTTGATTTCAATTAGCTCAGTCCCATGCTCCGATCCTGACCTCTCTCGTTCAAGGGCTTTGTCTTTAGTTGCATTTCATCCTCCGTGCGCATCGCCTCAGCTGCCCCTCGGCACACCGGGTCAAATTGTTTGGTGTTTATGTGGCTCCTGGTAATGGTGGGTCCGTGGTTATGCAGGCCAAGACATTTCAGCAGAGCCAGCCTGCCATGCCTCGTTGGTCATCAGGAGGTGGTGTAAAGGGGCAGGGGGCTGGGCTAATGATGTAAAAGCTACCCTGATAATCAGTCTGAGCGGTGGTTGGTCCTGATGGCTGGTGGCTGCCTGGTGCTAGGTTGATTGATGCTGGCCTGCGCCTCCATACCGAGCCCTGTCATGTGGACCCCACTGTGCAAACACTGTCACTGCAGTGACTCCCTTAGTCCCTTAAAGCCGAGATCAGTGGTAAGCTTTGTAATCTGCAGCGGTGACCAAAGGAGGTGTGTCAGGGGATCACGAACATGACCTGGCAACGTTTAGGGATTTTCATTCAACAGCCAATAGCTTTGGAATTAAAGTACTTATCATATATTTTTTGTTTTTATTGATTTAAAGTCATATTTGTTGTTGTTTTCACAAAAAATGTTTGATGCAGTGTTTGCATTCATCAAAGGCTAGTTGTTTAAGTTGTTCTGAATCACATGAATTTATTTACTTCTTTTTATTATGGGCTATCTGAATTGATAGTGTTTTAAATTGGACCCCTGACATCCAAATATTCTTCTTGATTAAGATGTGAAATTCTCCTTGTCCATGATGGCCTAAGGTTTGGATGGGAGTTTTTTTCTCCTTTTTTCAAGATGTGAGAGGACCACAAAGATCATCCTCACTGCTCAACCCCATTTTATCTCCTTGTGCACATTTTTGGTATCTGTGGGCAGAGACCCTTTTACCCTGTTATCCCTGCCCCCAGCCCCCCTTTATATCTAACATTCACAAGATTATAAAAAAAGCAGGACTTCTCTGTTTTGTTAACCTTTCATCACACCTCAGCCATGAATTTCCTTGCTACCAGACCCCATTGTGTGATACCCAGTGGGAGGAGGCGATTTCTTTAAATATCCTGAATGTCACTGCAGTGGAGTGTAGGTCGGCTCTGGGGCCTGCCGACCAGAGCGGTGCTCCCCTCACCCATCCCATCCCAAACGCTGAGCTCAGAGTCAGAGATAAGTGCTTCTCCAGAGATGGCCCCTCTCCCTCAAATTGCCTTCCACATCTGTGTAAGAATGTCCACAATGTGCATGTTTAACATGTGACCATTAATCACAGTGAGACAGTCAATTAAAGCCATCAGAGCCACAGGGGCCAGAGCCAGAGGCTTGTGCCGACAGATCAGAGGACCACTTTCTACTTTTAGTGCGGCTGCAGTTAAATCCACACTCAGCAGCTGTGGAGGATGACAATGCCGTTCAGTGGACGAAGGACTGGTTGGCCTTTGTTTGAGTTACTGGTGCAAGTGAAATATTTTACATGAAGGGCATGAATGCACAAGTGTATATTGATATCAGAGTTATAAAGTGTTTGGCCCAAACAGTCATCAATTTCAAATATAACCCAATGTTTATAATATCAATATTAATTACATAATAGGTGTTCCTTAATGTAAAGTATCAAGAGTAATAGTATTCACTTAACTACATCATCCTGTTATATTCTTATTCATGATTGTGATCATGTTATTGTCATTATGAACACATTATTATTGAAATTGTATTATGTTCAGTATTTGAACATAGTATTGCATCATGTCTAGTGAGTTGTGTATAAAATCAGTCAATATATATGCCAGGTAGGGGCTGTAATATATTGATAAAAGTAAAAAATTGAAATCAAGATAAAGGGAAATGGTCAAACAACTTCAAAAGTGTACTGTACTACCATTCATTTTTAGTTACTCCTTTGTTTTATATCCAATTTTAAACAATTTCCTTTATATCTTATAAAAAAAAGAGAACTCCATAAGTGATGCAAACAGACATATTTAAATGAAAGTGAAGAAGTGACATTTAACCGTGCAGTTATCCTCATAGAAAGGAACCTCTCAGGTCACCAGGAGTGCAGCCTGCTCTTTTACTCTCTCCCTCTCCCTCTCTCTCTCCCTCTGTCAGCTGGGCCTTTGTCATGGACACGAGCTATAGATAGAGTTGTCAAATCGGACCTGCGGGTCACGGGGTCGCGGAACCTCTTCACTTCTGTTGACCCTCAGACAGACAGATTTATACAGTGTCAGGTCTGGGTGCGAGCCCGTGTGCTCCCACCACAGCCGTGCCTTCTGTGATCGGAGACAACCGTAATAAAGACAACAGGCTTTGACCCCTGTCGCTCTTCATTTCACCGGTAATTGTCGTGATCGGTGAATGAAACTCGCATTTCAAACAAGTGCATTAGCCAAATGAGGTGAGGCGGGGGCTTCGATGGGGAGCCCCTCAGCCCCCTTGTCAGAGATGGGCTGTTGGGGGAGGGAAAGAAAAACAACTTTACTGATTTGCCAGGATAATCACAGTTAATTACTTGTAGCTCATTTGCAGATTGTTGTCAGCGCGACGGAGCACAGTTTACCCATATGACAGCTTAGTTAGCGGTCCAAAGACTTGTGAAATATCACACTTCACTATTTTTCCAATTTGAGAGCCGGGTAGGGAATGTGTGACTGGAAATAGTGAGAATAAGAGAATCACGTCCAGCTGCACTACCCACCGGGTATGTGTCATATTTCTTAGAATAATAGAAAATATGACCTTTAGTAAAAGTTTTTGTGTCTTGTTTCTATATGTTGTCATTGTGAGTAAATAGACAAAAGTATTTTTTTTTTCTGTGCGCTCCATAAATTTGGTGTTTTGTAGCCAGAGTGCCGTAATTAGAAAATCCAGGGGTGCTTGGCGACCAAACGACGAATAAATGTGAATTATTGTTGTCATGGCATCCGAGGATTTTCATCTCTTTTCATGTTACCCCATGTGGGTAAACAAGCGGTTGACATGAGTTAATTATTAATTAAACATGAAGCAGAAGAGAGGGAAGCATGAAGCAGTCCCTAAAGAGACCTCTAAACAAACGGGGCGTGGAGCAGGTACCCGCGCGACCCCGCTCCCAGGAGTGCTGTCTGTGGTGAGCCTGCCGACTCACTAATGAGCTGTTTGCAGAACTGGGTACACAGTGACAGTGACCTCTGACCTTCACCTGCACCCGTCTGCAGGAGAGCGGGGAGGACCGGAGAAGGAAAACCTGCCCTCTCCGCGCTGCCTCTTCACTCCTTGCTCCTGGTCAAATGAGTTTTTGTGACGCCTCCTCAAGTCCTCGCCGAATGACTCACCGCTGCTGAGAGAGAGAGAGAGAGAGAGAGAGAGAGAGAGAGAGAGAGAGAGAGAGAGAGAGAGAGAGCGCGCAGCGTCTCCCTTCTGCCTCGCTGTGTGAAATTGACCCATGGTGCTTGATAACACTGAGCCGAGCCGAGTTACATAATATTGTAAAAAGGCCATAATGATTACAGACCTCCAGGCTCTATCTCTGCCTTCTTTTTAATTTATCCTGATCACACCGATTATTTATTTTCCTCTCTAAGCGTGGAGGAGTACAGCAACAACTGGCTTGACAGTTTGACAGCGGGGGGGGGGGGTTGGGTATTGCTGTGTGGCATCTTCAAGATGCCAGCGCATCGGCCGCCGAGCCCGGCAACGACAGTAAAAACCCATCTAATTAACCCTCCCGCTATGACATCATGTGATGAAATTAAAACACATCATCTCCCTCTGGGTCTGCCTGGAAACAAATCCCCGACAATTCATTCACTAAGCTTTAATTTTCAAACCTGTTTCAAAGGCTCGATGCAAAGATAATTACCAGCCTCATCTCGGGTGGGTTTGTGTGCCGTCCCCTCGTTCATTAATAACGATAAGAGGTTGGAGGTTAAAAACTCATTTAATTGCCTTTATATTAATGGCGTTATGAATAGCGGGGAGTGCGGAGTCTAATTCTGTCCAGTAGTTAGTCTTCACGCAGGGCCCCCTGGAGGGCCGCTCATTTTGCCCAAATTACACTCCAGCAAACCTAGAATTAATGTGCACTGCACTTTAACAGCGATGACAAACACGCTCTCCAGCAAGGAATTATCTTGAGAAATGGCTGCGGAGACGCACCACTCGCCCTGTGTTCCTCCTGCACGCACACACAGGAGCTTCTATTGCATCATGAATCCCCATTTTGTAAACAAGAGTCCAGTCCAACTCTTGTTTAGATATTCTATCGCCTTTCAGGGCCCCAGTACTAATTAGAGCCTCTTTACCCTGATGTCCCGTAGAGGTGAATTCCTTCCCACCTCGGAAAAGAACCGAGTCGGGCACTGATGACTAAATTGTACTCTACTTAGGAATAATGATAATGAAAATGCCTTTCAGCCAAGTCATTTCACCCATGAATATTGCAAAGAGGTAATTTCAGCGAGGCGTTGGCATTTTAACTAATTTAAATTCCTGTTATCTCTCCAATTCTTTTTTTCTTTTCCCTTTTTTTGGACTGGTTTAATGGTTACTGGAGCAGATTTAGTTGTGTATGCATTATGGTCATGAGGGTCTAACCATACATCTGAATGCTAATTAAACATTTGAATAATGCTGAAAGCTGTAATAGTGCCTCAACACGGGGAAGGCTCCTCAGTGAGCATAGAAACCCCGGATTTTCCAACACGAACACGGGTTTGTCCTGTGATTCATTTTTCAAAAGATATTGTCAATGGTTTCGAGTTCCATTCTCCTCTCTGTGCACATCCTCACACTGTATGAATTTAAGGAGAAAGTTGCAGAATTTGTAGCATAATGATCCTAACTAAATAGCACAAGGAACTTATTAGTTTACAAGTATCACCAGCCAGAAATGAGGCCAAGGGGGGGATGATGAATGAGTATATTTCCCCAAGCAAAAGGCTGACCTGGATACTGCCTCCCTCCTCTGCCTCCCCGGTGCCAAGTGGGCCACCATTTTTCACTGGCCTCACACTTAGCCACGGACAGGCTTATTGGGGCCCGCGCTAACGGTAGCCCTGACCCGCGGTCCGCCTCCACCGCCAGCCTCGCTCTGCACTCATCCGAAAATTGTAATCCCTTCGCCGGGGCCCTGTAATTTGATCAAATAGCATGCGCCCTTCCCCACCACTTATTGGCCAATTAAGTCAAGTTCTCACGCAGGGGGTCCAGCTGGCCCGGTGTTATCTGGGGATGAATTGATTGAAGCCATTCCACGTCTATGAACCCTACTTTAATGATGTAGGTGATAATACTTGTAATTCTTCTCAGTCAGGGGACTCATGGGCACAGCTGTTACCGCCGTAATCCTTGTCCTGATACGCTGAAGTACCAGTGAGGCATTAATCTGTCTCTCTGATTCTCCTCCGCCAGGTTTTTCTCCACCTTCTCCTCCCTCGCTCCTGCCTCTGCTTGTGTCTCACTGATAATACTACATCTGTGAAATGTGACACCGAAGAAGAAAAGGACGAGGCGTAACGCGCCGTTGTAGGGGATTCAGTGTTAACTATTATGCAGCGCTTGCATTCCCCAGTTCAGGCCCTGACCACTTTGTTAAAGAAGGGGGGAAAAAAAAAAAAGAGAGAGAAGAAGACACCCCTTCCCTCTCCCCTCCCGGCCCCCTCCTCCAGCTAAACCATGACAACTTAAGGAGGATAGATTTAGGAGTGAAAAATCAATAAATACATGCATTACTTTCAAAGGCGGACATTAACATTCTAAAACAGACTTCTCTTATAATCCTGCCTCTAGCCATTCAGTCAAAATATCAAATTATCATAATGAGGTCTAACTGCATATAAATGCTAAGAATTAAAAGCAGAGAGGGAGGTTGCACATTGCACATTATCTCTATACAGTCACACTTCTATATAGGTGCCTCGCTTCAGAATCGCAGCATTCGTTTGCGTCGCAGCACATTTCCATGTTGCTAAATCACCTCGGCGACAAAGTGGCAGCAGGTATGAGCGCGCCCGTGCCCTCGTGCCTTTGTTTTGCATATTCCCTCATAAAGGTGGAGCACTTTGTCAGAAATTAAAAATACAACAGATGACCTGAATTTTAGGCATATTATGCACAAAGGAGTTGAGCGTTGCTCTTAAGAGTGTCGACGTTGTCTTTTAACTTGAGATCAGAGAGTGAGCATTGCATAGAAATGAGTCTGTAAGTGAAGCCTCTATCCTCGTTCCCTCGTTAGAGATGGGAGAGGAGAGGTTATCTTGCCCGGCCGCTGGAACCTGGAGCTGGATCCCTTTTTTATTTTTATTTTTTTTCCCATCCAGTCAAATAGCTGCTCTTTTTCCCCCAGGTCCACAGACACACACACACACGCAGCAGCTAATAACACGCTCTAAGTCACCATTAGGTCACGATTAGGGTCCTCAGGGGTTGTGTGGATCCACAGGGGTCAAAGGGGTCGCCAAAGCCAGGTGGAGTCTGGGACGAATTTATCAAGGGAATGATATCATGTAGGCTACACTTTAAAAGTCGCGTCAACAAGCAGGCCAGCTGGTGCTCTGTCGCACAGACAACACTCACCTGCCAATAAGGGATGAAGATATTTTCCACTGCGCTTCATTACACAGCCTCGCTTTTGTCCTCCTCTCCTCACAGTCTTCGCCGGGCATCCACTGTCTGCACTTATTACAATAATTTCCACCCATAAAATGTGCACAAGGCAGAATATCCATTTATCTGTGCCATTAAATTTACATTTCCAACTTCTGTAAAATGTATTCCCCTTAAAGCGATTGTGTCTTGTAGGGAAACATAAAATCTTACATTTTGTATTATGTGTGTAAACTTAAGTGTACTGATAGGATTTGCAAATCACTCTGAAAATGCATTGAATAATAATGAATAATACATAACTGCTGAGCAAATGAGACGGGCCTGAGCTGCGGCGCGTTAGCGTTAGCTGAATGCCATTAAGGATCTCGATATTAGGGATGAAAACTTGGGTGAGTAAGCAGCGCGAGCAGGCTGGATCAGTCTCATGGTAAACAAATTAGCGAGGGGGCGTAGAGTAATTACTGCTTTCAGTCTCATTTAGGAAGCTTGTTTGGCGCTCGGGAGCATGATGTCACTACAATGCTGGATGCGTTTCTGGATTCGTGATGTGCAGATATGAACAGTGATTTAAGTGACAGGACGTTTGAGCTGTCATGCCAGCTTTGAACACTTCCCAACCCCCACCCTTTTTTTTTTTGCTCCGCTTCTAGACAGTGTCACGCCTACTTTTGTCTCAACACATATTGCTCAGTTTAGCTGCTACTTTTTCGTCTTACAAATGTGTGTGTGGGGGGGTGGGGGTAGGTAGGGGTGTGGGGGGGGGGGGGCAGGAATGATCAGCAACCTTGAAGTCTGGGTGTGTGTTGGACTGCATGTGGGGTTCATTGAAAAAACAAATGGAGAGACACATTATGTACATTTATGTACATACATAGCAAGTCAGCACATCAGCACTAGTTTGCATTTGTGTGCGTGCGGGCATGTGTGTGTGTGCACGCGTGTGTGTCTGCAGGATAAAATAAGCAACAAGCATTTTGGGCTTGTAAACACAACCAAAGAGAAGCGTCTGTTGGTTTCCGTCCTTATTATTTTTGGCAGGGTTGCATATGTTCCCTGTGCAGAGCCGCGCTTGATTATCATTCCAATCAGCAGAGGTGGGGAGAGTCACATTAATTTGTAGTAATTAATAGCACTGCCGCATCTGACAGCACATGCTAACGAGGCCCTTTGATTGTTTGGATCTCTAAGTGTGCCTCTCCTTGTTTGCATCACCTCGGAGGAATTCGTAATATCAAAGCTTAGCGCTATCTGATACTTGTCAAAATGCAATTTATAAAAGTTTAATTCTTTTATTGATTTAGTTTAGGTTTTGATGCCTGCAGTGTCAGCTCCCCTGGTAGAACTTAGTGGATTCAAATGCTTGTCACCAGCTCGGCCTCCTTTTTACTGAGAACAATTGCCATAGGCCAGCCCAACAGGCATGGTTTAATTGCCATTAATTAAAAGCATAAATCTTTTTCTTCACTTGCTCTGCTCTTAAACAGGGCTCGGCATATCTGCTTTTTTCCTGTGCTTGTCAGAATCCCTCCTGGCTAGTCAGCCCCCCCCACCCCCCCCCCAAACCCTCCTTCACCTCCTCTCTTCCCCTCATCCCCCCACCAACCCCCTCCGCACTCCCTGTTCCTCCCTCCCCTCCCCTTCCCTCTCGGCTCACCAGACGTTTCTGGAATCATCTTTTTAACACACTCCTGCATGATCTGACATGAAGTGCGGGCAGCATGGTGATATTTAGTAAACCGGCTTCCTTCTTTATTGATGTATAATGAGGTCAAATGAATCCCCTCGTACGCATGCTTAGATGGCTCCTCGCCTCAAATCCTTTCTGACAGCGAGTAAAACAGCCGGCAAACACAACGCCGGCTCCCAGAGACATGGCTGTGAAAAAGCAGGAGAGAGAAGAAGGAGGAAAAAAAAAAAAAAAAACTCTTATACCTTGGCAATTTCCCTCCTGTCTAGTCCTTAATTAGACACTTATTACCCTCTGAACAGTATTGCTCTACTGCTTTAAGCCTCTAATACTGCAAATACTGGAAGGTAGTATTAACATTAATGCCGGGTTTAATATCAAATGACAGCTCTATTTACTCAAAAATTATTTAAAAACACGCATGGCTGTTTTTTTTGTTTTTTTGTTTTCCTAAGTCAAACCCAACACCATGTCGTGTCACACACTGGTCGCGTGGCGGCTCGGTGTTTCACGTCACTCTGAACAATGCGCCGCGATTTAAAAACGGGATCGCCAGCTTCCTAAATTATCAGTGGTGTCAAAACAATTCAGTTCCCTCTCATTGCCAAGCCTCGTCCCCCTGGCCCGCAGCCTGCTCCTGGGCGGCCACGTCACCGTCAGCGCCGCGTCCAGGCCCTACGCACTGCGACCCCCCCCCCCCCCCCCCCCCCCCCCCCCCCCCCATTCACGCATGTTAGCTCCTTTGCCGCATCTGCCAGCATTCGCAGCCGCTCCCCTGCGCAGCTGCATACATATAGTCAGCGCTGAGGCTTCCCAGGCCTTATTAAAGCCAGGAGAACGCTTCGGTTCAGGGTCATTGAGAGAGCGCAGCACATAAATATGTTCGGCTAGCACCATCAGCCGGTCAGTTTACCGGGGGTGATCGATGGCGGTCCCAGTACACTCGTCCAACAAACATCTTAAGCGGATGCGGTTTCTTTGCTTAATTGGGAGCTTTGCAGCTCGGATTCCAACGTATTTGATGTTGATGATGAAGTCCCAGGAAAGCCGTGAGATCCTTGTAAACTAAATGTGTATGTGTGCTGTCTTCATTCATACGCTGGTCAGAACTGTTACCCGTCAATTTAACCTGCGGAGCGCCCCCCAACCCTCCCCCTCGCTTCTTCTCAGGGAGTGTGATCACACACACACATATACGCGCACACTCATGCATACACCCATGCCCTGAGCTCATTTTTAATCCTCACAGCTCACTGCGAAGGCAGGAGGAAGTTCCAATTAAAATTAAAATAAGCTCTTTTAACGGTCTCTTAAATTGACAACTGAACAATGATTTTCGAATTGGTATCTGTCAAAGGTCTCGGAAAATCCTCAGTTGATAAGGCCCAACGCATCCAATTAGTAGCGGAGTAGGGCCTCAGCCAGTAATGATTTCCAGGTCCCTTAAGATGTGGCGCGGACACTTATTGCAAATTACTGACAAAGAGCCCTGCTGTATTGATGACGGGGAGAACAGCCCAGGCTCCATGTTCCCATCAGGTGGACGAGCACCTAGAGGGGCCCGAAGCAGAGCCCGGGTGTGTTTCTCTCTCTCTCCCCTCTCTGCAGCCAGTAATGTGGCCTCGCTGTGCAGCTCATATACAGCCCCCCTGCTGACACGGACTCCGAGAGACCAGCCTCTCCTGACATGAGCCCCAGCTCAGGGAAAATGCTAATGCTACCGAGAGGGAGGTGTCAGCGGCGGATCATCAATAATGTCTGCAAGTTTACTGCCCTCTTCTAATTATAGCTCCTATCTCTCAGGGCCGCAGGAGGCTGCAGGGCAGCTCCTTAATTGAGCTGAGGTAGATTTCCTCCCTATCATATGCACGGCCCCATTGTTTACAGTCCTTGAAACTGATTGAAAGGAATCAAAAGATTCACAGAGATGTGATCCGGGGCAGAATATATTTTGTATGCGGGGAGAATGAATAAAGGAGGATGATTCTCGCTGGTCAGGTAGGGATTTAGATTTGAAGGCCATGCTATAGCCAGAGGTCATATCATTTATTCTAAGCATTGACGCCGCTGGAATAGCGCATGTGCTCGGTTTTGCGCCCTGTGTTGTACGGCAGGCTGGCACCAGAGGGGCAAACAAGAGGCAGCCTCTGTGGCAGTCAAGTAACTTCTGCTCTTCACCTCAATTATGGGAGTTAATGAATAGATAATCACATTTTGCATTTAGATGTGCTGCTTGTGTACTGTTATTGCAACGCACGTTTCCCCCCACGCGGCCTCCGGGGAGCATCGTTGCGGGGTCTGCGTAGCTCTCAAACCGTGTTGAGCCCCCCCCCCCCCCCCCCCCCCCTGTTGGGCCCCCCCCCCCCCCTCCCCCAGATGTTTCCACGAGTCCGAGGCTTCCATCCTGCTGTAGGCTCAGCGAGGAAGGTGCTGACCCTGGTGACCTGAGCCTGCTTCCAGTGGGTGAGAAATGGCTGCTCCATACTCTGTGCTTCAGGGTCAAATGGTTTGTAGTTTGTAGTTTCCTCTAGTTAGACAGTTGTTGCAAATGACTGCTGAGAACTGGGAGGGTTTGCTGGTGCTGGTGAGGGGGCGGGGGGGGGGGGGGGGGGGGGGGGGGGGGGGGGGGGGGGGGGGGTGATAACAGTACCTCCGGCAGGGAGGGGTCCTGGGTGTTTTTTTGACGTTTTGCTGAAAGAGGTGATCGTGCCTCCATCTTCAGGAGAGCCCTTTTTATTTGGATTTGTGAGCTCTGGCTGTTGATTGGTGATTAACTTTCTAAGACGCTGTTTTATCTTCGTTTTTAAATACATGCAGAAACATTACATCTACCTGTGTCTGCTCATTGTCTGTGTGCCGACCCCCCCCCCCCCCCCCCCCCCCCCAGCCCTCCGCGCGCCTGTGTTCCTTCAAGATGAGAGAGGCTTTTGTAGCCCTCCGCGCGCCTGTGTTCCTTCAAGATGAGAGAGGCTTTGATTTCCCCCATCTTTGTGTCACACTGACTGGCATACTGTTTGACAGGTGGAGTTAAAATAGCGAAAATTGTGGATGGAAATTCGTCAGTCTCAATCTCTTGCCCTGGGCTGTAGGCAGCTGAGACAGAAGCCCACTGCTTTGTGTCAAATGTTTATCAAAGGGCCTGATTAAATTGCTGTGTTCAGGGTAACAGCCTAATAGAAGAGAAAAACTGAAATCCCTCCACATTGGCAAGCAGGGCGTGTATGATGGTGAGCAGAGGGGGAAGCGGCTCCAAGAAACCTCTGACCAGCTGGCTGCAGAGGAGGCTGGGATATCACATGCCCTTTGTTGTCGCACAAAAAGAGACGTGAGCGTCTGAGATCTGTTGTTGTTCTCACTTTCCTCTGTCTTCTCAATCATTCTTTTTTTTCTCCCCCCCTCTTTATTGCTGGAGGAAATAAACCTGGCCCCTTTTGCTGGGGCCGCCCAGCTTCCCCTGGCCATTCCTCCCTGTTTTGTTTCAAAAGGGCAAGGCTCTCGAGCCGGAGCAGTTTGCCCTGCAGTCCCACGCCAGGGGCGATGCTTGCCTCAGCTGCTTCATCACCGGGGGACTGGGCTAACGTCTCCTGACTGCACTTAGCTGTGTTTCTCTGATACGGTCATATCACATCAGCACGGGCACATGTGACATTGCATCCCTTCCCTAACTTTAAGCAGTTTGTTGCCATCCATTGTCTTTCTGCTTTTATCTTCCCCCTTTTTGACTGATGTTATGATTTGCTGCAATATTTTCTGGCAGTGGCGCTGCCACACGTTTGTGTCGGGTAACAGGGCCTATTACAAGATCTCTCGATCTGGCCAGTTTTCCCCTACAGGAGACAGAGAGAGCTACGCCCCCCCCCCCCCCCCCCCCCTTTTTTTTTTTTTTTTTTTTCTCTTCCCTTTTTCATCCTAACCCTCACATTTGAATTTCTAGATAATAGGCTTTGACTTCTGGCTGCACGTTTATGGGTCTTTTCATGTTATCAGCTTAGCTCATAGCGTGGAGCTGAAGAACACAGACTCCTAGTGACAGGCCAGCCAGTCAGCAAGGCGAGCCTGTCAGGATCTCTCATACACTAATGATTTCCCTTTAGTCTATTTTCTGTCTCATTGGCCGTTTCCTTCAAAAACAAAATTGCTCATTTAAATTCTCATGCCTGGGGCATTTTGGTCTTCAAATATTGTTGGAAAGTGAAAGGATTAGGCAAAATATGCTTTTTTAAAATGTTAATATATTTTCTGGTTCACTTTCTCCTCTGAGGCCAATTAGGGAATTTCTGCTGGCTGCATTAATGTCAAACTGACATCCCCAGCTATAATTACACTGTGCTTGAAACCTAACTTTCACTTGTGGGTAGATGAGTGTGCCTTGCAGTGACACAGAGACTCGCTCTGCCAGCTTTTGATCATTTAATCATTGCTTGCTTTCTTTCACTCTTTCCTCCCTTGCTTGCTGATGATTTCACCTTTTATTCTTTCTGTTGCAAAATGCAGCGTTGTGTTTCATTATTCACCGCCGCATTTTGCAGGGTTCATTAGTGACATCACGGCGCCACTTTGCCTGCTCACAGTAATTCGGGGAGAACGGGGCGCTCTCCTCAGGTGCAGCTACCATATGTACATTGTTTACTCGCTTGACTCACGATTTACACTGTGTCGTTTGTGTTTTTTTTTTTTTTGTCGATGGCGCTGGGAGGGAGCCTGCCGTCAGGGATTGAAGGACGGGTAACGCGTGGCACCAATGTCTTCTCTGCAGTTCTGTGTCAAGACCAGGGAGACAGTTAATGACGGTGAACGCTTTCACCATGATGCACAAAGTGCATCTCAAACCTAATGGCAGACTCCACTTTTGATTTGATCTCGTTTTCCTTTTTCCTGCCACTCTCTGTGGAGCCGCTGACATTTAACACATCTTAAATATAAGTGAAAAGGTAGAGTCGCATAATAACACAAGGCAGTGCTTGAATATGAAATATCTTCCGTATTTTATCTTTAGAAGAAGATAAATATTGATAGTCGACACAGTTAGGAGGGATGAAAACATTCGGCATGGCTTCAGTTGAAAGTTTAGTTCACACGCGTGTTTTGTTTATGCTGTGGCTAGTGAATAAGAAAAAAAATCCAGGTAGTATTTTTTTTAGACTTGAATCTACTACTCTTTTTTTTTCCTTTAGAAAAGCTGGTGAAATGCTCCAGGAAAGCTGAATGTCATGTTCAGCTGAAAGCTGCTATGTGTTTGAGATGATGTTCAGATAGTTATCAGACATCAACACCATTTTTTTCAAACAGTAGAGGTTGGGTTGGCTGCACAGCTTCCTAACAGCAGCCAAACTTGGCTGACTTGTGACTGCAAGGGGCGGGCTCTCGTGAATGGGCCGCCGCCCTCCCCATTTAGCCTCCAACAGCTTGACAATAGTGATGCCAATCAACTTAATGGCCCAGTGATTGTCATGGATTTCCATGACCACGTGTTGGACACCGTCAATCTGTTACAGAGTGAAGCTGTATCTGGCTCTGGGGAGAAAAGAGAGAGAGAGAGAGAGAAATCACACAGCACAGTTTGACAAAGTGCACACAAGCTTCCTCAGCTATTTGTAATGTCCATCGGCCGACCCCTTCCTCCCCTTCCCCCCTCGCCTCGCTCGGTGCGTTTTACCCTTTCGTTGGGACTTCAGGTAATAGGAAATGGCACTGACCCTTCCTGATCCACCCGATTACCTTCGTGAAGCGTGAACATGGTACGGAATCACACATCAGGAGACAAGTTGTAATTATTTTTGCGATGCCATCAGCATGGATCAATCACTCAGGGAGGCTGCTAGTGGAACGCCGCTCGCAGCCATGGATGGAGCCAGCAGCGACCCTCTTTGACTGACAGCTTTGGTAATTAAGTGATTGTATAGACCCCTCCGACTGTTATAACAACCTTGTCAGGGCCAGTCTGCGTTTGGAGCACACTTGAATCAATGTGTTCTCTGCTCCCTGAGCAGCTCCTGATCATGCAGCACAGAGCAGAGGAGGAAACAACACAATCCTGTGCAGCAGCCACGCTCTCCTCGAATATTTGTCACGGCAGCATTAACAAAAACTACACATTCACATTGTTGCAGGATTTTTCGGGATATTTCCTTCTCATAACAGAGCAGAAATGTTAATGCCCAGTGCTCTAACCCTTGATGAATGAAAGTAGATTCACTCTCCCTTCTGCTTCATCATATTATCAACCGTGTGGCATGGAATCATTCTGACCTGCACTTTAAATTGAACTTGAATGCCACATGTTTCATTACTGCACGAGTGGAGATGACGTCTCGAGGTTGGAATAATCGACAGTACGTCCATCCTAAATGTCAGATCGCTCTCACGCTGCAACCTTTAATTCCAAAGCTTCTGGGATGTAATTTTGCGTTGAAATTTGATTCCCATCATCGCACCATCCTAGCCTTTTTCCATCACACTGAAATGAAAAATGTTATCGGTTTGCCAGAGGAGAAGTGGCTTGTCCTGCATGTGTAATCTGATCGCTAATGTGCTTGTGAAAGAGAGTAATTGGCACGAATGTTCCCCCAGCTATCGCAGCATCCAGCGCACTGACAGAGCAGCAGAACGTTTCTCCTTTACCAGGCTGTGATGCTCTTATACGAAAGCCACGACTGATGTGCTGTTAATAAAGTTTAGGATCTACCTAAAAACTGTGTCAGTTCTCTCCCCATATCCTGCTATGCAGTTGTTTGAGAGTAGTAATATCTTCAGCATTAACAAGTAGTACCCAAGTACACTGACACAGTTATAGGCAAATATTCAGCCATTTTATATATTTATCGTGTGCCTTTCAACAGGTTTAACTTTTTAAACTTTCCACAGATAAGAGACGACTAATATAATAACACAACTGATATCTTCACATGCCTACACACACACACACACACACACAGCACTCTGTGACAGTGACCGTGACCGCCCTGTAACTTCCGACATTGTTCTTGGTGTGGACGACGCTTTGGTTGTCAGTTGATGTAACGTCATGTCACCGGGCCCTGATTGACAGACACTTTCAGAGCTTCATCAACTTCATCGTGGGTCCTAAGGCTGCCGCACACACAGGGGTTTCAACTCTTGACCCATTTGAAAAATTAGACCAAAGACATAACATCACATTTGACCAATTTTTAATCTCCAGATTTGACCAGATTGTAAACCGCACACTTGTTGTTTGTGGGAAAAGATTTCACAGTATCTGCTGCAGGAAAGGTCAAAGAAACTTGCAATATCTTCTTTTTTTATACTAGTTGGCGAACAAGTTGTAGGCATTACTGCCCCCCTCTGATCTGGAGTGTGGAACGCTCACTTGATTAAAGGTGACTTCAGAAGAAAAGCAAACATGGAGGAGGGCTGAAGTTGTGTGTTCCTTTTTGCTGAGAAATCAGACTATAGATTCTGTCATAGCTGAGAAGGTGTGTGCAGCTGGCAGCACAAGCTGGAGGTGGTTGGAAATGTATTGATGGTTCTGGCTGCAGCTGAACAAGGATCCGGTTGGTGATGCTTTCCGCTCGACTCTCACTCACTCTCTCTTGCGCTATTGTGGGTTTTTGCTGGAGCACATAGTAGTAAATATCAAACATATTTTGGTATTTGGTTGAAACTAAGTTGGATTATTGTGTGTAAGTGTACAGCAGCATTTAAGTAAGAAAGTAAAATAGAAGTTTTTGGAAGTAATTTTACTGTAGCTGCTGTTCCAAACATTTAGAAAGCTTTAAACATCTGCATAGGAAGAGCTGGCAATCAAAATTTGATTTTCAAATGTGAAAATCAAAGGTGTGTTAAATGTATCGATGAGATGGTTGAAAGAAAGCAAGTTACTTGGATCCGGTGTGTTTCACACTGACCTTCACGGGCTGAGATTCTGCACCTGTTATCAGAACCATACATGAAAAATAGAGAAAAAAAAATAGAATTATTGAACAAGTCTAACCTGAGCGTCTAAAGAGCCTTTAAAGATGTACTGGAGGGTCAGCACTGCAAAATGTCCATATGATCTATAAATCAAACTATGGTCCTCACAAGTGTAGATGTACAAGTGTGTGCACACGCACACACACAGGAAATCTGGAATAAAAATTCACACAGGGTTAATTTTCTCTCATCTTACCAGAAGTAAGTCGTCACTGCAACAGGCTGATTTGCTCCAGCATGGCTGCAGGATTTGAAAGGATTTGATTTCTTTGGTACTGTGAAGAATCCGGCAGGCTGAACATTTCAGGGCAAGTTGGCTGCTGGAGGCTTGACAGCTCCAGCCACTCATCGCACAGTGTTCCTCCTGCATGGGCACACGAAGCATTAAGCCTGCTTAACCTTTAATAAACACATTTCTGCCACTTCATCCATCGACAGAAGCGACATCTGGCTGACGTGGGTTTGATTGGTCACAACGATCTTCTGACTTTGAACTAGGAACCGCACATACCGTCAGTCAGCTTGTCCCGTTGCTGCCTTTAATCGATATAATTCCCTGACCATCTGTCAGCGACAGCACTGACTGGATGAGCTGGACAGTAGCAGTCTGCACATGCCACTGTTCAGGACAATTACACGTGCTGATTCTCTCAGGAATACTTATGGTACAGATTAAGTCTTAATCTCACTTTCAGTGTTTGCAAGTTGCAGTTTTTCAGTTTGAGTAATTTAGGCGGTGATTTTTTTTAATATAACATTTGTCTTATAAGTTATAGGCAGAGAATTATAAAAAAATGCATCACATATTTTTTTGAGTTTACATTCCAGTTATGTTGATGTTCTTTAATTGACTGTGAGCATTTGTGTTCATCAAATTGCTCTGAAATCAACGACTTGTGGCTCAGTTTCCATTTAAACAAGTTTGCAAACAATAGATTTAGAAAGTTGTTGTTGTTGTCATGGTTCTTAGTGTTTGTTGATCACGAGTCACGTTCCCTGATTGACGTCCATGTTGGGCGCTGCAGCTTGAGCTGAGGTATAGTAGTTGAGTTATAGTTGAGTTTTGAACATAAGAGGTTATGTTCAAGGTCAAAGTTATCTTCTCTCAGTAGCCGCATCTATCATTTCTTAACATGTCACGTTAGAGCACTGTAGACAGTTAAATAGAAATCAATGGGGCCTGTAGTGTTCTCTGTCTCGACAAGATAATTGAAAGTAAAGTCAATAGTATCCCTTAGATTTTGACTGGGAGCTTATTAGGTGGTTGTAACTCTGTGATTTTTATTTACTTTTTATTTGATTTTGAAAACAGAATAGACTAAGATTGATTAATAGTTTAATCTGTGTCATGTCAAAATTGTTGGAGAAATGCCTCAAATATATCACATCTTTTTTAGGAAGAAATTTTTTTAAGTCTTTTTATGCAAATAACTTGAAAATACTTGAAATAAAAAACATAACTTAAAAATAAAAAAGGGAGTCACTGTTTTTCAAGTTGAATGTTTTCCAAACTTAACCTCACTGGCTTCTCATCTGTCAGGTGGAATTGTAGTTGGTCATGGTGTAATTATAAAAAATATAAAAAAAATAAATAAAAATGAATGAA
The DNA here is from genome assembly GCA_016785235.1 of Pseudorhombus dupliciocellatus. Classification (NCBI taxonomy): domain Eukaryota; kingdom Metazoa; phylum Chordata; class Actinopteri; order Pleuronectiformes; family Paralichthyidae; genus Pseudorhombus; species Pseudorhombus dupliciocellatus. The sequence continues at coordinate 534,908 of JAFBJW010000548.1, forward strand.
AGTTAAAGGATGCCGTAGGTGTCAGTGAACGCATCACTCATTGATTTGCAATGAGGGCTGTGAACTAATAATTACGAGTTAATTCGAACCTTATTAAGTTTTATCTTTTAACCACAACACCGTCTGCTGCTGACGCCCCCCCCCCCCCCCCCCCCCCCCCCCCCCCCCCCCCCCCCCCCCCCCCCCCCCCCATACACCCCCCCCCCCCCCCCCCACCCCCCCCCCCCCCCCCTCTGTGGAGCCCAGAGGTCGCCAGCGGTGAAGTGACAGCTTACACGCGGAATCAATACGGTGCCAGCCACTGTTGCAGCATCATCATCGACCATCACCGAGGCCAATAAGACGATGGTCTAACTGGTTGCGTTCGATGTGCTCCCGCGGCGCCTTAAAGCCGATAGAGCCATTGATTGTCCCCGTTCGGCCGCTGATGAGTTGACTGACGTGTTTAAACATCGCTCTGATCCCATCTGAGCCTTTGGTAGGGAGCCGGGTCTGGGGAGGCCTGACTCCGGCCGCAGAGATTCTGACCGACATGTTTGCATCACGCTGCTGCTCGGACCTGACTGCGGCCGACGGTCCCGGTGATGGTCGGAATATCAGCGTCTGTGGGTGAAATGGTTGATGAGAGTCTGAAGGTTCAGCCGAGGCCTCGCTTTGCTGCCGAGCTTCACTCTGTGTCGCCGCCTTGCGTTCAAACTGCGCCTGCATGTGCAGGCGGGAGGTTGCACAGCCACCGAGGATCCTCACACATTCAGGAAACAGTCACAATAATACTAAAGCACGTGGAGGAAATCATTTCATTCTTTATGGGTAATCTCTTGCACAAAATGCTGTTTTTTTAAAAAAAATAACATTGATTTTTCTAATTATTATATTTTTTTTAATATTCTATTAATTTAAGTCATTAATCTGCTACGAAAAAGAAAAATAACGTTCACCTAATATTTTAGCACTTGGCAAATTTAAATCGGTTTAAATTAAACGCATGGATTTAAAGCATGAATTGAACACATCAGGATTATTAATGAAATTGAACGGTTCTTCTTTCCAGTGCAGAAGTTAAAAACCAGGGATAATACATTTTAAAATGAAGTCATGTGGGGTTTCTTAACTTAAAATGTATTCAATGAAGAGGCATTCAACAAAAAATAAATAGCAATACACGAACAAAATGCATGCAATTAAAAATAGAAGAGCGATTAAATTAACAGACCTGCAAGTGGGGATTTCTGCAAATCGCGAACAGCCGCATTCAGATCTCTCCTCACACTCAGCATCAGCACCGCGTTCATCATCGACCTGCTGGAGAGCAAAAATGAAAGTCAAATCTCAGCCGGGATTCTCCGTGATTCATTCCTGCGTTTTGCTGAAAGTCAGTCAGGCTGTGGGAGGCTGAGGAATCCACGTGAACGAGTCCGACTAAATACAGTGTGGGACACACGAGCTCGCACTCACCTTTCTGTGAGAAGTGAAGTTCCCATGAGCAGGCATCCTCCTGCACACACTCACGCACACCACGCGCGCACACAGTTTCCTCCCGTATCCTTCAAAATCCGCGTCGGGGGGAAAAAGTGCTGGATTTCCATCCACTACCTTTGAACGCTCATTAGCGCCTCATAATGACTTTACTAATTAGGATGACACGGTTATTAAGGAGACGCGCCGTCATGACAGACACCAGCTCTCCTCCCTGTTCCCAAATATGTCGACCTCGCGGCTCTTGCATCATATCCATAACGATGGATGCCACGCGTGACACTGCAGCCGCGCGTCAGGGCGCGATCGTGGCCTCAGCTCCATCTTTTTTTAAAAAAATTAATATTAACTATTATTAATTATTATTATTACTTATAAATCCGCAATCGGCGGTGGAATTTGCCAAAGTAAAAACAAAAAAATAAAGCACCAGTTGAGCCTTTCAAACTACCACTCACAATTTACTGTCTGAAAAGTTGAACTGAGAGAATGAAGCTCAGTGATGTGTGGAAAGTGGAAAAAAAACAAAAACGACGTGTATAATTCATCCTACCAGGTTGCTGGAACTGTTGGAGCTGCCACTGTGGATTTTGCCTTTTAGTAAGAGTTTTGAAATAATTGAAACCGTTTTAAACCTTCCCCTTCTCCTCTTTTCCTTCTTAAATCTCACTTTCTCCGTCGCTGCTAAGATTATTTCACAAAATCTGTTTCCTGCATGGCCTTAAAGCACATGCATGTTTTTTTTAACTCCGATTTTTTAAAGAGCTATTCTAGAATTAAACTCAATTCAATGGTGGGCTTGAACTGTCTGGATAAAGAAACAACTCCCTGATTGGTGAGGTGCCGGAGCCGGTCAGGATGCAAGCCAATGGCAGGAGGAGGAAGGTGCTGGTGGGGACGGGAGGGATGGAGGGAGGGGAGAGGAGGGAGCGAAAAAGGCGTCGTGTGTTTATTATAAAGGAGAAAATATTAATTCCCCCTCGCCGTGGGCCGTGACGTCAGTATAGGAAGTCATTGTAGAGCAACACTGGAGCGATTAGCAGCAAAAAGGGGGAGCCTGATGTCGAGGAGTCAGCCCTGTGTATATCTCTCTATACGCCTCAACTTTTAACACAAAGTTCAATATCCAAACACTAAAGGAGACGTGGACCAGGCTGCGCAGAGCCGCACTTTGCTTTTACGCACATCCACTGAATGTAACGTCTTGGACCATATAGGCTGCGTGAGCGTGGATTTTACGTTTATTTATTTTTTTGCCCCTAAAATATAGGCTGTTTTTTTTTTTTCTTCTCTATTTTTTCCCCTTTTTTATTTGTAACACTTTATTTTTTCTTTGCGCCGGAGGAGAAGCATCCCTCGCTGTTGTTATGAAGACGCCTTCACTGCTTTCTTAACATGGAAGGATCCAGCGGGTCGAGTTTTGGGATAGACACTATTTTATCCAGCGCCTCTAACTCTGGTAACCCCGTGCTCATGAACGGAGATTTCCGCCTCGGCGACAGCAGGACGGCGGATTTCAGGAGCCAGGCGACCCCTTCGCCATGCTCGGAGATAGACACGGTGGGGACTGCCCCCTCATCCCCCATCTCGGTCACCATGGAGCACGGCGCCGACGCGCATCTGGTGCAGGACGGCAGCCTCCAGCATCATCACCTCCATCACCACAACCAGCCGCAGAGTCTGCCGCTGTCGCCCCAGCAGCAGCCGCAGCAGCAGCCGCAGCCGCTCGCCGGGGCCGGCTGCGCCCCGAGGACTGCCACCTCTTCGTTTCTAATCAAAGACATTCTGGGCGACAGCAAACCGCTGGCCGCCTGCGCACCTTACAGCACCAGTGTATCCTCACCGCATCACACACCAAAACCAGAAAGTGCCACGGCTCCGGACGGCTTCAGGCCCAAGCTGGAACAGGACGAGCGAGGGGGCAAGTTGGACAAAAGGGACGACATACAGAGTGACATGAAATGCAACGGTAAGAGCAGGACATCTGATTTTAAAATCTTTATTTTATTTTTTTTTCTTTTATTGTGAAAGTGAATTGGGATTAGTTGAGGGGGGCTACAGAAAGTAGCCAACACATAGACGAGGGATGCGGCAAAAAACAGTTTTACCACTATAAGATTAATTCAAATCCGGTTTTTAATAAGATTATTATTCAGGCTGGCTCTCTGTTTGTGATCCTGCTTTATTAGTCTAATAGATGTGGAAACAGATGTAAGCCCGTGATGTTCCCCTCGCGCCGGGCCCTCCCTAGTGGGTCAATTAGAGAGATTATTGTTCTTCCTGGAGGGGGATCACGGTGCACCGGGAGGCAGCTACAAATAGAGATGGATTGACGTATTGATTTCTTGTTTTCTGAAGGAGAAAGAATAAATAATAATAATAAAAAAAAAAAAACTTCTGGTGACAAATCCAGACAAATGTGATTTTATCGCTTCAGCCCAGCCACACGTGTGTGTGAGTGTGTGTTGCACTTGGAGCAAGTTAGTGAAAGTTTGGATTGGCTCATGCATTGAAATACAATTTGCAGACATGTGTAAGATAGATCATTTCCAAGCAGGCCTAACCCTGTTAGTGTTTTCCTTCCCTCCCTCCACCTCCATCTCTGCCTGCTCCTGTGGCTTTGGACTAAAGAAGAGGGCGACCGGGAAATCTCCAGTAGCAGAGACAGTCCACCGGTGCGATCGAAAAAGCCTCGCAAAGCACGGACAGCCTTTACCGACCACCAGCTCAACCAGCTGGAGAGAAGCTTCGAGCGACAGAAATACCTCAGCGTGCAGGACCGCATGGACCTGGCCGCGGCTCTCAACCTGACAGACACACAAGTCAAGACCTGGTACCAAAACAGACGGTAAGCAGCCGCCATCCTCGCCATCATCATCATCATCATCAACTGCACACACAGCAAAAAACAAAACATGCCATCACAACCTGTTAGGTCCTGGAGTAGGAGTCGTCACAAAAAGTAAACTGATCCAATCCTAGGCAAGACTTGCTATACCAGTTAATGTATTAATTTAAACATATATATTAAAATTATTTCTGACATTGCAGCAGTTGCTGCACGGTCACATTTATTAGGTAATTTAAATTGGTGTTGCTGAATATTTTTTTCAGCCACTAGTGTGTCAGGCCTGTGTTTTTGAGCTACATGTCCACTGTACTGTCACCTATAAAAATAACAGTGAACAATTATAAAGAGGAAATATGTGGCAAACATTGTTTTTTCTTGCTATTCTTATATTTTTTGCTTCACAAAACAAATCAATCTGTTGAATACGTGAACACAGTTATTCATGGCTGATGAAAAGCGAAGTGTATGGAAAAAAATATAGTAAATTAATTGTTCTTTTTTTTTTCCTGGCTGCACGTTTGGCTCACAGCTCCATTAAGGCCTGTTGTTCACCTCATATTTCAACATGAACTCACCAATGTATATTTCCTGGGACTGGAACCAGGACCACTAACCTCCTCGCAGCAACTGCTGGAATGTTGAGAATATCTAGTCTGTAAATCAATATGAACCCATATCTTTTAATCTGCTGTCACGTTGCACACCACATTTCAGAGACACGACACGGATAGATCAAATAAAAAACGCAGGTTTGTTTATCTTCTTTATTCTGGTGCGCACAGATTACCAGGCCTTGCGTGTTCAGACACTTTGAACCACAGCTCATCATGACCTCGGAGCTCAGTGCCCTCATATCGTCTTTGCTTATTTCTGTCCAAATTAGACCTGAACTCTAAATCGCTGCTTGTGATAATTGGACCTCCTCGTGCCAATTAAAGGCCGCGTGGGACCGAGGTGTAGCTCGCGCTTGATGATTTGAATAATTCATCTGTTGGATTTGGTTTCAGGACGAAGTGGAAGAGGCAGACGGCTGTGGGCCTGGAGCTGCTGGCTGAAGCAGGAAACTACTCGGCCTTACAGAGAATGTTCCCGTCGCCCTATTTCTACCACCCGAGCCTGCTGGGCACCGTGGACAGCACGACGGCGGCGGCTGCGGCCGCGGCCATGTACAGCAGCATGTACCGGACTCCTTCCACACCGCACCCCAATCTCCAGAGACCTCTGGTGCCCAGGGTGCTCATTCACGGCCTCGGGCCGGGGGGGCAACCGGCACTAAACCCCATGTCTAACCCCATGGCCGGCACACCGCATCCGCGGTAAAAAAAAAAAAAACAGAAAAAAACAAAAACAAGAGACGCTATAAGACGATGACCAGAAACCTGGTTGAAGACGTGATGTGAGTAACTGCATCGGAAGCACATTGCGGGACTTCACTCCCTCTCTCCCCTAAAGAAAGACCCATTTAAAGACATTTACAGAAGTAAAGGAGGTATTTAATATAGGCCCAGATAAGCCTGGAGACTGTCAGCCCGAGACACACAGGACTGCTCATGTCTGATTGTTTGTTTGTTTGTCTTTTGTACAAATACACTTACATTAGCAAATAAACTTATAAAGTTTATTAGATGGAGAAGAACTGAATGAATAAAGAAGTAATGATACTAATACAATTCTACTGATGCTTCTATTGACATATAGATCCAAATTTCATAAATCCAACTTCATCCAGGAGGACCAATATTCTAAAAGCAGAAACTATTTCTACAAAATCATGAATTTATTCATGACGTACTTAATGATTCATTATACACTGGATATTAGCCAAATATCATTTAAATTAATTTTCAATTCTAAAAAAGTTTACATTTAAACTCGTTTAATACAATTTTATTCAACAATGCTACTGTTTTTTAAGCTGATTTTCGTGTAGACAAATAATAATAATTATTGGTGTTGTGATTGTAATTATAATCACAATAATAATAATAATCATCTCGGGTCGTTCTTTTTTTTTTTAGGCTGACATAATTTTTTATGACAGAAATGGATCAACGTAAATCATCAGTCAGCAACATATGGTGTGTAACGAGGAGGGCGTTTAATTGAGTTAGAAACTAGTGATCAGAGGTCAGCCCTCATATTTACGTGCAGCATATACATATGGATGCGCAGCAGCTGATTGGTGGTGGTGGGGTGAGTGGTCTCGGTGGCTCGGGGTCTGCACTGGGAATGTGGCCTTGGCTTAGCAGCTGTTCCCTGGGAGCACAGCAGACAATAAGCCTGAATTTCTCAGCGTGAGCGAGCAGGCGCACGGATCAGGAGAAGAAGCCTCCAAGAAAACAAAAAAAAAAAAAAAAAAAAAAAGGAAGAAAAGGGAAACAAAAAAAAAAAAAAAAGAAAGGAAGAAAAGGGAGAGAATAGAAAGAAAAAGCTCTGATAATCTGCTCATTCTTTTTAAACAGTAGCTTTAAGTGAACTTGTTTCAGGAAGTTTTACCAATCTTTTGTGCACATTCTGTTGTTTTTCACCCTTTAGTGCCTCGTTTAATTTTTCACCTCTCTAAACAGCATCATTTTTATGTTTATGATTTTCGCAGTAAATACCAAATCTTGATTTATTTTCTCTGTGCCTGTGCACTGCGGCATGATGCTGGATTTAGGAGCAGGAGTGGACGAACACAGCCCGAGACTGAAATTTAATGTTATAGAGGCTTTGATTTTATTTAGCCTCATTTGAGCGCGCACCGGGGAGAGTGCGCCGGGGAGGCGCAGCGTGTGAATTAGCGCCTCGGGGCTCGTTTGTTTGGGTTTCTTTTCTTTGAGCTAAATTGACCTTTGCCGGTTTTTCTATAAGTATAAAAAAAGAGGAGTGCATGCAAACCCTCTGCAGCACATTAAATTCATCCATTTCTATTTGTGTGCGTAAACACAGTCTGGAATTCTGCAGATTTCAAGCGCTGTGTTTTTGTTTGCTATTGGCATGTGTGTTCTCTGGTCATTTACGAGGACATACAACAGTGCTGCATTTGAATGAGAAGCCAGAGCTGCCGCGCACAAGCCCGCAGACGCACGACAGCGGTGCCATGTGCCAGTGGAGGCAGTAAACACAGGCTTAAGTTTAGCTGCTTCCTAATACTTTGAACACATGTTAATGTAGCCTGTTTAAAGCCGCCTGCTTGTCATTCACTGCATGGACACTCGGCGCAGGAACAGCCCCGCTGCTTTCACTCTCCGCACCGTGCGTCCTGCTTCCATGCACGGAGCCTTTAAGGACACACAGGCCCATTAAAACGCGTCTTTTTTTCGTCCTCCCTCCGCCATTTAACCAAATTGCTTGGACGGCAGCAGAGTTATTACTGGCTCGAGTGTGCGCGGCACAATTACTGCGCGCTCCTCGTGCAGAAGCCGCACGGCTCAGAGTAATTACACTAAATACAGTATCCATTCTCATTAGATCTCGGGGTCCATAACGGAGCGGGACCGCGCCGAGGACGCGGTTTGGAGAGGCGGCAGTTGGAGGACAAATCACTCCCTCCTCGGCCCTGGCAAGCACTGGGAGATGATTGCGAAGAAACAGCCCTGGCATAGATAACCAGTGTTGGAAAATATTAGTCTACCATATTGACCCTACAGCTCCTGCCCATTACAGCAGGATAGTGCCGACGCGTGTTGTTCATATGCATGACTTCTGCGGCATTATTTATTTATTGCGCTCTGCGGGTGGGAGGGGCGGGGGTGTCGGGGCGGTTGTGCGGGCTGTTTTCCAATTCATTAATAATAGCCTGAGCCGTACAGCAGCGCTGAATTAATAGGCTGCTGCCACCTCGTGCTACCTGCTAATTTTGAGCCTTGCTTTGTTATTATTTTTTCTTCCAGAGCAAAGCCGCAGATTTATGGCACAAACAAGGCGCACGGAATGAGTTTAAAGTGGGCCACAGTGAGAGTGACGTGAAGTGGCACCATGTGGCAGCATTTGCATTTGTCATGGACCCACTCAGCGGCGTTGCGAATGTAGAACTTTTATTATTATGATGCGTTTTGATTTATAATTGATGACGTGATTCGAACAACGTCAAAATTCGACATTATTTATGAATTACAAAAAAATCCCATAGATGGTTAAGATTAATATTTTAATTATTATTACTGTGATTTTCAGTAAAACTCTGGGAAATTGCATGTTGTGGCCAAACAGAGTTTTTGTAGAGGATACTCGAGAAAACACAATCACTGGTGGAAAAAAGGGCAGCAGACTTGAATAAAGAGGATTAGGCCTTTCTTTTACATGGCGCATATTATCCACAACAGATGGGCTTTAGAGAGTCGTTTTCTTCTTCGTCTTCTTGCCTCGAGGAACCTGGTTGGGGCCTTTAATTGCCACTTTTTTCCCCTCCCTCCTCCAACTGATGTAATGGTGGGATATCTTTTTCATTACAATAATGAGGTAACACTTGCTCTCCTTGGCCTCTCATTATCACGTCTACGGCATCACTCACTAAACACAAGATTTAACCCCACCTTCTCCCACCCCCCAAAAAACAAAAACCCGGGTGCTAACTTCTATACATCATGTTTCCTTCACTGTTCTCAACAAGCAGCTGCTCTGCACCCTTCCCATGGCTATTTCCATCAGGAGCCTGCAGGAGAATTTAAAGGTCCTCATAATGGGGGTCTGACCAGCAGCCTTGTCGCTGCTTCAAAATCTACATTTCCCATTTGAATTTTCACAGTTGGACGTGTTATGTTTACCACCTAGAAACATGCGTGAAGGTAGTCACAGACATACGAAACAGAGTTGGAGGGTCAGCCTTGATTTTTTTTTTTTCCCAGTAGGATCCATCGTTTTCTATTCATCAGCACTGTTTTGGAAAAAAGTCATTTTCGTACCCTAAATATACAGTAACCTCCAGCTGCAAGATGATGCAAAGAGGTGCAGCCTGCTCCACATAGCGATGAAAAAGAAAATGGAGATAAATGTACACCACATTGTTTCAGTAGCTTGGACATCTTTTGAGTGCAAACCTGAATTATATTGAACTTTGCAAAATATTTTAACATCAGTTATACTTTATTTTATTATTTATGAAGATGCTAAAACATTTAGAGGTCTGATGCAATAGTACACTTGTTCTAAGAGACATTATGGCACATAAGAATTTGTTTTTTTAGGTTTGGCCTACTTGAATATTACCCATATCAAATATTTAACTGTGTATTCTTCTATTTCTCTTACTTAACTTGTTAGAACTTGTATATATCACCCCAAAGAATCCCATAAATTAGGTTGCTCATTCTTGAAATTTACTCTCATTTTCTATTGATCACATTATAAATATCCCCATATTTTAACTACAATGTGCTAGGAATTATTTTTTAATTAATGTACGTTAATGTGCAAACATGTCAGGATTCCTTTCACTGCTAAAAAAGGCTGAAACAATTATTGAAGTCTGATAATGAGAGTTTGACGTATGTGTTGTCATTCTCTCCGACCTAGCAACACCTGACCTCTTGACCTTCGGTGCAAATGTGCGCTAACAAATTAGTGCTAGGACGTATAATTTTGGATTTTCCCTATAGCTAAAAATGCGAAAGTTTGGTTGTTAGGAGCAGTAAGTAAACCGGTGAACGGACATGCCGTTGCCATCCACTCGTCAGCTCATAAACACCCACCTCACGCCTGAGCCCAGACTACAGCACGGACATCTGCACCAGTCCCGCTGAATGATGCTGCATAGCTACGACATATCATAGTTTAAATGGCCTCATCATTTCAGCAAATCCAGCCAGTTTCCCCTCTCTCTTTTTGTCAAGTGACAGGACAGCTGATGGCAGAGAAGCTCCGCTACCTTTCAAGTTTCAGCCAGGCGCCGTCACATGCGACCGCACAACCAAGAAGAAAAAAGTCTGTCAGCAGTGATGTCAAAAGCTTCAATTTTTACAGAGCAATTAGGGGTTTCATCACAGCGGAGTGATGTCAGGATTCATTATGGCTCAGCAACAGCTAATTGCTTCAAGGTTAAAGTAACAGATCTGACGGCATTATATTTTAAGTGACAGGCTCAAATTCTGGTTGTGTTTCACAGAGCATAGCGCTGACATTAAGAGAGCGAGCTGGGGAGGATGGGGGGCTGAGGAGCAATTGAAATGACTGTGCTTTAGGAATTTGATTGGTTGGAATAGCAGTAACTCTCTTAAGGAACATATGGGCAACCAGTGTAGAGGGGAACTTGTGTACAGGGGAAACAAAGGACAACGAAACACGCACTTAGTAAACATCCTCTCTACCACTCCATTCTTGGTTTGCCCCTTGGCACCTTCGGTTGTATGTATGGAAAACAAATGGGACTTAGCATCTGTCTAAATGTGTCTGCACCTTCCCCTGCTTCCCGTATCTTGGAGAGCTATGCTCACAGCAATCTGGTAGAATGAGGCCAGAGCTGCTCGCCACCACTTACATGTTGCACAGCTCTAATTTAGTTTAATTTCTATTTTCTAAGGTCTGAAAGGGTTCCATAATAGCACTTCCCGGGACAGTAGCAGTGTAAGAAATCCTTATTTTCACTTGACCAATCATGTTGCATCCCACTGGATTCAATTCACGGCCACCTGTAGGGATCCTGACCCACAGGTCGGGAACGCCTGGTGTGCAGCACATGAGTGCATGTACCTGCAAAAGCTGATATTTTGGCCACTTGTGGTCAGCGGAAAAATTCTTGCAAGCATAGGGCCGACGTATTATTAGCTATTTCCTCAATGCGGCTAACAAATCGACACGTAGTTGCTATTAAAATGCCAAGATGATGTGGAGCAACATATTCAGTTTTGTATGGCCATTTGTGGGTTTGTCACTACAAGTCACCTTTTTCACGATATAAGTTATAGGTTAATTGATCCACTGATAAAATATTATCAAATTATCTGCTAGCAAAGGTAGCAGAGAGCTCCAGCTTTTGGCTAAACTAGCGCCCTTATATTGGCATTTTTTTTATTATAAATTAAAATAAAGAAGTCTGAAACCCACACCCATTTTTTCTATGTTTTTGGCCAGCTGAGGTAATCCTCTGTGGATTTGTCACCATGAGCAACTCTTTCACATCTTTTTGTAGTTATTGGATCCATTGATAATATAAAACATTGATTATAGCCGCTCTAAGACAACAGTGAGCAAGGCAGCCGTGCGCTCCAGCTTTAAGTGTGGGTTAAACCAGCACCCTTGTATTTAGACCTTTTTATAACTTAATGACCCAATTTAAGGGAGAAATCGAATGTATTTGAGTAAAATGAATTATAGATTGGGGCTTCCATGCCAGAGAGCTGCTGGAGCCACTTCTTTTCAAACGAGCAGTTGTTTACCCTTGACTTTCTCCCCCCCTCCTCATAAAGTAGAATACCTGCTCCTTTGAAATGATTGTTTGTTTAACTGCTGCTGGGAATCAAGAGTCCCTGAGGTCTGAGTAAGTGTTGATCTAAGGTTGGATTTGAAATAGCCTAATGAGCAACTCTTTGGATAATTAGTGATAGCTGGAATGCTTGTGGATAATTTGAGTGCTTCGCCACCCTGTATGAGCAAGATGTTGGGGAGGGCGGATGATGAAAGAACAGAAAGATCAGGGTTAATACAAATTAGCATGTCAAGCCAGTCCCTTTCTCTGTTTCTTTCCTTTCCTAGTCGTAACAAAAAAAAAAAAATCTTTTGTTCTTCTTAAGATGCATCATTGTTGATGTAATGGAACAATTAGCCGTGCGGTTCATTGCGGGGATAAGGTGGCGATGCTGCTGCTCGAGCTGCACCTAGCGCTGTGGTAATTACAGTCATGGAGGTGTCGAGTGGTCCAGCAGGAAATGAGGAGGTGGCAATGGGCCTGTGGGGAGGGAAAAAAAAAGCTGTCCCCCTTCTGTGCTCAATCAGTAGTTAGTGGGAGACCACAAACAAAAGCTGTGCCCAGTTCAGACAATCATACAAGTTTGGACTGGTCTGGACTGAAACACCAGTAATTCAGGATTTTGTGGTTTCCCCCGCTTTAGCCGTCATGTACTCGTGTGTGTACACACAAATGTGGCCGGTGTCCGTCAAGATTTGTTTATTTTCAAAGCGAGAGTTTGTTGTCAGTATTTCAGAAAACTGTGGCCAACAGTGTTTGCTATGTAATTGCAGTTCAAATTTCAGTGTGACTGCTCTACAGACAGAAATCTGTTACATGATATTCTGGGGGAGTCCACTTCATGTTAAAATATAAATAACATACACAGAAGCGGCAAAATATATCTTGTCTGGACTGGATTCGATTTTTACGACACGGCAAAGAAAGGGGTGACTTTAACCTCATTCCCGTCAGAGTGTTTGCTTTTGTTTTGAATTGCAGGAATAATCAGCGAGAACTTGCTGGAGGTTGTGTTATGGCACAGTTAATTACATTTTTAAATTAAGATGGCCTCAAGATCAGCCCTGTGAAGAGTGACATTGAGCGCAACACTGGGTGCGAAGAGAAGGACTGATAGGAGTTTACAAGTACCTGCGACGTGCAAGCACAGGCCTGCCGAGCGGTGAAATGTGATTAGGAGGTCGCGCTAAGCGCTGTCTGGCCCTCTCACCACTTTACCGCTGCTGGCTACAAGCTAGAATGCAAGTTGTTGATTGGCGCCGCATTTCTTGATATTTTACAACCGTCATCTCCTGCAAGAGTCGGGAAGGCTGTTTCTCACACGTGCATATGCAGACATATGTCTGCATCTCATGTGCATAAAGTGGTGACAAACTGTGAGAATTACTACAAGTGTTGCTAAATGGATAAGGAAGGATGAGGTGGCCGTGGAAGTCAGAGCGCTCCACTGAAACAATAGTTGAGTTTTTCACTGGCAGTTGGAAATAAACTGAGCTTCTTCTTTTTTTATTTTTACTGGGACAAAAGTGTTCTTTCTCTGCATTAACTATGGGAATGGGCTTTTTATAAGGTTATTTTCCCCATAGTCACACAAAGCAGATACCCCCCTAGTAGAAGCAATTTGCTGTTCACAATGCCTCAGCTTAACCAGCTAGGTCAGGTCAAGTTGACTCAGACAATAGGGACTTTAGTGTCTCAGCCACAGCACCGAGTGTTGCAGAAACAAAGCAGCTCGCTGCAAGTGGAGCAAACATTTCATAAAGTCGTGGCCCCAGTCTATAAATGTCTTCTCTAATCTGTCATTTCTTATCAAGCACGCCCTCCATTCGTTTCTAAAAGAAAAGAAAGAAATTTGGCAAAATAACAATTAGGATGCATCATACTGTTTTATTAAAAATATAACATATTACTTTACAAATTATTTAGAACAAATCAAACTGTAAATTACAATGGAAATTAGTAGATTTTTTAAAATTTCAGTTTTAAATAAATATGTAGAAAACATTATTGTGCTGAAATATTTAGCCAGTAAATCAGTCACTTGATTTGTTGATTGATGAAATCATAACAATAAGATAAAGTAATATACCAAGAATGATCCATTTCCTATATTCTTATCCATTTATCTTCTATGTTTATGTCTATGAGAATATACTAAATATTATTCCCTGAAACAAGGCTAATAGCGACATGAGAACCTGCCATGGACTTTTGAAGCTACTATGATGAAAAACATTTTTATTGAGAAGTGAATGAACAAATGATGGTTACAGTAGATGATAATTAGTTTCCATGCTTAAGACGACTCTTCTAACCTGCACGGACATAAATAGTGTTACTATCTTATAACCGTCATGTTTCTTTCAGCACATATATGCAGTGTAAAATCATTAGGGCTGAGCTGTTCACTGTCAGTGAACCACTCCTTTGAAATGACTGGGGCAGAGGCCCAATTATAACAGAACATATGTGCGATAATAGGTAGATAATTGCAGGGTTTTCACAATGCCCGTTTTAAGAGCCAGCAGCTAGGTCTCTGCTCAGCCGCTGCATGAAAAATACATTCAAGTGCCCAAATACTGCAAAGCCAGCCTCTGGTTACCATTACGATATGCCGCCTCTATGATTCCAGGTATCTATGAAATATAAAGTAAAAGCACTAGAGTATTACGATGATGCCTGGATGCAGACAGTCAAAGAGAATTCCCTGAATATATCTGAGGCTGTATATGTTGTCCGCACTTTACGGATACCGCACATCAACACCTACAGGATTTCATATACAAAGGTCTCCGACTAGCATACACAACGCCGCATATAGCAGGAGATGAACATCTGATTTGTCACATTTGAAACGCTAATGTTTAAACCAAAAGGAAGAGCACACAGTAATGTGTTCATTCATCTGCATAAACACCACCTGTCCCGGCACAGACAACTCCTCAAGCAGCGAAAGTTTAGTGGCAGCCTGTGCGCGAGCCAATCAGTCGGGGCCCAGCTGTGGTTTCGCGAACCCGTAGCGTTTTCAAGTGTCAGAAAGCGCTCTGAGTACCGTTGGTGGTGCTAGAGAGAGAATACTTTCATTTCATGTCATCCGCCAGCGAGACGAATAGGCGACACGATAACAAAAAGAAAAACAGGGTGTGCTATCACGATTGACATCCAAAGGTAATTTATGCCGGCCCTTTATTTACTCGCGCGTCTTCCATATACACACTGCACGTTGTTCTTGAAGGCTAATTTGGAGCATATTTGGCATATTGCAGGCCCTCTCTCCTTAAGAATTTCCATCATTTGTCTCAGGCATGAGCAATGTGTTATCAAAATCTAGAACAGCACTGATCACCTTGCCTTTTTTTTTTATTGTTATCATCCCTGGAACAGCTCCTTAGTAGCAACGCTTTTGTTTGTTTTCCCTGCCGTTTTTTTTTTTTCCCTCTCTCTCTACACTGATACTAGAACAACACTGTCACTTTCTGTCTTGACTTCTTTCCAAATGTGGAATGTGGCATGTTCCTCAAATCATATCTGTAATGAAAAGGAAAGCTTGCCTCACATGACACCTCTCCAGCTGCACGGGAGGGACAAAGCTTGTAGTTTGTTTTGATGGTTAAAGAGGGGATGGCATCTGGCATCATAATTATTTGAATAAATTACCACGGAGCACTGATAAATGAAACCAAAGTGCTGTCAGTTCTTGATCAGATTCTGTTTTTCCTATCCCTTTAAATGCGCAATTCTTTGAGCAACGCAACCAACATTCTCAAGAGCCTGTTATTTTTAATTATATGTCATCTGCTCCCTTTGAATACAATAATTCTTCTTATTAGATAAATGCAATTGAGTTATCTGCTGCGTTTTGAAAGCTGGAATCCAGCCAGTGGGAGTTCTGGTTGACTTGAGGTTTAAGGCTTTTTGTGGATTCACAGTTGTACTTCAGGTAATGGTCACTTCTTTCAAGTAGTCCACTTTCAATGGAAGCTTTTAAAGGTAGAATTGTGGGTAAGTCGACCACCAAAAATCATACGACTGATCTGCGAGGAAGAAAGAGCCAATTAGAGATCATTTGGCAAAATAGCTTTCGATTGCTTTCACTCTGGCATTATTTGGTCTTTTGTTGACCTGTGCTGAGAGCAAAGGCGGATTCTCTGGCAGCCGGGAGAGGGGCCACTGCTGTGGTGCTCTTTCATCTAGCATTTGGAGAGCACAAGTGCCTGTGTCCGCCGACCACTTTAATCAACTTAATGCAACTGATCCTGGCTGTTGTTACGAGCCTCTGGTGCGATTCAAAGAAACCCACACGTGGACGACACTGTGGAGGCTTTTCTGCAGACCTCAGTGGCCGCCGAGTGCTGTGTGGGTTAGAGATGGAGGCTCAGGTAAGATGGGGGTCATGGGACATGCAGACAACACTCAGACAACCTGTCTGCAAGGGCATGCTGGTTCCTCTCCTATCCTTCCATATCCGCGTCTTTACAAGGGCTACACAGCACATCTGATGTGAAATATGGGTGATGGACCTTTGTTTAGTTCAAAGGTTCATACCTCTTTATTCCTAAGTCCCTTTGTGGATCCTTGGGCCTTGAAATATGTATAACTGTCCTTTTCATTCCAGCCATCTGAGGGGGGAAAATCAAAGCCAGGAGATTCAGTGAGAATCAGTTTGAAATGTAGTGTCCATACGGTGTCATCATTTCTTAACCTGCTTCCTTGCACTGAGCCCTTCATGACCTCGGCAACAGAACATCCACTACAGGCTCCACAGCAGCATCGCTGATCACAGAGGAAATATTAATAATATCCAAAAAACATAACCATGTGTTTCAGATCAGGAGCAGTGGATGTTTTCAGGTGAAGCTGTGGGGCAAGTCATGTTATTTCTGTCATCGTCCTGGTTTTAGCAAGTACTATATTTATGTGAAGCACAGGAGTCATTCATTTCCATTTATAAGTTATCAATTTGCTTTTTTTATTAACAAAAAACAAAACAAAACAGTAACACTGGGAAACATTCACCGTTTGAAAGCCTCTTTACAATTTAGTTAGCTAATTGACATTAATATAAAACCTCTCAAATCAAGGAAGTGTGACTTTTAACAGTACCAGTGTATTTGCTGTCCTTGTGTTCACATAACCCTCTTAAATTAATATATTTTTAAACGTTGAATACAATTGTCCCTAAAGTGTGTGTCATGCAAAAGAAGCCAAACAAACAAATGCAATGGTTAGAGTTGTCTGATTGATATTACAGATTCTCATCTCATGCCGTCAGCAATGCACAAGAAAAACATTCCACCTTAAGAGTTGCGGGTACCTGCCAGAAGCCTTTGAAGCAGTATACTAAATTAAAATATATGTTCTGCTAACGGTAACTAGTCAAGATGAAAAGGCAACAACACATCCCTTCATTCAACATCCAACACTTACAAAGAAACATTTCACAGCTTGTGTTTGTGCTGCACCACAATCTGTGCAGGAAATGGACGCTAGCTTTCATTTTCCTAGCCGGGCCTATTAGCTGAGCTTGACCTCCCTTGTATCACCAATGGCATGATCAGTGCAACTCTCCATCCATGGTATCATCTCATACGACTCAGCTAGACTTCCACTGGCTTCCCTGCAATATTCCCAACATGGTGGAATTCAGTTGACAGATGTTTGTTTTTCTGACATCATTGCTGCAGCTAAATTAGATACTCCTGAACTACTTGAAGTCTAAATTGACTCTAGTAAATTAATAGTAAATGTTCTGCGCTATAGGCTCATAGGGAGATGATTGTCTATCTATCCCATTGTTTTGCCATTTCTTTGGGTAGCAAGCTTTGTGGCTTAAAATCAAATGCAGTCAAATGCAGAAGGAAATCAATAAAGGTGTACTCATAAATAATAATAAAAATAAACCCTGATATACAGATTAAAGTGAGATAAAGGATTCAACAATTTGTCAATTTTTGTTTTCCCTTAAAGAGACAGTTTTGCATGGACCAATAATGATTTGACAGAGATAAGTATTCATCTGGTAATACCTGTGTCTGTTGTCTGCTGTATGTTTGAAATTTAATTGAGTAGTGGAGAAGCCTTACAGAAGGACAGAGAGAGACACACAGCCCTCGAAGGCTTGACATTGTTTTTGACTTGGCAAAGTGCTGAGCTCAACAGCAGACCACTAACAAGGAGACAATCACCCCTGAAGGGAGGATGCATACAGAGAATGGCAGGAGGACTCTTCTAAGTGGTAAGCGCTCCCCGTCTGATACTCCTGTGGTTAGTTCCTCAGTCGTAACAAAGGTCCACTGGATGCTGATTTTCATTCACTTTCTTGTGCTTCATGTTGTATTTGCACGCGGCATCGACACCAACCTTAAGATTCCTCTCAAATATCAATAATTTAGTTTTTGCTTGGAGATCATTTTCAAAGCTCTCTGTCAGATGAAGAAAAAGTGTATCAGCTCGCTTTTATCGAACACTGAGAACAAACCAATCTGAGGCATCGGCATTATTTCTCTGCTTTGTTGTCTGAATTGGAGTGTTGATCCCCGAGATGCCGTTGAGGTTTTGTTTTTATCTTTTAGATTAAGGAAACAGAGGTCCTTTTTTTTTTTAGATTGGGGAGTGCTCTCACAGGGGTCAAATAACAGATTAATAGGTCCAGTAATGAGCTCCCTGGAGTGTCCAAGTCTCTCTGACTTCCCCAACCACCATTATGTCCTGCTATGATGGATGGTGGCAAGCATCATTCACACAGCTCAAAGAAAAATGACTAGGGTGCCATTCCTATGAAGGGGGAACATCAGCTGCAGTGATATATTGCTCTGGTATGATGTTCTCTTTTGTATCTTTGTTTGTCATCCGTGCTTAAACTGTCACTGCTGTCTCCTTTTGTTTGGTCTCCTCACAGCAACAGGAATGTTAACACGCCACTCTAGGCGTCTGGAAGGTGCTTAAAGGAACTTTGGTTTTAGATCTGGCGAATTCGTCTGCTTTGATCCAATCACACCCTTGATGCTCAGACCACACACTGGAAAATATGAATGACAAGACACCAAAGCTGCCCGCTCCGTCTGCACAACAAGCCACTTATGCCGTATCAGCACAAGTCACATTTCAAGCGTCGACATGGATGAGCTGGATCCAGATCTCTCACTTTTCATTTCGGAAATGTCATTTTAATTTATTTTTGGTAATTCCGGTGACACGCTTGCATGAGTGCAGGGATTTTCTGTTATCAGTCAGATGGAGAAATGAAGTTAAGACAAAAGTTGTGTTTAGCTTTTGGTCTGATCCAAGTATTCTGGCAGGTCTATATCACGGTAGAAAATGTCTTCTTTGAAAGACTGTCACGACTAATGATGGTTGAATGAGGTCTTTGTGGCACCATGTGGTCACGGATCATAGTTCAGTGCAGCATGGCCTTCCGGCTGTTTAGTTGTCCCACGTAATGTTGGGCACCAACATCCTGTGCCATCAGACCACATGGAATCATAATACTGAGCTTGGATTCTCAGTTTGGTGCCTGAGCTCTGAATTGGAATAAAGTGGAGGACAATTGTTGATGAGTGTGGAATGCATATTTTTGTTGTTAAGATCTGAAACTATTATTTGATTTTATTTGTAAATGTATTAGGAGTTTTCCAGTACTATAAGTTGGTGTACTGAATTGGGGCACACTTAACCACTGAGCAGATCAGCAAAAAATAAAAATAAAAAAAAATACTCAACCCGTAGTCTCAGTAAAGATGATGAGCGTCACAGAAGCTGAGTAAATTTGTTTTCTGTTATTTCCTTATGGCTATACATGCTACATGACAATACTTCCTCTCAGGAAGGATCAACGTTAAAGAGGTGTGCTATAATGTTACCATGTTGCTGCATGTTGGCCGCTCTCTTTCCCTGTGCACAGACTGTGGGACATAAATGAATCGTCTATCACAGAACTAATTTCTCAGGCTTACTGAGCAGTGTGACTGCTTAATTCCCATGTACTTTCTCCCCTGTAATAAAACGAAGTCATTAAAAAGGGCCAGTATCAGATAAGTAAACTGGGATCAATTTAACAGCTACAATCTTACATGAAATGAATCAGGAAGTCTTGCCTTTAAGTTCTGGTGTGCCGAGACGTGGTTTATTAGGCCCTCTGGAAAGCAAAACTGTTTCAAGAGAACCAGATTTTCACACCTACCCGCTCAATCCCAATTTATGGTCAGTGGCTCTCATGGCAAAATCTTCCACGAGCAGCAGGGAAGGTTTGAAATCCTTAACAGTGTCGGCCTTGTCGTCTCCTGGCTGATTAATAAACGTGAGGAGCGGAGCATAATCAGCTGCCAGAGCGGCTCCCCTGGTCAGATATCTCTGTCCACCATCATTAACTGACCTTACACGTGTAGAGAATAACCACAGGGGGAGGACAGACAGGGGAGAAGTCACAGAAGACAGATCTCAGGAGGTGATTACTTTATGCTCCACCATGGAGCGATGCTAATGACCTCTGTGCTCTTGCATTAATGGCCTTAAAAAAAATGTAGATGCTGTCACATTATCATGTGGCAGAGGTGTATGAAGAGGTCCTCACCTCGTGGAGACAGTTTAATCGACTAATACTCGCAGTGAGGTTTGACGTTTAGGACGTGCAGCGATGAGCAACTTTGGTCGGTGGAAACTTTAGCTTTCATCTGCAGAGTCAGAAGGCCGCAGCGATCGCGGTTAATCCCAATGTAAACTCTAAAAAGTATGCCGCTTGTTTTCGTGTAGGAGCCTGAGAAAACCAAAAACCAAAAAGAGCCAATCAGCAAGCGGTTGTGAGAGCCAGCTCTACAACTCTGGAGCAGTGAGGAGCCAGGTGTATCTGCTGCAGAGTTGATGTTAAGTGTGGATGTAGCTTTGCATCATTCTGCTTGTTAGTGGTAGTTTGGCAAAGTGGAAAGTAGGTGGAAATTAGGAACCAAGCTTACCCGGTAACTGCCTTTGAACATTTCTTTTTACACTACATGTTAATCCATCAACTTCATAGTGTTGTTTTTAATTTTCATTTAAGCGGGCTAACTGTTTCCTGCTGCTTCTAGTCTTTATTTTTTATTAAAACTAGCCTAGGTTAATCGGGTCAGAAATGAGGTGAATGTGCATCTCATATTTAAAAATAATCAAACAAATTTGACTATTTGATATCACATTCTTGCCTGATCTATTCCTACAATGTTTAGAGTTGTCTTAGATGAAAATTTCTAAAACTCTGTGTGACATTTTGCATCCGTATCCAGTTGAACCCTTTTTATTTCAGTGACAACACAACCTTTCTGCTGTTGTCGAGCCCGTGTTGCACATTATTCTCTCTGCAGCGGCTCACTATTCTTGTGTCAAGTGGGGCCGTAACTTGTGTGTTTGCGTTGCCCCACCAATGCTGATGTCAACACGCTTTGTCCCCTCTGTGCAAAACCAAGCCCTGAAGGCAAATGTGCTCATTCACAAGGTCGAGTGGACAGCGCTCTTTGGGTTCATGGGTGCAACGTACACAACATGCATCACTTTACATTTCTGTCGACCTCTTCTAAGACTTATGTCTCGTATTGACGGTGTTTACATCACCAGCTGCTGCTCTGAATCTGTGATTTAGAATTGTTTTCCCTTATTTTCTAGTCATGAGCTAAATTAGGCTCAATGAATCCCCTACTTTTTTTTTTTTTTTTACATGGCCGGCCAAACGGAGGACTGCTCCTCAGTCTCCATTTCTCTATGGCAGACAGTGGTGGATAAACGGCTGCCGTGTGATTCCTGCATCTTCAGCAGACCCAGGCCTGGAGGAAAAGTGTCGTCTTTGAATTCGCTGCAGAGACACAGAGACTCTGGCCCTTTTCTCCTCTCAACTTCCCCCTTGAAGTTTTTTCTTATAGCTGAAAAGGGAGCAGGATTGTGCTTTTTTTCTTTAAGAAAAAAAAAAAAAAAAAGAGGGGGTTTTTAATCTGGGGAATGAGTGCTTTGCCATGCAGCCCAGCTCTAGAGAGAGTGCCAAGCAGGGCCAGGCAGTGTATTAATATTTAAATTCCAGTCCAGATAATCAATAGAAGGGGGTACTTCTGTGCGCTGTTACCCTCAGATGGGAAACGATAATAGGGAGAAAACCTGCTGATTAGCCTCCTTAGAAGCTCTCTTCTCTGTGTAGTGCTCAATACTTTAGGAGTGATTATAACCTATTGAGGCAGAAAACCTGATCGAATATAACCTCTTTTGAATTCCTTGTTCCCTCAATGGTGTGTCAAAAAGAGCATTCAGCGGTTCGTGTTCGTGCCTTTCTCAGTTATTCTCCTTTCTTTTTTTCTGCATATGGTGCGCACGAAAAAATTTTTGGGCGGCTTTTATGTCGTAACATAATGCTTTAATATGGGTGCCACTGCCATAACAGGCACCAAAAGGGAACTTATATTTTATTCTTCTTTTCAGTGTACATAAAAAAAATCCCAGCTTAGTCCTTTTTGTCTTTTGAATGCTTTGAACTCCTTTCAGCCTTTAGGGGGACTTTTTGTGCTGCGGACTGTGGTGTGCATTCACTGTAAAGGCACTCAATACCGCAATAAGACCACAAGCAAAACTGAGTGTCTTAAGCGGGACCACACATCTGAGGCATTTGCATAATTTAAGGAGGGGAAAAAAGAGAAAAGGCAAAAAACCAACCCTCTTCATTTAAGATGAGAATCGAGGCAACACATACTTCTCTCGACCTATCGGGTTACTGCGTGTTTTGGTCAAAATGGCCTAACAACAGCTGAGACACAAAGTCTTCAAATTCAAGCCTTTCACTGGCGAGTTTCGTCCTTTTGTGGAGTTAAGGTTTGGGCCGCTTCACCATCTTCTCATAACACGGTGTGTCTGAAAATCTGAATGCATAAGAGAGGTCAGGAGAGTTTTTTTTTTTTTTTTGGCCATTGTCCTCACTTAGTTAAAGCATCGCTGGTAAAGAAAGGGGGTGTGTGGAGGAGGAGGAGTGTGGGGGGGTGCCAATGCTTCTCCTGAGGATAATATCTCGTTTGAAGGGCCAGCAGAAAGAAAAGCAGAGGGAGCTGAAGTAGTGGTGGCGAGCATCTTGAAAGAAAGCAAGGCCAAAGCTGAGCTGCTCAGTTCATTTTCCACCTCACTGGCCGTCGTAATCCATCTTGGCCAGCTGCTAACAAGATTGAGTCTGAAGTTTACCTCCACAATGAGATAATCAGATTAAGATGCACAAAGATCAAATAATGACCCGGCTTTAGGGCAAGTTCAGCAGGCCCTTGATTGCGATGTGTGGTCCTTCAGATATATTAAAGAATTTAAATAGTCTCGCCATAACTTGTATGTGTGATCAGGAAAATATGGACGAGGCTGAGATGGACGACTTCATGGACCAACTTTTTCCTTGTTTGATAAATGCTTTAGGTAAAAAAAAAAAAAGAAGCACATTCAGCAAATGCAAATGACTGTTTAGGTTTTGTATGTGATATATAATTAATATTGTTTGTCTTATCTACCCAAACTCCTCTTTACTGCTCTGCTCTTTAATAGAGTAACAGGATTATTCAGAGAGGCATACAAATGTGATTGTCTCACAGCAGATGGTGCGCACTGCTTCACCTTTGAGAGAAGTTAATTAAGCCCGCCATATTGTGCCTATCCAGGGGAAAAAATGGAGATGAATATTGAGCAATCAAACCCTGTCTCTTCTCCTGCCCTCGGTGCGGGGACGGAGAAGGCCATTGACGCAGAATTATGGAGAGTTAAATTAATTCACGTCCACTTTTCCAGCTCCCTCTTCCCACGTTTCAGGCCCGCTGAAAGTTCCACCTTTTCCCTGAACGCGCCGCATCACGACGGCTGCCAAATTCTCAAACTGCCTCCGTTGTGTGGCATCAAATGGGTCAGAGGGAGGGAGCTTTCCTAATTCCCCCACTCTCACACCATCAACAATTTACCTTCCATGACCTTACAAAAAAAAAAAAAAAAAAACAGAAATGTGCGCTGCTTCTGTTTCAGCGATGGTTCGACATGAAGGAAAAACTCTTTTTTTTAAATGTTTTGTGCTGTGATGTTTTTCAGATTGAACACGTCAAATGTCGTCCGACTAAAGAGGCTAGTGCGTATTCCACAAAACATCAAAGACCTGTTGAGGTAGAGTTTTAGAGGGGGGGAAAAAGTGCGGATTATTAAACCAAGTGAAGTCAGAATAACAAAATAGTGTTCAAAGTGCCCAACATGGAGGGGGAAACCTGCTGAGTGCAATATAAAAGTAGGGGTTAAGCTTATTGTAAACTCCCTCTGCTACGTTCCAAAGGTAGATGTTACATATGATTAGAGGAACTCTGCTGTGGCAGTCTCGGCAAGCTACTTCCGTTCCAGTTGAGCATTGCTAATTTTTTAAACCCTTGACCACATGTGTGGCTCTACTGTGTCGCTCCCTTTTTTCCCCTCTCTTTTTGATGTGTTTTCAGGGGGGTGACTGCAATTTTATGGTAAAACGCCTACTTGAGCCGTATCCTCTAATGTTTAATCATGCTTAGTGTTTCCCAAATTGTGTGATGAAATAACCTAGATTAACTGTAATTAAAGGATCTTCTGATGCAGAGATTATTTATTTTCCTCTTTATCCCCAGGCCAGGTCGACTCAGGCCAGGACGAATGTTTACGGTTTTTTTTTTATTTGCATCTTTGTTGCATAATGATTTCCATTTCCGTCAACAAATCCTGATTTTTTTTTTCTTTTTACCATTTTTATGGTTTCATAAGAATAATGTCATGTGTCCACGGTGACCTTCTTTGGACGTAACTGCTAATGGATGAATATAATCAGAGAGTCCAGAATCTAAGCCAGACCACTCAGACAGCAAAAGTGTGGGTAATCAAGGATCGACTTCTCTGACCTTTGTTATTGAACTTTTATGATAACACACTGCCGTAGCTTCCCTCTCCAGCCCTGGTTCCTACAAGGTACAGTTATTCATCTACTGAAAAATGACGAAGGAAATGCCTTCTGAGTTTTTGTTACCATCAACATAGCTAGGACTTAAATCAACTTTTAGGAAACTTAGCTGCTGAATTTCAGAATAGTTAATGCCTCTCTCTGCCCCAAATTCACACAAGGCTTATTGACAGTGCTTGTCTGAATGTGTTTTTCTGTGCATTTAGTGTTATATAGCTCTACAACAGACTTCAGAGTTCAGGGAGACACTTTGTTCTTGTTGAAACAATTAAAAAGCAGAAAGTGACTTGAAGTGTGAAACTTTATTTGTTTACCTAATTCTCTTTTTTACCCAAACCCCAATATTTTATCAAGCAAATCTTAAAAATAGAAGCGTCCCCTACACCATCTCCATAACGGAACACTGGTTCTCTAAGTTACCACATGGCCAAAAAGTACAATCAACCATTAGACTCATGCTGTGTGGTAGAGTAACAAAATGTCTTTCTTGGCTTCATCTTTTTTCTCTCATAACGTATTATATAAATGGCATTTCTAGCAGAAAGCATTAGGAATAATAGAGTAAATTATACAAAACAAGCTCTGTTTAGCTGTAAACTAAAAAGAGTATTTTGTTTTCAGGAGCTTCTCTGAAGATGAAAATGGAAAAGAACTGGTTGAGTGACGTTTCAATCAAGCAAATACATAATGAAAAACACGTTTCCATCTTTTGTAACGTATGCATTTCAAAACGTCTTTTCCTAAATTGTTATAAATTGTGTTTTATATGCAGAAGTAGTAATCATCTTAATACTTCCAAAGATAATGAGATGGACACAAACTTTTCATTTAGCCGTTTGGCCCGTCGCTATGACTGCTACAATAGTTCCACAGTTACGACAGCATTATGTTAGTCATATCAAACAAATGGCGTCCGGGTTGCGAGGCATAGCGAGGGATTTACAACAGGCGTAGTATCGTGCGTACTATAAGCAGTGACCGTCTCCGACAGCATACGTCTGCTCAGGCTAACACTCATTAAAACAGGCATGACGCTGCAGGGTGGAGGGTCAGAATACAAGGTCCGGGATTATGCAGCTCCATCACTTTTAAATTGACAACACAAGTTACCCCAGATCTATAATTACACTTCTCTTTTCTGCTGTTACGTCGGCTAATGATGGAGGAAACTTGAAGGCTTGTCTGGGTCAGTATAATGAGTCCCCTTCCTTTAAAGACCACAAACTGCCACCAATTTAAATCCTGCCAATGCTCACCACTTCAAGTTGAGAAACACCCGCGGAGAAGGGGGGAAAAAAAATAATCTCGTTGACCGGCAGTGTCAGCAGTTAAGAAGCCAGCATGAGCTCGCTCGTTCTCCGAGGCAGAGATCAGATTAGAATTCAAGGAATAAAAGTTTCCTGGCATGAGATGATTGTGGTGTCACTCAAACCTTTAATTAAAATAAAGAATGGTATATCCTGCAGAGGCACGGTGTGATTTTGAGGAAACACCATTGATTTGCAATGTCCTTAAATATTGGTAAGAGTGGTGTGATTGTGTGGTGCTCTAATCATGGTTATTATCGTTCCTCTACTGAGGACACCAGAACATGAACAAATGTTCTGAACAAATTAGCAGACTAAGAATGGACTTGTTACCTTCTGCATGTAAGAGGGTGCCGATCGTGAGAGTTAACTTTCAACCACTCACCACTCCCGCCAACAGACTGATGTTGGTGATACAACGTGATGTCAAGTGTCAAAGTCAGACAGGAGTTTTCACTTTTTGCCAGTTTATCCTCTGAAGTGTGAGATAACCAGGCTGGCACGATGAGTTCCAGACATCCAACAACTCTGAAGTCATGTCAACTCAGTGTAGTTTTCAGGGCGAGGCCACAATTTTTGAGTAGATATTGGAATTTTTGATGCGAGCGCTTTTACATTAACAGTTTTAATTCTACTGGGCAGGCTGTTCAAGTAGGACATGTGGATACCAGTCTGAGTGCCCATGTGTATGTTGGCCTTAAAACAAGGTGTGGTCAGGTGCACTGTGTTTGTGTTGCTATCTCCAGACACTGGAAAGTGAATGAAAGTGAAATTGCACTTATGCATCACTATGCAGCCAAATCCAATCCAATAGAAATAACAGAAACAAAACACATCCTCCATACTGATCTTGTGGCATCATCCAAGGGTCCACATGCCCTGACATTCAAATTTTGACTCAAAACAAGTTCCTTTGCACCAAGTTTTGGGCCTAAACTTGTTTTTTTTGCATGTAACTTCAATTCTAGACATTTTTTTTCCAGATATATACAATAAGACTACTACTCTGGATTACTTACTTAGCACAGGTTTATCTCATTCCACCTGACTTCAGTGAACACAAACAGTCAAATTCAAAGAAAGTGGAAAAACATCGACATCTTATTCCTGTGGCGAATCTTCATACGAGGTGTTCTGAGCAGTGCAATGCAGACAAATAGACAGAAACGTCAATTAAAAAGCATTCAAAAAAAAAAATTAAACAGTGGAGCTGAGTGAAAATGCCGGCATGAAATTCACCACCTGGATCCTTCATTTTTGTATAATTCAAGAGAGCAGTAAAAACGGAGAGGCTGCTTATTCTCCCAAATTAAAAATGTTCTCCAGTGTGTCTTTCACTTCTGATTTAGTTTAGCGATCTTAAACACTTATTTGAAATGAAATTAGTCATTACAATGTGGGATTTAGTCGTGCCGCATTTCCTGTCTGCATTTCCATGCCACATTGGTATTCAGCCCTAACACCTGTTCAACCCGGCCAAGGCTCCTCGGCAGAAATACGAGGTGTTTGCTCTCCTTCCTCATTTGATTTGCTGCTGCGTCGCGCCATGATTGGAAACTGTAGGGAAAAAAAAAAAATGTTTATCTACCGTGTTAAGTCAATGGGCAGGCGTCGGGACTACCAAGACATATTCAGATTTTCACTGTGGCTCATATTGCACTCAGAGCTGGAGAGGTATGATTGGTTGGCGAATGATTTAATTTCCAGGCACAGTTGGTGTCCCATCCACTCGGCAGCAGTGAATTACACTGTTGAACAATATCACAAAGTGACCTGAGACCTTTTTGGGTAATTGTCAGGAAGATAAGTGTAAACACATTTTCATTTCAAATGCGACAAATCCAAAACACAGTGACAGGTACACAACAGCAAATGTACGAGCATGTATTTATTTATTTATTTGAATCCATTTGGTCTATAATTGGGGTTGTGGAAATATCAGACACCTCTGTTGGCACAACACCATACAGTCGTCATATCCACCAGGTTACAGTATGTTGGTGAAGAAGATGGTGGCTCTGCAGTATATGAGTTAGATCTCTAGTTAGGTCTCTAAGTGTAGACACGACAATGTTCTGTTGGTTCATCCTTATCTATAACTCGACCTTGGGTTCGTGGAATTACACAGACATTCATGTCTTAATGGTTTGCAAATATAATGTGATAGAGGAATAATATGAGCGTATATAGTGTTATATTCAGTTATGTGTGAGGATATACGGAAATACCTTGACAGCTAGAAGCCGGCTTCACTGTCTTCTCTGCAACCGTGATGTGTGTGTCTTTGGCTTCAGTGAGAACTTGAGTGACAGACAGATACACCAGCCAATCGGTGCATTGAGCCCGAATTGATTGATTACTGAATATTGGGACGTGGAGAGAATTTAAAAAGTGTCTCCTAAACCACCTACCCTCAACATATGCTGTCGTCAAAACAGTTATATTTTTACTTATATGAGGTCAGGCCCACCCTGGGGAGGTTTACTAGGCACTAGGAATATAATGGAAGATAATGCAACTAATTCACAATGTCTCATTGGAACAGTCGAGTGTGAAAAGTGTTGTTTAGACGAGCATATGTGTTAGCTTATTCTGCATTACAACAGCTCAGAGACGAGCACAAGAATTTACATCAGAAAAAAAAATCAATGTATGCTGTTTCCCTTGAGCCAAACAGCACATGGGTAAAGCGGTGCATACGCTCCTCGTCAGAGCACTGGCAACAATTGCCTTCAGAGGTTTAATGTAAATGTTTGTGGAACAAATTTAATTTCGAAGCAGTTTATACTTTATAAGGAGGAGGTATTTTGCAACATAAGGATGGTAGGGTACCAGAATTACTATTAAGAATAGAGTTGAAGTACATCTTTACAGACACATCTACATTTCCATGTGAACGCAGATGCAAATTCTGTTGAATGAACTCGTAAAATGGTCTTTAAGAATATGAGTCTGGAAACCAGTCTGACTGTAGCCTGCGTGGAAATGTTTCTCAAGGCGCGCGCGTGTCCCTGGGTCATCTCTGTACTAATTTGTGCCGCACAGAGGTCAGGGCCGGCAGCTTCTCTAAATTTCAAACGCCACCCGAGCCCTTCAACGTGGATGTTAAGTGCCATTCCTCACAACTGTGTTTGCATAATACTTCCAAGCAATCATGATGGAAATGTAGTCCGGGGGCATCGTTCGGGTAGAAAACATAAATGGATGCTCCGTGTTTTCAAGTCACAGCATCCCCCCCTTTTTCCTTTCCTCCCGGATTCAAACAATGTCGGCTCGACGAAAACAAAACAATGCGAAGCCATTTGGTGTTTTTTAGCGAGCGACCCACCCCCACACCTCCCTCCCCTTTTTACCCCCACCCCGCCCCCCCTCATCTGCCTGTGTAGAAATGACAGGAGAAGTGCACATTTGTAGCTCGCAGGTAGTGGTTGGGGTACAGATTGAAGCTATGATATATGACATGTGTTGCAAGCAGTCTCTGTGTATCTCCCAAGGACCTGTCACAGCTCCAGCACAGGCAGTTAAAGGCTCTGTTTTACACAGTTTAATCCTCCATTTAGGTCACAATTCAGTTATTTACAGAGGTCTCCTCATTTAAGTCTTACAATTAACACTCTTACCCAATATATATATATATAAAAAAAACAGCATTTGTCAGTTTAATCCGTTTCCTGGTAATTTCTGCATCCATAAATAATTACACATGTAAACACATAATGGCTGAAGAGCAGATGCTTCTCTCTGTTGCACTTTGTTTTGTCTGAGTACATATTGATACAGCTGCTCTGTCGTTTAAATGCTCTTTAATTCTTTCCAAAATATATATATATATTTATTTTTGCAAAGACATTATACGACGTGGATTATCCTTAAATATAGTCAATTATATATTAGCCCTGTGCAAACGTAATTGTTCTCTGTTACAGCTAAAGGCTTCTGATTTTCCCCCCTCAGGTTTTTAGCCGCGGATCATCTGCTGATTAGGGCTGCATTATTCACTCAAGGTTGTGTCATTGCTAGAAGCTAAACCATGCACGAGGCTTGTCCGATAGACTTTGCCTCAACGGTTAAACGTACATGCGCACATGGTAAATTGCGCTTTGCGGAGCATATGAGCAAATTTTGTACGAGCGCGTATCGTGGCTGCACGTGAAACACAAGTGTAAGAGAAGTGTGGTGAAATAAAATGGAATAGTAAATGGGAGCAAGATGAGCTGAAGGAATTGATCGGCTTGTGGTGTGTTTTAAATCAAATCAGGTCAAATCCCCCCCCCCCTGCCTTTGAACGAATATGATGAACCCACTTCAATCGCAGGAATAGTCAGAAGGGCAGAAACGAACAGTTGGGTCTTAATAGATGTGTTTCTGTGTTTCTCTTCCCCTCTGGAAGCTGCTGGGATGCTTAAGCAGATAACAGTCATAGTTTGACCAGAAATAGATCTCACACGAAAACAAACCGGGGTTGAGATTCTCTTCTAAGTGGAGCACTAAAGAAATGTGGGATCTTCTCTGTTGTGACACGGGCTGATGTGGGAGGCACATCCCCTGAAATGTAGTCTGAAGGTGTCTCTGTGCTTAGAGGACACAACCTGTATAAATGACATTCCACCGGGCTATATCCCCGCGTTTTGCCTTCATGACCCGTGGGTTGGGGGTTGTGTGCCTCCGATCACAGCAACAGTCTGAGGGGGGAATCTGCTAAGAGTACAGTAAAGGGAGCATGTCTTTCTCCAGAGCCTGCGGCCGGTGGTGCTGAGTAAGCCCATGCAGCAGAGGAAGCCTGTGAATTAATACTCCTTGACAGTAAATGTCAACAGAATTTAAATTACCCTGCCTGCTCTCTCTCATGAGCATGAGAATGTCTTTAACTTCCATTGGGTGCCATGAACACGGCCACAGGAGCCTTTGGGGGGGGGGGGTCTTTTTTTTTGCACTTCAAGATGTCTCTGCATCTGAAACCACCAGCTCAGTGTTTCTTGTCGCGCATCTGAAACCAGCAGCAGATTCGGCGGGCATGCATGTGGCTAATTAGTTGAATTTAACCACAATGATCATCAGCGTTGTCGACAGATCTGCTGCGATCTCAAACCAGCGCCCTCCCCTCTCCTGGTCAATGGAGCGTTTCACTGTTCATTAGGCGAAGACGCGGTGACGGAGCGGACCTGGCTGCCCGCGTTAGCGTTAAGTCCCGTAGCAAGAGCGGCGCAACGTCTGTATTAAGATGACATCTCCCTTAAAACCACGTTTTTCCTCAGAACACTGAAACATGCAGGAATTTACGTGTTATTTTTGGAAGTGCTATAATTACACGATAGTGGAGGTTGTAACGCGGGAGCTCGTTATAAATGGAAGTGGTTAGAAATCAAAAGCCCCAGCTGAAGAAGGACATTAACCTGGCTTCATTCCATGATACAGAAAATATATTATATTCGTCGATAAAAGCATAATACGAGCTCTAGAATGCCCACTGCACATGCGTGTAAAGATTCGTGGTCATCAATGGTGCCGATAACAAGACAAAGGAAAGTCATCAGTTGGCAGCAGGAAAGCTGAAAATCTTCTCGAGTCGGGGGCTGGCATTGAAAAGTAACACAAATGTTGGCGGGCAGTGCCACCCTGCAGTGACCCCTGAGACTGGACTTGTTTCAAAAAGAACACAGTTGACAGGGCCGCGCTATCAATGAGCTGACCTCTCTGCAGCCCATGCCAGCAGGTATTTTTCCAATTGTGCGTTTTTTTTCTACTTTTCCTCACCCTGCCACTATTTATTCCCGGTGTGTTAAAGGCTGTTGAGGTTTGAACTGTGGATTTCAGCCACTGTCCCTAAAACTGCTGAGGCTGGAGAGCAGGGAAATGATGCTTTACATTCACACTGACGTCTATACAGTAGATGGCACGTTATGTTATTATTATCCGTCCGTCCATCCATCTATAACTGAGCGATCTTCTCTTTGTCAGTGGCAATGCTCGTCATCGCTGCAGCTTCCACATTCTCCCTTGAGTGTAAATTGCAAGTGTAACTGTGTGTAAGCACGGAGTCAGGTGGGGGATTGGGAAGGAGCATTACATGTCAACAGCATGAAATCACCTTTACCGGAATTGGCACTAATAAGCTAATTGACCTTTCTCCCATCACCGGCTCGTTCTCAGCTGTCAGGCGCTGAGTGGAAACGTTGAAAAGTGAGTGTGGTTCTCGTTTTAGAGAGTACACGTCGGGATCTTTGTTTCTTTACTTAGCTTTTTAGCGATGTGAGTTTAATGAGCAAACTTTCTCCCATCTGTGTGTTCACATTTCTTTCATCTCTAACGTTCTATATTAGATGCAAGCGTACCTACCCAATAACAACTCTCTCTTCGCTGTGTGCCGAGGAGACAGAGGGCTAATGTCTCCTTTCATTTGTTTCCACAGTAATAGTATTGTGGTGCGGGAGAGCACAACATTTATTAAGATATTTATAAAATGTCGTTGGAATATATACATGTCAGATGCGATTGCGTTCCAGTTGTTGTGCCATGTGTTCCAGCAACATCCCAGACTGTTCAACAAGGAGGCCACATTATAACCTATAAACATCAAATTTTTTTTTTTACTGAGTCTCCCACTGCGGCTGTTTCAGGAAATGCATTTGTGACACCCTTTGGTTTGAATTCCAAAGTGTATTTGTTTAATGCTCTTTAAAGCTTGTCTCTGTACGTATTCACATCTGTCTTTGGATTCTCCGTCCTACAGAACTGTGGTGCAAGAAATGTCAAGACGGATCTTGACTCCACCTCCGTCCCTACGCCCTCTAAAACCACTTAGCCATGCTGAAGTGCACTTTGTCCGTAACTAGATATAAAGGCCCTTGTTTTGCTCCATTTGGAGAAGCCGTGTTGTCCGAAGCATTGAGTGTAAAGCGCACATCTCCTTGTATTCGTAATTTTCTGTGCAAATATGTGTTTTGTTTACAGAGGGGGGGGAAAGATTCATTGGGAAACCAAGCATGAAGTGGAAAAAATATGATTCTGATGGAGCATGAGTGGTCAGTTAGAGATGTGTGCTTTCTTTTCTGTCTTGACTATCCTAAGGTCATTTCTTTCATTCTCTCAGCTCCACTTTCTGTTCGGTGCAGCCCTCAAACCCTGTTTTATCTCGTTAATGACGCTCCTCACGAGAACACACACATAAGTTACAGAATTGGGTGTAAACAGGAGAATCGTGCCTGCAGTTTTGCATAATCTTTTGACATGGGCCCGATGTACGCCAGAGCGATATCTGCTTCTGATGCTTGCCGTCCTAACGACTGGAGGGCAAGAAGGAGATCCATACTTTGGAATGTGCTGCAAATTGAATGCCGAGGGCCAGGCTTCTCCGTGATGGGAGGCAATAGCGTGTCCGCGGAGAGATGACCGCGGAGACAAATTAGAGCAACTATTTTCCCACTGTGTTAGCATCATGAAGACGGAACATAATAACCACAGCCGGAGTGAGCGTGAGAGCCAAATGTGAACGTGGAACTTCATCAAACAAAGCTGTCTGTGCTTGTTTTGTATTAGATATTAATGTTTTCATTAGTCCTGATGTTTTAAAGGCATTAGAAGTTGTTATTATAAAGAAGCATTTAGGCTCAAAGTGGAAACGGTGGCATTCCCTTTAGGCCACACGGCATAACCACTTTATTCACAGTAATTAAACTTGCTCACACATTTCTCTTATAGCCCGTGGTGTTTTCGCTCAAAGGTTTATCCAGAGGGAGAAGCAGCCAACTTTCACACAGCTGTGCCAGCACTGCGATTGTCTGTTTCCCGTTTAAAAAAAAAAAAAAAAAAAGGTCCAATCAATCTGTAGTTCTCGTCAGGAGCCATTCCATTTTAACGAGTCCTAACGTCCTCGTCAAAGATGACGCCACAGAATCAACGCTCGCCGTCTGGTACTGATGTTAATGCGCGTTCCCCATGTTTCATCAGCGAGCCGCTCTTTGTGGGCTTCCCCTTCCACCCAGCGAGGGCCTTATGGCTCAGACAAGAGAAGCAAAGAGAGCAAACACGCTGTGACAATCGTGTCCTCCTTTTTATTCAGGAGCTTTCACCATTGGCACGACGGTCGGCCAGGTTAATGTCTCCATACAGCATGTCAGCAGAAGCTTCGGCACACGTGCGCGGTGGTGTGACGGCCGCGGCTCGGGAACTGTTTGCCCGGGAGTATCCCGCCGCAACACAACTACAGGACTCGCGCACGTGTCTCATCGCGACGCCATAATTAGCTCTCTGAGTCTGTGCGATGGTGAGAAAATGGCCGTTGTTTGTCTCGGCCCTGTTTTGACAGCGCGTTTGTTTCAAAGCCATTTGACGTACTCGCCAACTGTCCATGGTCGGCCGAGTTTACCTTCCCTGCCTTTATGTGGGCCTTGATAAACTCACATCATCAGCGCGTGGACAAGTCACATTTCTTATCTTCACAGCGAACACGTCAATCATGGTGTGGAAAACCTTGTTAATCTGCCTGTTTCCAGTTTGATGAGTGGTATCGCACTATCCAGGGCGCACGGGGAGCAGTGGAGCCTTCTCCAGTGTTCCGAACAGTCCTGTGTGTCATTTACTCCCTGCATGACAGAGTACGCAAACCATGCTTACTGGAGGGAGCAGCGGCTCCAGTTAGACTCCAGTGCGTTTGGCTATTTTGGACGGATGGTTTGACAAAGGCCAGCACTTCTCGCTGCACAAATACTCCCATTTAAGTATTTGCTCGACTTTAAGGGTGCGAGGCTCTCGGTGCGCCTAAGCAAACGTGGCATGATTGTGTGCCGCAAAGTGAGGCCATTTGCCTCCACCGCTGAGCTTTCGCTTGACCATGCGCCTGAAATGAAGGGACATTTAGACCACATATGGAACGGAGCCACTGTCACACAGAGTTGCTGTTCATGTGCTCCGCTGGATGTGAAATTGCGTCCAGTTTATTTGCAGTTGTTTGGCACTTAAGAGTCTTTATAATCGAAACGTACAATGCAAAGTCCGGTTTACACACACGTGTAGCCAGAATCACTTCACACCATCCTATTCGAATAATCTGATTTTTTAAAAAGGTTACGGAGCGAGAACAGGATGTTTTTCCTCAGCCTCAGAACATTATACCGCTAATTACAATTACTTACTACTTTACCTGCAACAGCTAAATGTCACCTTTACTAAATTCATTTGTAACATTTTTTTTTTTTTTTTTTTTGCATTTGCGAACTGTTTAAACGTAATCCATCCCACAGTTCATTCTCCACTGATCCATTCAGGGACTGCGTCCATGAAAATACACCACTGATTATTATGATAATTATTATTGACCCATCTTTAGCTTCTGGATAGATCATTTTATCAGAGATTATTTCACACATTAAACCAGTTTTCCCTCATTATCATGAGCACAGTTTAAACTTGTGTGTACGTCAGCACTTTCTGTGAATCTTTTCAACAGAAGTTAGCAGTAAGTTGATTTTTTTTCTATCTATCTATTAGTCTTTGAAAAAAAATAATTCAAATGACACGATATATTTTTTGAGGAAATGCGAGTTGCACACAGAACCGTGTGTGGTGCGAGAATAAATGCTCTCCGGTGCGATCTAAGGTCTGCAGTGATCTCAGCCGCGCGTGAGCTGTAAATAGAGAAATATATGCTGGGGCACAGTCTCCAGATCCTCCATGATTAGGTTGCTTAACACTTTAGAGGATGCTTTGAAAGAGAGATTCCTCCTCTCTTTAACTCATTGTCACGTTGTTTTTTAGGTCTATAGATTCTGCCTCTAATCTGTTTAGCTGTACTGAATTTGGCTTCGTTGACATCTCTTTGCTTTAAGGCCGGGATTCCTTTTTCTCCCTGGTCGAATACCCTTTCACGTAACTTAATTTGCCATTTTGGTCTCCCAGGGACAATAATTGAGTTTAGGCGAAGTTTAAATAGCTTAAAGGACAGGGAATACAGATGGGCATCTCTGTGATTAACAGACTCCAGCCCAAGGTCTCTGTGTCAGGCGCTGGATTAGGACATTACGAAGAGAATGACAGAGCTTTTTGGCACTTTATTCCCTCTCAATAACATTCTTTCACATATTAAGTTAATTCCACCCCTAGGTAGGGACTTTATCATGCAGAAGACCTTAATCCACTGTTGTTGAGTCCATCTCGCCCGAGCTTTGATGAAACCCCCCCCCCTTGCTCTTCTGAGGGTGCACTGGGCCTTGGTAAGACAAAGCACCCGTGACAGAGACAATAAGATGCAGCTTGAACCACAACAAAAAGAGGTTTCATCCACTGGAGTGGAGAGAAGAGGTGTTGTTGAGAAAAACATCAAAGCGGAAAGAAAAAGAAGACAAATTCACACAGGAGTGCCCGCACTTCTGATCAACAAATGTATCGCTATTAACACTGCGTGTGCATTTATTAGGTGTCGAAGGCCCAGCCCACTGATCTCTTGTATGGCACTTTATCTGAGGGCCACCTTTGACCCCCGGTTGAAAAGCCCCAGTTGATATGATGAGCGTAAGCTTTGGGTGTTCTTTTAGATCTCGTATTGGTTCCATCCCAAATTGAAAAGGCGTGTTTGTGGTGCCTGCAGCCAATTTATCCTCTGGCTTCTGTCGCGCTGCATGGGAAAAAAGATTAGCTGTAAGCGACCCCCTCCCTGTGAAATGACCACCAAGGGAAAGTCACAGAAAGCACGATGGAAAGTTTTGTGCTTCTAATTGATTCACTTAACTGGCTATCAACAGGAGATGAGAGAAGTCGAAATATTCCCGTTTTGGCGATTTATTTCGAATCATACACAAATGGTTTTCCACAGGGCCGTCCATTGACCGCCCTATTGAAACATCTCTGTTACTCTCTGAATAGAATAATTAATTCGGTCACCTGTCTGAACTTAAGCTGTCCATTTGATTGTCAGTGGTGCTCAGAGTCTCTGAAGGTTTTGATCCTTCCAGTGCTAACAGATGGTTGCTGTGGCTCGGCCTGGGCTGGGAATCGCTCCTTAAGAGCAGACAGAGGGTTGGAGGGGGAAAATCCCCTGTTGCCGTCCCTAAGAAGACCATAAGCTTGAGCAGAGAAAAAGAAAAGGCCTGCTACTGGTGCTAATTACCCAGAAACCACACAGAAAGTGCCCACTGTCACTAACTGAAGAGGTTCACATCCCTTCTTACACAGATAAAAGGCGTAGTACGAAAACATTTCGCAGGGGACAAAGGAGGGAAGATTACCATAATCTTTTGGTTTGTATCCCCTGTAAGCTGTCCATGTGTCCTTTTCCCTCACTCTTTCTCTCACTCCTCCACCCTTTCTCCCTCACTCTCCACTGCTCTCGCGTTCCTTCTTGTCTAAAATCTGGTTTGAAGGAGCAGAAATGGTGGGAATTGGCTTTGCAGCCTAAGCCTGACAGTTGTGTTCTTCCCGCCTTCCTGTGATCATCCCTGTCATTGGTGGGCTGCTGCTGGGGTAATCAGACAATGGCAGGCGAAACGAGGTGTCACTGTGCTGACAGACCCCTCTTCATGTTATGTCATTGTTAATCCTCTGCCTTCAGCCCGCTCCCACTGCTGCTTTCATCCAAGCATTCTCCATGAAGGGGATGGAGGATAAATATGATGCCTTCATATTTCTACATATCAAAGCGCTCTCAAGCGGCTGTTTTCTCCCTAAGCGGCGAGGGAGTACGGCACACAACTCGGAGTGAGAACTTTTTTAAATGAGGACATCATAGCGGCTGCATTGCGTCGACTCCCTGACTGTCCCAGTCACAGGAAGCCTGGACCAAAGCCAGTCACACAGCCAGGAAAACCGGCACTTTAGAGGAGCTGCGTAAACGCTGTCTTCTCCGGCTGCGGATCACCCCAGAGGTCTGATCCTTTTAGCGCCGTGGTTGCCTCAGAGCACCTCTGCCAAGCTCATTGGAGACTGCGACGAGGCGTCGAGTCATAGCGGAGGAAATGGTTTCAATTAAAGGCAGAGAGTGACGGGTGACACTAAGAGCCCTCTGCGAGAACAACAGGAAGTGGTGGCGGCTCCGACAATCATTACCCAGTGCTTTTATAGCATCTAAAGGCTCAAAGCATTCAGACTGATGGCAGAATGTGTGCTCAGTGTATAAGACATCCCATAAATGGCTCCGTTTTCTCTCTCTTGCTGTCTGCTTTTTTTGGCTTTTGAGTGGGTGATGTTGAAAAAAGAATGACAGGAAACCTGCTAGTTTGGGTAAAAACTAAGTTTATGAGCGATTATATTACTTCTCAGCAGTGTGAAGAAGAACATTTTGCATTCCCCTCTCATGCCAGCATGAACAAAGTGACTATTTTCATTACATTTCCTCAACAACCCCCTTCAGAGCAGCTGCCGCTCGGTTTGCGGGGGCTCCCGACGACGACTCGTCTCTGTTCACCTGCCTTAAACACGGGTCACGGTTTTCATCTATCCCTTAAAGCAAACTTTTCCGTTTTGTGTCTTTTCAGATGTGACACTTTCAGCTAAAACGCGCTCAGCCCTTTTCATTTCCTTGTTTGGTTTTTGCTGAGCTCTGATTGCATTTGAAAGCGATGCCACAGGTCCGTTCCCATTGTGCGCGCTGTGCTGCGAGTCTGCGTCTCGGCTCTTTGACAGCCTCAGTGTGAGACTGATGTATCAGAAGGTAGACATGTGTGCTCCCTGTAACGCTGTGTTTACAGAGCCTCCCCACCAAGTCTCTGTTCACTGCATACATGGCACAGAAGGCCCAGATGAGATAACACAGTTTACCGCTGCTCTGTCTCGTGGATGGCAGCAGCGAGCGCACGGCAACCAGTGGACACGTAGCTCTGTGTCCCAACCACTGCTGCTTCATAATGAGGAATCAGAATCAAACCTTCTCATATTTTGTACTTTTTAAAATCATTCATGTTATGTTTTTTTTTTTTTTTCATATTGTTATTTCAACGCTGGTGAACGACCTCATCGTGCTCTCCTGCTGTGTCCTCACGTGGCTAACGCTAACATTAGCCAGCTGTGTTATCAGAGTACTGGCAGGAGGTAAAGAATTCACTGTGCACGTGTAAAAGCAGCTATACTTAGATGTTTTTA
This sequence comes from Pseudorhombus dupliciocellatus, assembly GCA_016785235.1. Classification (NCBI taxonomy): domain Eukaryota; kingdom Metazoa; phylum Chordata; class Actinopteri; order Pleuronectiformes; family Paralichthyidae; genus Pseudorhombus; species Pseudorhombus dupliciocellatus. The sequence goes on from JAFBJW010000548.1 coordinate 573,931, forward strand.
TTGTTTTTCACTCTTTTTGTTTGCATGTTTGTTCGACTATGAATCTTCTCTCCCTTTAAAGCCTGTTATTGTGTCATAGCCACGGGATCCCGATGACTTTAATTGCCAAAGGACATTCTGATGACTTTCCTGACCCACCTCTCCAGTTTCAGCTCTCATACTGTACTTTGTACATCCACTGGTATTCAAGGCTCTGGGAGGTTTTGAGTGACGAGTGTGACGGACCATCCACATACGCTCCTCTGATATGTCATATTTTGGAGGTCTAAAGGCACCAAAAACCAACTCCTTTGGAATAATCTGCTGTGGTACATTCAGTGATGTAAAAGAGAGGCACATTACACACGCCCTCAGACAGCTTTCCTTGTAACACAAGTCAGTCTGACAGCAGAGTTGTGTGGCACAGGCCACAGATTTGATTACACCGAGCTGAGCACATGTCTGTTTACCCCCGCGTTCCTGCAACAGTCGATCTGCATCTCTTATTCAACCTGACTGAGCTCATTTACAGGAGATGAAACACGGGAAATAGAAAAAAGAAACAGGGGATGCTGCATTTTTAATCCAGGACATTAGGTAGTAGATTTTTTTTGACAACAAACAGCACTTACAGGCGTGTTAGACACGTAGAGATACTTTCACCCTGGAGCCGTGCTGTTGAGCAGTGACGAGCTGACCCCGACCCTGTCAGCTACATTTCCATTAAGGATCTCCTGAGTAACAATTGTCTGTGACTGGATTTGGAATCCCAAATCCCACGACCTGAGTCAGGGAGGCGAGCAGCCCTCCCTGGGTACGTCAGCATCATAATTATGCCTTGGAGTCTACAGCCACTGGAGAATATTTACTCAAATCTGTAATTGTTTCCGAATACCCACTGATCATTTTGGGGGAACTGTGAAGGAAAGAAACTCTTTAAGAGGCTCTGTGGGATTTCGTGGCATCACCATGAGCGAGTGCTTTGAAAAGTGTATATACGTACACACACCTAATGCATTTTTCATTTTCCCAAACTGTAATGGGACTGAACAGAAGTTCAGTGTTTGGGAGCCATCTGAACTAATTACAATCACTATCCATAATTGAGAGGCAAATGCATGGAAAATCGCTCTCCATCACATTCGATTTCAGTGACAAAGCATTTCAGAGCAGTGGGTGACTTTTTTTGTGTTGTAGCTTATGCCTGGGTGGTGCGGCGCTTGATTCCGTGACAGCGTTTATTGAAATGATTTAGTTTGTAGCGAGCTGCGTCCGGGGATTTGCTGTCCAAAGGTGTAGGGTCTGGAATTTGAGCGGCACTTCTTAGTGCTCCATTTTCCTTTGTTCTGTGTGTCTTAACACTTCACGTTTGCTGGATATCAAGCCTCCTGTAATGGTTCTCTCTTAGACTGTGGCGTCACCATATGTGTATTTAAGCGTGTGGGCTCCAGGTTTGTTGTGCTCCCACTGTACTGGGAATGCAACAGTGTTATTAGTCAACTGGCTTATGCTCCTTTGTTAACTAAATGGATCCCATGTATACAAATCCCCCCTCAGCTGGACCTGTGGCATTCATGCTTTGTGTAAGCTCGCACAAAAAGGCAGATTTTAATTAATTCCCTAAAAAGACAATAACTATGAGGAATATAGGTTGGTGCACTTTGGTCCCTAAATCTAAAGCCAACAGATGGGATGTCTTTATTTGATGGTTCTTTTCTGCTTAACGCGGTGCTAAACCACTTTGTTCATATTCTTCAGCGGGTAAAAAAAAAAAAAAAAAAAAGATTTGGATGGCGCTTCCTGCTCTGTTGCTCTGTCGCGTTGGATTTGTACATCAGTGTTGGCCTAAATATGTTTTTTTTTTCTCCGGTGTGGCCGATGCCGCGCTCTTATGGAACCCTTGATCAAAGGATAATGCACAGGCTGTCACTTGGCCTCCCTTAGCAGTTGGCAAGAGCACTCTGAATTATTCAAATGCATTCTCATGAATACTTGTGCAGCTTACAACACTGTTGATGGCAAGTAACACTTATCTAAATAGAGTAACATCTCCTCTTTTGTAATTCTTACTCCACACAGTGGTGAGTACTGCATGTATGTTCGTAGTTAGAGCAGCGGGTGTTGATGTGTGGGTTGGTTTGTCCATTATTATACACCAAGTATCACACTGTTCCTTTGTGCTACTTGCTCTGAACTGCAGATCAGTAGTTTCCAACCTCACCAAACAGGCCCCCAGATAAATGTAAGGGAAGTGCTTGTGCTTTAACTGAGTGATTCCTTTTTATGTTTCTTTATACTGTTACAGAATAAAATGTCATGGTTTTAATATATCTGCTGTCAGATCCTTCACTTGCCTTCACAATGTGTTTGTGCCACTGGTGTTAGTTTGTTTGCACTATGGATGTATGGATGGATATAGTTTTTTTTAAAGATTGGGCTCATGTTTTGACATGGGTTTTTATTGTGCGTGTGTGGTGTGGCGGGGGGGGGTCATCTCAAGGGTCATCTCATAGATAACATGTTTATCTTTTACCTGTCCGATAGATAACGCTACATTGTTGTTTTGACCTATGACCTGTAGCTTGATAAAAAGTCCTCAAGACAAAACCATCAACATTTCACCATAAACAGATGTATGTTCAGTAATTTTGGTGTAAATACTATTGTCAGTGTAGTTTTCTGAAAGGTCTAATATAGTTCAGTGTTTAAGGTTAAAAGGGAGACGCATTTCCATATCATCCTGTATAACACACAGTTGTAATCCATCATATAAGGAAAGAATCTGGGTTGAACAAACGTGACTTCCAAAACTGTTTATGTTTATCCAAGCAGAGTTATTGATTTTGTGGACATCCGATATCTTTTCCTCTTTGTGGAGGTGAATATCTGGAGTTGTGTTGCTGACAAAGGTCAGAGGATCCCAGAAAGACCGTATGACTGTGCTCAAGACTGTCAGGTCATCTTTTCAAGCCTCCTCTAATCTCGGAGCTCTGTGCTCATCCCACAGATCAGCAGACTGCAAAGATAAAGGTTGTGCCAATGCATGAGGCTCTGTTGCTACTAGAGCAAGGGGAAGTGTCTATCAAATGCAGTTTTGTGCAGAAAGATTACATTTGTACCCCTGCCTACTCTAAATGTAAGAAAATATCTCACATCAGCTGTGTAGCGGTTTTATTTAGCTTTGGGCTACACTGTGTGGATTTGGCATTAAAATATAGTCTGTGGGAGTTGCTTTTTATTTTCTTCTGGTAGCGACCTTTTGAAGTGTCTAATTTGACTTTGAAATGACGTAAAGAGCAATCTATCTATCTATCTAAGCAATCTTCTCCCTCGCATCTCCTTCAACTAAGTTAACATGTAGTGAAATTAGTCTCATTAATTATTTAAATATTGGGACAGTAATTAGCAATATCTGAAATACACCTTATTATTATGGCTACCTCAGTATCTGCACCTTGACTGACACCGTTCCTCAGTTCCCCATCTTATTCTGCCTCAGTTTATATCATATTGTTGAAGAAGAGTGAAGGGAATGAATATTTCAGCAGCTGAGTGAGCATGAAACACCAGCAGGGCTTCATGCCATCTTGTTTGCACTTACCACAGCCATTAAGTTTACAAGCAGCATTTGTATTTATCACCAGCCCTGGATGGTTAGAAGCAATCAAAAACCAAACACAAGGAGCGAAATACAAGGTTCAGGTTGACATGTGAAGAAAAACTGAGGTGAAGTGCTGACATGCTGATGTCTTAGCAGATAACACTTAAATCATTTTCCTCCAAAACTTCACTGGTAAGGGTTCAAAGAGATATAGCCATAATACAAATTTTTGGAGTAAGTAGTGGTGTTTGAAGTTATTTTATGGGATTTTGCTGTAAGGCCCAGAATTGATTTGCAGGAGGGATAAAAGGAAGATACTTTATCTTCGAAGCTTTGTCGGAAAAAGCTTAGCATCCATTGGTAGTTCCGCCAATATGCCTGCAGGGCATGGAGGGAGGGTGAGAGGGGGGTTGCTGGCATTGACATTATATACCAGAATGAATTGTGCTGAGTTTACACCTCCTGCTGCTTACGTTCTGCTCTTTCATAATCTTTCATGAACCATACAATGTTTTATTTAATGTCCTGGGTCAGAGAGAAACTTGAGAAAAAACATATTAATAATGAAACACGTAGTACTGGGGAGGGAAAGAAGAAGAAGAAGAAAAAAAACTTGGTTTGAGGCTCCTCAGCAAACAGGTCAGAAGGACCTTTTGAAGTCTACTGCTTCTGTGCAGTCAATAGTTTAAGAACTTGTGTTATTTCTGAATGTAAGGCCAGCTTGGACTTTTCTCCTACCTGAAAATGCCAAATATCTCATCACTGCTGCCCAGTGTCTCACTGCGGTCCTCGAAAGGCTGTTCAAGCAGCCAAGAAAAGAAACCCTTCGCTACCTCAGGTTGGTACTTCAGTGAAAATACTCCATGACCAAGAGTTTATTCTGCAGATACTCTTTGGTTTCTAAAATGTAGAGCTCATATCCGGTACCAAATACTTCTGAAGGTTGCTGTAATTGCACAGTCACAGGAATATTCAAATTTTCTGTGAAGAAAAGCTCTGAGAGCATTAGACACATGTATGTATTTATATGGTTCCATATCATATCGCCTATAGTGCTTGCACTCTACCCCTCTACACGAGCACTTGTTATCGCTACCAAAGCGAGCAAGCATATGCCATAGCCACAGTGTTTGTATTCCCTGGTGAATCCTCATTTGCCGTCTGTTTCAGTGTGAAAGGGAAAAGCCAGCTCTTGGCCTTCCTGCCTCTCGGGTCTTAATTGCTTAATTACAGTCATTATTTGAACTGAAAGCGAGATCACCTGGCGTCCTGACACCATGCTGGTCTCACTGAGGAAAAAAAAAAGAGAAATACTGCTTTGAAAAACTGAGTGGTTGTTGCAGGCGTCTCTGGAGGATGAATGAAGATGCCTGGTGTGTGATCCACAGGGTTGTGATGTACTCACACACGTGCACAAGACAGAGCGCATGCATATACAGTGCAATACACTTGCATGTATCTGAGTTCCGCCCCACGTCTCCGGGACATTTCAGCGCTATCAGATGAAAAAGCTCCATGTCACAAACCCGGTACCTTCAGAGAAAGGTCCAGGGGCTGCGTGACTTATTCATGACTCTCCCGGTGCTCACTGTCCCGGGTCTCTCCGCTCTGTACTTTGACCTGCGTCGGCTCACACACCGACTCTTTGCCTCTTCATATGCTGCAGCTCGCTCATCCTGTTTAAAAAGTAAATAGGAGGTTGCATCTGTGCAAATAATTTATGTGCAGGGAGAGAGGAAGGTGTATGTGAGGAAATGAGACGGCATTAACACCTGCTCCACAATGGAACGACATCCCATTAAGGTTTATGCAGCCTTTACTGCGCATATTTCTCCTTAGACGTGTTTTACCTTTTTAAATATCAGAGATCCTTTAGGATTTACTTGACTGGTTATTTCCTAGTTGGTGTGAGTCTCTTCTGCGGTGAAAGAGTCCAACAGTTAAAGAAATGCAGTTAAATGTGTTAGCGTTGAGTGTGAATGTCAAGAAGGGTGCTAATTAGAAGCAGGGCATTACCGGACATGAGCATCAGTGAGGTGACATCACATGGTCAAAGAGGAGAGAGGAAGCCAAGCCTCTAAAGCAAACTGACTAATCAAAGGAACAACAGATGATCTATTTAGAAGAATTAGCCTTTATCTGAAAATAGTCAACAATGGCTGTGTTGTCTGCATCTTGACTATATATAATGGCGTACAGCTGCAAAACAGCAGCTAGTGATTTAAGAAGCTGGATTCAGAGGTATGGGTCAGATAATGTCCATCGCTGAATGTCCACCATATTTTATAAAACAGGAATCACAACGACTTCTGTCTGTTCCACTAACACCTCCATAAAAGTTTTTACTTCACCAGTAAAAGATCCCACTATCTAGACTGCTTTTAGAGGGGGAGTATCAGAAGATCAGATGTCTGTTGCCTGCGTTTCAGTGAGGACTATGAAGCATCCTAATGTATCAGATAAAAGAAAGACTGTGTAAGAAGCTGTCTAATGAAGAAAGAACCTCACAGACCTGACGGAAGTCTTCTTTTGCAGACGGGGGCATGTTTGATTGTGTGTACAGTGTATATCATAGATTATTATATCTGTCAGATTTCAAAGGGCTAATTTTAATTCTAATATTGCCAGATAATATCTAGACTAGTGTCCACCACCTACAATTATGAATTAATATGTTGATTAGTGTGTGACTTTAACTAGAAAATGAATAAAATACGCCAGCCTTTTATTCTTAGCTGTGGGCTACGATGTGTTTAGTGCTAATTCAGGTGCTGTGTCCAGAATCACTCACTAATCACGAGAGTGAATTTACTATTTCGTAGTGCTGTCCAAATGTTAAGTGAAATATTTTAGATGGACTCACCTTATCCTAAGGTGCAGCATGGAAACAAGTGAACGGCTGATGGTCCAACCAAGCAATATATAGTCTCATGCATCGTTGAGCTGGGCTGTTTTTGTGTTGTAGCTTAAAATGACTATTCATCCGTCAATTTATATTGTGTTTCATTAATTCATGAAATAATTGACTTATTGATAATGAGTGTTATGAGGCTGCAGGATACAGCCACAGTTAAATACTGAGTCTATTCACTAATGGGGTGGACTCTATTCCAGCCTGGCTTTGTACTTCATATTATACGGCTGTGTACATGATTCAGCTTGACAGGTGTTACACGTACTTTATGGCAAGAATACACTTCAGCTATATTTAGATGTATCTGGCTAATGCGCCATAAAATAGTTCAGCCGTTTGCATCTTTCAAAACCCCACTTTATGCTATTTCCCGCAAACTTGTTTTTAATCGTCCATGCTTAAATGTTAATTGCACATACCTCTCTCAAACACATTCTTTTTTTCTATTGTCAGGGGCTTTTTGTTAGAGAACTGTGTTACTAATGGCTTATGAATTAATAAGAAGCCAAACTGAATTAGACTTTCATGCAAGGTGATTGTGAAGAGCTTGAAAGCCCAAACATTTTATTCAGATTTCAAAATTTTCTGGACGAGTGGGTTCCTCTTTCCCGTGGCCTAAAACGCATCCTTTGTCATCAGCTCTCAGCAGTGATTTAGGCTGTGGGATGTTCTTGGTGTAATTTACTTACCCAAGCAGAGCCATTAATTTTCTATTATTGTGAAGAGATGATTCGTGTTTTGTAGGCTGTCTTGATTATTTATTTAGATACACAGCAGGGAAACATGAGGCAGTGGCTAATGGAATATAAAGTCACAGGCCTCATTCTGACATTTAACTACAGAAGCGGCACATGTGTTAATGTGTCCTCCCCAAGCACCTTAATTCAACTTGAAATTCCTAATGGAACTCGCTATCTGTGCTGGGCCTTAGAGACAGCGACGGGGGAGGGGAGGGGGGCACCAACTTAACACATAAAGTCACTTGTCTGAGATTTGGCTGTGCGTCGAGCGACTTAAATGCTCCACTGGTTGTGTGTCTAGAGGGACTGACAGCACATAGCAGCAATTCCACCTGCACTGTTGCCTCCTGTCCTGGTTTTATACAGCGACATGATATTTGCTTTACTCATTCACACATATTCACATTTGTACTGTGCCTTTCAAGATGAAAACCTCTGAGGAAGTTTGAAACAAAATATTTGGGGACTGCCCTCTTGCAAGGCAAATCTAAACGATATAAGGATACATGTATAATACATTATACATCTTTTATACCTGTAATAGTTTAATATATTAACCTAAAGCTTAGCTATTTATTAAGATTTATACGTAACTTCTAGTTAATAAGGATGACATTTTGGATTGCCAAGCTGTAAAAATTATATGAAATTACAATAAATTAAATTAAATTAAATACAAACCATTTCCCATGTATCAGTGTGTCCAGTTAAAGGCTGCATGTAGCTGCTGTTCATAGTTTACAGACTATTACCTCACTGGAGTCATGACCTAGCATAATTCTACAGCTTACTTTTTGTATGGATGTAATTGAAACTATGTTTACTGTTTTAGAAGTGTGACATTTAGTAAAATGCTGTATCTGTATGAGCGTAACAAACCCGCCGCTTCTTAGCTTAGCATAGTTTGTTTGAATATAAGAGCTATTTCTAAAGTAGGGGCTCCTCAGCCAGGCTAGCTGTTCCTCTTGTTTTCACTTGACATGCTAAGCTAAGCTATGCTGTTTGTAGCCTTGTATTAACCCTTGACTTTTGTCATGGTAAAGGAAAGTGTTCACACAAGGACAAGATACGTGCTTATCATATATACCACTAAAGTAACAGTTAGCAATGTGCTAATCTTTAATAAAGTCATGAGCTGCAGAGGTGGTAACCCATTTATTAAAGTGCTGCCACCCATACTTGCGGAGTTGTGAGGGGCGAAAAGTTGAAATGCTGCCACACATAAATGAAAACCTGCTGAGTGGCCAGAAACGTTGATGCATGATGCGTTGGCTCTGATTCAGAGCCCCAACACTCGGTTGATATTACGATTAATGACAGCGTTTCATCTGAATGACTAACGTGACCAAGTGGTATGACTCGTTCCCTTTTGGCCTTTCTCCAGCGCAGCGGCCGGGCTCAGCTTCGCCCCAAAGGACATCTAGTGGTTGCACACACTTAATACTCGCTCTGTTATCCTGCCACCTGCACCTCACGGCGGCATTCGTCTAAGGTAAGAGTTGTCGGGAGTAATATCCCATCCTGAAATACTGTGTTCTTCAAGGATGAAAATAACTGCTAATTAAACTGTGCCTATTAGAATAAGGACTATAGAAAGTGATCTGATGGGACAGAGCGCTGACTGACACCGTCGTAATCTCAATGTGAATGCGGTGGAGGCCGACAGATAATTAAAAGACGAAGCAGTAAGGACATGGCTATTTGCAGGTTAATTAGGCAATAATGAAAGAGATACCTGAGGTTACCGTGGGCTTTAGGGCAATATGATTCCTGGCAGAACGATATAAGGTGGGTGTTAAATCTAATCCTTGCACATTAATAGAGAACGGCATACCTTCCCATCAGTTATTGCTGAAAGAGTTCACCTGCTCAGCACAGCCACAAATGGAGAATTCAGAATAGATTATATTCGGTGGCTGTCCACTCTGATTAGTTTGATGAAGCTTACAAAGCTTTTAGAGGGGATATTTGCGAATTTAGCAGGTGGCACATATCATTCATGGATCTGCTTATTAAAGAGATTGAAGTGTTTCATTTAATGAGTAATTCATTCCCTGCTACTTTCTGACCCACTTTGACAGAAGTGGAAGTACTGCGTTCATTAAATTAAAAAGTCACTTAATGGCAGTTTCATAACCTTGAGCGGAGCACTGTCCTCGTCACTACTCCCCCCCCCCCCCATCTATTTTGGACCCCCCCCACCCCCATCTATTTTGGAACATTCCATTTAATTATTTCGCTAAAGTGTTGGATTTGGAGCTTATACAACCTGCCGTTGTAGAGGAGTGGCCTGCAGGTGCGAGGAGTCAGACGGCTGAGGTCGGAGGTCATTGTCCGGCATTTCCCCCTCAGGTTAGAGTGACAGCCAAACCATGCACTTTATCCACCCCCTCTAATTGACTTACAAATGCTGTGGTGCTTTCAGTGTCAAGTAACTCACAGCATTAAGTATGGCTGTAAAGTCAATATGACTTTATTAGTGGCAAGGTCTCCATTGACAGGCCCTACTTGCACTTTTGACCTCAGCAAACTGTGATCTACTGTCCAGAGACCACTCTTCCCTTTCCATCTTACCATCCTCCCTCTCTCCCTCTGTCATTATCCCACCTCTCAATGATCATGTCACCCTCTGACTCCAAATCCCGGAAGAGCGCAGGCGGCCAGGAAATTCGACATTGTTGCTGCCCTTTTTAGGAGCCTATCAGTAAACCTTGCTAATCCACAAATCCAACCTTGGATTTGAGCCGCTGACTCTGAGGGGAAAGTAATTGGGTTGTTGCTAATAATTGGATTTTCTGCTTCTTGGTTAAAAAAGGGAAAGAAACAACACATATAACAACCAATGTCCAGGCAAAGAAAGAGCCTGCTCCCCTTTAAGCTTCACTTCATAGGTCGAGGCCAGCCGTCGCATATATAAAACGATTAACATTTAAAATCTATTTTCAGCTCCTGAGTGTTAAATAGCTCTTTTTGAAAGCTCAGTTTTTTCTTCAAATCCTCATTATATGATCTGAAAGGTTCTTTAATTAAAAAAGTCATTAGCTGCCATCAGCTGGAAGAATAAAGGTGACACCAGCTGAGAAAACCACGGAAACCTTTAGAAATCTTATCGAGGCAAGGGAGGGTTCACTGAAGATCTACCAGCTTAAAACATTTCAACAAATCTCTTAAAGGGAATTTTCTTTGATTGTTGAATTGTCATATGAAAACAGAAGGCCTGCTGTGACTGTGTGGCCTTATTAACGTGAGGAGCATCTTACCAAAGGTCTGTGAACACACATGCAGTTTGTAGAAATGTTATTTTATTTTAAAAACTCCCTTGCATGACTCTTGTCCATCTCTTGGTTGTGCCTGTGTCATGGTTTTTGACTCCGTTTTACCACAGCTCCCATTCCGAGCTCAGGTCCAGTCTATAGAGACCCGCCTATAGCATCAATAACATATTTGGTTGTTACTCAAAAACAATCATAGCTAATATTTTACAAGAAAACTGAGGTCTGCATATCAAAATGAGGTAACCAGCTAACTGACCACTGACTGGTGTACAGCCGGTTGACAATTAAGTTGGCAAAGAAGGCAGCATCACGCTGACCTAAATAGAGCCAAGGACTAACTTTATTTGTAATGCAGGATGCATCCAGTGGTAGAGGGGCGCTGTTCTGCAGCTACCGCAGTAACTTATTTGTTAATTACTTTACCATTTGGGTAGGGTTTCTGTACATCACCATTTCAATCTCCTGTATTTCTAACATGCTAACAGATGACTCTCTGTGAAGTGAAATGTTAAAGAGTGACTGGTATTATTTTGGTTGCTACTGGTGAGAACTGGTGCCTGGCAGTCTCAGTGTTAGAGGCTGTATTCATTGGCTGGTTGAAAAAGTCTACCAGAAGCCATGGGCAGCTACGGAAATGAGCAGCTACCACATGTTGGGTCCGTGGATAGACCAGGGGAACAACAGTGCTCCCCATCGTGACTTTGAGATCCCCCCCAGCCCAGATTATTGAGAAGGAGCAAACTTCACGTTGTTTTAAGGGAACAAGCGGAGGGCTCTCTGCATTCTCCTGCAGCCCACCACCACCCTGGATGAGACGGGGAAGTCATCCTGATTGTTTTCCCTTGTGAAGCCATTAGATCCAGAGACATGCTGGCTACACAATTCGCCACTCTAACCACCAGCATCTACCAAACAACTTCTCTATACGGCAAATCCATAGGCTCCTTCAAATGCTGTTATACTGTAGATCCCTGCTGGGTCCATAGGCCTGGGAAAACACAGATACTCGGGTGAGTTCAGACAGGAGGAAAAGTATTCTTGAGTTCTATGGTTGTGGAATTTGTAAATGCGAGAGATGCTTGTCATGGAGCCTGATAATGAGATTTCCCTTTAAAATATGAATAAAACCAATGTATTGGATCTTTATGTTGAGTTCTGAGCAAATAGCAGAGAAAATGGAAGTTTATATTTTTTTCTGTTGTGCATCTAATTTTAGCTAAAATAAGCTCATTGACTGAACCATCTGAAATGCAGTGATTGTAGTATACTAATAACACAGTGTAATGCACCTATTCTACTAATAGTATCCACATTGCCCAAGAGACAGCATCTGTCCCTCAAAGCCTAAGATGTAGGAGACAAGAAGAAGAGGCTCAGGCAGGAAATCTGCTCCCTATCATTTTCTGTATTACTGCACTCTAAAGGTCAAAGCTAAAAAATCTTCATGGAGTGACTACAATTATATATGATTTTTGCAAGAGCGGGAACAAAGAACTGGAAATAGCACAGGTTTTCCTTGCTGTAATTTTCCAGAGAGCTTTAATTTTGTAATACAAAATAAGGGCAAGTTAGAAGCACTAGACAATCCTTGTGTAATGGAAAAAACATCCAGTAGATTACAGAGTCTGAAATTGGCAACATATTGGAATTGTATTAACACAACAAAGGGAAAGGGGGTTGGTGTGAAGCACAGAGGAAGTGTATGTATGCAGACACGCATGGATACACACAAAGCATTTGGAAACACGCGTGTAAGGACATGGGCCGATCTATATGGACATGGAGGTAAACACACAGAGAGATGACTTACACACGTCCTCTCAGTAATGTCCCTTTCATTGTGTCTCTTATGAGAGGAGACGATATGAGAACAATGTAAAGAGCGGCAGAACAAGCGTCCTCTGTTCAGCATCCACCTGTGTTCCTGCTGATCACAGTCTGCCTTACCCAACCTGCAGCTCTCATATACTGACCACAGGGACTTCGTAAACCCAATGCATCGTGCCACACAAAAGAGTTAAACACATGTATTTTGTACCTTAATGCTGTTTTTTTTTAATTTAGGGATAACAAACACAAGTACATAATTATTAATAACAGCAATAATTACGACAATTTTATTGCATCATGAATTTTATATATGATAAGATAATGCTAAGGTATTCTATGTTGGCTGTTTCAAGGTAAAATAATGAACCTGAATTTCTGCTCAGTGGTGCCTTTAACCATTGACTACTTTCTATTTGGAATACATGTAGATGGGTTTTAATATTTCATGAACGTGTATTTATTTGTCCCCGTCTCCTTGTTAAAAGACCTGTAAAGTATGAGAAAAGACAGTTATTCCTAATTTTATCAATTATTGACACCTGTCCCATATGAAGCTTAAAGCCGTTGCAAAAAAATAACAAAGTGTCTTTTCTGTAATTGTGATCACTCCTGCAACCTGACATCCAAAACAAACTCCTTTTTTTTTTTACCCTCAGAAAATGAGGTCATTAAAAAAGCAGCACTGGGAACTTTTGATTTCCTTTTTAGGCACAGACAACTAAATGAGTGAGACTCTGTTCTCCCGCCGTTGTCCACACGAGTTCCTCTTTGGGTTTTCATGTCTCAAAAGCTTGCATTGTCTCCCAGGACACAAATACATCAGTGTTCTCTCCTTTTCATCTATGTTGGAAAAATAATTAAAAGGGGAGCTCTGAATTGTGTACAAGCTGATTCCTCTGTTCAGTAAAGCCCACCTTCATCAAAGAAAAGGCCTCTTTTTTTTAAATAATATGTTCTGCTCTGTTTAAGATTGAGATCAAATACTCTCTCATAGCGCTGGAGTAATTAGATTTCACTATGTAAATGGCCTTTAAAGCTCACTCAGAGTGTGAGATGCTGTGCTCACATTTGTTCGCTGCACTGCTGCCTCCCTCAGGTCATTTGTGTATGAATCACTTGGCATCGCCCTGCGCTGAAACACACAGCTCAGCCACGGGAAACCGGTCCAAATAAAAACTGATAGGAAAGCACTAATACTCCAAGCTAAATGAGTCATTTTAAAAAGCACTAAAACACACGGCTGTTATTCAGAATTGCTGCGTGAATTTAAGAGCAGTCGCTGTGTGTTTTGCGATGATTTGTTTTTGGTGATTATGTTTGACGAGAGTCTGTAAAATGAGCCCGAAAAGCACTTATTAACAATAACCAATTCATTGCCCTGTGATGTCACACAGCTTTTCCCGTGTGCCTGTTGTTATGACGGCTGAGTGTTAATTTTCTTAATATAGATATTGATATCAGAAACAATTTAACTATTGATCCCTGAAAATAAGTGTAATCTAGTTTTGTGAACCTCACATAATGATTCAATAATCCAATGCTAATTTAATTAAAAAAAAAAAAAATTCTGCACAGATGAGTAAACAACAAAAAAAAGCCTGGATTTAAATTTTTACCCTCATTCTTACCATTTCAAACAAATCGCTGTAAATCTGGGCATATCACTGTGCGTATAATTGAGATGTGCAGTGCCTCGTGGTGATGGATTTGTTATCATTATTCAAATGTCATTTTTGGGCGGGTGGGTGGGTGGTTGGGGCTGGCGGGGATGGGTGGAGGGGGGGGGGGGGGGGGGGGGGGGGGGGGGGGGGGGGGGGGGGGGGGTCTGTCTTGCTTGCGAGAGACAGCAGCTATTGTCTGGAGGAGACAAAAGGAGTAGTGACATCACTAATGTTTCAAAAAAATAAACAGCAGGCTCCTATTATGTGGTACAGTTAAAGCCTGGAAAGGAGACCATATGTTAGGCTGAGGGCGATGCTGCCGAGAGTAGCCACGCATTTCATATTGCTGACAAGTCTCCTCTCGCTCAGCCTTGTCAAACCACTGTTGTAAAACAATTAAGCTCCTATTAACATATATTTTATTAATTGCCCTATCAACATGGAAACACAAAGACATGTAAATGCCCCGGCCTGACAGATTTAGAAAAGCATGGCGTGGCAGCTTTCTCACAGATAGTGACAGCTGAAGGAATCAGGTCAGATTATATGAGCATGGACAACTCAACAGATTTGTTTGCTATTGATAGCAGCAATCAATTCAATTAGTTGTCTCTCATACGTTGAATGGCTGATGAGATTAGCTGCGGTAGTGTTTTGTCATTTGTTGTCTAATGTATGCATGGATTTCTCTTTCAAAAGAAAAAAGCTCTGGGATTTTTTTTTTTTTTTTTTTTCATTGTGCAGTGACTGTTTCATAATTATTGCCTCACAGCTTTCTATTTCCTCTGGAGTAATTGGACTGCCCTGTTAGATTATCCGGTCTAAATTGCAATACTAATTATAAAGCCTAACAGTTGTGTCGCATCAATAGTCTATTAGGATTAATTAAGATAGGAAGTGACAGCTGACGATTAAGCGCATCAGTTGCAGTTCAACAATGTAGAGGTCAAATGATCAAGTTCTTTTCTGTCACAGGAACGTTCAGGCTTCTTTTGGAAAATGCAAATGTTCTTTTTTTCTCTCCCACTGACATATTATTCTCTGCAATCACATGCATGGCCAGTCTTGCGGTTGTATTTTTCATTTTATTTTTTATCGAGACGCGCCTCGTTGTTATCTTGTCAGAGCATCAGAACAAACGATGCCATAATTGATTATGCTTCTAATTACAAAGCACACAATTAGTGGAAGTTATTGATAGTTCAGCATGTGCCTTTTAACCCCGGAGCTGTCTGTCTACTCCCAGAGGAGACGTGTGTCCTTCTGTGTTAATGATGGAAACGACTTTTAAATAACAAGGGTGTCCCAGACAATCAGCTGTGTTTACACAGTGACCTGGACATTTACTTGCTTGGCCTCTGTATCTCCGCCTGCCTTTCTATATATGCCGGCTTCGCTCTAATTACACAGCACCGAACCACATCCTGTCTGCTTCATTTGGGCAATAAATGATGAAGTAAAGAATATGTTACTTTATGTGAATGTGGAAATGTTTCATTTTATTTAGGGACGCCCCCAAGAAGCTCTCGAACCTGTACTTTGAAGACTTTCATGACAAATTCTCTTCTAATCTTTTAAAGTTTAAATCAAAGATTCACATGCTTAGTTTCATAGATTAATCTGCTGTATTGTCATATTTTTTTTATTCAGTTGCTCTCACGTGAACTCAAATACAACCGCTTCCATCCTGAATATGTTCAATTCAGTGGCTTTTAAATTGTGCTGCACATGGTGGCGATCCATATCATAGGCTAAATCTTTCACAGGGCTGTTAAGGAGGGTAAGGTCAACTTTGCATATGCAACACTTCCACACGTATTAGCAAAGCTGGATTATCTATTATCTTTAGCTAATTATTTCAGTGATTTATCCGATGCCTTCACATGTGGGCAGCCTGTCGTGAACACAAGGACATTTCCCAGTGGCCCGAGGGTTGTTGTGGTGCTTGTTGTGCTGGGAACCATCAGTGTGACCAGTGCACATTAATAGACTTGTTGGTCAGTCCTGTATTTTTGTGTGTTTAAATTTGGATAATCTTTAATTACTGATGAAAACTGGTTGTGCTGTCTGTCCATCCCTAATCTAATCCTTTGTCCATTACTTTTAGTGAATTATTTAAAATATTTGTCCAGTACGTCGATGTGTTCAGCCCCTCTCTTAGCTTGCAGGCTGGTTTTTCATACAGAGGGCACCATACTTGTTTATGTGACCAGACAGTGATAACTAATTTAATCACATTTGGATCATTGGAACTGATTTGAGCCTCATTCTTTAACAGTTTGTACTAATGCAATACTGTGAAAACACTCCATCACAATGAAAAGCCCTGCTTCAAAGCAGGAGACTGTGCTGATATCTAAGCACTTGTGCAGAGGATGCCCCCTGTGGGCGTCATACATTTTATCATTCCATTATTGTAGGTGAGGCATTAATGAAGTGTTGAAGAGCAGATTGTTATTAACCATGTTAACACTAATAATTGTCATTATGTATTAATATGAAGAACGGAAATCTTCACCATGTTTCTTTTGTCCAACCCAATCTTAGATCTCAAAGTATTCGACCACATTAAAAGGATCTTATCTCGCCTGCATTAGGCTAATAAATATGAAGCGGTATTGATCTCAGTGTAATACACACTAATGGCTGACCTATGCGGAAGATAAATATGCTGGTTGTATTTCTCAGTGGGACAGAATCCTCAGGAGGATGTTCACTAGCTGATGTGTTAAGGACTGTATTCCGCCCAGTATAGTGAGTCTGTAAAAGGGCTGGAGTGCTAGAGGGCATACTTACCCTTGAGCTCCCAGAGGAGAAATGTTATTATTGGTAATAAGAAGCGATAAATACAATGTGAGCGAAGCGTATGCCTCCGTAGAAGTTGCACTGCAGTGCAGACACCTATGAGAGTTGCTGTAGATGAAGTTCTGTCTCCTCAGATAAACCTCTAGCATCTGTGCAAAGGCGAGTTTGATAAGAAATGTTAGTTTAGGACATTGCGGACTCAGATGCACAAAAGAGCGTGGCATCTGTGCTTATGACAATTTCAATAGTTTAATCTTTCAGGGAGGGCGGTGGAGTGGGGAGCGATGCTAAACTACTGTCAAGACAAATATTTCCAGTAGAGCCCACTCGAATAAAGGAACGAAAAAAAACATATATAAGCAGGCACTAAAAGTGTTTCTTCTGCCTCCTGCCCCTCGGCATCAGGCTTTCTCCTTTCCTTATCCAGCACAAAGAGTGCATTGTTAGCAGGGCCATTACAAGCAGTCTTGACTGCACTGGACAACACATGGCTCAAGGGAGAAAGCTATAGATTGCAGGGATGGGAGAACTGGGAAAGTTCATCAGACCCATCTCATCTGACCTCAGTTGGTTCTGGGGAAGAATGTGCCCAACGCTGCCGCTGAATAGACAGATTTTCCAAATGCTTTGAATTCCGTTAGGACAGCCGGGGAGAAAAAGGCGAGATGCTCGGAGAAATGGATTTGGCCTATAAAGTGTAAGTGGCGTGCCCATTTCTTCTGAGGGATGACATTAAGGGAACCGGTGTTATTGATGGCTGCACAAAAAGGGGTAAAGAGTGCACACAATTAGGAGTCAATTGAAGGAGTGGGGGATTAAGGCTGATATATTTTAGCCCTATAGCTTTAGGTCTTTTCATTTTAGATATACAAAGAGGCAGAAAGGAGTGGAGTGTTCATTCTTAAATGCCCTTTTCCTCTGTTCTTTTATTTATTTCATTTTATCATAGCTGTTTTTGTTTGTTTTGTTTTTTTTTTCATCCTGGCTGGTAACCACGACCTCTCTCGGAACAGATGTATTACTTATGACATCCCAGTTTTCATCCGTTCACAATTTTTACATTAGAGTTAAATCTCTGCAGCTGGAATCTCACGGCTGAGTTAGCCAGAGCCCATAAAATATTGAAACCTTCAGAGCCACTGGCAGGCAGGTTGAGGGGAGTTCATGTCCAAAGCCAAGCTTCAGATTCACAGACATCCCAATAGGAGTGTACTACAGAAAAAAGCACTAATAAAAATTTCATTGAAATGAGACAGGGATATTGCTAGCATTCTCCCCAGCATCAGTATGAAATCTTAATCTGAGTTAATGGAAGAGATATGAAAGCCTTTCTCAATGCAAACACAAGCTGTGCATAATTTATACATTATTGTCAGAAAAGTGATTCCGCTCTGAGATTTACTCTCCCCTAGATGGAAGTGAACTCAGCGAGACAATAAGAAAACATCGTCTTTTTGACCTCTAATGCCAGGAGATTTTACAGTAGAGAAGCTGATATAATCAGGTAAACTGGTCTCTCTTTTTTTTGGACACGCTGCAGCAGCGCTCAGAGCGAACAAATACCAGCAGAAGCTTTTTCTGGCAAAACCACGGACCGGTGCAGAATGAGTAAATAAAACAGCCTCCGGAGGACAGAGTGTAAGAATCCTTTGTCCTGGAGGTTGACAGTTTGCTAAAAGCTTCATAATGTCTCAAACATAGTGTCTCAGTGATGTAGAGAAGCTGAGTGTTATTTTAAAAAGCCTTTTCCCGTCTTCCCCCCTCGCTCCCATTTTTTTTTAAAACTCCAATTACACAAGATATGTTTGCATGGCGCGCTCTGCGGTTAATTCACCGTGACAGCTTCCTCTTCCTCCCGCATGTGGAGCGTAATAGAAACGGTGTCCCACGCTGGAAAACATTATTCACTAATGTAGCCTCAGCGTGTCCAGCGTGGAGCTCGGGGTTGTTCTTACTCCATTACATGGCAGGGAACAGGTCCTGATTAGGATTAGCACATGTACTCCCCCCTCCCTGAAGACAGCCAAGTTCAATCATCCTGACTCCTGCACTCTTTTCACACTCTGCAGCCTCTCGCAGCGACTCCGCCGGCCGGGTGCTCACTTTTATGCAAACCCTTTGGCGGTATCCCTCATTTATTCTGCTGGGCTAATTTAGGAAATGAAGACAAGACACAAGACATTACAAGACATTACACTGTAAATGTAACCTATAGCTCTTCTTAATTGTACTATACAGGAATCAACATGAATATAGGAGCTGTTCATAATTAAATACGTAATATAAACCATTATGGTTTTTATTTTATTAAAATGAATATGTTGAGTGTCGGGCTGTGTTTGTCTAAGTTTATACACTGAATAGTGCATTCCCCTCCTTATTGTGGGGGAAAAACACAAGAGCCCTCCCCTGGGTCAACAATTGTTTTCTATCAGCCATATAATCCACCTTGATGTTTGTGTCACTAAATAGTAAAAAGCGAAGTCGCGGACACGGAGCGCAGGATGTGTTTTACTCAGGCGGGCTGCGAGATGTTCCTGGAACTGGCAGATAAGGGAGAGCGCACACGGTTGGTTGAGCCGGGCGTATCCAAGGTGATAAAAGCATAAAAAGGAGACATGAATGTTAGATGGGGTGCTGAAGTATACACTGCAAACTTATTTAGGACAGAGGCATTCCAGCTTTCTAATTCGAATGAATGGATGCAGATCTCAGATTTGGCACAGCGATTTCCCTCCGCTGGATTCCAAGCTGATGAAGCTCCTGAAAGCCTTGAGGGAGCGGCTGAGCGAGGCAACAGTCTCATTACATGCCCCGAGCCGGCATTCGTAGCCACAGGTTACGGAAATTGAGTCGTAACGTGCAAACAGGGAGTATTATCCATTATTCACCCGTGCTCATTGTGGTTAATCCACAATAACAGGGTTTTAATGTAAGTTATTCATTCGGTGCTTATTATTAGGTGAGTGCCGTGTTGAAATGAGGCTATTGGGCAGAGTGTGCATCCATCCAGCGGAACGTGCGGAATCACTTCAGACGACACAATCAGTGAGTGCAGGCTGGTAAATCGGAGCTGCCAGTGATGACTTATTGATGTCCGAGCTTGTTCTCTCCCCAGTTTAATTATGAGAGCTAGTTAATTCACGGCGGCTGGGGAGTCAAAGGAAGACGTGTTGGGTGTCATTAAGATATCCCACAACTTCATCACTAAGGCCCCATCCATAATTCACCCTCAGTTCATGTGTGACTAAGAGGGCTTTATTTTAGAACAGCCCTAACGGGTAAACTCATGTGGAAAAAGGTCTGCTGAGCTGCACTGGTCTCCGTGTCCCGCCAAGTGGAAGAGTTAAGAAGTGTAAAAGCTGCCTTTTTGAGAGGCCAGAGTGGACCGGCACGACGAGGGAAGCGTCTCTGGGCGGACTGGGGGGAGGTCACGTGATGTAAAGGGGAAGGAGGGCCGTGTGCGGTGGGAGCAATTTCTCAACCTTCTAACTGTAGCTGGGGTGATGCTGTTCATCTCTGGGAGGCTGCTCATGTCAGGGAGTGCCTCGGCTCCAGGCCGCTGGGGGACCTGACATGCACTCGGAAGTGTCCAGCCTGGAAAAAAAAAAAAAACCTGCAAGATGTCCCTTGACTGGCGGTGTTCACTCTTTCAGCTTTACTTTACAATTTCTCTTGTGGGACCTGGTGCCGACCGCTCACTCTTTCTCGGTCTGTCTCCTTAGTCCGCTCCCCCGTCTCCTCTCTCTTTCGATCCAACCCATTTTCTCCACCAAATCTTTTCCCTCTGTACCTCTCCACCAGCCCCCATCGCATCCATCACCCCACACTCACATCCATCTGTTGTCTCCCCAGCATATCCTGGCTTGTTATTGTTTTTCTTTTAGGCTTGGCAGGCCTGTATTCACAAATGGTTCGCTGCCTGCTGACCAATGTTCCAGACTCTGTTGTATTAATTATTGGAGTAGCAGGATGCAGCCGAGCCGGGCTGAGTAAAACAGCAACGCTTGCCATCTCGTATTTTTTAAACTCACTCACTTTTTTTTTTTTTTTTTTAGATTCTCCCCCTGAGGAAGGATCGATTTACAGTGGATATTAGCAACTTGCCTCTCGTTGGCTTCACGATGACGTTAATCAGAAATTCCATCGCCCCTGAAAAACAGAGTCCTTGCCTTTGTTTTTCTGTTTACTTTCACCTGACTTGTGCTGTGTGCTCTGATCATGGGACGCCGCGCTGGCCCCGATCCCAGCACTTGCATATTCATCTGGTCTAGGTGCTAATTTGTGTGTTTCATGCCTGTACTCACAAGCTTGTTTGCACACCCTGTTCCACCTGGGCTTGTTTTGGCGTCCTGTCAAAACCCGGGCCAGCAGAACAAACAGCGTCTGTGAAAAAAATACCCATGCATGTTTAATTACGACAGGACACTCTCCCCCTCTCGTTCTCTCCAAAGACCTCTCCTCTGAGAGGGAGGGGGGCTCCTTGCGACCCCGCATTATTGTTTTGAAGTATGGCAAGAAAAAAAAAAAAAAAAAAAGGTATTAATATTTAAAGTGCTTGCTGCCATCTCCTCACACACTCACACATATGTACACACACATCCTCGGCTTAATGCTGTCCTGATTTGGGATTTACGATGAGGAGTGTTGCTGTGTGTTGTTTTGATGCATGAATCTCTGAAACATTCAAATGTGACTATGTTGTCTAATCCAGGAGGCAAAATAAATCTGTTTCATTTCTCCAGACGTCTTTCAAGCAGATTTCACACAATTCACTTATGCAACAATAAACGTGACGTGATACTGTAGCTAACAGCTAACTCGCTGACATTTGACCTTACTGGACACTGGTATAAATCCCCAGGACGTTTAAATTCTCTGACAGGGATCAATTTTTTGTCTACAGCAACCTCAACATTGGTGTTGGCTCTCTTATTCATAATAATCATCACCCGCCATTTTACTGATTAAACACTTTTGATCTATTCTTCCTTGTCTTTAGTTAAAACAGTGTATAGTCAGATACACAAACAGAAAATAAGCTATTCACAAAATTCCAAAAATGAAATCAAATGTCAGATAGCAGCCTGCTCAAATGTAAGATAAATGTCACATGCTCTCTGTAGTCAGCATCTGTGTTTAATAACAACGCTACAGTTTAGAGGCGGCCTCACACCGAGGCATGAATTCTAAGTTCTAAACACTGCAAACTTCCAGTGCTCAGCAATATACGAGGAGCCGCTGTGAGGCCAAACAATAGACTCATCACAGAGGAGGAGAGGGAGGGAGGCTTGTTTTCTTACAGGCCTGACCTCTTTTTCTGACGTGTCACATTATGGGTACACACATCGTGTCTCCTTTGCATACAAAAGGTCAGGGAGATAAATCAAAATCTGCGTGTGCGACTCACCCGATTCATCACAGGCAAAGAGGGTCAAAGTGTTAGCGGTAATCAGATTTCCACCCCAAAATAAAAGATGAATCGTCTTTGTTAGCAGAATGTATTTGTGGGAAAGGAGAATGTGGCACTCTGCACAAACATAGCGTTCTAATTAAAGGTTTTCAGTGAAGGCATGTCGCTGCTTTTTAATCGGGTGGATTTTTGTTTTATTACTTTTTTAACTTTTGGGTGCGAGGAAGGAGACTAATTTACCCCTCGAGGTCCTCGAGATGTTTGTTGGCATAGTGACACTTGTGCTTGTTGGATAATCCCGCCATGATGCAATGCTCTGAAATAAAATGGTCTCCCAGCAAGTGGAGCTCTAGTTTGGATGTGGGCCTGTGAGGGTTTTAGCTCCATCGCAGTGTTCTCTCCACCCCTGCTGAGACATTAATTAAGGCTCCTTTCTGGTCCTTTTTTCAGCAGTTGCCCCTGTAATACTCTTGCTCTGTGAAAACCTGCATATGCAGGTGCCCCCGTCATCTCGCAACAAGCTCCTTAATTAACTTGAAGTCGTAACAAATGGCTACACTGGTGTCTCCGTCTTCTGCTCCCTCTCGCTCGTCTCTTTCCCTTTGTTTCCCTCCCTTCTCTGGGTTTCTTTGACTGAACATAATAAATAAAGAGAAGATACAAAAAAGTCAGTCCTGTCTCTTTAACCTGGCGCCTTTCCCGCGTGCAACGTTTGTCTTCCTCTCTCTGGTCTGTCATCTCGCACAGTGGATGATCCTGACAACAGGCAGAGGTTCAGGGAGGAGTGGAGCGCTGCCACTGAAACAGGCATCACATCTCTCCCACAGACTGCTAATTAGAGTTAATTATTAATACACTTTGATTTAGCCTGGCTCACCCCCACCCCACCCCCAGCAGGTGCCATGGTATATTTTACCTGCATTTTACAAATGAAAGGAAGGAGTGAGGCAAATTGATTGATTCAGAAGTTTTTTTTTTTTTTTTTTTCTTACCTTGCAACTCAAATCAAAGGCCCTGCCGGTTTAATTGAAGACAAGAGAGTGTTTGAAAGTCAATTTGAAAAGATATTAGAAGTTAAGTTAAAAGAATAAACTTTTTCAATGGAAAACTTAGTGTTTAAAAAAAGGAAAGGCATATTGGGTCAATCACATAGTAAAGTGGGAGATGACAGCGTCTGGATGTCTGGGACTCTTTGAACGCTTCAGACTTTAGAAATGGGCCAGCAGTATTTGCATATTGTCACATCAGCTGTTTTCAGACACGACCTGTGGGTAAAATCTGGAGAATTGGCTACAGACTTTACCCAGAGTTCCCCTTTCACAAACGCGCAACTCAGTGGGAGGTTCTCTGCTCAGACGCGTTCAGACTCAGGCCTGAGGAAGCGGCGTATTAACTTAACAGAGGAGATCATGTGATTTTGTTGATTGCACTGTCACACCATTGTCAGCGCTTATCACCACAAACTCTATTGACATCTAAGTCCTTTTTTTAACATTTTGCCAGCAGGAGATATTTGTTTTCTGTTTCTTTTTTTTTCATTTTTGTGTTGGTCGTGTGTCAGAAGCTTCATCAACATTCCCCAATCGCTTGTGGTGATTCCAGCAGGGGATTCCCTGCTGTGTCCACACATGGATTTGTATGGACATTATACCAGGAGGCCAGACGGTCAAAGTCCCTACAGTAGAAACTGCACTGTTGTGCACTCTAGTTGCTGCCCTGGTGTTGCATGTATGGTCCCATCCTCTGTTTGGCATCAGACTACCTTAAAAAAGTGCTTTGTGGTTTGAGCACAGCATCAGAAGCATCAAAGCACAATAGTAGGTGGATGCACAATGAAGGACAGGGCGAGAGACAGAGGAGGAGTAAAACAAGGTTAAACTCCAGTCACAGACTGACCCAGGGAATACTAGTGCCGTCACATCTGATGACAATCACCAGGTACACGGAGCAATGGAGGGTTGAGAGAAAGAGCAAGGGTGGAAAATGGCATCTTGATTCAGATGAGACATTAAGCAGTGATGACGGGCGTTAGGGTTAAGGCCCCTCTTTTCAGTGGTCATGTTTCAGTTGCAGTTACCCCCAGAACCGCATATTTAACCCTGGAAAAAAGAAGGTGGGGAATGGTTTGTTTACTGTGAGCATTCAATTTTAAAAAAATAATAATAATAATTATATATATATATATATATAAACAAGGGATTCACTTTTCAGCAGTCATGGCGTCCATTTGCACATATATGTGGTACATTTACGCTAAGCTAACGTAATATCCCATTGGTTGTCGATGCTAAATCTTCTTTCATTCGCCAGTCGTTTGTGCTGTAGTTTTTTTTTTTTAGTGAGTACCTAATGAATGTAATGTTTTGAAACATCTCTGTGGGATAATTTAGCTACTTGTCTCAAGCTAACCCCACACAGTGAATATGCTTGAATCGCTAATTGTGCCGACTGCAGGCAGCACATCAAACATGGCGACAAGCTTCGGGACGTTTTGGAGACATACAAATAAAAGAACCACTGTAAAAATGAGACGTTTCCCCGTGTAAAAGTCTAAAATGTGACGAAAACAAATTCACATAGCTGTCAAAGACGAGTGGAAACCAGGTGCCGAAATTAACACTGCAGAGGAGATGTTTGGAGTAAAAGAGAGGAGAGTGGGGGAAAGGAACACTGTTGAATTAGACAGTTGGACTTCACATGAACATATGTTCCGACGTGTTGTTCATTTGAAGTTTACTTTTCGGCACCACAGCACTGATCCCACCATGCAGCAAAAGGCGCACTTTAATAACACCTAAGTGACTCACCCATTAAATTGCCCTGACTTCTCTGCTGATACCGGAAGGGGGGGTGATTGTCTCGCCCTGGACTCTGTAACTCATCGCTGGGGCCAGAGATAATACCCCTGAACCTGTGGCTGCCTTGTGTGCGGCTTTGGCTCTCGTGAAATAGAATCATCACCCGCTGGAACAAAACAAATAAATCCTTCCTCTCAGTCTGTTTTGATATGTAATGAGTCGGTGTTTCACTCTTCTGAGATCTTGTTATGTGGCGTGTAGTGATGTGTCTCTCTGCGGCCACAGTTCATCCGTCAAACCGGATTTTTCCACCTCAAAATAATGATCCTCTGCTGCACCGAGGGGCCCGCTAAAGTATCTGCTTATTTAAGATGGCTTTGCACTGTTGTTCCATGTAGGTAACACCTGGCCCTCAGGAGTCGTCTGCAGTGGATTACAAGTAGAGAGGCCCCAAGCAGGGATGGAGACACAAACAAGCATAGTATCAAGAGAAACTGGGGTTTGCAATGTGTAAAGTAATGCTCTGGTTATTGTCCGTGGATGTCCTCCGATGATGGATATCATAAAAATATATAGCATACTTAGCAGCAGCGTTGGGCTTCAGCTATCCCAAAGATGAGGGCCACGTCTTGTCAGGAGAGACATTTTAAGGAAGTAAGTGATGGAGTAATTCAGGCTGTGACGTCAGGACACGATGTATTCTGCAGAGATGGGTTCACTACCACCTGCATTCATATGTCAGACATTTCTTTGCTATCTAGAGACATTAAGAGTCTCTTAATGGCCTTCATGCTCTTCATGTACCTGCTTCTGCCTTTATTTAAAGCCAGTGTGGATCCTCGGGATCTACAGGATGAGCGAGTCCTCCATATCCTTTGTGTTTTCATGGAGAAGTCTGAACAAATCATTTTCAGAAATGAGGCGTTATCAATGAATCCATTTTGGTGTTTCATGATAATGAAAGAATGAAAGAGCTGAATGTATAAAACAACACCAATTACATGAATAATGTTGATGCTGGGTTTTCACAATGTACTTTTAATCAAATAGGCCTTGACTTAATTACGTAGCCCCCGGACCAAAGATCAAAGTTTTATATATATATTCCTGCAATCAGTGTTTACATCTGCACCTTAGCCACTTTAGCCGTGCAGTTTATGGCATAGCTCCTTGTGTATACTTTTGTTCTTTTTTCTTGTGTTTCGTGAAATGTTATTTTTACTACGTCGTGCTGCTCGTTTGAGTCTTAAATTGCTCCATGGGGATACATTTTCTCAATCTGTTCAGGAAATGAAATACATATTCATTCATTTACTTCATATTTGTCCATGGCCAGATGTTCTATGCGTCTACCATAGATAAAGAGCGATCAATGAATAGAGCTGCTTTGTTTTTTCAGTTTGCCGCCATTGCCAAGCGTCTTCCTGCATGTCCTCTACATGCTGCAGTGATTTTAGCTGGTGTGTGAACACGCTGAGATTTGAATGGCTGCAGGTTGAATGTCAGGGCAGGCGAAAGCAGTCAGTGCTGTGGTCTTGAGAAACAGCTTGAACCCCCGATACCTGGCCTCATCTTCATCGTACTGTCAGGCCCACAGAGGCACCCTCCCCAGTGACCGGGCCGAGGCCAGCGCGGCCCACCTCTCTGTGCCCTGCTCTCTGGTGTAATTGAACAGGGCTCTGAGGTTGTTTTTAAAACCTAGTGCGTTCTCAACCTTAAGCCCATCTTAAGTAATCAGAGCGCTGCACATTGGGACGGCTTTCCTCAACCCTGGCAGGAAGCCACATGCAGAGGATGCAAAGGATCAAAATGAAGCACTTCACTCAGTGAAATTGCAAAAGGCTAAAACGGAGCCTGGATGCTCATCTTCAATGTGTTCCTGTTATGGAGCCGCCGCCTCCTGACAACAGCTACTGCACATCTTTCTGCCTGCTTTGTCCTTTTAGAGAGAAATTAAGATGATTGAGCTTCATTAAAGAGGTAAATAAAGAGGATGAGTGCGTGGCCCTGGCACTTCAGCCTTGTTGCTAATTGGCACGGCATGTGGGTTTGATGTGGAGCGCTGCAGAAGGGGAAAGACGTCAGGGGCGGGCCAAGCATGTGACCTGGGATCTTCGCCAACCGCCGCGCAGCTCTCTCTCGCTCTGTGCACTGCCTGCGATCATGCTGCGGCTCCCTGCATGTTTGTTGGGTTTGCTCAGTCAAGGTCTTCTCATTCATTTTAATGACTCCACTTGCATGTGAAAAATTAATTGATATTCTTACAAGCAAACACCTTCAGGCTTATTAATCAATGTGTCAGTTTCTCCCTGCCATAAATATGTACTTTATAGGATAATTAATTTACTCCAGTCATCCTGAGTGCCCTCATTTTAAAATACTTGACATTTAGCCCTTCATATTCAGCTGCCTGGCTTCAAGAGCTCTTAATTCATTTTCCTGGAGACTGTAAAACAAACTACTGAACTCAACAAAAGGAGAGATCTCTCTTTATGATGATACGCAGCTGGCAAATGGACAAAAACTGACATGTGCTTTTATTAGAGACACACAGTTTCCTTCTGTGTTTTTTACAGCTTTATAATTTGCCACAAGCCGAAATAAATGTGGCTTGGTAGATTTCCTGTGATGCTATTGAGCTGTGTCACTGTGGCTTGAAACGGACATCAAAAGCATCACATCCATCAATTTTGAAATCAGTGTGCAAAGTGACCAAATGCAATATGCAATCAGTTATATTTGTTGACTATCTGATCGATGGGGCAAAGAACCCCATCGACAGACAAGGGAGAAACTTTCCGCAAATATTTTGTTTGGCTAAGCTCTGTCAACATGGGTTGACCTGGCCTCTAGCAATTTGCCCAAAGTGAAGCCATGGAACTGCAAAAGACATTCTGACATTGCAATAACACCAGGCCGGCATCTGTCCTCCATCCTTTGGCCTCTTTTAACTCCACTGAGTGAAATATGCTCCAATAATCACTCTTGTTCAGCGTTTTCGTTCAATTTCTCTCTTCTTCTTCATATTCTCAGACAACGTCCTCTTCATTTTATTGCAGATTCCACACTGAGTATGGCGAGGGAGTGATCTGTTACAGCTAGGTGCTAGCTCAGGATTTTGGTTGAAGAGAAAGGTCGTCATGTTCCCGCATGTCACACTAGAGTCAAAGTGGCGCAGCGGACAGTTCCTTCCTCCAGGCTCCCAAATGTTAAGGCTCAGCCCTCTCAGGCTCAGGGAAAGCTCCATTTAGTGGCACACACTAAATGGCAAAAGTTTGAATAGTGTTCCTCTGATGAGATCATGCTAAAATGGCCATTCATAAGCCGCAAGTTGCATATAATGTAGTTTATATATTAATTGAGAAAATGAGGTCAGAGATGGGTTCAGATAAATTATGCAGTGCAATCAATTTAATTTGATTCTGTACTTCAAATTCAATTCAAGTTTTTAAAAATATTTCTTGATACATGCACGTGCTATGGTATTGTAACTGTATTGAATGAACCTGAGGTGTCAGGCTGTTCCTAAAACGACCTGTGGTCTGATGTGATGTTGTCAGGCTGACTCTCTGAATCCAGCCTCTGGAGCTGAAGACCAAATGAAATTATTTAACATTCACTGTCACTGAGAGAGTTGTAAAAAGTTTTGAGACATTCAGTGCTCAGTGTGATGGGGACAGTTTTGTTTAAAGTGCCAACGTGGATTCATCATAGCGCTTAAACTGGATCACTGCGCTGATCCATCCGTCTTCTCCCCTGATGCTGGGGTACTGGCCAGCCTGATACCAAGAGGCTGTCTTTCCCACGGGTTTAAGATCTGTTTATCTCTCTGCAAAGAATGGAATGATGTAATATTTCTTCTTTACTTTGAGTGTTGAATGTTTACTTGTTAAAAATTTTACTTAGCTGCGGGGGAGGTTATGTGTCTTCACCCAGTCCATTTTTTGTTGTTTGTATATATGTATGTGTGTGTGTGTGTGTGTGTATACACACACACACACACGGAAAAATATAACTACAGAGAGAAGTATAGAAAGAGAGATACTTTCTCATTTCTTTGTTAATGTTGATACCTGTACCAAGAGGATAGACATGTAATGCTGCAGTATCAGGCTGAGGCAAACGCACACTTCCTGCGTTGGGCTGGAGCAGTGTGTTTCACCACTGTTGATTCTTCTTGATGACACTGTGGTAAACCTTTTGGAATGAAAACCATTTATCTCCCCTCGCCGCTGTAAACGCAGCAGCCCCACTGCTGACTGGCGTCCCACACGGCCGCAGACGTCTTGCAGCGAACTTAACGATTCAGCACTCCCACGTCAGACTGAGAGGCAGCGCAGAACATTGGAATATTTGATTTCTCGTCACGCAACTGAGCATAAGTAACAATGTGGAAAACGCCTGATAAGTGATTTAGAGTGCGGCACGCCTACATAGCTCCCACTTAACATGTCTGCTGATCTCACTCAGAGTATACACATACTATACATCCTCACAGGAGCTCGTTCTAACTGCAGAGCGGATACACGTGTGCAGTAACCACTGTGCTCCATCATTCATCCCTCTTTCTTTAGAATAATTGATTGTGTGATTGTTTTAGAACCTAAAGGCCATTGAGAGCTTCAGCCCAACACGTTGACAGTTTCACAAACAACAGTTTTCGCCATCACGATGACAACCAAGTCACTAACAATGCAAGGTAAGAGCAGGACCAGCTGGTAACACAACTGAAATCCTCCATAACCCAGAGCATCACATTTGGGTTTGTGGCCAACTTGTGGCAACTTGTTTAAAATAACTTTGGCTAATCCCCGCCCCTTAATCCATCCTGACTGGCATGAGCTCTACTAAACATCCAGGGTCATCAAACTTATTGTATAGAGATGAATGCTGTGAAACTAACTGGAGAGTGAAGGAGATGTCGGACACGTACAGTCTGCACACGCCCACGCAGCCCTGAGGTCTAATGGGGTGACTTCAGTGAAAATACCTGTGTGGGTGGACTGTCAGCGTGACCAATCAAACCCAGAACAACTCTATTGTACGCTCCCTTGTTAGCTCCGAAGTAAACAAGCCAGTGGTGGGCTTGGTAGCAGGCACACTGGGCACGTGCGACTGAGGCGAACGGTTTGAAACAAAGCTCTCTTAATGTCAGTATCAATGACTCGCGGTGAGACGGCGGACCCACTGCCCGTCTGGCTTTATTTCCCTTTCTCGCGTCTTGTCAGAAAGCTAGTTTTGGCCTTCCGCGTTTAGCGCTTTGCCGCTACCGCGCACTTCTCATTGGGTTCAATAGTTTCTAATTTGCAACAGCGCCAGGCTTGCACTGGTCAAATGGATGTTGTGTCCCACTCAGGGCATACTGTGACTTGTTTACTGTACGTGTGTGAACGCTCCGGCTGCCCACTCACTGTCTGAAAGCCTCATATACTCCAGCAACTGCCTCGGAGTAGACACAGACATTTAAGCTAGCTTGTACTGTAACACGCCCTCCTACTCACTCCTCAGAAAAGTCAACTACCGAGCTGCATCGCTCAATGTATGTCAACTTTTCTTTGCTTTCCTTTTTTTTCACGTGTATTTCCAACTCCGCTCTGAGGCATTGCATTTACTGTTCAAATCTTCTTTTTTTTTTTTTCTGTGCAGCAGCCGAGTTACGGAGTTCCACTTGCGAGCCAGGAGAAAGTGTTAATATCGGGTTTTGAGCACACAATGAGATGCGGTTCTATGCCTTTAAACACTGCAGCGCATAGGATTGAGAAGGTGTGAGCTCTCCATTGGGTGGAACCGCCTGGTAAACTCCTGGCAGGGACCAATCGGTTAAGCCTCCTTTTAGGTCCGTGTTATGCTTCGTTATGCAGTTAAGAGGAATATTTACTAAAGCAATCTACAGTAAATCCTTGGCTCGGGGCGGCATCACCAGGTTTACCACCATATGGTGTGAGCCTGCAACCCTCCAGTCATCCATCTAAACTGTGCTGTCAGGCTGCAGCCTTGTAGAAACACAAGACAGAGTTTTTACTGATTAACATTTTCAAACTGTGCAGCTCGGAAAATTAGGCCTTGGCTTTATGTACAAAATCTGTTTCTCTTAAATGATTCATGCACTCCAATATGTTAAGACTGGGAATTATACTTCTGATATTTATTTCATGGTATCATGCCCTTGGAAACAAATAGAACTTTATGCTGAGGATGAAATATTAAAATCAGATCTGTAAAATAAATAAGTAGAAAGACCAGTATACATATTTACAAGAGACATGGTGTGATATTTGAAAATAAATGAGGGCTCATCTTGCATACTTAGAAAATGATGTACAATGAGGCAAAAAGTGCTTTGGGATATTTTGATGAAATTATTTATGAGTTAAAATAAATCATTTATTCACCAGAGCTTAAACTATTTATCTAAAATGAATGCACCCTGCATTAGTTTTCATAGCTCAGCATTTAGGGCTGCATTAAAGGAGGAACTTTGGAGTAACCGCACTCGCAGTGAGAAACAGACAATGTCAATACGGCAGAACACGGAGTTGCACATTCAAGACACTGAAGGGATCATCAATTTCTTTCTTTTTTTTTTCAAAAGGATGCTGACCACTACTGACCTGCGTGTCGTGCATTAAAAATATAATTTCTCCGCGGCTTGTTTTCTGCATTCATTTAAAAAATTTTTAGGACTGCTTTTCGCGAGTCAGCAAGTGCACGCGGCTGAATTTTATATTTAAATGTTCTTGAAGTGAAGACTCCTGTTTGAATCTAATTATATTTAATCAGGCCAAGTGCTTGTGCACTGATTCTGCAGAAGTTTTACAGTGTTATCACTGTGTACATTGAAAAGCAGGAGAGCGGCCTCTATCAAGTGTAGTGTAACCATTTAATAAAGACACACGGCGGGGGAAATGAGCGCTCTGGTGATATTGTTAACGATGATGCGAACGCAGGGCAATTAGCATGAAGCGGAAAAAAGGGTGCTGTCATACCTAATTGTCACACTTCTTACAAATAAAAATATTTAAAACATTTAACCCATTTAGCTTCAGCGTATTTCACATATCAAATGGCTGTTTTTGAAAAGCACTCTGGTTTATATCTGCAGGGTACGCTTTGTAAGCTTTTTACTCTCACCCCCTTCCCTGGCCTGCCACCCTTCCACTCCTCGTTTCTGAAGAAAGCTAGGTGTTAACACTACAGAAGCAAGAGGAGTAAGAAAAAAAATCCTGCAGGTACCCTGTGGGTATCTTTCAAATTAATCGTCTGGCTGGTCTGTCTTATGTGCAGTTTTGAAACATTAACAAGACCTTTGAGAGCGGGGGAGAGGGGGAGAGGGGGGAGCGTGAAGGAGAGCAGGACATGGCATGATGGTCTTTAATGTTTTATTGAACAGATACAAATTATTTTGGCCCTTGCCTTCACTGTTTGGTAGAAGTCGATGAGAAAGCGAGTCAGGGCTTGCCATGGGCACTGTGTGGGGACGAAAGAGAAGCTGTGTGTGATTGAGGGTCTGAGGCTTCGAGCCACATTCACTTTAGTTATTTATTTCTTTTCTGAGGAAAACAATAGCAGGAGAGACTCTCAGAAAAACACCAGGCACACGGAAGGCTTGGTGCAGTTGTTCACTTGAGCGTCTTAATCGAGTAAACACTTTTCAAACAGCACAACGGGTCATAAAATACATCGTTAATACGAGCCTGTGAATTTTCTGGGGAGATGCAATATATAGGATCTTTATTGAATAATGAAATGTGTTCTGATGAATAGCGAATAACAACAGATGACAGTAGAAATCAAACAGGCAGCGTGAGTGATGTGCTTCATCCTTTTCTGATATGATTGCAGTGAATGCAAACTTTGAATTTGGGCTGATATTTGATGTTGTTATTTTTTCCTAAAGTTAATTGAAGTCATCCTTGAGTGTTTGTAATCACAATGATTACTGCAGAAAAAGGAAATTGAAGGTTATACACTGTGTAGTTAATGTGGCAACGATTACACAATTGACTGTAGTTTCCTTCATGAATTGATTATAATTGTTTACAATGTTTTATGCCATGTCTGGGAGATGGGGCGTGTACATACACACCATTAACGTTCATAGACAGACCTGAACTCTTGTCTGCTTTCATCAAAATCCTCCATTAAAGAGGTATTCTTCCTGTTATGAGGTGTGTAGAACATGTGCACGAAACCCCATGCATGTAACGATGGAAGGTGTCAGAGGGAGAGATTACCAAATGGATCCAATCAGTCAAACTAAGGGAAAGCAAAACCACAGCCACGTCTCTTCCACTGTTCAACAGAGCATATCACGCATATTGTAGTTCTTGTCTCTTTACATCGACTGATGTTGGTGAATGCCATCTCTGTGTTTAGTGCCTTATGAGCAGTGGAATTAAAACTTTTCCAGACATCGAATCCAATCCGGTCAACTGCAGCTGAGATGTTCACCTGATTGGTGGTCTGAGGTTGCAGCGATTCGCGGTGACATGAGAGCAGACCCGCTTGATAAAGCCTCATCTAAAAGGAAATGACAACAAAGAGAATCACTACCTTGATTCCAGTTGTTGTCCTTAGAGTGCACTCACTATTTATGCATGATTAACAGACCTGCTAATTCAATTAGTGTAACCAGTCATGGTCGTTTCACTCACACTCAATTGTTTCTCACCCTCACTAATGAGCATTTGCATTGTTAATTCAAGGTACTTTTTCATGTTCAGCATTTAAATGATTGGTGTAGGACTGAGTGCAGTCTGTTGTTATTAATGCTGGAATGTCTCAGTAATATCTTCACAAGTTAACGTGGCTGCTAATGCGTTGAGCATTGAACAGGGATCCAGTTGTTTCCACTAAGTGGGAACATGCATTGTGCTGGTTGTGTTCACCCAGTTGTTCCACTCATGCAATCGCATAGTGTTGACAGGATAATCTCCGGACTCAGCTGTGGAAATGTCTTCATACGAGCAGATTCACCGAGTAGAAAACATGTGTCTGTGTCTGGAGACGACTGAAATGCTCTCTTCAGCGCATGTTTTGTCTCTACTGTTACAGCTTCAATCTGTCTATTTTTGACTAAGTGTATAAGTATAGACCTGCTGTCTTCCCGTGGTGTGCGCTACAGTTCCATCGTTATCCAAAAACTATTAAAAACGTGTCAGTGACGCCTACAGAAGACAAAGTGGTGAAGCTACATAGCACAGAGCTTCAGTGAGTCATTTCCTCGTCATGCTTTGAGTCAATCCCACAGACCTGCTGCCAAATATAGCCACTCTGAAACAAGACCAGTATCCATCCACAGCTGGAAATAGATCCCCCCAAAAAAACAAACCACCTCCCCATATAAGTCATATCAGTAATTTTGAGTCTTTAACTAGAGGTTTATGTGTGTGCACAGTGCCAGTCAAGTTGTGGGGAGATAAACGAATACGGTGTCCAGGTGTGATTTGTAAAGCACCAGCAGTAAGATCACTGAGGGAATCTACTGACAGACACTTGGCTTTTCAATCCCCTCGTCAGAACAACAGTGTCTGTGTTTCAGGGCTCACGTTTCATGTTGTACGCTCCCCCTCCACGTCGGGTTGCACAGTAGCGTGAAAGACGACTTCTCCCGTGGATGGACGGATGAATACATTAATGAGGCCGGATGATGTGCACATCATGTGCTTTCAGTTTCAGCTTTGTCGGGCCTTAATGTGAAAGCGGAATAGTTCACTGGTCATGAAAATTTCATGGTCTGCCATAAGAAAGCCTGCACAGTAGCCATTAGGCAGACGGTTTTAATAATGGAGGGAAGAAGTAGTTAAGCTGAAGTGTTGAACCTAACTTGAATTTGACTGCAAGGGCTGGAGAAAAACTTTCTGTCTATCTTCTATATGACAGGTGCATACAGGTGTTACTTTACATTTACATACGAACACGTTGAGTTCCTCTGTTTAATGCTGGTGGTACGGCAGTGAAACAGGAATGAGAAATTTTACTTGGGAGAAAGAGAAACTGGAGAAACTGTGTTGCGTTGAATACGGACTAATTTCTTTGAGCTGCTGTGACATGAACATATGCAGAGATGCTACAGCAGCGAGCATCAGACTATGTGGATTTAGAATTCAACACCAAATGCACAAACAATGCAGAGTGGCTGTACATTTCCCCAGAACTAAAAGGACGAGTTGGCTGAATCTGAATTTTGACATGACGTGCGGTTCATGTAGAGGTTACAACGATTTTTAAGCTACAACTTTTTAAAATCAGTCCCACTTTATACAAAGTATTTCTGTCTTTAAACAAATGTGGGTTTACATTAATGACAGGCTGTCATTATTAAGTCATAGTGTGCTATAATGGAGATCAGCTCATGTATGGGTCAGTCTGTGTCTGAGTCTGCCTCATAGACAATAGCATGTTTTATATTTCACGTAATGTTTGCAGTGAGCAGTTAGCCTAGCCGTCTCAATATTCATTATTCAATCAATAAATTAGCCTTGACTCGGCTACCCTTGACTGATTCTTGCACATTCATCTTATCTTTTTGTTGTCACCCTCAGTTAGGTTACTGTCACTGCAATACCTTTAAATCGACTGCTTCCCCATCAGCAGGGCCGGGGATTGAAAGGCGCTGTGTTGAGTAGGAGGAGGGCTTTTGTAGATGTGAATTGACTGAGGGTGTATGAAGTGTGTCTGTTCGTGTGCGGTGCGCCGCAGCCTCGCCTCACGCTTTGAATACTTGACATAATTGATTTCTCCTTATGGTGGCAAAAGGAGCAGTAATTAAGAGCCCAGGCCATTTCATCGATTGGACTTCCAGTCTGAGACTTCGCATTGATCAATTCATTGCGGCTCTTTCCCAGGGGGTCGATCAACTAAGCCAGGTTTGTGTTTCAGCTGTCTTAACAGAAAACACAACACTTAGGGACTATGGACATTTGGCTGGCAGTTATTGGAGTCATGTTGTGGTTTTCTTATTTTAATTAAGAGCGTCTTCAGAAAAAAATCAAACTTTCATGATACTACTCTGAAGGCGAAGTGCAGAAAGGGCTCCTCTGAACGTTGTTCATCAACGTTGAGCATCATGGATCAAATCATCAAAATGAACGGCGGTTCGACTCAGTTGTTTCCTGATTTTGTTTTTTTTTTTTCAGTGACGTAGAAGAAAACACGTTCAACTCTGTCCACAGACTGAAGGCACGCAGCCCCGCCCCCTCTGACTGCTACATCCTGTTTGGTCAGTATTTATTCATATAAAACATATCGAGCGTCACACCAAAATGGAGACTTTAGGAAAATATGTTCCACACATCAGCAGGCGCAGAGACATTTGTTGAGGTACAGGTTGATTACATCGAGAGGTGTCACAGTGTTTATCTAGGTCAAGGGGAGTGTCGTCCCATATTTTGAGTAAAGTGGGTGTTGATGTTTTTTAATGAAGCATATGTTTTAACCCTTTCAATCGTTTCCACGCGGTCCCTAACATGAATGAGAATGTTTAGAAAAGACGAAAAGACGGGAAGAGTGTGGCAATAATTAAAAACCATCACAACAGCAGCAGACGCGGTAATAATTCATAACAAGAGCAACACTGTTGCTACAAATATATTGTTTTACGATGACAGTAGATGTGAGAGCAAACACATAGTGCCAGAAGCTCCTTCATTACAAAGACAGAAAAAGTTGCCACCGTTTCAATGGAAACAAACATTGCTTTGGGCCCCTTTGTAAACAGCACACAGCTGCTATTTCGAGTGATGGGAGCTCCACCTTGTCACAGCAATTCCCTTAAAGAGGAACAGTTTAATGTCAACACTATTTTCTCCATCTGCCTCCTCATGAAAACCTCCCGATCCACAGGGAAAATGTTCCTCCCATTCCAAAAGCACAATAGAGAGGGGTGAACTGATGACATCAAGCGCGGATTGTAGTCAAAGGCGTAGTATTAGCCTGTCGCAACGAGAGCTTTTGGTGGCACACATCCATCTGCTCACTTTTGCATTTTTCAAAGGGGTGTCACGCATTCCGTTGCTTGGAAATTTCCGTGCAGTTTTCACCAGGAACTCCTGCCAGCGCCGTGCCAGCTGACTGATTTGCATGGCTGCGTTTGCAGGAGCATGGAGGCACTCCTCCTGCCAGGCTCCGGCGCTTTCTTCTGGGAAGCCCGATCGCTCGCCGGTGATCTGATTGGGAGAGATCCATCCAATTTGTGCTGATAATGAGACAGTTTGACAGCGACACAACCGCAATTGCTTTGAGACGCACGTCGTGTCGCAGTCTAATTAGATAGGGTGATATATTTCAATTGAACCACTCGCACTGTATATCACACTTAAACTCTTCCTCTAGACAGAAGAGAACGGGCCGAACAGCAGTTTCAGTGACTTCCACATTGTTTTCTATAATCTGACAATTATCGCAGCCATTTTTTTCAGCTCGTGTAACCACCTGTCCTTATTATAGCCTGTGTTAAATGTTATTGGTGTCTGGGAGCAGCCGACTGCCCCGAGGCTGGGAGAGGGCCCGGGGCAAAGAGTCTTACCAATCGCAACCGAGAGGGAGGAGGGCAGAGGTGACGGTTAGAGCAACGGAGAGGAGATTTAATCCCCATCCTCCGTCTTCATTGTGGGAAATGTGAGAAAAAAAATAGATGTATAGTGTAATGTGCGTCATCGAGAAGCAGCTTCAGGGGAATAATTCAGACGGCCCTACATTTCTGGAGGTTTTATTTCCTCCTGCTAATGACACAAGGAAGACATGCATGGATCACTCACTTACCTGTGACTGAGGCTGGGAATTGAAAGGTCAGGCTCTTAATCCCTCCTATTCTCCATCTATCAGACAATTTGTTATTGCATCCATTTTCTAAAATGACAAAAAAAAAAAGATATTGTGACATTGTTTTGGTGCCGCTGTAAAGTAAGTTATGATACCCATGCTTGTGTCAGTCATTTCCGATCCATACTAAGCATCTCTCACCGATGTATCACTCGTCACTAGGCTTGTGTTGTTTTATTAGGAACCGTTTAGTCGTCTCAGAGCTCATGTCTCATTGAATTAGATGGCGTGTCTCCGTGTGAAGTCATTTACTTTGCCTTCCATCCATTTGTCCCCATGACAGGTATGAATGTAGGACTGATTGCACTGTTTGATGTGTCACAGACAACTCCTCATGCCTGTGTGAATAAATATCAAGTACATTTCACAGGTTTGTATAACATGCAATTATAAGTCACGTTCGCTTATGGACTTTTAAATACTTGAGGTTTATTGTTCCAGGAAATCGTAACCACGTGGGTTTAAGGGGATCAGAGGCAGAGAAAACTTATCATAGTGACAGGAAACTGGTTCCACAAAGACCAACAGGAAAATGAATGACAACTTATTGAATTATTGCCCATGTATGAAGAGCAGTTTATTATATATGCCACACTCCAACCCCAGTGGCAGGGCAAAAATATTGCACCTCAAGTGTGTGCATGTTTATTCTATAGATGAATACCAGAAACCTTGTCTCACATGTGGTTGTGGAGAACAGGTGCATTTTACTCACTGGAACGTCTTTAAACACGGCAGACCTCGACTGATTTCCAGGTCACATGACAGAGGAGGACGAATTAACTACTAAAGTCATGTAACAAACTTGTGTCTTGTCATTGTTGTTAAGTTTAGAAATGTGAAAGTTTGCTTTATGGTTGCGGCAGTTAGGCAGCAATATGAGGCCTGTAAATGGCGTTTCACGAGGCAGATTATTTGGAAAGTATAGCAATGGAAAATTCCCTTTCAAACACAAAAGTCTTTGAGTTACCTGAAGGTAATGGCAGGTGTCTGAAATACCCATATGTTTTGTAGGTATAAAAAAAACAAATGGAGAATGATAATGTTGCAGTCAAGGGGGTCCTCCGACAAACACTGCAGACTGATATATGATAAATATCCATATCTAAACCATGGATCCTCTTGACACCAATTCAAATGCTAACCTGTCAATTTACACACTAAGTATTGAAACCTTTGTCATTAAACACATTATATATATTTGTGTAGCGCTACCCCCTGAAACTGTCAGCCCGTCATCAGTGGCATGTACTTTTAAGTTACTTGTCATCCGCACAACATGTGAGGAGCGACCATAATAATCAATTACGTGTGCGCCTGCCTCATTTTCAGCGGTTCAGATGCACACAGTGTGAGGCCTGCTCAGATATGAAAATCATATGGAGATTTACTGGAATTTGCAATATTTAATTGGAGTTTGTGTGCATCTGTGTGTATGTCTCTGTGTCTACTGGCGATGTGCCTCGCGAAATTAAAGACAATTCTTTGATCTGGATATAAGATTTGTATAGTGGAGATTTAAATATTTAAAATTCTTCTGCTGTGTGACTTTGATCTCTGAAATGATTAATAGGGGATTGTTATAGAAAATACACTAAACGGATGTGGGAGAGCCAACCCACTGTAATTGTGAGTTGTCTCGCAGAGTGAGGGTAAATTACACATTTTAAAGTAACAGGGTAAACAGTTCATTTGAATTTTATTTCATTCTTTTATGTTTAATGAGACAAGAAGACAGAGAGCGACTTCAAACACCCCAATCTAAAGTGGAAAAGATTTCCTCCATGAGAGAATGACACTTGGAAGGGAAGAGCGCTTTCATCGTTTATCATGATGATAAGGAAGAGGAGGCTCTTTGTCTGCGATCGCTGCCTTTTTTAAGCAGGAAGACGGAGAACTCGGCCAACACCCTCAGAGACAGCATCGCCAGATACTGATACAGATAACTAGGGCTGACGCTGACTGAGGAGCTTTCAGTGGAGGTTTACGCAGCTCAACAACAATATAGCCAACGACACCTTGAGAGTAGTAGTACACTGACATTCTGATCCCTGATTTTTTTCACCACATTCAACCAAGTTACTTTTATGCTTTAGGCTTTCTATGCTGACGCAGCACATTTACAGTCCCCGGTGATAACGGTAACGTATGTGTAAGGTGAAAGGGATCTGTTGGCACAAACTGAATATAAAATTGTCCTTATGATGTTTTCACTAGTGCGCTTCATCGAAATTATACAAGTTATTGTTTGTTAACCCCAGAATAGGCCATTTGTATTTAAAGGTTTAAAGGAAGGCGGCAGGACAGTGGTGCAGTGGTTGCGCTGAACTGGTGACTTGTCCAGGGTGTACCCCGCCTCTCGGCCAATTTTTTTTATAGTCCTCTAAACTGGACACAAACAAAACACTTCTTGAGTGTTTATGACAACTGAAGTCCACCACAGGCCTGTTTGATTGGCAGATTTATATGGCCACCCTAGTATGAGTAGTAGTATTTGTTTCTGGATTCCAGTATAGAACCTTTTTTTTTTATATAGCCAATAAAAAAAGAAAAAAGAAATCTAGGTCAAGAAACAAAGTGAGACAGAAACGCCAATCTCCTGGGTGGAAGTTGTGTTTTCGTTCTATTCATCCACCGCAACCTGCTCAATGCATGGACTTGGCTCTGACTTCCACAACCTTCACTTTCTGAAAGCTTCAATTATTAAACACAGTTCCGGTCAGAAGACATGAAGGCAGAGTAACATAACCTGCTAACACAACATTATGTGGAGCTTGTGATTAGCGTGCATGTTCAAAATACAATACAGATGTAAATACGAATGCTTTAAAGTCCACGGAGACTAGGGTGGCATGCACTTTGGTTCCTTGTGGCTAAAATCAGTATTACACAAATAAACAACAAATAAAAAATGATGATGGCATTTTGAAAATATCCTGTAAAAGTGCAAACTCACTCACCCACTGAAGTAGTTTTATTCAATTATGTCATTAACATATCAGTTTTGAATGATGTTTAATTCAGCTCATCATATTTAAATCCATCTGCATCAGGAGATTACAGTAACTGTGTCCAGTTCAAACTCGAATGCCTCAGTGACTCTGCCCAGTTGAATATCTTTGTAAACTGAATTTGAATTGCTCCTCTTGCAATACACAACTTTTCATTCTCTTATAAATATTCATAATTTGATCGTTGCAAAAAACCAACATAGGACATACAGTGGCTGTGTTGCATGAATCTTTCATTTATGTATGAATTCCAACAAGCGATTTAAATTTCTTCCCCTTCTTTGAGCTGCACCTCAAATTAACATGGACATGGAATCAGCCTTTTTGTGCTTTTTTTTCAGTCTGAGTAAAACCAGCATGGATTTTGAGACTCATCCTTACCAGTGAACACATTGCCTACCACTATTTCGCTTGACCTTTCACGACCAAACACACAGTTTTCAGGCTCTTTTTCTTACTAAACGCATGTAACACACAAGCTGAGCTGAGGCAGACATGGAAGGCGGGTTTGTGCTTTCGTGCATGTGTGCTTCCGTGCGGGGGCTCGCGCTGCGCTCCTCTTAATGGTGGCCACAGGTCAGTGAAGATGCGTCTTCAAAAACTGCTGTCGGTGGCTGACAGGTGACCCACTCGACCATGAATTGCCTGTCTAACATTTCAGGCTGCGTACCAACCCGTGTTTCCAATTGTTGTGGCACACTGCGAGAGAGCCACCTGCTCACAGACCACAGTGATCAATGAAGATCTTTTTTTTTTTTTTTTTTTTGACACAACCCAAAAGAGGTTGTATTGACATTTGAGGCTGGGTTGTGAATCGATAGCAACCAGTCAAGCCGTCTGACTGAGCAAAGCCCATAAACGTCGAGCCCCCTTGTAGTCATCGGAGGGTTGATTGATTGTAGGAATGGCAAATATTAAAGGAGGGTGTCGATCCGTGCTCTTCCTTTCTCACGAGCATTTTTGGGAGGATGAAATAGTGCATGAAGTAACTGAGGAAGATAGACACACGAAGACCACATTTTTGTTAGTAGGTGTAACCCTAATACGTTAATGTATTTCTAAATGCAAATAAACATTCATTTTCATAAAAGAGAACAGCTATTTAATCCGTCTCTATGTGCAGTCATGCCCTGAATAGGCATCTCTCCGGCTGCCGGTGCCTGTCTTGTCAATATCACCCCCTCTGAAGGTAAAAGCAGGTCTGGCAGCTCAGATTTAGTCAATGTGCCTCTCAAAGTATCATTCCACACTAATAAAAACTGACTCTCTGTTAAATAAAGCATGAAAAAAGCTTTTTCCATGAACGGTGTGCTGGAGCGGAAGTGATCTTGCCTGTAACGCTAGATGATTAATCAACAGATTGGATTCTGCTCAGCACTGCAATTCCCTCCTGCAGCACCCACTTTAACCCAAACATTAGATTTTTTTTTTTTAAAAAGAAAAAAAAAAAAAAAAAAGACGTGAGAAATTAAAAGGTAGAGCGACAGAGTTTTTTCTTTTTTCTTTTTTCTTTTTTTTTTCATTTTCTTTGGAGATCTGAAACCTGCCAAGACATATCAGCTGTCAGCTGAGCCGGTAAATGCCTATTTAAAGACAGTGGGGGGGCTCTGTGCATACCAGATTGTGGTCTGAATGACGAGTTGGCACCATTGTTGCGTGCCTTCACTTAACAGGGTGTGTCAGTTTGCTCCCTGCTCTCACCACATGCTTTATGGGTCAGTCCGTGATGAAATGTAGCATAAAATTGTCTGGATTGGTGGTTAGGAGCTGTTATGACAGGGAAGAACCACAAAACAAGCATTCGCTGTCATCACATCAGGTATAGCTAGCTTGGTAATTCAATCACTCTCATTGTGGTGTGTTACTTCAGCGCTGCACATAGCCCACGTAGGGCCGTGCGGTAGCCTAAGGATTTTTATTTATAAAAATGAAATTGATTTTCCTCTGTTTTCTGCTTGTTTACTGTAGCATGAGGGAGGTAAAGGGCACATTTTCGGAAATAGAATCAGCCCTGTCTTTTTCTGCTCGGTGCGTGAAAATAGTATTGATTAATGGTCATCGCCCCTTTTTCCACGTAGAATGATGTAAAGACCCTGTCAGTTACCATCACTATCTCGGAGAATGTGTTCCATCAATCCCAAAGCGGGCAAGCATTGGCAGACGCCGCATATTTCACCTGCCCGGGCAAAATGTACCAGAAGTGGGACAAAAGGCAGAGACAGAAGGTGACACATAAGAAGGTGACAGCTTTTCACACCTGGGAATAATGGTTTTGATAGGCGTCCCTGCTTGTTTCACCGCTGTGGACTGGACAGTGACCAAAAATGTGTGATAATATACACAATTAGCTCATGGTGCAAAAAAAAAAAAAAAAAAAGACCTGGGGCCTTCACAAGCCAGGGCAAATCTAAACTCTACCTATCACCTGGAAGCGTGACGGCTCCGTCTCAGCACAATGTAGCAAGAATCCCATGTTTTGACACATCAAGGATACAATTACTGGACCCTAAAGCCATGCTTGTCCACACTTGCAGTCAGACAGTGAATAGCTGTTGGAGCAGTGTGGTTAATTTCCACGATGCCACCAGAAGACTACCACCCCAGCTCCATACGATTCACCACAACACTGGGAGGAATACAAACAATCACCACCGCCACGCAGACATTAACATATGCTGTTTATATTTCCCGTGAAATCCCTGCCTTGTCTGTATTGTGTCAGATAATATTACACATTTTCCGTTACTTCAAAAGTAAATCAGTGTTAATATGACTTTGGATGTCCAATTTATT
This sequence comes from Pseudorhombus dupliciocellatus, assembly GCA_016785235.1. Lineage (NCBI taxonomy): Eukaryota > Metazoa > Chordata > Actinopteri > Pleuronectiformes > Paralichthyidae > Pseudorhombus > Pseudorhombus dupliciocellatus. The sequence continues at coordinate 617,573 of JAFBJW010000548.1, forward strand.
CCGTCACAGTCCCCCTCTCCCTTGTGTTTTATGGAGGAAGGATGGTCCTTCAGCAGAGGGGCCTCGCTAATTTATGTGTCATTATCACGGCGGGTGCACGCGGAGCTATTTTTGTTTTTCATCTGACCATGTTGACATGCTCGCCACGTTAATGTCCTACAGTGGCGCTGCGGTTTGACAGAATAGCAGATGCGCGGGGACCGCGACAGAGCGTTTTGATCATGGTATATTTTCCGCGCAGTCTTCTTCACAGCTTGTCAGCGCCGGACAAAGTTGCACCGCTCGCTCTCTTCAGGGCATCCCTGAGATACTCCAGCTTATTATCAGCGCCTCTTAAATGTTTCCCAGCGAATGCAGCTGTTGGCGCTGAAACAGAGAGAAGGGGGCAGAAATCAATAAGGTCCTGTCTCAAAATAAAGGGTGAGGAGTATTAAATATACATGTTAAACCTCACACGTGAAAAACTATGGCGTCCAAAAGCCACAGTCAGCAGAAAGTGTCTAGAAGTAGAATATGATATCAAAATACAATTAATTTTACCACATATTGTTATTTTAAAAAATATCTACCACACAACAAATGCAATTAAACATTTGGGGTCTGACACAGTATTTTTTCTGTTAATATTAGTCTAATTTGCTGCAATAGCATAACTTGCATTAAACCATTACACTTTGAATTCAATACCTGTGTTTGGAAATCAGTCGACAGCATAAAATTTGCTCCTATTTCTTGGTCAGTTCAGGGGATTAAAGTTAATCCTGTGGCTGAACCTTAACACTTGGGGCTCTAGTTTAATCATCTCAGCACATCTAATGGACTAAAGTGGTGCAAGTTCATTTGAAACGTTTTCAAATCCACTTCTGCTGATGCAACACAAAGAACGCCGTACCCTCCAGTTTTTAAACATGTTAACATGTCAAGACAAACATGAGGGAAATAAGCAGACACGGGTGATGGCACAAAGCTTAGACCGCCATCTTTGGAAAAGGCTCCTCCGCCAGGGCCATGTTCGCATCATGTTCATAGAATATAATCTGTGTGTATAAAACTCTTTTCACCCATTTTCTTATTCATATGTGAACACAAAGTCATTCCCAACATTCTTCCCTTCTAGTTGAATGATCGGTGCTACTACACATGTTCCTATGATGAATCACACTGCAATGTGTGGGCTGTGATCTAAAGGATTAGGGCTTGAAGGTAAACCGTATTAAACCAGCTGTCTAATTCTATACACTGACTCTAACAGGAGGTAATTAGCTACAGTTTGAAAACCACAGGGTAGAAAATGAATATATCACGGGTAAGGTTATAACCTTACCCGTGAGGATGGTATTGTTATCCCAACTGTGTTTACACCATGTGGCTTTTAATGTGATGGATCTGGTGCTACGGTTATTGAGGAACTATGATGCTATGTCAGGATTGAAGACAGAAGAGAAAGGGCTTATTGTGGAAGTATACACTGAGGGCCCCTTGTGTTCTCTGCTCTGTCCTCCCTCCTCTATGGAAGGTTGGGATTAAGAAGACCAAATCCAACCTGCTGTTTCCCAAGGCCCCAAAAAGCAGAGTTGGATAATTTAACAGTCCAGAAATGGGTCCTTTCTTCTTTCTCGCCCCTCGCCTTCCCTTCCTGTGGTTTAATTTATTTGGACAGGGGGCAACCCGATGGGCAGACTGGGCAGGCCCCCATCTCCGCTGTGAATACAGCGCTGCGGTGATGCAGCGGCTGGGCGAGTTCAGAGGTTGGGGTGAAAAGGTAGAGCCATCAGGGATGAGTCAGGTCAAGCTATTTAAGTCAATCTTGCTCACCCCGTCTGACAGGCCGAGTAACACCTTCCTGATCCACGAGGCCAATGGACAAAGGCGGCGGGTCTCTGTCTCATCAGTGAGGGATTGTGGGCTTTGGCTGCTGCACAACGGCTGGAGGGGCAGATGCATGTGTCCGCGGGTCCCTGCAGAGCAGGCACTACAATGAAGGACTCACTGTTGTTGACCTAGCCCCGGGCCACGTGTGTCACCAGCTCGGCCATCAATACGGCCGTGTCATCGCATTTGCACTTCAAAACTACAAGACGCGACTTGATATATTCTCTCACCATTGTCAGCGTTTATAGCACAAACGTGGAGGGCACAAAGTGGAGCCCAAGACGACCTGTGTGCGTCTGTGTCTGTTTGAAAGACACAAACAGTTTGACCGTTTAAGTGAAACTGGACATTGTCACGTTTCCATACTCTCAATAAAGACAATACAATTCTCTGTTTTTGAGATTGCAAATTGAAGACGATTGACTGACACGATCAGGAGACAATTCCTGAAGATGAGGGCTCAAAATCCTGTCTGCATTAAAAGAAATATTGTTGTTATGAAAAGATTTGTCGTCATGTCATCAATATATATATATATATATATATACACACTCAGCAGGCTGTGCACATACTCTCTGCCCTCTCAGCCTGTGTGTGGGGTCAATCATCCAACCTTTTCCCAAGCCTATAAAATGTCCCTTATCAATATTTTAGCACCTCAATTGTAACCCTTGGTAAACACATCTCCTCCTGAAAAGTAAATTATCAGCGGACACAGTCACTGGGGATTGACTGTCTGGGACGCTGTCAAGGCGTCTCTCTTGTGTTTGCTCTTTCTTTCACATGCTGTCAATTCCATCTTTGAGTGGGGGACCAGTAGAAATCCACCAAAACCTCTTGTTGAAGATTTTCAAACTAAACAATGCCCTGGGCATATTGTAGTCTCAGGAGAACCATTGGTCAATGTAAGATATGCTTCAATTCCCAGTACAGTTAGAAATCCATGTACACAAAGAGTGTGGTTGTTCCATCTGAAGACACTAAATATATGTAAATCTATAATATATTGTCAGGGGGAATCAAAGTCTATTTGACATTTCAGGAAATATGTAGATTGCCCAAAACTTGCATGTCTGCAGCTCCTGCTTGAGCTAACGGCAAAATTAGATTAAGCATAAATAGTCTGCAATGTAACCCGCTGTAGTACCAGTGCTTCTACTGCTGAATCAAGCAAGATGTGAATTTCTATGGACACCATCATGCTGTTGATGCACTTTGTGTTTCCTATTCGTCCAATGAGGCAGAGAGTAGAAACAATGATGTCCATGAAGCTGCGACTCCAGACTGCAGCTGATCAGGAGCTGCAGCAGCGACCTGCTGAGCCTGAGCGCTCCATCAGACTGAGATGATGATGCTCATCGGTGTGTGAAGTTTCTTCCGGCAGTCAGGAGCCGAGTTCGGGCCGCTCGGAGGTTACCTTTTAATCCCAGAAAGTACTTCAAAACACAGATTATCATTTTATAGGCACAGTCTGTGCTGAGCTAAAGTCTGATGGGTTGTTATACATTTTGTAAATAGTATTGACGTAAACATCAATAGTTTTTATCTTGGTCTGAAAGAGTGAGCATAGGAGAACAGCGGAAGAGCTCAGAGAGAAATTCTGCCGTTGAATAACTTGGTATCAACCACTGATCAGATGGTATGCTTTGAAATAAAAACATTTTTCAGCAAAATTAAATAATAGTGACTAAATGTTCAATCTATGCAAAATAGTTAGAAACATTGAGAGTGAATAATAACTCCTGTGAAAATAATAAAAAAAAACATTATAGCTAATAAAAGAAAAGCAAATAAACTGATATACAGAATTCACACACAGTGTAAGAGGCATGAACTGAAGCCCTCTATCAGCTGCGCTGATGTGAAGCACCAGTCACATCATGTTGCACATTACTGACTTTGCTTTTAGAAAAGCACCTCAACAGCCACAAGCGAGGCATTGCTCATGTCATCTGCAAATCACAAATCGTAGCTCCTGACGCGAACCGCTGCACAGAAGCCAAGTGCCAAAGGGCTCTGGCCGAAGCCAGCATCAGACTTTAAAGTGATTTGAAACAGTGAGCAAAACAGGGGCAGAAATTGCCTCGGAGCTTAACATAGACAGAGCTTCAATCTTCAATGGAATGGAAAAAAAAAGGGAAGAAAAAAGATGAGAAAGGGCCAGAAACAGTAGCAAGGCCAGCTCATCCATCATTTCTTTAAAAGGTCAGGATTTTGTACGTGGAATTGGGAGGAGCAGCGAATTGCAGATGCACCGAACAGCAGGGTATTTTCCGCTGCCATGACCAGCTAAGGAGGGCTCCTTTAAAACACATCTGCCAGTAAACATTTTGGCCTGACTCTGGGTCATCTCTCCTGTCTGGACGAGGCCCAGCGGAGCGTGAAGATGTACCTGCACAAACCCCGAGAACAAGTCAGTCACTGCAGACTTTCCTTTCCCCCCTTTTAATTGTCACAAGGAAACATACACGCACCTCTGCCTTTATAGCTTTATAGTCTTTTATTTATTGCACGCAACGCTTCCAATCATCTTTTACACATTAGAAAATGAAAATTGCACACAACATCCACCTACTAATTCCAGAAAATTGTCTGAATGGAATGCTAACCTCATGTTTGTTCATGTTTATGGACCAGGGAAGTGCAGTGCTGAGATTGATGGTGATCTCATGACAACCTTCACGGAATCACTTACTGCAATTACTGGCTTCAAAGTAAAAGCCCTGCTGAGCGGATTACTTGTGCTTTTATTTTGACAGGTTATGAAACTGGGGTCTGCAAATTGTGCCAATTGCTTAACAGACATAAAAAGGTGTCACCCATACATGAAGGAATGGTTTACCGGGGGGGGCGGGGGGTTTATACCACGAAACAGAGTGACTGCAACTGAGACTTACTATTTGATGGAGAGAAAAAATCACTTTAAAACTGCCAGTGAGTAAATGAAAGGTCATTTTAAATGATGTGTAATTACCTAAATACGTGTCTCAGAGGTGCATTTGGAGAAATCAAGAGGAAATGGGGCAAAGAAATCTCCAGCAAGGCCCGTGCGAACTAAAGCCCATCAGCAGCTAAGTGCCTCTTTTCCTTTTTCATCCACCAGAGACCCGGGGAGAAAAAAATGACCTTCTGGCATTCTAGACCGGCGGAAACAAACCAAACACACGTCACTCTCGTTTTCAGAATGTACTGTACTTACAGAGGAATTCAGAACAGTCAGAAAGCACTTTCTCTTCCACTGTCAGAGTGATGAAAAGGTTGCTCTCCCAAAGGGGAAAAAAGCGGCGAGGGGGACAGATGTGAGCTTGGATATAAGTCTCTCCATCAGCCCTGTAGATGCGGCTCAGACACCCCTGGGACGCACTGAAACATCTGGGAAGAATTGTCAGCGGGATTGATACAGTACCCAGCGTAATAAAAAATGAATTTCCCCGCCGTGATATAAACACAAATGACCTAAGCCATGATGCATTTGCTTAGATCTGCTTTGATCCCCCCCCCCCCACCCCCATATCGGTGTCTTCCTCGCTGTCCCTCTCATGTGTTTCTTGAGCAGCGTGCACACTTTGAGAAGTCCTGTTGATTGTGTGGACTCAGAGACAGGAGGGCCCCACTCACGAAAGCCTGGCTGATTCTGCACACCTATTTAAAGGTGTCTTAATCTCAGAATTTAAAAGCAGGACGTTTCATTAGAACCTTCCGGTTGGAGATATAACAAGCACTGAGGCTGCCGTACAATTTTTGAACAGCCTTTGCGCATGGCTAGACAAGTAAGAGAGAAGTGATACATAAAACATGAATTGTTCGAAGGACACAGACGACATAAAAGCATGCGGTGACAGGGTCACGAGCATTGTGTGCGACGTGAGTGGAGGGGACAGATTTGCGGAGTCTTTTAATGTGCACGCTTGCGCTTAACATTGTTTAGAGCTCAGTGATTTAAGATTACTACCACGGGGGGCGGCCCGGGGGCATTTTTATGATGAGCTTTTGGAAAATGTTGCCAATAATACGTTTGGCTCTTTAAGGTGGCCGTCTCTTTCTTCTGCTGGGGAGAAAAATCCATCTCGAGCACATCAAACTGACTTGAACTCAAGACAGAGGAGTGTTGATTTTTAGCTTTAAATTCGTCGTTAGTCATTTTCCAACACATCACAACATCAGCGGATGGGTTCATATTGTGGCTGTCGTTATTTAGGAGCCAGACTAAAACAGCAGACTTATCTTTCTCTTTGTGTTTTCCACCTTCACTCTCTATTATTCAATTTAGACACAACAGTCCAAAGTGTATGAATTGTCTTAGTGTGTAAAGTCAATAATAAAATAACCTGGCCATGGTAGACATGTTTTAATGACTCTCAGTGAAGTGTCACAAAGCCATAACACCTCAACGTAGATCCGCCGTAATCCAAATTAAAATGTTGGCCCATGTAGATCCTGTTTTTGAAATTCACATGTTGTACTGTTGCATCAAGCAGAGCAGCATTATACGTATCTTTTATTGTAAGAAAAAGCTGTGATGATGGAAACAAGTGGGTGCGGTGGAGAAGAGGATTCAGTCCTGGCTGAGGTGCTGCTCATTCAGATGGTGATGTTTTAAAACAGCCAAGCGTTCCTGACAGATTCAGGTTTACTGCCCACATCACTGCTCCCCACCTGTGTGTTTTCTTTCCTTCGCCGCAGAAGAGCCGCTGCGCTGCTAAGCTGCCGGCGAGCTGTTTAAGTTGTGGCCTTGAGAGTTGCACCCGGAGCCTTGTTTCGGCTCCGGCTCCACAAATTATTCGTGGGATACGACTCAGGTTCCACCCGCCGGCCCACCTCGGGGGACCTCTTCATTATCTGTCATTAAATGTTTTTCAGTTTGCATAATTGATCCTCTCCAATAAGTCCTCATTGATTTATGGAGGTCTGGGCTGAAGGAGGAACTGGTTAAAAATTCATAAACCTGCTACGCGGCTTCACAATCCATTAGCTGCTCCTGGACCCAGAGTCCTTCCATTGATTGACCTTGTGCCGAGAATCTCATGGACTTCGCATCTTTCCCCCTTTTCTTGCACTGTGGGAAGAGTTATGTTTCAGCCCCCACCCCACCCCCACCCCACCCCCCAGATTGGTCTTACTTTGATTTTCCTCCCTCTCAATAGCAGTGTGCCGCTCTCTCTGTCTCAGCCTCCCTCCGTCTCTCTGTTTCTGCTCTTCCATCTAAACTGAGGACCTTACTCTGAGACGATGAATAAATAAAGCATGTTCCATAAACAGCTTTCCACTATTATTTAAGCTTCCAGGACCTCGCACTCTGACAGCCTCCTTTCCCTGCCATCAAATTCAAGTGTGTAAATTTTCTAAAAGGCTCTGAATGTTTTATGATGATTTCAGGGAATGATGGAGTAATAGCTGAATAGTGAAGCTATTACTTTTAATATTTATATTGAGTGCTTTGAATCATTAATGTGACAGGATGTAAAATCAGAGCTGCAGGACGTATGTACTTCACAACCGCAGCCGCTTGGCAAAAAAATATTTGTTTTCCTGAGCAGCCCGTTCCAAACCGCTAACTGTGAGCTGCATGTCAGGGCGAGAGGACGATGCTCGGCTCCATCAATTTTAATCAGAATTTGACAAAAGGGATTCTTGGAAAGCATTGGATCAAATGTGGAGGAGAACAAGAAAAGAGTGGCAACAAATATTGTTGGTTTTATGATTCAGAGGTCAGGTCATTGCAATGCTCGGGTCAAGTCTTCTGTAACTCAGCAGTAATGTTTGCTTCATGATAACAGTGAAGTCTTGACCTTCTATGTAATGAGGTAATGTATATCATGACATCTTATAATGGCACTATATAAATACCTTTAAATTTAAATGGAAAATGTATGGAAAATTAATTGTGACAAGACAAAACAAAAACAAAGATAAAGTTTGTAAACAGAATTTGAATTTTCTTTGTTGAAAAAAAACTCACTTGGCTTATCATGACTGCTGTTTATGTTCCTTCCTGTGGGAATCAGCCTCCACATCATAATTGTCTTATAAGTTATAGCAGGAAAAGAAAATTAAGTCTCAAAATGAAAAGCCTCTTTTTATACTTAGCAGTTGTGCGAGAACTAAACTACTCATTTTTCTAAATTATAAGATACTGAGTATAAATCAAGAGATGCGTATTTCATAATTACGATTTCAAAAAGGTAGAAATGTATTTAAATATTTAACATTATTGTGCTATTAGGAGATTTGACTTATAAAGTCTGTGCACATAGAAAGTACACACAACCGACTTTGAATATGTTATTAGAGTATTTTCTTTGGTCAAATCTATCATCACTGATGACTAAAGTTCTCAAACGCTTTAATGTGTTTGCATTATTAATATAACATGTCAATCATGTGAACTGAACTATAGCAGATACAGGGATTATGGGACAGAACATGAATTCGAGTCGTGAAATGCTCTATTTTAAGTTAAAACATTCATTTTTGGATTTAATACATGGTTACTTATAGTCTGACTTGAGTCAAGCTCATCTGACGCATGTTACTGCTACTGAAACACACGCATGTCCACCAACACAAAGGTGACTGTCTTCAGATGGTTGGGTGGGGGTTACCGTGTGAGCAGGGGTCTGCACAGATTCGTAGCCTTGGCCTGGTGTTGCTTTGTCCCTTTGGCACAGAGAGCTTGTGTATCTTGTGCTGTGTGGAGCTTGGCAGTTAAAGGCCAGTTTATTCTTGCGGGTATCAGGCAGCCTTGTCCTGAGGGAACGAGCGCTTTCATGCACAGTTAGTGCACTTGACTCAGCATGGAGATGCTTTCAGATGGAAAAGCCATGTTTAGAGGACGTCTTATGAGACATTAGAGCACTGCTGTTCTATTGTTTTAGCTCTGCCGAAATGTCACTTTCCTCTCCTGAGCCTGTCCTTCATCGCGACGTTGTGGGACACATCACAGAGAGAGGCCTTTTCCCTGCTCCCACTGAGGGTCCATTTGAAAAGAGGAGCAGGATGTAAACCCACCACTCTGGCCATTACTGTCATCTTCATCTGTTTACTGTCTATGCAATATTTATTGAAAGAAAAACAGGACAAATCAGGCAAATTATGACCTCTTTAGGATACATTTTCTTCCTCATTCCCTGTGACTCTCCTGCTTTGATGTTAGGCTGGATTTTAGTATTGCAAATGTTTATTTAAATTCTGAAATCAAAACATCAGTAGAAGTACACTCACTGGGTGTATTATTACTCTTATCTTTATTAAAAACCCAGAATGCTGACTATTACACAAAGGTGTTTTTATACTTTTCCATGAACAGAACAAGTTTTGTTTAGTTTAATTTTAAACCCTGCACGTAATAAACTATAAACTAAACAAATAAACTATAGGTCTAGTTTTAAAGAAAAACTACAGAAAAAAAAAAACAACAGAACAAAAACGAAATGATGCTCCTGTGGTGTTACCCAAGTGCCCGACATTGTCTGTTCTCCACATACGAACACAGCTCATCGAAGGACATTAAGGTTAAAAACATGGTATTAATATAAATTATCTGTAAGATAGTAAACATATTTTGACAAACTTCCATTGAGGTACAAGAGTTATTGACATGAGATGGAACTGTGGACGAGGGACAGAGATTTCTTTCAATCACCAGTGGACATGAACATACTGGCAGTCTGACAATCGGCCAAACATCTGAACATTCCAGCCTGAAGTGAGTCAAGAAGTCTTTTCTTTTAATGCAGGTGAATCTGCTGGGGTTGTACTGATGTGTTAATGACCTTGCACTGGCAGAGATTTCTGTACGTGGACTGTTGCGTGGACAGATTTAACAGCGGCTGTAATCGGCGGAACCTGAGGGGAAATGGAAATGCATATAGGCAGCGACGCGCAGCACATTTCTAATAAGTGGAGATGGGCCAGAGACAATGTGAACTCACTCACTCGCCATGCTTCTTTAGGTTTATGTTTATCCACACAGAATAGCAAAAAAGAAATGTGCTCCCTGATGCAGGTGGAAGAGGCGACTCAGTCTAGTGAGTTTTTTGAAATGAAATTACTTTTGCAACAAGTGCCGAGGTGTGCTGCGCTCTCCTCCGCTCTGTAATGCGGTCTTAGCCGAGCAGTAATAACTTGTGTCGATTCAAATGGTGCGATAATGGAGAAAGAGACGCCGTGACTGGAACAGATGTTTCATATAGACTGCTCCTCAGACTTCTCTGAGGCGCTGTATGTCTGGGTCAATCTATACTCATGGCCTCCGATTTTGACACCCCATTGTTTTTGTTTGTTCCAGGGTGACGGCAGCAGGAAAGCCACTAAAGCATTACACTGTAATACATTCTGCCCGCCTGCTGTTTATTGCACAACGTAAGCTTCAGAGAATGTTAATGCCAATCTCAATTTACACTGAATACCAAATCTGTGAATTGAAAAGATACGTGCCTCCATTGTGGAACGCCTCAGCGATTAACAACCCCACTGCAACAGCATGTGCCACGTGGTTTTCCAAAGCGACTGTGTGATGGCCTGCCGGATATGTTTTTCAGTTGAACAAGTTCATTAATCCAAACAACACTGCAGTACTGACTCCCTCATCTTTGGTCACAGGCGGGGCAGAGAGACACGGCATTGTCCTGACCTTACAAAGCCAGATCTAGCAAACCTCAAGGTACGAATTTATAGTTCATAAAACACCGACTCCCAAAGTCCACCTAATAGTTATCCTTGCTCTGTCTGGCTTGGATTCACTTATCTTGCAAAAGTGATGGTTAAAAATATTGTGCATTGAAGATACTATATCTATAGATTTGTACAGGAGGTCAGGCGGATAAAGTCCATAGAAGCTGCAGAGCATCTCACGCAGACATTTGTATTCATGCAGCTCATCCATAGACAATTCGGAGGCAGCCTATGTGTTGCCATACGATCTGTGCCATTATGTACCTGTAGTTATCGAGCCCAACTCTGAAAACATCAACCATCTCTTCTTGTAAATACCTAATGAGCCCCCACGTGAAAATTAACATTTTCGTGATGATTATCTGCACCAAACAACCAGAGGAGGTGAAATCCTGGATTTCTGCAATCAGAAGGTGAAAATGTAAACATGGGAACAATTAAGTTTCCCAGATAGAGTAGCTGTGCGTAGCTTTGCCAGAGGAGGTGCAGCGCCCCATGCTGACATGACAGGCCTGGCTCAGATCCTGTCTCGGCCTGCTCCCTCTCACCCATGACTTACCTCTGTCTCCTGTCTCACCTTCAAGAGTGTCACCTCTGACTCAGTGCCATTTCCCGACGTGTGTGATCGCGCAACATAAAAGGACACACTAACACACTTGGAATACACGACACTGTGATGCTGACACGCTTCTTTCTCTGTCTTCCATTGAGCAGCGGATGAACGTGCAAACAGGAATGTGTGAGCTACGCAGATACCTGCGTATGCCGGGCCAGAGGTACATGCTGAAATTCATTCACCAGTATTTTGACACTAAAATAATAGACTGTTTGTGATGGTTCAGCACACATGCTAAATATGACACGGATGCCATTAGCAGTCCTAAACATAGATATCTGGAGTTACGTGATGGATTCATCTTCAGGCCTCTGCTGCTGGCCCTGATTCACGAACCCTGACTGTCTCAGAGGCAGCACATGGTGCCGTGGTGCTTGTGCCGCTCTCATACTCAGTGATCTTCAATGTCCTCATGCCTACATGACCGGACTAATTAGTTTGTCAAATTATTGTGTTTGTGTGGAGATGAGGCACTGAGGTCCACGTGTGCAGCCCTGGTCTGTTTAATATGCAGGTGCAGCAGCATTGTCAACATCCTCTGAGAGGCAGTCAGAGAGATTCCTCATCGATCCAATGCATGTGATACACGCAGGCCCCCATTGTGGAGCCACACTGCACTTTATACAGATGGATGATTGACAGGCTGATGTATTTCCTCAGAAGAGTGTGAACCAGTGAACCTGGTTAATAAAACATTAGAAGTGCCTGAGAGGCCCGGCTGCGAGGAGGGGCGGGGGGAGAGGGGGTCACTGGTGTTCAACCACCATCACGGCCTCGGAGCAAGCTCGGGCTCTCCCCATCCTCCAAAGCACATCACAGGGGGTCCATGTGGCCTCATTAAAATCAAGGAGATCACATGTAAGGACCAGAGGAAGAGGGATAGTCCCGGCTCAAAGCGGCCAGACTCCCAGGGCATTACTCTTTGAGGAAGTGCCACAGGAGAACACAGGGATAAGGCCTCAAACCGCTAAAACAATGGACATTTAACACAGCCTTTGCACTCTCCATTCTCCAGGACTCATTCAGCAAACACTTCAAAGATGGTGCCGCTGCAGCGGTGGAGCAGCCCTGACTCGGACTGGAAGCGAGCTGTGTCACGTTCACCTGATTTGATTTCTTAGATAACCTGGCGGGACGGAGGGCTAAAGGCTGGCAGCTCACTGTGTCATGTCGCGGTCTGAGCCCTCGCTTTGCTTTGGCTCCTCTCTGCCCTGAGCCACTCTTGGATCTATTAGATCTGTTTTCCACATAACAGCCCTTTTCATTCTATTCATTACCAAGCCGGGGAACGCTGATATATGCCGCTAAGCTGCACAATTGGGCCTCCGCAGAGCCGTTTTTATTGAACTATTTATTTTTCATGATATCTCAATAATTTACATGGTTGATTGTGTAAAGAGTGGGGGAAGAGTGAGCTGTTAGGCCCATTTTCTAAGTCATTGCATTTGTTCAGCTGTCTGCCTCACTGTTGCATGCATTTCATCTTTTCCCTCCTTTATTTACTCTGGTCTTTGGACGCCTTCCTAGTCATGTATTAAAGCTTTGCGGCGCGCCGGAGACGGTGTGGCTGTCAGAGCGGGGGGGGCGCCGCTGTGCATCATCACTGCCTTTAATGGCTCGCATCAAGTTCTGGCAAGGCTACTCAAAAGCAATGGGCTTAGCGAGCGGAGGGGCGGGCAGCTGCTGCACCTTGGGATAAATAAACGCTCGGTTCTTGTTTTTAGTCTTACGCATTTCCACTAACCAGCGGCGCACTGTCGCAGGTCGTACTTATAGCTGACTCTCCTGCTTAAAGAAGCAGGTCAGAATCTACCATACAAGACAGTATTGTTAGGGAGCATTTACCTTGTTGAGATGTCATTAAAAAGCTGCTGTCAGGCTCAGGGCACTCTCTGACCAGGGCTGCGGTGAAAGGAACACCCATAATGAGTGGGTGGCACATGGGGAGGGGAGGGGGGGGGGGGGCTGGTTTGTTTATGGATACAGCCTAAGAAGGGGGGGGGTGCTGGTTTGTTTATGGATACAGCCTAAGAAGGCTCTTGTTTGGGGGACAAGAGTTCGCAGCGAGCAGAGGGTAATTATGCTCCATCCGGTGGCTTTGGGACGCGTCACGAGAGCCTGACACAGGACGGCAGGCGTGCCAGGCGAACAGGGAGAGGTGGGATGTGTGTGTGTGGGGGGGGCCACAGGAACAAACGGTGGTGACAGTGGTATTATGCTGCTTGCAAACACACACACACACACATGCATAAACACACACCATCCGTGTAACTGGCATGTGCCCCAGGAAGGCAGAAATGCCAGGGAGAAAGGAAGCAGCAGAGACTTAATTAGGGCTTGGATACACACTCTTAGGGCGCTCACACCTCACTCACCTCCAGCCTGCTTCCTTCCTGTCATTGTTCCCCGCAGTTCAGCCAGGGAGACACACACAACAAGATGGCCCCCGAATAGCTGCTCCCTCTATGACAAGTTTACCTCAGTAGTGTTGGAGGGAGCATCGGAGAGGACTCTCTGTGTGTGTGTGTGTGTGTGCAGCTGCATGCGCGTCACGTTTTTGCTCTCATCGTACATTTAACCACTTTATATAGACGTGGAAAAAAACCCAGCGACTCCAGCTGTTTATTTACTCATTACCCAATTATCACTCTCGCGGCACGGAACAGGGAAACTTTCCTGTGAGAACAGAAGTGTGGATCGTGCTACTTTTTGTGTACACACTTGCCCCTGTTGACAGAAAGTAGATGTGGCACGTAAGGCAAGAGATGTGCGGCTTTGTGTCAGGCAACAATTTGACATATTTTGGACTGCAAGCCAACAGGGGGATGCATTACTCGTTACTGGATTTACCTCATCTATCCAGGATGGAGTGTGAGTGCAGGCAGCACTATAGACACTCTGCACCTGTCTGTTCACTTTCAATGGGTTTTAAAAGCAAAATAGTTATTGTGTGTCTGCATATAAGCTGCCACTGATGGTTCTAATTTCTTCTGAAATAAGAAGCGAATACCAAGCTTCAGCCATAATAAATGGGCGTGTATGTCAGGTGCTTCACTGCTGGTGTTGTGTCCCAACATCAAACCTAAAAGAAGCTATTCCTCCCCTTCTTCAGCAGAATTAGTTTTTTTTTTAATGGATGGATGAAATCCTAGTTACTCACTGGTTGTGTGTATGTGTGTTTACAATGACTCATTCATTTACACATATTCCTGCTTCATTTCTGAAATTCGACTTGCTGCATTTCAGCATTAATCTCAGTTCTTTGAGGGAAAAAAAAACATCTGCTGTGGTGTAGTTTGTTTTCTTCTGCTGGTTTTGAGAGGATGGAAGAGTTCCTGTTATCATAATAGTGAAACAGATGGTGAGCCGCACCTCACCTACCCAGACCCAGAGGAATTCCTGTTGACTGTTCAGATGGCTGCTTACAGCACCGGACAAGTTTGTGTCCCAGCTTTCCCACTGTTGTATCAACTTCAAGTTTATTTCGAAATGAAGCTTGATTGCAACACGGCACAGTGCACGGAGGGTAACACTGAGGTAGATGTTTCTACAGGTAGGGGAGGTGAATATTATGCTAAGGGAGTTGATGTTTCAGCTAAATTTTCCTGAAACGCGAGCGTGGTGTCAGAATTCAGGTGTTGCCTGTGACACCATTGGCAATCCACCTGCTTTCTCACCGAATTTCCCTAATTGGAAAACTCAATACTTAACTGTGCCCCCCCCCCCCCCCCCNNNATCACTCGCCCCCCCCCCCCCCCCCTCGCCCCACCTCCCAACAGTGTGTGCATCAAAACCCACCGAGCTAAGGATTCAGTCAAAAAAAAAAAAGGTTCCCACTCAAACTAAGTGGGATTTTGATACGGACAAGTTTGAACATGATGGAGTATTTGTGATTCTTGGCTCGTAGTAAATACCACAGACAGCGCGTATTTTGGTGTGTTTGCACTGATTGAGGAACATACAGGCTGCTCCTTTGGCAGATGTACAGAACGTCATGTATAATATATGTGCACTCTTTCAGCTATGCACAAAAGCCAGATGTTCTCTCCATCGGCAGGTCCCGGCGCCGCTAACACGATGCAACACGGAGACAAAAACTAAACAACAACAAACAAATGTTTTCTGTTACCAACAGCAGCCATTTTGGAACAAATAACCAGGACTCTTTGGGACTGTACACAGCAGCAGGCCTAAAAGTTGCGATTTCGCCAAGAGAACGAGTGCCAGTGTTTTCCAGTCTTTTCATCCTTCTTTCTTCCCATGTCAGGTTAATGAGGGAGTTTCTTTTCTGTTGTGTTGCATGTGAGGTTTCCAGGAGGGTCTTGGAGTGCAGTTTTGGCTCAGCGACAAAGCGCTGCTCCCGGGGCTGAATAAACATCTGTGGCGTACGTGTAGGACGCGTTCGTTGCGGCGTCACGTCTGAGCCGCACAGCAGAGGGGACGAGGGGGCCTTGTGGGAACGTGAAACCCGACCTGTCTGCCTTTAATGGCCTGGTCAGTCATGTTCTTGCAAATGCCACCGGCAGCGGCCGCGCATTCATTAGGCGCCGAGGCCTGAGTCGTGCCCCGCGATGAAAGCCCGGTGTCAGGCGTTAGCTGTGATGCCACGGCGAGGGAGCGCAGATGAGGAGGACGAGTGAGAAAGAAGGGGGGGTGGGGGTGCTCTGAGAAGACCCACCCCTGGGTATCCATCACACACAGCCATCACTCGGGAGCAGAGTAGACCTGATAAATAAATCAACTTAGAGGCCCAGTGAGGTTTCAGGGCCTATTCCTCTTTATGAGTACAGCAGGGTGAGAGATGGAGAGAGAGGGAGGGAAGAAAAAAAAAAAAAAAAACTTTGACTTCTTCACGCCTCAGTCCCAGTAGGCATGAGGACCAAAGACACCAAGTCTGTGATTCTTTCAAAAATTAAATATATTCACTTATCTGAAAGGCCCAGGCTCAAGATCCTCATCTTTTTCTTTAACATCCTAGATAAAAGTGTGAGGACTTTCCCATTGGCTTTCAATCGGCAGCTCTTTGAAAATTCATACTTAATGATTTGAAGGTCTTTTAGAACTTACTTTGGGACAACAATTTCTGAACTGCCCCTTTTATGTGGAGATGAGTAGAAAAGGCCTGTATGAAAACATCAGGGAGCTTCAAATTACCCCAACTTTAGAAAGAACATTGGTTATTAGCGCTTAATTGAACACGACTGACTTTACTCTGGCAGCCGCTCTTTATTTTTAATCCACTCCCCAAAGTTTTATTTGTGCTGTTATTTATTTATTACAGACAAAAGTAAAAGACTAGTCTTGGATTTGGCCATGATTTCTTGGCGGTAACTTTACAGATGGGGGGGGGGTTAAGACCACGGATCCACGTGGTGATTGGTACGCTGAGGAGTGCGTCGACACAGGTTTCACCCTCTTTCAAACTGGTGATTCATCTTCAGATGCTCAAATTAAACACTTGAGTGGAGGATTTAGAAAAAAAAAAAAAAATTGCTCCCATCAAAACACCCTAAGGTGCAAAACAAAACAAAGACTGGCTTAGGAGGAGGTAGGGTGGGTAGGTGTTGGAGCAAGGGGTGGTTGGGTGTGTGTGGAGGGTGGTGGTAGTGTTTTGGGGGGGGGTGCAGTGGAATCATGAGACAAAAGCACAATCCAAATTCCCTGTGCACTCTGTCTCAGTTAGAAACTTAATGGTTGTGTTTACCTTCTCCCCCTGAATGTTTTCTCTCAAGGCTCTCCTTTAACATACTGTATTTGACTCTAGGAAACATTTCATTCGATCTTATTTTCCTATCGCTTCCTCATTCCGTTTGTTCTCGGTTGCTGTTAAGTTTGCTGCAGTTTGGCAAGTGCTACATAGCCTGAATCGGAGACGTGTCTTAAGGCACATTTCTCACTGACAGAGGCTGCCGTACGAGAGGGGTGACAGCGCCGGCTGGAAATTCTTTCTTCCTTTGTGGTTCAGATAAGTAAGCACGCACAACACCCCTGTGATTAAAATCTCCTTCTGATATTTCTATCAAGATTTCTATTAGGAGACAGACAGGGCGGGAAAGAGGCTGCCAAAACAGCACGCCGCCGAGACAAGTCTATACAACCTGAGAGTGAATACCGTTCAAAAAGGAGCAGAGGGTATTTAAAATATTTAAGCCAAACTCTTTGGCATTTTTCCTGGTGTTTATTGTTTGTTGATTGCGAGCATCAGAATACATTTACACGCCGGGATCCCAAACAGCGGTGCAGTACATTTCGTGCGGGAGCGCGGACCGTCACTCACTGTGAACGAGGGTGGGGGGGTGGGGGGGGGGGTGATTGGGGGGGGGGGGGGGGGGGGGGGGGGGTGATTTGACACGCGAGGAACGATCCCTGCCACGCACTTGCTGACATCGCTGCATTTGAGCCCGTCTGCAGGGTTTCACAGGCAGAGCAGCCGTCACCTGTCAGATCCGACACTCTCCTGTAATTGTGTTTCCGCCGTTGCGAACGGCGAGGCTACCAAAAGCAGCCGGCTCTAATTCTGCCTCCTCACCGTTTCATATTTTCACCCACATCTGAGACAAAAGACTCATTTACATTTCCTTGGGCAAGTGCTCTCTGTCACCCCCTCCTTTCTCACCCTCTCTCTCTCTCTCTCTCTCTCTCTCTCTGTCTCTCACTAACAAAAGCTTATTTAACCCAAGGTTAGATTACAACGGTGAGGTGATTGCCTGGCCCTCTTCCAGCTCCCCATTATCACAGGGGCCACCACCTAATCTGGAGGAGCAGCTCTTCATTAATGTATTATTAACAAAGCCTGTTACAGTGTAATGCAGGAAAAGGCTCTCCACTGGGGATAGTCCTAATGGGGAGGGCCAGAGTGCACCTAGTGAAGCAGATTACAGCGAGGGGCCAATGAACTGATGAGGCTGGCCCCTTATCGTCCTCCACAATGGAGCGCGCAGAGTCATCCTACCAATTAGCTTAATTGCATATTTGGATTGTTAAAGACATCAGGTTTAATTGAAAGACGCTCTCCGACCCCCAGTGTGCAACGGTGTAGTAAACACTCTCATGTGCACACAATCTGTCAAAGAGGATGAGGGGTTAGATCATCGTGTCATTGGACACTGAATGGCAGTACCCTGTTAGTGAAACCTTAGGGAGTCAATTAGTTTGTAAAATAGTGAATTGTCACAATATCATGGTGCAAAACGATAGAATATTTAACTTGAATTGTGAACAAGGCAATGTACATAGTAGTTAAATGTTTGTTCTGCTTTGTTCTTTTTTATTTCTGTATGTTGGGAAGAACCAAAAAATGAGAGTCACATAAGTGTATGTGTACACATACATTCTGATTCTAGTAAATAGAGACAACTAAAGATATCACTTCTCTAAAAGGTCTGAATTAGTCTCCGACATGGTCTATTTTTGTCCTGGAGAGGAGGCAGAGACATCTGGGGAACCCTGATGTGTTTGTGTAGTTGTGGACTTCACGTCACTTTCCCTTGCACTTCCCTTTTAGCACTGCATGGACAGCTAGGATGTCACGTTACCAGGAAAGCCAGCTGTTGTGTTTGTCCCCACAGGGCAGCCGTGATTGGTTGTTGTCGTTATGACGATCCCGACCGCAACAAACATCGGACACACCCACTGTCAAACGCTGCACCACAGTTGTTGTCTTGTTTAAAATATGGTACAGCTTTTAGGGAAATATTTCAAGTAAACAAAAACGTAAACAGAAAGATTTATCTCCTCACTGGGGAAGACATCTTGATGTTTTGTCCTTAGAAATAGCATTGATTGTTTTCAATGTTATCCTTTAAACTATAATAATTCCACCCTGTTAGGACTTTTAACTCGTGTTTTTGCTTCTAACCAACAGTCTGAAAACCTTTCATTCAGTTTATTATGTGGTATTAGAAGGATGTATAAGCCTTAGATGAGATGGATGGATATGCGAATGTATTAACCCACATGATGTCTAATACCCATATGGATTTATATAGGCACCTGTGTTCAGTGAAAATGAAAAGCCTAATTGGGAGGACTATGGGGGAAAAAAAATACTTTGATGTGATGTGGTTTTCTTACTCAAAGTACAATCGGGAATGAACACTGAACAATTCATCTCATATTTGTTGGAGCCAAATTAGTTTTCTTTAACACTCCTGGTTCCGTGCCAAGTCTGCCTCCTCCCCGTCACGTGACGTCTACCAAAACACCGCTAACCACAGCTCCCAGTCCTACGAGCACACGCTCCTTCCTCCAATCTTCACACTCCCTCTCTCCTGTCTAATTGACTTCATGTCTGTTCATGAAAAGGATCCTAGTTTCCACCTGCTCTGCCTCTATTCACAGAGTAACACCAAATTCTCCTGTGCTCTCACTCTATTAACAGAGATCATACCCAAGTTCAGCTCCCCGCTATTATTGCAGGAGATGCTAAAATCTCATTTTCAACTCAATTTAACCTGGTCCACCTCAGGGGGAATGGAAAAGTCCTCTGACTTAATTATGAACATACAGTGCTGCGAGTCAGGAGAAATCTTTTCATCTTAGCATTCTGACTTTTGCTCAGCAGCCAAGAGACAACAATCATTGTGTTATTTATAATCATGATCTGCTGTATATTGTTGCCAATTTAACATGAATAAGTTAAGCAGAGAGGGCGTTCTGTGCCTTAATATAACCCCGCGCGCGTTTTCCACTCTTGTAATTGGCGCTAGTTTTGTAAACAGAATCCCTTTTTTCAAAACTTACAATTAAAGACCCCTTCATTTGGGTCGGCCTTTTTCAACTAGGTGCGCCAATTACAGTTAATAATTCAGTGATCTGTATGCAGTTAGTTCCAGTGACCTAGATAGCAGCTTTTTTTTTTTTTAATGAATCCATATCCTGTTTCATATCCCGCTTGCCCCCGTTCAGAGACCCATTACCTGGCTTCACTGTGCCACAGCCAGCCCCTCGCGCTGACTCCCTGAAAAGTAAACTCCCCCAATAAATTGACTCGGGAGATGCGGTGTCTGCGCCCATCATGCAGGATTGTCAGATAATGTCATCCGGTGCCGTTGCCGCTCAGAGCAGATGTGGGTAGACGTGTGGTTGGCTATGGCACCTTTCCATTCTGTGATTCTCAGAGAGGGGGGAAATCAGCTGTGCTTTGATTCCCGTCGCCCATATGGATATTCATGTGCTTTAGCAAAAAATAAAATAACCAAGAACGACGGGCTTAATTCGCAAGCAGCCTTTGCGTGATCGAGGGTTCATTCCGACAAGAGTAAGAGGTGACGTTTATGTGGCGTCCTGGAGGAGGTTGTCTGTGGCTGTTGCTTTGAGCTCCCCTGGAGCAGATACACAGATCCTTAGCAGAAACAGTCTGGCTCAGTGTTTAATGGTACACCAATACCAGGTTCAGTGTGATGTAAGGCTCCTGTCTGCGCTCCTTCCTCCCAGCTATCGAGCACTGTTACCGGGCCATCTGTGACTAAGTGCTGTGCAGTTACCCCAGTTTTGGAGCATTACCCCCAGCACATCTATGATCTTAATGAACCCACAAGCTTTTTACTGTCAATCAATAATTGAGCAGCTACTGAAGGAGCTTTTTCCACAGCTATTTGAAGGGGCAGGAGGGTGGCTGAGTTTACCCAGCAAGTTAAAATGTACGTCGGAAAGCTTTGCCAGACTGATGCAGAGGCAAGTGTACCTTGCTTTATTCTTTATTCTGCAGGCTGGGAGTTGTTTTTTTTCCTGCTTTTTGGCATCAGTATTGAGCTCCTTACCCTCTAAATCATCTGTTTGGAGCGGCACATGACTAAAAAAAAAACTCCACATTGAATTCATGGTCTCAGCCGTTTCTATGCGATTCCTCATTTTCACCTCATTTGCACCTATAGGGATGCATCTGACTACGCTTACCAACAGGTCATAGCCCAGCACTGCAGTCTACTGGAGGTAACACCTTCAAGAAACTGTCAGGCATGAGGCCTATTAACGTCTCTGTGTGATTGAAGCTCCCAGTGAATTCAGTCAGGCTCCATAGCTCTGTAATGCTTTTGTACGAATGATCATCCATGGAGGTTGAGGCCGTGTTGAGGTTACTTTAAATGTGAGCGCGAGACACGAGCACACTGGACCCGAGAGCTGAGCTGAGCTGGTCAAGTCGCGATGTAATGACAAATTTGGCAGCATTTACTGAGCAGCACATTTCAATTTACAGCTAGCACAGACATGAGTAAATACGGATGATTTCTTCAGAAATTATCTTGTTTCTGCAGCTCAGACCTGATCTGTTTTGTTTTGGTTAGTGTGAGAAATGAAGAGAGGGAGTGCACCGGGCCCAGTGCTGGTGAAACTCCCACCATCAGCTGGCAGTAACAGTGTTCTCTGGTTGTTTTTAGTCGGGAGGTTAAGCAGTTGAGAGCAGAGTTTTTCTTCCCCTCGTATTCCCCATGGGCGGCGGGGGGAATGCTGGAGAAAGTATGTCCCTCGCTTCTCTTAGCCCTCTTTATCCTGAGACTTCCACAGAATAGACCTTAAACCACTTTAGCTCTGCTTTATGGCATCATCATTGAGTCACTTGTGACATGTAGATGCGCCGGATGCTAGAGATCTACAGATTCATCCATTATTTATGAATTGTGTAGCAAGGATATAAATGCTGCTATCTCATTGTGGGGTACTTGGCCTTTCGAACCCCGCACACAGCCCGCATCATCCATTCACAGACAGCGATGCTGAGCTTTTCATTCCAAGACTGCTGGTGTGGAGAGTATTGCCTCCGCCAGGGGAGCTGGGCTACACTGGACCCGAGATGTTTGTTATGTGCATTTCCTCATTTGCATGATTTTTCTGAAGATGTGACGAGTGCAAGCAAACAACTTGGAGATCTGCCCGAGGCCGGTCCTGAGAGGAGTCGTGTCCAGCTTCCTCCTGGGAGCCACAAATCCTCCTCCCCACAATCATCCCCGTAATTAGTTGGACGGTGCATAATGGGAAAACATTAGTATTGTTATGAGGGGAGAGGGAGTTTGACTGACAAGGTCCTGCTCTTGACTTTTGTTGAATTAAAGGGGGATAGCTATCGAAGGTTTGGTATATTGAAATGTCCATTTGCATATTTGCGGCTATATTAAAAGGGATTAGCTCTAACCAGTGAGGCACAACAAACAGAAGAAGGAGGACAGCATGGTTTAATATCACAAATGACACCCAGGGAGTTACCCTCTAGCTCGGAGCCTGATTACAGCTTCATAATTAGGAGAGCTTCTCAACTCTCACACATCTTCTCCCTGCTCTGCTATATACAGCAGGAGTTTAGTCCCAGATTCAATATTTACCCTGCACTTCTCCACTTGTACCAGGAGTTACCGGGCACAGAGGGGTGAGTCGGGGGGTAATATTAATCATGAAATCTGCTCCTCGTATGCAGGTGCAAACCAATTAGCAGGCTGGCATTTAAGGGGCTTTAATTAATATTTCGTCACTGATGAACTCAGATTTCAGCTATGTTTAAATGCCTATCACACTGGTTTTCCAATATTGGGGTCCTGAGCATCAGCAGGTTGACAGCTGAGATTCTGCTTCCATTCCAGACACCTCACTCACACGCTGCGTGCGCCGCGCCGCACGCTAACAAACTTGTTACATTGTATGGGAGGAGCAGAAATCCCTCTCCAGTGAAGCTGATGTGACATGCATTGTTTTTGTGGCATCTTCTGCAGCGATGTTCTGACCATCGTCTCTCCTACAGGCTAGTTATTGTCACCGTTCATTGATATTAGTTTATTTATTTAATTTTCAATCCTGTTAAATGATAAGAATATAATTTAGATGTTCAGATGCAATACCACTTTAAGAATTACACGCAGCATCTACTGTCATCCACCCATGGATAATGCATATTGAGTGACCCCATTGAGTGTTGTTTACATTGGCCTGATGTGAAGGAGGAGGATGACTTTGGAAAAATGGTTTTGTTGTTTATGAATTATTTTTATTTAATTCCAATAATTTATGTGAATTTTTATTCTTCTTTTCTGTTTTTTAAAGAACATTACAATACAGTACCTCCTTTTAAGTAAAATATCTGAAACTTCCTCCAATATTTGTCAGACAGGGCGGTAATTGAACATTTAAAAAAAATAATAATACAACACATCACAGGGTTTCTTTTTAGTCTCGTCTAAATCTCAAGGTAAGCAACACCTTTTCCTCTTCAGGGAGGCCATTAAACCTGTTGGTATACCTAATGGTAATGTGCCTGAATGTGACTGCACACTGCAGTCACATCTTTGATTTCAGGTGAATTCAGTTTGACACCTTCTCTGTTGTTCATCGAACAATGGGTTGTACCTGTATCTAATTAAACAGGCAGAACAGGTCGTCAGGAACAGTGTTATGAATGTCAAACATTCATCTGGAACACTGTGTCATCATCACTCTCTGTTCAGGTTCACCCTCATGAAATCACACAAGGGCTTCATAGATGTGACCTGAACCTCTTTTTTTTCTTTTTTTTTTATCGGACTGGAAGGGGGGGTTAAAGGTCAACTGTCACAGAAGCCACAGACGATCCTCCTGGGTGAAGCTCCTTGAGACTTTTCCCTGAAACCAAGGCACCGTGGCCAGGTTTCACAGGTCTGCCCTGCAGCTGCCCCCGGGCTTGAATACATCTCTGTGTTTATGGGATGGCGTGGTACCACTATAGCCACAAAACCTCGACCATTTCCCCAGTCAATACTACACTTGATGTTAATGTTCAAGTGGGCTTACTGGGTTTCCACCACATTGCAGAGCATGTGTTCAAACGCAGCCCTCTGGTTGTGACGTATTTGCATCGTGACACGTGTACTTTTGTTAATGTTTGACAACATCAGTCATATCTCATGCACCGTTCATCTTCATGAATATGTTTAATAAACAGGCGGCCGGCGCTCTGTAGCAGAGAACCGGATCATCTTGATAATTACATTCTTTTATTTTCATGTTGCACAGAGGCCCTGACCTGAAGCCAATTCAGTTTCATTGAAGAAAAAGAAGAGAAAAAAACACTAACTATACATTGTCATGGTTGAAATGTTAATAGCAGAACAAACAGGTAGGGTGAACACAAAGTTTTCTAGTTCAACTCTGCACCATATACTGTTTTGAAAAGGGACAATATAGAGTAGGACTTCTAGTGGCGAGGGTGGTTAACATCCACACCGAGCGGCCTCCACTGGACGTACAAAAGCAAAATCAGGCCACACATGTTGAGGTAAATGAGATTTTTGTGATTTGCTTGTCATTCAGTGTCAGTAAAGCGTACAGTAAGCAATGATTAGGAATCCACTCAGCCAGAACTAAACTGTGTTTGCTCTATCCACAGTGGGAGGAAGAGAAAAAAAAAATCATATTAGCAAAAATAAATGTTGGTGGGTTGTTAGAGAGTCTGATTATGTGTGTCTCAGGCAAATTGGCGGTAATGAGTCAAGAGACTGCACTCGTTCACATACATTAAAACAGCAATCATTAGGAAATTAGGGCCCAGATTAATCCTGTTAATGACACACTGGTGCTCATGGGAAAAAAGACAGCCCCAGATGTCGGGATGCGGTGGCGTGATGAAGCATCGACTGTGTACGACGCCCCCCCCTCCCCTTACTCTCTCACCCTCTCTCTCCCTGCCTGACGGTAACGCAGGGGCTGCTCCTTGCACAGTGCCGCCGCCACTTGAAATGCAAACGAGTAGGGTGGGGGGCTGGGGGGGGGGCACCGCAGCCGACTGCTAATGAGAGCAGATCCCAGTGATAAGGAGCGAGAGGGAAGAGGAGAAAGAAGGGGAAGAAGGGAAAGTGAATAAATTAAAAAAAAAAGAGAGAGAGAGAGAGGAGCGATCTGAACTGAGGATAAGACGCAGCAGCAGGAACTCTGATGTCCCCAATTAGGAGGGATGTCACCCCCTGTCTGGGCCGCAGTAATAAAGCCCTCACTCTGTATTCGGAATCACATGGCTCCAACACTGTTAACATTCTAATATCTTGGGCGTGCGCGGTAACATTAATTACTTGGCCATTTGGATGACTCCTGGATCTCCTTAATGTTTGCTTCCAAATGGAAATCTGAGCTCTGGCTTAGGAGAGTTACATTAGAAAATAATAAGTAATATTTACCCAGCCAGCGAGCAGCCATGGCCGCTCCGCCTCTGCTTCAGTTTCTCCTATTGACTGTTTGGATATACTGTTCCCCTACACAAAGACAATTACTGTGTGAATTTAGAGCACGGTGGGATCTCTGGAAACTCTGTCTTATTCTCCTCTAGCGTGAAAAACCTGCTGTTCCACGGAGGCCTCGAGCACATTTAGATTTAATTACAGGTGTTTGGGAATCTATGCAAACCTCGCCCCACGTATTCAGTGTCAGGAGGGAGCCGCAATCAAAATGTGACCCCTGCACCTTTCGTCCAAACTATTCTGGCTGCCGTTAAGAGTTCATGGTCACCTTGAACGGCAGAAAGTCTTGTGTCAGTCGGCACTTCGGCTCCGCTCCGGGAAACGAACACAGCTGCGACGTTACACATCATAGCAGACGGTGGAATGCACATTCTTCAGACTGCGACTCCAAATGGTCAACTTTCATCTGGCGGAAGCCACGTCTTCTGTATTGTTTTCAAAGTGTAGTGAACCTAGAAGAGAGAGGGTAAACCCATTTTGGTGTGTTTGTGTGCGTGTGTGTATACAGCAGAATTGTGTTCTTTTGGGGTGGCAATATAAGAGGAGGCCTGGATAAAGGAGAAAAAGATTACAGTTTTTTTTTTTTCTCTCCCCCCATGTTGAGGTGCCAGAGCTGCCAGCGAGAGGCTGAGAGGAGCAGCGAATGTAATGGTTGTATTACTGCGCTCGGCGATGCATTATTAATGCAAACGTGATCAAGGCAGGTGGACAAGCCCAGGAGAGATGGCGCTGCTTAATGAACCCCCCACCCCCCTCCCCCTCCTCCTCTCTCTCTCATACACACTCACACACACACTCACACACACACACAACAAGGCCTGGCAGCTGTTAGTGTTGCACTGTGAGGTGTGAGCTGCTGTACCTTTGTGGTTAAGGTAGCCCCTATTTAATTAACAAATAATCTGCAGCCACTTCTAATTGACTCTGCTCATGTGTCAGCACTGTGGTCATGCCCACCTGCATTTTAGTGGAAACCTAAACGGATGTTTGGGTGCATGCACCTTTTTTTTTTTTAACTAAATAGTGCATAACTGAACTGTCATCTGTACATGTTGGAACACATACAGATATACCACACGTAAAAAAATAAAAACGTTCTACGTTAAATTGTTTCCATCCTGTGGGCCGCAAATGTTGTATGGAAATCCAGCGTTGTCGTTTAAACTTCCAGATATCTGGCTAATTTTAAATCATCAAATGATCAAGTAGAAATATGAAATGCATATTTATCTTTCTCTAAATACTCGATTACAAAAGTGCATACTTTCTGTTCCCAGCTGTACTGCACGCTCCCAAAGAACACACATTTTCCAAGACACAGATCTCACAATGCCGCCGTGTCTATCAGTAAAAGAACTATTGTGTGGAAACAAAGTGCTGCAGCCTGTAATCCTGCTAACCCTGCTATGTGCTCGTCCTTATTATAAAAGAGCTCAACGTATGTAGCCCCACTTGCAGAACATGTGATTATTTAGAAGCTGTTGAATTCATGTAATCTTCATGCTTCACAGGAATATTGCTGATGTGTGCTTCGAGGATTGCTTTTATAGAGGATAAAATCAATTTGACTTTAAATTTTCATTTAATTTTTAGAGCGAGAACATGGGCCGTCAAAGCACTGGCTTCATCGTTGCATGTTTTCAAGTCCCATACTGTCCCCTAGTGCGCGTGTGAAGCATTACAGCTTTCAAATCAACGCTCTCGCCCTGCATGGCTGTGTGCTGCTGAATGAGGAGATGCATTTTATGCATGATAAACCCCAATTGTTCAATATGAGAGTGGTATTTTTGATTTAAGGGGGGGCTGAGCTGGCGACAAACTGTATTCCCGACTCACTTTCACGTGGTCAGAAAAAGATGGGCCATGTTCATGGAGGTTGGTCAGGGTCAGGCTTGTGGCCATGTTAGGGCACTCTAAGGCACGAATGGTACTCTATGCAATTTCCTATACGGTGCATTGTTTACCACCATGTTGATGTGGAAACACATCATTGCAGAGAGTCGGGCTTGGGATGTATTCCTTTATACTGGAACTGGAGATAGAGATCTGCAGAGGGCCCTAATATGTCAGTGCTGGCATTGAGCCAGCAGAAATAACGCAAAGAAAGTGGAGCGGGGTGGGCTGCAGGTAGAGATCCAGTCACGTTTGTTCGAGTGTGACGCTCCGGCATGGAAAGAGACACAAACAGACACATCCACACACTCATTGATTTAGCCATGTTCAGCTCTTCAGACTGGGGTTAATGGAATACTTATGGATGTAGGGTGTCTAAGGTTGAAGGAAAGATTGGGGTGGTGGTGGGATTTGGGCTCGCGGTGCCGCTCACCGCTTCGGTGAAGCCCCCACTAACCGACAGAGCGCATCCCTTCGTCAGGCTGGATTAAGCACGTGTCAGGCAAGACTGAGTAGATAGTGGGGTTTATATATCACAGAGGACGGACACAGCGTAGCAGCACCGACACACGGGCAGTCTGCCCTTTTACAAAGGATTTGTTCATGGAAGAGTTATTTATGATTCCTGATGTGGACGGACGCATGGGGAAATTATTCCAGGATTATATAGATGATGCTTGAAAGCCATCAGTGTTATGAATTTGAATGAGATGATTACATTTCTGGATGTGCTGGAGCATTATTTTATGGAGGGGGGGATCGAGCAGTAATATGTTACAGCTGTTAGTTCTGACATGCAGGATTTAGGATCTGGAGTGATAAGAATTGCCGAAATTGGCTGGGATCTTGAAAAACCAGTGAATGTGCTTGTCTCTAAAACAGCAGCCGCGCAGGCATTCACAGTTCTCAGTCTATGCTCGAGAGCCATGACGCGAGCTGTCAGTATTTAGAACTTGTTTGGATTCCATCAGCTCTGAACTCAGCCCAAACCGAGGAAAAATAAAAACGAGGCACTTTGTAATACCATTGTACAATTGTGTCTCCGAACGACTTGTCATTATATTTCAGCCAAGCAAAAATAAACATTTGGATGCCGTGAAGCCAAGAATTGATTGTGGCTTAGGGGAGGGTAACATTGTAGCCCGTGTAGCTTCGCCTGAGGCTGAAGCTTAGCAGTGCTTTTATACATAGTTTATTCCTACCTGTTCTCTCTCCATGTTTTGGACCTGTATGATAGCATCTGCTTCAATTCCCCAGTCTGAGCAATCTGTTTGAATCCACAAGGTTGTGAATAAAACAAACCTGCTCTCCTGCTCAGCTTAGTGTATAATGCAGGACCTCGCCATTGGTCATGAATTGACAAAGTCCACATAGAGCTGTATCCCACACCCTTACCTGCTGGAAAAAGCCATACAAGCATATATGCTGCGATCAAGAAATGAGGAGGGAGGAACCATGTGGCGGCGTTGAGTCGAGCAGGAGAAACCTCAGGTGAAGACGAGCAGAAAATGGGACATTATGTTTGGAGGGAGCGGGCTCCTGACTGCCCCCCCCCCCACCAAGATGGTTCAAGGTGCGGCCTGGACACTGGGCGGGGAGTGCAGGGCGAGGTGAGCTAACAAAGCCACAGCCACCAGCCTGGTATCATAGAAGCGCTGAGCTTGAATATTTCATGGCTCCTCCAAGCACAAAAAGACTACAAAACTGACCCGGCTCATTTGGAGCCATGTGCTCGCTGAAGGTCAGAACCTGAAAACACGGGGGGGGGCAAAAGACATGCAAGAGAAAATGGCCAAACATCAATCACATATCTAACATGTCATAATAACATTGCTTCTTTTGTTCTGCTTTGGTGCTGTTCCTCTCTGAATTTGAAGCGCTGGCACGAGCATTATGTCTTAACACTTGAGACTTGCATCTACTCGGAGCACATACACTCGCTTCATTAGATTGATGTATTTGCCTTCGAGTTGTAAATGCATAAAGTTACTCTTTATTACAGAAAGCCTTGATGAGGTGGGTGTAGGATTCACGTTCTCTGCACAAAAGAGAAAACAATGGGGTGGTTTATACCCTGCAGACCCTAAAGGGAGGCGTTTAGCTCCGTGTGACTTTGTGTGCAAAGCAACCCAAACTCCCCACGCTGGCGCACGGCAAAGAACAACAGCGAGAACTCAAGGGCTGCCTTTGACAAAAGGGAGCAGGGTAGCGGTGTCTGTACCTCTTCTCCTATTCCCTCCCTAATCAATATCAAAAGCAACAAAAACGCAGGCGTGAGGAAGACACACAAAAACACGCGCAAAAGCAAACAAATGCCTGTTCAGTGGGGGGAGAGAATTAGAGCGCGGCGCCGTCTCCTCATCTTACCTGTCATTATCTGCTTTAGCTCTTAATGAGTGCTCCTCTACACTTGGTCACATCACATTTGTTTTATACAAGTCCCTTTGAACAGCTGAGAGATATTGAGCCTCCTTTGATCATGGAATCCGTCTGAATTTCAAATCAGATATGAACCCCCCCCACCCCACCCCATATCTTCAGCTAGGTCGTCTCCACATTTTCAGTCACTATTTTGTTTGTTTATACACCAGCCGAGGAAGAAAAAAAAAAAAAAGCAGAGGAGAAAAGAAAGAAAGAAATCAGATGAAGAAAAAGTGAAGATGAGGGAGCCTTGGAGAAGGAGCATGTGGGTTGTATAAATTTTGTTCATTAATGTTTATGACTTTAACAGAGAAATAATAAAAGAATAAAATAGCAGCATTGCCACAAGAAGCTATGGTGTGCCTGCTTTCTCGATATAAATATAAATACATATGTTTTTTTCAGTATCTGTTTTGTTTTTTTGAAGGCAGCTGTCTTCTAATGATGACCCTTGGCATGCTGTGGCACCTGGGACCTCCCCTAGCATGAGGGAGGCTGATGAAAATTAGTCCATTCACATTTCAAACAGAATTTAGCCTGGCCCCTGATCACAGTGCCGGGGCCCCCCTCACGGTCCTGCAGAGAGAACACGCACCACCAGAAAAGACCTCCACCCGGCCGGAGCCTCTCCCCTGGCTATCATTGCGGGAACACATGGTGACATGACTGTGGGACGCGAGGGGTCTGGATGTACTCCGGCTGTTATTCCCTGTTAAAAGATTTAAACCATTGGGGTATGATAGGTCCCTTTGATGTTTGCTAAGCGCGGAGCTGGGGAACAAGGGAGAAAGGAGAAAGAGAAGGAGCAACGGGGGGAGAGGTGGGGCGAGGTACGCCGGCGATGGTAGCCACGATGCAGGGCAGAGGCTTGTTACTAGAAGGCACTCGTCTTTGTGGAGCCACACCAGAGAAGGGAGGAGACTCGCTGAACCTCTGCCTCGACACAGCCACGCCAACAAAGGGAAGATAAAAGACAGAGGTTGAAGCCAGGGCCGAGACCCGCTGTGAAGCCGAGATTAGTGCCTGCGCAAAGTTTCGGCACTTCTACCGCTCCAGCAACTTTCACGTTGCCTAATTGCCCCATTTTAGCTGTTATTTACAGAGGTGAGAGAGGCTGGCGGCAGACACCACAGTCAAAGAGAGATTACTATCCCTTCATAGTTCAATATTACGTTGGAATGGGATGATCAGGTTATTATTATAGGAATGACTTTATTCTTAGGGGACTTGTAAATACACGATCGTAATGTTGATAAGGATAATAGAGATAACATTGATGGCCTGCCTTCAGAGGAAAGTATATTTTTACCCTCAGGTCATAAGATCACCGTGACAAAAATTATACTGTCCTTTCTAAACACTGTTAGCTTTGTCCCAATATCAGACACACTTCTGAGTTCTGACTAGTTAGTCTCATGCTAAAAATGAAAAGAAAGTAATAGTGTCTTGGTGATGCACAAAGGAAAAGTAAAGGGGAGCTCAGACCTGTGTTGAATCATACAGCTGGATAGGCTACACCATCTATGGTTGTGTGACTGCTCCGTTAGACCTAGTTTTAGCATCACATGTCACCACATCAGGATCTTGTTTTGTCCTATTTCCACATGTGAACACAAATTGTTTTAAAAGTTACTAGTTTTTTCATCTTTACAGTCATCGAATTTATATGTAACTGTAGCCTATCTATATTTAGTCCATAGATTCTAGCTATATGTCTGAGTGGTAAGCTCAGGAGCCTCTGTAAGCTGTGCTGTTTAGTGCACGTTTAGCTATGTAAAGTTCATCCTTTCATCTTTACCATACACATTAATAGTGAATCAATCATCTGAGTTCAAAAGCAAATGAGATTAACAGAACTTTCACATGAATGAGAACTGCACAATTATGCGAGGCTTACACTTCTGCTGCGTGTTTGTGTGTGTGCGCGCGCGTGCGTGTGTGTTTATGTGTGTGTGTGTGTGTTCATGGTGCAGCATTTGGGAGACAGATGGAAGACGGTCTCTGCAAAGGGAATACTAAAGATCTGAAAGTGTTTTAGAAACAATTAAAATCTTTGATGGTTTAATCTGTTCACATCAAAAGTAACAATCCCTCTGTTTGATTTTCTTTTGATGACACAGAATAAAACCGATTGAGCCAACTGTTCACAAACACTGACGTAACTACAGACTGAAGGGCTGTATTTATATACAGTGTAGTTATATATAGTGTTTCAGCTGGACAAATGAGCAAATACATGAAAGAACAAACGTTTTAATTTTGAGTGCCCGAGGAAATATATTTATTGTTCAGTGTTTTTAGGTGAATATCAAACTTAATGGGCAACAACATGCAGATCAAACTGCGTAATGATTGGAGGCAAAGTGTTTTATTTGCCCTAATCTTTTGGTTAAATGTTTGGTTTTCACCAGAGAATTTTTAATCTACACAATGTCAGAGGACACAAGTCGAATCAAACTGCCTGAGAAGCATTATTCTGACCTATTTCACTGCTGTCTTTGTGCATGTTCATTAGACAGTTAATCACAGAGGGAGTACTTCATAGGCGAGGGGATTAGTTGACTCAGGGAGGCTTTTTGACATTCTGACAGTGTTCCACTGGGTCACTCCCCCTCACTTTCCTCCTGGAATCTGGCTTCACGCCTTCCTCAGATACTCTCACAATCTGTAAATTCTCTGGGGCTCATCTTGATTGTATTATCTTTAAATAAGTCACAATGAAAAGGAAAATCTGCGTTGCTCCAGTAGCATGCATCAGCATGTTGATGCCTGTTTTACTGCAGTCTATTTTCTATCAGTAAAAACAGAGTAAAATGTCTTTTCTCAGCTATTGTTTTCAGAGTTTACTTCATGTAACCTTTGCTTTTTTTTTTTTTTTTTCTAATTTACACTGCTTTTTTTTTTTTTTTTTTTTCAATGAAAAGGAAAATCTGCGTTGCTCCAGTAGCATGCATCAGCATGTTGATGCCTGTTTTACTGCAGTCTATTTTCTATCAGTAAAAACAGAGTAAAATGTCTTTTCTCAGCTATTGTTTTCAGAGTTTACTTCATGTAACCTTTGCTTTTTTTTTTTTTTTTTTTTCTAATTTACACATCCTTTAGTTGAAGTCAAATCACAACCCTGTCTGTCGGCGTCTGGTGACTCTCAGACTACTGAGATTTGCACTTGCGTGTTGCATGCAGTATGTTTACATTTGTCTAAAAGCAGTGTAAATTGAATTCTGCTGTATGTTCCCGACAGTGACTACAAGTGTAAAGTGGCGTGTACAGAGTTGTACATTCCTCTGGGGCCCAACCCTCCCTCATTGTTCCATCAAGGCTCCGGATGATGGCTCTGAGAGCGGGAGGAAAATAATCAATAACTAACATGGCATCCTGCATCCAGGAAGATTCCGCTGTAAATTAACTTGACACTGGGGATGAAAAAGGAGAGAAAGCTCCTCTGGATATCTGTTTGTCTGCTCTCCTCCTCAGATGTGGCGGGGAAAGAAGTACCAAACGGGGAGCAATTGAATGCAAAGTGCTCGTTTTCTCGCCGACTTTTCTGCAAGCGCAGCCTACCCCCCGACCCCTTGAGGCAAGACCAGCAGAAACCCGCATCAGATCAGAAGGTGACATATCAAAAACTGTGTCACAAAAAAGGCAGTAATGGTTGCCAAAGATGTGGCAGGAGTTCTAGTTTTCTACTGGGCTCCTTCTATTGCTCCCCTGTCTATAGGGGATGTATGGTATCAGAGGGAAACGCACTCTCAGGCCTGCCATGCAGAAGCGGGATTTGATCTTGATGGCTTTGTGACAGTTTGGGATGAGGGATAGCGGTTAGCGCTGAATAAGAGACTTGGAGCTGATCAATGGGACTTTCCAGACAGGCCTATGAGCAGAGAAACTATGGGATGGTACCTCTGTGCTGCTCAAGAGCTCCCTATCCACTTTCTCACTGGTTAATAATCACTCTTCTCTTTTCTTTTCGCTCTCCACAAGCACAAGATGACAACACACACACACACACACATCACAGCTATATATAAACAATGTGTGTGTGCATGTAAGAATTTGACCTGCAGCCCAGTGTTTTGTTCAAGGGTGACTTGGTAATAACAACAAAGTGCTTGGCAGAAGGTGAAAAATTTGGTTAAATTGTTCATTCTTTGAAATCAAAATGTAATTAAATTCATGCATTATTAAACTAACAACAACAATGCCCCTACTAGCTGAAGAATTTTAGAAAAAAAGGTCACTATCTCTGGCTATTAATCAACACAGGTATGCTGCTAGCTCGCATCGTTAACTCTGTGGCTGGTTGTGCAAGAGAAGCATAATGAACCTTTCATTTGTCCTGCTAGATAATTTCAGGTAGACAGTTTGTCAATGGGATCTTACTTATAAAGTCACTGTGGAAGTCAGTTTATTCCCCAAAAAACTAGAAACATTCAAGAAAATCCCAGTTCAATGTGAAACAGTTCCAGCAAGTGTGGTTTTTCAAATACACACTGTCCACAATAAAATAGGTAATTTAATATAATACAAATATAATTATGTAGTTGTTAAGACATTATATGACTAATTAATATTTACCTTACTCAACACCAAATTGTTCTATTTGTAGATAGATAATTATCCAATTTTACATTTTTCACTAATTACAGATGAAGATGAATAAATTATATAAATTATATATCCCCATACAGACCCATAATTAGATTACGGGTTACAGAGTTGCTTTAAGTTCAGAGATGCAGTTATCTAAAAACATTCCTGTACTCCTTCACTGAGTCTAATCACAGGGCTGGAGACGGGGCCACAGAAGAGTGAATGAACACACCCAACTGCTGTGCCTCGATGACAGGTCCTAAAGGTGCATGGTCACCAGAGGAGGAAATGCATTAAGGATCAAATGCCAGCAACAACCTGATATCAAAGGCGATATACAGCGAGGCACCCTTTACCATTGAGAAGCAGCTGTAGAGAAAGTGCAGGTTTCATTAAAGATGTAATGGAGTGCTGACCAAGGTCATAGAGCAATAATGATCCGACACCTTGGCCAGCGGTGCTCTGAGGATCTTCTTCTGTGCTTCAGGTAGAAGCTGTCGACAACACAGCAGCAACAGTCGATAGAGGCCAACAGCGATGTCACAGGCCACCGGATAATATTGGAAAAGGCTCTGAAAGAGCGCTCCCTCACGCCAAAACAAAGGCCCAGTCAGTTCTGAAAATTCACTGGCTGTAGGTCAGGGAGCATGCTGCAATGATACCCCTGCCTCACTGAGGCAGTTTCAGGTCTGACTATGACAGGATCATTGGGAACATCAGGATTTTTGTGACCCACTAGACCAACCAAAACTTTCTTGTGAGGACTTATGCACCGCTCTGTGTGCAACGTGGACTTTATTATAAACTTAATTGATAATTTCTCCCTGTTTGTTGTTGTGGATTTTATTAATTGTTCATTTTAGTTCAGTCCTCATGGATTTTATCTCAATGACTTGTTTTTATTTATCATTATTTATTTGTTTTTGTTTGTTTGTTTGTTTTTTACTATTTATTGATGTTGTCATTTACATGGCTCCCTCTGTCCCTTTTGGGCTGCTGCAGCTCTTCCCATCTGCTCCTGTACAGAAAACAGACCAGAGTATGTGTAATGTGTTTGAATTGTCGCCCCAATCACATCTGTTGCTCTGAGGCTGTGACCTCTTAGTATCCGATACACAAATAAACGTGGATTAGTATTGGTGGAGACCAGTTCATGTTGTTTTAACCCAGTCAGCCTACACAGATGTTTCCAATGACACTGTGTCTGTGTGTGTTTGTGTTATCCCCAAGAGCCAGAGAGAGAGAAAGAGCAGAGTCAGGAGGGACCGAATGAAAACGACTGAATACACAAGGGCAGATTTGACTCTAGAACAGTAGCATCATTGAGTGGTGAGCAATGTAGATAATGTGACAGTGGTAACAAACAAATGAAAATGAAAACTTCATCAGGTCAGAGAAGTCAGCTGGGTTGTTAAATGGTCAAATTTATATAATTCAATGTAAAATGAAAAGCATTCTTAGATTCATTCATACAGTGAAATACTTGGCGCAAGTGCTGCTGGGAAATAAGAGACATAGACAGTGGCATATAAGGTGACATAAGGCTATGGCTCTAAAGCAGCTCTAGCCCATGGACTAGCACACTTGGCTCTTTAAATGGTTCACAAGTTGAACCAGCCCCTGACCAGCACTGTGTTCAGATGGGTAGAGATGGGATTAGGTGTGGACATGTGTCGACACGTCCAAACTGGCTGAAGAAGCACTGAGTCTCAAATAAGTGTGCCTTTTCTTGGCACCAAGTGAAGCTTGGCATATGGAAGGGCCCATGGTGGTGTAAAGTAAAGACAGGAGGCAGAGGAGCGTGGGGCTCATCCCAGGCATGAGCTGCCATCCCTGTAGAGGAGCCCTGTAATTAGCAAGGCTAATGAAGAATAGGGCTGAGACTAATGTCCCAGCTGACCTCTGAGCTCTCTTGGCAGGGTGAGAGGGTGGACTTCAACAGAGCAGAACATGATACCATGCTATATAGCCATTAACCCTGACCCAGTACTCCCCTCAGGCTTACATCTGGTACAGGACTGGACCGGTACCAAATCTCAGTGGGCAGCAAGACTGACTACCTGAGTCCACCGGTAATAAATTGCCTGATAATCCCTATTATCTCTCATCTTCTCCGCTTCATTAGGTGTAAATGCAACCTTTCAGAAACACAGCGTTTTTACCTGGTTGTGCTTCTCTCACTGCTGCCATTGACTTGAAAATGCAATTCAAATGTGAATCACGGGCATCTCAAGAGTCCTCGCTTCAAGTCTGCACATTGTACATATTCCATCATTATAAAAACTGTTGTTGTCTCTTTGGCACAGCATGGGTCCTCACACTGTGATTACATACAGGAGGAAGACACCTGTCACAGGGAGCTGTTACTGGCTGTTACGAGCTGTCAAGGCGACTACAGATTGGTTGCAGCTCATACGATTGCATAGGGAAAGAAATGACAAGCCTAATCTTGGAATGTATTTTATTTTTGCATACGCCTAAATCCCCATTTTCAGAAACAAAACGCTACATCGTAAGGAGGCAAAATGATTACCAAGTTTGGAAAGTGAGTTGGAATCACTGCTGAGGTATTTGGAGCTACACAGAGATTCTTTTTTTTTTTTATTTTACAGGTTTTTTGGGGGCTGAAGCTGTAATGTTACTGCTGGGTGCAGGAGATAAGAGACAGTATTCGGGTGTCCTGCAGTATATATCAGCATCAAATTAGTTGTGGTGACACATGTGGACACTAACAAAGCAACATGACTGTCATCACTCACCATTATGAATAGCAAGCCTGCTGCGGTGCGTCAAGCTTTACATGTGAAAGCAGAAAAATACACATCAAACATAGCACAATAATGGACATGCCTGTTAAAAAGAGGTATGTAGCACTGATGGTCATTATCACAATTCATCAACAGACTGTCAGAAATATTAAATGTTACTTAAACCATAAACTATTATTGTGATGTTTAGCTACCTCCTGAAGGTTCTTTGACCATGAAGCTGTATTGTACCGTCACTCAGTCCATGTTTTCGCCCCTTTAGTCCGGACTTAAATATCTCAGCATTGCCATTAAAAACTTCCGCAGGTCCTCAGGCTCCCCAGAGGATGAACCATGGTGGCTTTGGCAACCCCTAACAATGTAATCTCACACTGTCCTCAGCTCAAAGCATCATTTGTATTTTCTGTTCAGCACAAATTAGTGAATGTGCTTATGCGTTAGCCAATGTGCTAAGTTTCGTATTTTACCTGCTTGAATGCTATGCAGAACAAATTGTAAGCAAAACTGAATAGTAGACGTTAGCATTTTTGCTCAAAGCAGCCAGTAGCATAGTAATAGACCTTGAATTTTTATCACCATACCCATTAAAATTGCAGAACCCCAAATCAAGCGTTTATGCTTGTTGGTATTATTTGAATTGTGGTACAGCAAAATGTCTTTAGTTGTCATTTTTAACTTTTAATTTTAATTTTTATGAGGATCTGTCAGGTACCACATCTTGCTTATACAGCCATCATTCATTTGGTGTATCACATATATATTTCTTGTACCTTGTATATAGTGGAAGTGAGTGGAACAAGAATATTGGCAGGATACGCGAATGAGATAAATTATGTCTTCCTGAATATATAGAACGGGATAGGTAGGTGGAGGAGAAGCATATCTTTGTGTGTGTGTGTGTGTGTGTGTGTCTGTTTGACTAGCCCAAGTTGAGGAAAAGGACAGATAAATATTGTATAAATGAATTTATTGTGTAATGTGAGCAATCAAATTAATTAAGGGGTCCACAGCTGTTGGAGGCGAATAAGGCCATGAATTTTTCAGTGCTACCACTTCTCCCTAAGATTTTACAATAAATATTTCTGGAGGTCTTGGATGAATTTTTCATGGCTGAGTGGGGGAGATGAAAGGGGAATGAGGAATCCAGGGGACGGGAGCTCTCTGCTGCTGACACACCACAGAGAGGTGCATCGGCTCCAATCTTTATCAATGAAGCCCAACTGGCACTATTGCTTTAATTACCCTGCTTTGTCAAGCACTCCACTACCAATAAGGAAAGGCTGGGCCGTGTGGTCTTTCGCAGGGAGGAGGAGATGGGGATGATATCATGAGTTCCATTTGTTTTCATGCCCTCCCACTTTAACAGAGGAAATCATGTAACCATAGTCGCAGTCCAGAACTCCTCGCCATCCCACTGCAAACGACTCGTTAGTAACCCAGAGACTGACATGCGGTCATCCTAATCTCGACAGAACAGTGATGTCAGGTGTGGCAGCACTTCCTTTAATTCTAGGCTGTATCATTTATTTATCTATGATATCCCCATAGAAGGCATATCAATAAAACATCACACTGCTGCATATGCCCTATACCATGACGTGGTGATAAATGCCATTGATTTGCATGCTATAGTTTAAGCAGGAGGAAGAGACTGGATGAATAAATCAGAATTGTGCACAACTTGAATGTGTCCCCTGATTTGGTATTCAGAGAGGATCCTGAGGTAACTAATTCAGGAGAGACATCTGTTTGGTGGGCAATACACCAGCAATATTCCACCTGGAATAGCATCCATACTTCACCCCATACTGGAGCACAGAGAACTGAGATGGTGCTGTTTGAGGTTATATATCTGTATGTGCAGGATATGATGAGCATGATGACAGCCCTCTTTCTAGCTTCTCCTCCGATAATGAACATCTGCTTATGAAAGCAATGAGGACAATCAGGTGTAACATGTGCCTGTTTATGTGGGAAGTGAGACGACAATAATCTTAAACCTCCATTATTTGTATTATTTATTTTTATACCATGTTTTGGCAGCAGAAACAAGCCAGGCTATATTTTCACCCATAAAGCTGTGTTTGCACAATGAATCTTAGACGTATATAGTGATTGAGAGGATGCGGAGAGCAACATTGCAGTTCATGTACCAATGCAATCCTAGGATTACACCTATAGTTGCTGAAAGCTTTAGTGCGTTCACAAGCTTTACCAAAAGTGTCTGCTGTTGTTTTGGACTGAGCAGTTAGTCAACTGTACCTTTTTTTAGGTCTGTACCATTCAGGAATAACAGTGAAATTAATTCATGTGTAGCTCTAATGTTACCACTGAGAATAATCATCATATCATCTGCAGCAGTTTAGGGAAGGCACAAGGTCCTGGAAGATGTTTTGTTTTATTTTACCGCTTGTAATCCAGGGTTTTAAAGAATTGTCCGATACCCACATTAGGGTTGGGAAGAACTGGGCCTGGTCTGCACCACCCCTTGACCTTAATCTAACCCAGTACCTTTGGGATGACTGGGAATGCCGAGTGAGAGCCGGGCGTTAGCATCCAGTGTCAGTGTTGGTCATCCCTAAAGCTGTTGCAGAGAAAGTCTCAGCAGCTCGGGTCCAGCAGACAGCCTGAGACCAGAGGAGTGGAGGCTGTAGCATCACATGTATGCCCATGTGGTTTCAGATTCATAATGTTGGGCTCTACCGATGCGTTGTTATATGAGTATTTATATAATGTCAATATGGTAATCTGTACTCTGCTAGCAAGGTTGTTTTGTGATCTATTAATAGACGCGAAAAAGAGGCTTACTCTAACAGACAGCTCCACTCAGCACCGTGGAGGACCGATTGTTTAATTCTGTTATATTCTCACTAATCAATGTGTTCACTTCAAAGCGATGGGAAATGCTTGCATCCAAAGTAGATTGATCAGTTCTAATACAAGTCATTAACATACAAGTTGTTAACAAGTGAGGCCTCTGTACTGTATCTAGGAATCAAGAGAGCCATCGATAAAGCCAGTTTAAGACTTTTAATGTCTTAAAACCTTGAGTACACACTCCTCCACTCTGGAACGAGATCAACCACCGTTAAACCGTTTTTCTCTCTTTCTCCTGCCTGCGTTTTTCCCGTCTATCTCTCTTATGTCGCATTTCTACTCACTCGACCTCGGCCACTTAGCTTGAGGGCTGTACTACGACAGCATGAGACCACTGGTATACTTTACTGATGATAAATTTATAAGCCAAACTGAGGGGAAAGTATTAAACAACCTTGTGAATAGCCGGCGTTCGCTTTAACAGAGGTGGCGTATCCTTTTCATCAACAGAAATAACCTTTCAAAGGCAGTAAAAGCATGCTTAGAAAGTAAAAGGCCATTTTAGCAGAGGAGGCGCTCCCGACGATGGGGGGGGGGGCAGAGACAATCTCACTCCCACCCCACCCCACCCTCGGCACTCTCCTCACTTTGCCCCCTACTCTCCCCAACCCCTGGCCACACCACTACGAACGTAAAAAAAGCTAAATCAAGGCTTTGAAAAATCTACAGTGTCGTTAATAATTCAAGCATTGGTGGGTTTGAATAGCCTCTTTAGCGTAGACATATACAGTCTCCTGATATAAGATCAGTCCCTCAGGGGGCTCCCTCGCCCTCTTACTGCAGTGTGCCCTCTTCTAACTGCAGCATGGGCTGCTGCTTCAGATGCAACTACCTGCCTGATTATATTAAGTAGGAAAAATGGAATGTACACATGATTGTGTGGTGTGTACCACCGGATTCAAACATGTAATCTGTTAAATCAGTGTATATTTATCTAAAAAAATATATAAATATTCTCGAACTTCTTTTAGAACACCCTGGGAATCCATGAATCAAGTGCAAAGTTTTGCAGTAAAGCAATTATTGCAGTTGACTAGCATCTTTACTGAGGTTGTGGACCAACACAGGATTGTAAATATTTAACTATCTTTGCACCCAATGCACATTCATATTTCATCAGGTTTCTTGCAGTTTATTCTCAAAGCAAAGTGTTGGACTGCATAATTATTTCAGTTTAGCATTTTTTTTTCCAACCTATTACTTCCATAAATACAGGAATTTGAGTTATAGCTCCTCAGAGGGCTAATTTAAGAAAAGCATGCATTAATTAATACAACCTAGATGGAAAGGAAGAAATCCCTAAGTAAGTAAGCTGTTGGCAGATATCAAGGATGATTTTCGTCTTCAAAGGAAATGGGGATGGATTTGAGAGGATGCGGCGGTTTAATCAATACTGTTGACTCTTGAGGTTGGCAGGTGTGGTTTGTGTGCGCCGCTCAGCAGAAGCGTTTCCATCATTCAGAGAGAAAAAGCTCAACGTGGCCAAGCTGGAAACCTAATCCCAACTTTCAAATGCCCTCTGTTGTCATTTCAAGCGTTTAATAGTAGTTAATTTACAATTTCTGCCTTAAAAAATAAAGCACCCCTCATGAAATATTCACGCGGGGGTTTCTTTGTCTTTACCTGAACCACTTCAGTGCAGTCTGCAGGACCTGACTTTAAACCTTTTGTTGTATGCTTCCATTTGTGTCTATGTCCATTCTCACATCCGATGTGTGCAATAATGAAATAAATATCGAACCCTTAAATATTTTAGTGCATTCTAGGAGTAAAGTGGAATTGTTTTTCTGACAGAGGTTGTCCCCCCCACCTCCCCCTCTCTCTCTCTTTCTCTCCCTCCTCACAAATGCATTGTGTGCACTGGCCGGCCCAATCCATCACTCGCCGTCTGGCGGGAGAAAAAGCACTTTCCCAGGGTGGGTGTTTTTTAGTTCTGCCAGCGCTGCTGTTTCAGTGGGCACCCGTGAGACCTCGCTGATGGACACTCTGGTCATCACTGGCAGGGAGCTCTGGGACTCTTCTCAACCTCCCAACCCTCTCCACCCCCCCTCCCCTCCTATCTCCACCTCAGCCTGTTCCACTCACCTCGTGTTTTCACCAGCACCTTCCTTTGTCCCAGCAGTGTTGTGCACTCCTTTTTGACAACGATGACTCCTGTACCTGCCTGCAGTCTCCCTTGCAAAGTGGCTCGGCCCTCAGAGACCAGCCGCGCTCTGTTCCAGGGCTCGGCTCTCTCAAGGTGTTGGGAGACTTGAGCGATTACAGCATGAAGATGAACTTTAATATTTTAGACAGGGGGAGACTTTATTGACATATAGAAAAAATATGCTGTATGTATATATGGCTTCGGAGGAAAATAATGTCGACAACGAACCAGAATGCTAGCAGTTCCATCCTAGTCCTCCCCATTCCGCATGCAGACGTGTCCTTGAGTAAGATACTGTACCACAAACTGCCCCTGTGCCGACAGTGAGCGAGTGCGTGATGGAAAACGTGCTGCACAAAGATGCACTACATGCATGTGTGTGAATATGTGAATTACAAACAGTGTACTTTAAAGTGCTCTCAGTTTTCAAGACCATTTACTACAGTATATACGCACAGTATAGGATTCTCAACGGGACAGCCAGGGAGAGTCGCGGCATCTCTCACTGTGGCTCCCATTCAGCTCCATTTTGCATCAACGGTGTGGCAAAGCACAGAACACATGCATGTATGTGCTCAGAACAATTATGTAGAAATAAATCTATTCAAATTGAAGTCTGCTCCACTTTTCTTCTGACAAACCGAGATTTGATTTCCAAAATGCTCGCTCGTCTCTTCTACACAAAGAAGCCAGCGGGGAGAGGGTGCAATCGCTGGAGAGAAGTGGGCTGGAAGGCAAATCTAGGTGATGCGTATGTTCTTAGAGTGCCCCTGGGTCTTCCATGGGTAGGTAGGATCTGACAAAAGAGATCTGTACAGCAAAAAAATCCTCCACTCTGCTAGAGCATGGGAAATTAAGCCCAGATAAAGATTCTCTCTTAAACATACTCCCTTCTATCTTTTCATGCCTCTTTTTTCCCCTCCCTCTGCAGTGGCAGAAGAAATTACCCATTGTACCATTAGATAAACCCAAACAGCCCTCTCCATAAGACCTCCAGTTCCTTGTGCAGTCCCAGCTTGGTGTCCCTCGGGTGTTTGTTCAAAAGGAAAACTCTGCGGTGCCTCCGGGGGATGTTTAACTCATTGCAGTGGCAAGTATTTAGAGAAAACTCAACAAGTTTGAGGCTGTCAAAGCTAGAATCCAACTGTCAGGCAGAATTATGTCTCTGAGGCGTCTGATGTGAGGTAATGACCAATTGCATCATTTTGACAAACCCACCATCGATGAGAACTAGGGCAGGCGCCGATTGCTTTTACACAAGTGGTTCAATTGAATTTGAAACACTGCTGCTAAGTGCATTAAATGATGCTGATTAACTAAGATTATAGCTGCGGCAGGGATGTGATTTCTGTTTTGATACGGAGCATAAATTGAGGAAGAGCAAACAGTTTTTTTTGAGTGGCTGATGAATAATTGAGAGTCAGCAGAGGGTACATCAATAAAGTGGTAATGAAGCATATCTGTGTGAAATCTGTAATTCTCAAACTCTGCCACTCTTCCAGCAGTCTGCAACATCTGCTGTTATGATGAGCCTCACTGTATGTTTTCGGTGGTTTTTAATGAATGACACCTTCAGCAAAATCAGCGACTGAGAATTTAAAATATATAAACATAATAAAACTGAACAAACCACAGTTATTTTTACTGTCAACTGCTGTTTCTACTAAATGGTAATACATTTTTATTATTACTATTACTACCTTATTCTCACCACAAACCCAAACTTAACTTAAATTATTATTACTACTACCACTACTACTACTACTACTAATAATAATAATAATAATTCACATCACATTAACTGCATCCTTCATCATATTTTATAACCCTATTTCTGCCCCTGACCTTGGCCCAGGAGCAAGTGTAATATAAAAAAAAAAAAAATCAAAAATTTGAATTATTTCCAATCCTCTATGTTGATGTCAACAAGAGTGTTTTCAAAACTGAGGCTTTGGTGCCCTCTACCTTTAAGTCAAAGAAGCGAAATAATAAGCATAATAAAAAAAAAATATTATTATTATATTAATTGACAATTTCCTTCATTTGGAGTTTAAAATAATCATTTTCATGACAGGTGGTCAGCAATCTGTAAACAGGAGTTTATTCCGCCAACAAAAGTATTCTGATGTCGAAGCAGATGAGGAGATCGTGACAGCTGAATAATTCAGTCTGAAAAGAGCTGGAGAGCAAGACATTTTCTTTTTAGTTACACAATTGTCTACAGGTCACTTTCTTTGGAGTAAAACTGTACCTTTGTTCTGCCTTTTCCTAACACAGTCGTGGCATGTTGTGTCCACCTGGAGCACTGTTGACCTTCTGCGAGGCAGATACCTAGTTAAAGAAGTCCATTTTCAAGGCTGCTCTTGCTCAAATCAAAACTCCATTATAGATTTTACCTCCAGGGGAACCTAGGGCTCACAAGGTCCTTGGCAATTTTACCTGAGGAAGAAGCTAAAAGGATCTGAATCTCCCAGGATGGCTGAGGAAAGGGAGGGTGTGAGGACGAGAGAGAGAGGGTGGGATACACACCCCAGGACCCGAGCCCCTAATCTTTCTCTGCCAAGCAGGGAGCAAAGCAGAGCAAAAATGGAGATTTAGAGATGGTTCAGTGGCACTGAACCCTGAACATCAGGGCCCGCAGAAAGTGGAGGCAGACAAAACCTTGAAAAAAAAAACAAGAGGTGGGGGAGACGAGCTGAGAGATTGTTGGCGAAGGATTGCCAGGGGAGCCAGTTTCAGCTCCCAGATACAGTTTCCAATACATTTAACATATATGAAGGGAGAACAACTCTGTCCTCACACCATCCTTAAATATGTGTACTAACAAGACAGATGGAGGCCAAAGATGCAGACAGATCACATCAGGACATCTGTCACTTCATGGCAACAGCCCCCTTAATAAGTGACAAGGCTTCCTCACCCGTGGGCACAGGATGGGGGAGG
Source organism: Pseudorhombus dupliciocellatus (assembly GCA_016785235.1). Lineage (NCBI taxonomy): Eukaryota > Metazoa > Chordata > Actinopteri > Pleuronectiformes > Paralichthyidae > Pseudorhombus > Pseudorhombus dupliciocellatus. Next base: position 662,564 of record JAFBJW010000548.1, read on the forward strand.
GTGGCGGGGGTGTGGTGTGTGTATGCTGAGGGGGGGGGGGGGGGGGGGGGGGGGGGGGGGGGGGGGGGGGGGGCAGTGTCTCGGAGCGGTGGCTGTGCAAAGCAGCCGTCAAAGTCATGTGGTGCCCTTTTTTTAAACAACTTGTCCCAATTACAGCCAATCACATGCGATCTGTGCCCTTGATTATCACGCTGGGCAGGAGACATCAAAGCGGCCTTCTCTGGGCTCTGACACGAGGTTGTGCAGTAATTAGTGGACTTCACTGAGGAGAGTTTCATCACCAAATGTTTTCAAAAAGCGGAATGTCTTAATTTGTGTGTGTGTGTGTGTGTGTGGGTGTTCACGTCAGGAGAGAACGATGCCCTACAGAAATAATTAAAACATAATTACAGCTCATCAGCTGCGCAAGTGCTCACAAAGTGCCGTCGCTGAAGAGCTGCTGCTTTCCTCCGGGGCACTAGCGCAGCAGCGTGCCACATACAGAAACGAAATCCCCCACGCAGCCACATTTACACCAAATAAATACTTATGTCTTGTTACCAGAAACACCACAAAGGAACTTAAATTGGCCTCAGCAGTCCAAATTCAAATGAATTTCTCATGGGCGCTAAATGGGAACTTACTGCGCGGGTGCTCGTTCTCCTTGATGAACACCTGCATGTGTTGAGGAATATGTCGTCTGCCAAGGACAGGCCAGGTAGCAGAGGAGGGACAGATTGTACAGCAGGTCGTTAAAGCAATAACGCGTCTCCTTGGCTGATGTGTCAAACTGTATGCTCTGCAAAACCGAGACACACAGACTGAGGAGCCAGTCAACCTCCTAAATTGACATCGTGTTAGCTCTGTCCTCAGGTTGCAGTAAGGGTTGATGGCCATTGCCTCTGTGATGACCACTTGGTACAAACATGGCTGGCAGGGCGGTCCGGTGAGGGGAAAAGTGCACGCTAAGTGTTTGTGACGAGCGCTAAGGCCATTGCTTGATCCCAAGGAAGTAATGAAGGCTGGACTGTAGGCGGTGTGTTTTCTTCGTCCACCTGATGGCAGACTTCTAACAAGCGCAGTGTCAGTCCGGCTTAAGGTCAGGCGTCCTCCCTCCACTGCTCCTCCAGAGTTATCACATCATGGGTTCACCCCTCCCACTGCAGCGCTGCCGAGCCAAATGGCACAAGGGTCACAAGCTAGTCTTGTTCAGTGAGGCGCGTTATTCAAGAAAACAAGTCAGCAGAGAAACTATATGTTTGAGTGAATAATAATGAGGAGGACTAAAAAGCTAACGGAATGCAAGGAGGAGCAGAGTAGGGCGCCCACTGGTGGTGAAATACATGCACAACTCACAACAAGACAATACTTTCATATAATTGAGCTAAATTACTTTACACGATAGTTCTGTGTGATAAAGCTTAAAAAGGTAATTACCAATAAATAGAATAGGCTTTTAGACTTTTAGAAACGTATATAAACCGAAGTATTAAAATTGCATTGTAAGCAAACTCATAATTTATGATAATTTGATAAACATTGTTTTATTATTTTAACTAAATTTTATGTATTCTTTCATATGCTTTCAATCATTAAAACTCAACATTACTTTTATGATTTAAATCAAAAATGCTCAATTACATTGCATGATTTAGCTGTATTATTACACACATTATTTAAGTACGACTGGCTTTTACTATAGTTACTCCTGAAAAAATATATATTCTTGGACCTCTGCGCCTCCTTATTTTACCTGTTACAATTATCAACAATTAATGATAAATGATAATGACATAAGTCTGTATAACTCATTTGTAATTTGTTAGATAGCTCCCTCCATCCATCTCCATGGTGTAATTTTCTCAGGAATTATTACATCTCAGATATTTTCAAAATAACTCCTCCTCCTCCTGATTAGAATAAGTCTTGTAGACGTGGTGGCTTGCATCCAGTGTTGATTTTAATGTGTAGTCACTATTGAGTCCAGCAGAGGGCAACGTTATCCAACAAATGTGGGCATTTGAGACATTGAGACACCTGCATCACTGACTCCCCTGATGGTGCGTCAGGTTTCAGGAACAAGTTCAGTTTCAGTACATGTATATTGCGTATCATTTGTATGGTTTTGGTGCTCAGGGTCATGTTTTCAGTTCACACACAGACACACATGATCAGATAGACATTGACATGTCAATTTATTTAGTAAAATACAACACAATCCTACACAGTATTTCTCCTGAAATGAGTAAGTATGAACTGGATGAACTGGTAAAAGTGAGGTATAGTAGCACTGTGTGTTATACTGCTTCATGTTATATTGTGTATCAGCGAAGATTCTCATTCATCCAGACCACGCTATACCCAAGTCCAGAGAACAGGTGCCTTGGTGAGAATCTCCACCAAGTCATTGTGTTTGGCATGTGAAGCTTTAGCTGAGGGGGTAGGGGGGCACGAGTGTTGGCAAAGCTGTACCTGACCGAGAGCATTCGACTTAAAAACATGTTCTAAACAAATTATTGTTTATTTCCAATTAAGACGTTTGATAGTAACAAAGCATAGAAAAAGGAAATACCTCTGGTTATTACTGTTCTCCACATAATTCTCCACTAACTGAAAAATACAGCAGTTCAGTAAGTGTGATGCATAGATAGTATTTGTCAAACCTCATTTACATGACTTAGGATTCAAGAGTTCGAGATGTTTGGCAGCATGTTTGCTTGACTGCAGTGTTTCAAAGTTAAGTGAGAAAACATTTCTGCCTGCACTCCCTTTGACAGTAAATAAACCTGCCAGGTGTTCCAGGCATCAAGGTTCCACTTAGTAACTATGCTGAATATTTTATAATGACGTTTTTAATGATACAAAAATAATTATAGTGCAACTTCAGCTTACTCTCATACCTTCAATAGTAATTACAGAGTATTTGTGGCGCACATTTTAAAACCAGGTTTAGAGACTGACGCAAGACAGAGATCATGATTACATGTAAACAACACACAAAATACATAAATATCATTTACAAGAGTCAAACAGTAAAATAAATAAATACAAGTCATAAAATGCATAATTGTGTGCACAAGAAAATAAAATGTACTTGCATGTTTGTCAGATCCACTGTATAAAAATAATGACTTGCAGCTGTTTGTATCAGTCATTTCTTTAAAAGGTTCATCTCACCCTCCCCTCCCCAAAAAGAGAACCTGTGGTGAACATCTATTGTCATAGAAACTCAAAAGGATTTACTTTATCCAGTTTGGAAGATACTAAACAACACAGTGGACCAGTGAAAACATTTTATATTCAGTTTCTGCTAAACATTCCTTTCACCTAAATCTCCCACACTGGACCTTTGAGTCAGGCCTGTTTATGCTGTGCTGCATTGTTTCAATAAGCTTAATAAGCACTAGATGCTTCTAACTCCTATTGTAGTGGTTTTATTGTTAATGCAAAGCTTCTTTTTATTTTCACTTACACGTTTGATCTTTAGGCAGCTGCACTGAAGTTATTTGAGTTTACTTTTGGTGATATAATATTAAAGGGCGGCAGTGTAGTCAGCTATGTTCCTGCACAACAAGAAGATGGAAAGTGGATGGAGGGAAACACTGTTTACAAAATGGGCATCCGGTTGGTGAAGCCGGATGTCTCTGTTCGACCCTGAAGCTAGATCAGAGGGAATCTTCTACATACTCCACAGTAATGGTTGAGTGCTCTTTAAAGGGTCTGTTCACTCCAATGAAAATACAGTTGTTTATTTTTGTCTCTCCTCCAAACAAATGCAGGTGAATACAGTACATGCAACAACAAACATGTCTGAGGCGCTCACAACGCGGAAATTAAAATATTCTGAATTTCTTGAAACATTATTATTAATATTTCTCCTTGTAAGGTCATAAAAAAATAGGCTTTATCCAATTAATAGGACATGTGCTTCTGAAAGGAAATGCTGCTGCTTGTAATATGTAATATTTATTTGTTGTGAGCACTGCAGGAGAAAACTTGGTCAAACAAACTTGGGCCAATAAAATCTAAAAGGACAAAATCTTCTGCAAATTTAGGTGAACCAACCCTTTAGGCTGAGGTCAACCACATCAAAAGACATATTTGTTGGAAGAAAACTCAATAAAATTGTACTTCAAAGGGAGAAACTATTTACATTTCAATAGATTGACTGTAGACATATTGCATCTAGAGGATTACAATAAATATTAGCTTAGTGGTTTAGCTACGGTTGTACAATGACATTAACTGCAACAAAATTTAAATACAGTAACATGACATGAGTCACAAATATCTCCAGTGGTCCTGACTTTGTATTGCTGTGACGTGTTCATGTGTGCAAAAACTTCATGAAGCGTAGGCAAAACAAGTCTTGCCTACAACACTGCACCTTCAACTACGGTTTTCACTGCATGAGCCCAAAGATCAAGATGAAATGCTCCAACACGTGATCGCAGGGAGGACGAGACTAGCGCCCATCACTTAGACACTTGCACCCATTTGTAAAAGAAACACTGGATTCCTGATTCATGCTCTCTTTGACCTCCATGGGGAGCGAGTCGAAGAGGTGATCCTCCACAATCAGGCAGCTCCTGCGGAGGAGGCAGCACTGGCCGAGCTGAACGGGCAGACGATCCAGGCAGTTTCCCTTCATTTCCAGATGTGCCAGCTGTGAGAGTTGGCCAATTTTCTCAGGAATGGACGAGATGCAGTTGTGGCTGAGACACAGGGTCCTCAGTTTGGTGCACTTGAATAGTTGCTTGGGGACGACCTCAACTCTGTTGTTATTAATGGCAAAATGTTGGAGGTTCTGCAGGAAGCCAACCTCCAGTGGTATCACCACTATGGAGTTATGGCTGATATCAAGGTACCTCAACTTTAGGAGGGTGAATAATGAGGAGGGCAGAGACTCAAGCTTGTTGTGTGAGAGATAGAGTGACTCAAGGTTTTTGACGTGGCTGATTGACAGAGGAATGTTGATGATCTTATTGTGCCAAAGTTTGAGGCACGTCAGTCTCTTGAGGTGCTGAAAGCTGATGACCTCCTCGATGGTACGAATGTTGTTGGCTTTGAGATCAAGCTCCTGAAGGTTGTTCAAACTAAAGATAGCATGGGGGATTCGCTCCAGCTCACAATTATGAAGCTCCAGCTCTGCAAGATTCAACATTTTCTTCAAACTATTCAGTACCAAAAGTTTTGTACCGTCATTATGAATGACCAACTTGATCAGATGTGGGGACAGGTCGGTTATGTTCGTGGGAACCTTTGTGAGGTTGCTTTTGAGATGCAGAATCTTTAAGTGCTTGAGGTCTCGGAGAGACTCCAGTCCAATCATTTTATTGTTTTCAGAGTTCAGGTTACCAACCAAGTATACTTCCCTCAAGCTTTTCAGTAAGTATACCCAGCTGGGAATCTCAGCGACATCTGTAAATTTGACATGAAGGCACCGTAGGTGATCGCGAAGAAAAATTAAAGCAGTCTGCTCAACTTTGGCTGGACAATGATAGAAGTGCAGTTCCTGGAGGTTTATCATCTGTGAGATCTTAGCAGTTATCCTGGCCTCTGGTATTAATTCTAGTTTCAGGATTTCCACATCAGTGAGATCAAACACAGCATCGGGAACTCCGGATAGCATGAAAAGATGAAGTTCCAGCTTTTCTTGAGGATTGCGCGTCACATGCTGTCGCAGCTTCTCATAGGTCCACTCGTGGTTCAGGCTGATCTCGCGAAGTTTGTTTTCACTCACTTCTGAGAGAAAAACCCCGAAACGCTTTGAGTACAGCTGGTCATACTGATCAACCATGTGGAGGAGGAAAGCAAAGTCATTTTTAACATCAGGAATATCGCTGAAGCTGCTCTCCTCTCTGACTTTTTCAAAGGAATACTCCTTCAGTGGGCGCCGAAAAAGCCAGAACAGAGTGTATATGCAAATAACGCCATACACACAAATGAGAGCAATGTAACTGACGAGGAGCTTCTTCAATATGAAAGCCATGTTATGTGTGCAATGGAATTTAGCATATCCAGTCAAATGCTTTATCTCAGGCTCGCACACGTGGGCAAAATCTATAGAGGCAACAAAAGTCATCGTGTAGCAGAGGATCAGAATGAATTTGACGGTCTTGATGACCGTCTGAATGGCATACAGCCTGTAAATCAAGTCACTGTCTTCCACATGGGCACGGAATTTACGAACCTTTTCAAACAAGGCCTTTGCTTGCTCCCCATCTTTCTTGTCCAGTATGGTCATAGAGGGAGCTTCGCTAACAAGCTTCTCAGCCGAGAATGTGACCCCGGATTTAGTCAGCACTGGGGCAGACTGGTTTGGACTACCCTCCTCGCTGCTTGTGGACAGATGTTTCAGGAGGGAGGACGCACCGGCCAGTCTTTGCTTGTTCTCCTCCGAGTCCTCACATGCGGTCTCCGACAGTGCTTTAGTCGTCCAAGGTGATTCAAAACATTTTCCAAGAATGGACACAAAATGTTCTATTTTGGAGCTTGTCTTTGGGTACTTGAACCAGAAGTTGCTGCTGACCATTAAAATGATCGTGTGGATTAGCGCGAGGTAGGGAAAATATTTGGAATACCAAGGGAGAGCTACATGGTAACACATCTGGTTGACGAAAACATACTGCTGAAAATCCAGCTTGGTTCTGACACCCGTTGGTTGGGGTTGCCCAAAAGTAGATGGCTGTGCAAAGTGAATTTTAGGTGTGATGCTATCAGGAGGCCTTTTAGCCATTAGGGGAGCAGCTTGCTCCCCAATGGCACTTTCTTTGTTCCAGAAACCTTCAGCTGTCTCTGGTGGTTGGGGGTCCAAGAAGACCCCAGCCTCCTCTGGGGTTTGATCCAGGATGGGAAGACAGACCACTTGGTCTTTGGTTAACTGCATGGTTCCTGAAAATATGGCCAACATCAGCATGACAATACCGAGATAATCCATGAAGACATCCCACCATGGTTTCAGGATTCGATAAGTTGGCTGGATGTCATTCAGGGAGGCTACTTCTGTGAGGGTGAACATTCCTGCAACAGAAAAGACGTATCGACTGTAAGATTTGTATTTAATTCATCAACCTACTCAGTGAATTCCCAGATCATAGTTTGTATCCACATTAAACCCAGGTACACAGTCGTTGTGTATGTCATGCAACAAGAGCTAGATAAAAGATGGGACTGATTCCTTTGCCATTGCTAGGTGAGAAGTTGCATTCCCTAGTGTAGTGTACGTAGTGACGTCTACATAGAGCACAATATTGTGAGCTCATCAAGGAGCAAGTGCATCAGTAAATATTGGATTTTGGGATAGCAGGCACTGAAAAGAATTCCAGTGGGGTGTGTCATTACATTTATGGCAAGGCTACACTACCCAGGTACATTAGGAGGAGGCTGGGATGGACAGCATTGTGTAATTGTTATGGGTTTAAATAGGAGGCTGGCCTTGAACTGGGTCACACATGAGCATTAGTGTTGTCTGTGCAGTGAGTGCATGTTATGTGCAACACAAACACTCTAAACGGAATCTAAACATTGTGAACACTTGCATCTGTTGTGATTTTTCTGTGCAGCATGCTATCATATTGTTATATCATAGATCACAATGCTGACTGTGCATACTGCGTGCAGCGCACTCATTAGGCCACTATTGTGTGCGTGAGCTAACAGCACGAAGGTCACTATTGTTCGTGCGGCAGCAGAGACAGCAGGCTGTGACCGATCCACACACACAAAGCAGGGGTGGCCCTGACGTCCGTGGAGCATGTCAACACAACACTGAAATCAGGCGGCTGTACAATGAAATCATGGTGCGTTCAGGTCCCGGTAAAGCAGAGCATCCGCTGTTGATCACGATCCAATCCCCATTGTTTTTAACTGTGCGCCGTAGCCGCCAGCGGGTTACGCTGCGTTACAGTCGCCCGCACGAGGACCCGCACTCACACGCACCTTCAGGTGAGCTGGTCCAGTTATGTCGATGACAGCAGAACCGCGCAAAGCCTCCTCTCACACGCCATGTTTCTCTGCGGTGGTGACGGCGTCCATTCCTCGCATCCTTTCCACCGTAGGTCTGCCGCTGCTGGCCGGGCTCTAAGCGGCTTAGCGGCTACCCCCCCACTCCGCCTCAGATGGTCGGGTCCTCTGCCGGCTGCAGGAGACGATCCTCTTCACACGGTTCTCAACATGGCTGCAGCTCTGGTGCCAGGGTGCAGGAGTGTGTCGCTTGCTCCCGACAGCGGCAGCTGAGGGATACGGTGCCCAGCTCAGAGGAGCCTGCACTGATGGGACGATGACCCACCGGAGTTAGGGACCGTCGCGGAATTGCAACGGGCCGCATCCTCCGGAGGCTGCGTCTTTTTCCCCATTGCGTCACAGCAACGCGACAAGACTGTCCCAATCTGAAGGCACCTGAATATGTGGACGACCCAAATTATACAGTTTTCAATAGAGGCAAGCGAGGTTAAAACTATTTATATAAATTACTTATTCCGCCACCAATTAAGTCATTATGGCATTTACCTTTATTTCAGTGGCAGCTGGCTAATATTAGATGCCAGGTGCACTTCTAATATCCTGGTACAATAAAGCCTTCAAAAAAACGTGAAACACATTTTACTTTCATAATTCTATTTAACTCATACATTTTTCTTGGAGACCATTAGATGCGTGCATATAATTTACACATTATTATTTACTTCCTAGTGTGGAGCATCAGTGAAATGCATATGAGTGGGGGTCCAGGGACCTGAGGCTGCTCTTTAATCAGTTGCTGCAGATTTTCCACTGGACGCAACTCTCTGTGCCCCACACATAGTTTTAACTTGAATTAATCTAATGTGATCTGTCGATCCTCAGCCGCCTCCGCTGAGTAACGCCTGCAATCTGACCGAAAAAGATAATCCAGTCATTTATTTTCAAAAAAAAAAAAAAACAAATGAAAAAGAAGAGGATTAAGGAACTTGGTCTGGACCGACCTGAAAATTGGATTGGTGTCGTTAAAGGCTCCTGTGACTCAGACTCACTGAACACTGTGGTCCCTCTCACTACTCTGAAAAGGTCAATGTCAGGGGTGGGGCCCACTGCTGCAGACCACTAGTTGAATACAGTCTTTTGTTCTGCTACAGCCACCAAAGATAGTAATAGCTTTGGTAGGGAGTGGTGGGTCTCGCATTAGGTGGCTTGATACCCACAAGTTATATGTTATGCTTAAATAATATTGCATTTATTTCTAACAAAACAAATTACTTGTTCTTGGAGAATTAACATAGAATTGAATTAAGAATAATTTAACTGTATCCACTATCTTTAAGTTGGAGAGAATAATGCATCCATTATGACTCTTGAAACTTACGTTTTTATTACATTTATTTGTGCCCCATGCACACATCCTGATATGTTCAATACACTTTAAAATGGCATCTCTATGTAACACATAATGATTGTAGTAGTTACTTGTTCCTATTAACGATTTATCCATTTCTATACTTGCCCTGCTGATGACTATCTTAACCACAGTCTCATGGAGAAAAACAGGTGATCATAAGGTCAATAAACATACAAAGAATGCACCATAAAGCTTAAACTTGAAGGTTCAGTGTGTAAGACTAAGCTGAAAGGGAGTAGAGTAATATTTTCACCCGTTCGCTTTATCTGAATTGTTTGAATTGTAGTTACCTTTACCCATGAAAGGCCCTTTATGTTTAAAAACTTACATTTAACATCAAGTCCTTACTACTGAGGCTGCCATGATTGTACTATAATCAAGACTAGACAGACTCAAACACTTTTCAGTTCTTATGACAACTGAAGACTACCACAGGTTATTTTACAGAATTACAAAGTCTACACACTGAACCTTTTAGTGAGGTCTTCTGTTTTGATTTACATTCAGTAATGATTTCATAAGGATATGACAAAAGCAATGATGTTTAAGACAATTGGGGAAGTATCCTTTGTAAAGATTGATACTACTCTCAAGTTTGTATGCTTGAGATGAAGCTACATCTAGTAGACATTTATGTTCGAACAAAGGTTGAAAACATTGAAAATTGGCCAAATCCAAACTCCATTTAGCAGCACCTCAAAACTCACTGATTAATGGACTCAAGAAACTCAGTGTATTTAAAAAAATACAATTATTTTTGGTTTTCATACCTAAAGAAACAGTCCTTAACTTCAGAGCCAATCAGCTTCTGGTTGTAGCATAATCTTCAGTTTATTTCTTAAAATGTAAAAAAATATTTGTTTAAGAAGGCTGTGTGGCTGAATAATGTGTCCGAACTAATACCAGAGCATGTACCCCTATATACTGTATGTGACAATATACATTTTTATTTTCCATCCTTTAAGAACACTGTAGGAAAAAAAAACATAGCTTAACTAGTATCATTATTAACTTAAGAATAGTTATGAGTCAATACAAAAGAAGGGTTGGTAGACCCAACAGCAGGCACTGTGGCTACAATAAGGCATCTCACTCAGCCTTCATGTGGTCCCTGACTTCTGAAGGCAGAGTTTCAAACACTGTCTCTTCAACTATTAGGCCACTGCGCTTCAAAGCACGACAGTAACCAAGCTCTTGTGGGAGGTACTCAAAGTGGTTGCCTTTGAGATCCAGACATGTCAGTAGTGTTAGGTAGGAAATTTTGGGAGAAAGTATAGACAGCAAGTTCTTTCCTAGCTTTAGCGTTTTTAGCTTTTTGCAAAAGAAGAGCTCATCTGGTAGATTTTCAATCTTGTTATACGTGACTGAGAAATACTGTAGACTCTGAAGGACTCCGATTTCTGGGGGGATGAATCGGATGTCATTGTTGGACAGGTCCAGGTGCCGCAGCTTGTTGCACAAGAACAAGTGTGAAGGCAATATCTCGATCTTGTTGTAGCTGAAGTAGAGGCGCTCTAGGCTGCCAAGCTTTTTGATATGCTCAGGGATGTACATGATGCCATTGTACCAAAGTTTAAGGCTGGTGAGTTTCCTCAGATGCTGGAAACTGATAATCTCCTCTATGGAGCGAATGTTATTCTCTTTCAGATCCAGCTCTTGCAGATTGGTGAGGCTGAAGACTGCGTGCGGGATGCGTTCCAGATCGCAACGGACCAGCTCCAGCTCGATCAGATTGGTCATCTTTTTCAGGTTGTTGAGCATTACTAGCTTTGTGCCGTCATTGTGCAAGTACAGTCGCTGCAGATGGCTGGAAACGTCCACTATGGACTGAGGAATCTTGGTCAAATTACTTTTAAGGGAAAGAGTTTTCAAACACTTCATCTCCCGCAGCGACTCCAGAACTATATTCTTCGAGGCATCGGGGCTGAGTGATCCAGTGAGAGAGAGCTCCTCCAAGTTGCGCAGGCAATACAACCAGTGCGGAAGCTCCCTGTTATCATCGAACTTCACACGAAGCACTTTCAGGTTTTCTTTGAGGAAGGACGTCGCTGTGGTGTGCAACTTTAAAGAGCATTGGCAAAGAGACAGCTCCTGCAGGTCTTCCAGCTGAGAGATAGAGGCAGGTATGGTGACATTGTTGATGATCTCAAGCTTGAGTGACTGCAGCTCCGTCAACTCAAAGACAGTGTCGGGTAACCCGGGGAGCATGAACAGCTGAAGCTCCAGTCTGTTGTTGGCATTCGTCTGGAGTCTCTGACGCAGTTTCTCCGCAGTCCATTCGTGATTGAGGTTGAGCTGTTTCAATTTGTTCTCGCTGACCTCAGACAGAAACACTGCAAATCTTTTAGAATACAGCGGATCATACTGATCGATCATGTGGAGCATGAAGGCAAAGTCGTTCTTCACATCCGGGATGTCATTGATGCCCGTTTCCTGTCGCACATACTCAAAGGAGTACTCTTTCAGCGAGCGATAGAACAGCCAGTAGGAGGTGTAAAGGCTCGTTAATCCATAGACAGCCACCAAACACAGGTAACAGTAGGAAAGCTTAGAAAACAGATGAGCCATAGTATGATTACATTCAAACTCTTTATAGCCCGTCATGTCCTGGATCTCAACTTCACAACGTACTCTGTTGCGCACTTTATCGACCAGAGAACTGTTATATGCAATGATTAAGAGGAATTTGAACACCTTGACCACTGTCTGACGGACATACATAAGGTAGAGGATGTCTCCTTCTTCAACGTGCAAACGGAATTTCTTTACCTTTTCGAAAAGAGCCTTTGCTTGTTCGCCCTCTTTTTTATCAAGAACACTTGCAGACGGCTTCTCGACAACAATCTTGTCCGGGATAGACCGGAGCGACTGAGTCTTTTCCAAATCTCCTTCTCCAGGAGACACAGTGATGGTGGACCTAGAGGTACTGGTCTTTTTGGTGTCCTTCTCTTCAGGATTTTCTCCGGACACCTCGGATAAAGCGCGCGTGGTCCATGGAGAATCAAAGCACTTGCCCAGCATAGAGATGAAATGCTCGATTTTTGAGCTGGAGCCAGGGAACTTGAACCAGAAGTTACTACACACCATGAACACCACAGTGTGTATGAGAACCAAATAGGGGAAATACTTGGCATACCAGTGCAGAGCCTTCTCATAACACATCTGATTAATGAAACTGTACTGCTGAAGATCCAGGTCGGTTTTCAGGCCTGTCATTTCCCTGGGTACAGCTGAAATGTTGGACTGCAGGTGCACCAGTGCCTTCATTTCCACTCCACTCGTGTTAGCCGGCGGTGACGGTATTCTCCGAGGGAGGCATATGATTTTGTCTTGCATTACCTGAAATAAAATGTGAAAAAAATGTGAAATTACTGAAAAGAAACGTTCAGACACAGCAATATCCCAGTATCCCCCACCAACACCTGGACACGCTCTTTTTCAATTGTTCAGTTGTATCCACAGCTACTCAAGCTTGCATGTCAAAGTGGGGCAAGACACCAAACCCCTTATTGTCGTGTTCAGCGTATTATTTTATGATTTTTATTTATTGTATCAAAAACCAGAATCAATCTGCAGCAAGAAAGGTGCTGCATACTGAAACCCTGTATGAATCTGTGTGCAAGAGGGTGAATGGATTCTATTGTAAAATGCTTTGAGTGCTTAAAATGAGGAAAGTGCTCTGTAATTGCAGTCCATTTAGTCCATTTAATACAAGCTGAGGCATCACAGACCACAATCACATCACACAACACCAGGTTCCCAACTGGACGTTTACTTTTGCTGACACCTTTCCCATTGTCACAAACATGCTAAGCTCTCTCACCTCTTTTACTTGGTAGGGCAGCATATTTCAAGCTTGTTCCTAAGATGACACCCAGGTATGAATGCCGATTGTAACCAGTGCACCCAATTGTCAGATGTTATTGCAGCTTAGTGTTTTTATTTGATTTGTGTAAAAGGGGCTTCACATTCCCATGTTGTGTCCCTGCTTTCCATAGTTTTTGCACACCTTTCTTTATAACAGTGCTTATAAGCCAGTCTCTGTTCCAACCTGACTATGAGTAACCTGGTTTACAGATTGCATGATTCCACAAGTTCACATCAGTAAACAGTAAATAAAGACAAACGCTTTCTGAGGTGACACAGGAAATGCAGTTCTGCCCTAGCACAACACACGATTAAAATGCACAGTCAGGTCTGTGGAGATGTGTGAAGAGCTGATCTGCAGAATCTACAAAGCATTTCTTCCTCTAACTCTGAATTCAGTGTCAGGCAATGAAGTAATTACAGCATGATATGTCGCTAATGCCCTATAAAGTAAACTTGGCCTCAAAATGAAATGCCCAGTTCTAAAATAAGATGATAATAATAAGCCATCATTTTCACTTAATATCCCCACAACAGTCAAACATTCCAATTCAACAAAGAGAGAAGTCAAGCGCATGGCCACATGAGTCAGGAATCTTGTGTTTACTAAAAGAGGCTGGGTCGGTGAATGTTTCCACTGGTAAACTCCTGATGAGCTGAATGCCTCCTTTGCTGCACAGTCCAGGTTGTAAAAGCAATGTATTTGTGGTTTTGAGCTGGTGCCAGTGCAAAAGGCAGTGCAGCAATGTTCCATCATGGAGTTTTCTCTGGTGGATTAGAGTGCTCCAGATTCAATGCATGTATTTTAGAGGAACTCCTTTATCACATAAATGTGCTGCAGTTCAGGCCTGTGTTGCATTAGCTCACATTAGCTGCAGCACACTTCTCCTTCACTGACAATGAGGTTACAGTTCTAAAATGGAAACACAAGCAGCACAAGCCATTATAAAAGCAATACACAAGGGAGGAGCTTGAGAAGCTTGACTCATATAAATAACGTAAAGTGTAAAGCACATTAGCATGAGAAATTCAAGTGTATATACCTGCAGAGACTTGTTCTGACTGTGAATAAAATATGTAAACAAATTTTATTAGCGGTGACGAAACACAAAGACATTGTTAGATGCCTTTTCCTGCGGATGGAAGAGCCCCCTATTGATGATGTGCTTGTGCTCTAGCTTCAGCTCTTCTCCTCATGCTCACACTGCTTCTTTGCAAAAAAAAAGAAAACAAAAAAACAAAAAAAACAAAAAAAAAGAAACGCCTGCTTTTGTAAGCTCCTGCTCTGTGACATTTTGTGTGTTTGTTGATGCTGTTTAGTTTTGAAATTCCCCAAGCTTACTCATCGTTGACGAGCTTAACATTACTTATGCTGTTAGTGCTGATCTCATAAAATACACAGGGAAGAAGGAACAAAGCAGCATCTGTTTTTTTTTTTTTCCAGTTTCGTAAAAAGCTTGAGAGCCTTGATTTTGCTGCTTGAAGTTGACCAGAGATCTGCTGATATCCTGCCCTGTGAAGTTGTCATCATTTGAATTGAAGCACAGCCACAGGAAGCCATGAGGGGAGGGAATGCACCTGATTTATGTAATTGCATACAGGACTCTCAAAGACATAAAGCTAACCACAGCCACAAGTGCTACAATTTCACTTGTCAACACTACAACTAACTCAACAAATTCTATTGGATATGGACTTTTGAAAGTAGATGGGAAATCTGAGAAGAGACGTTTGCACGGCAGTGAAGTAGCGTTAGCACGAGGTGCACAACCTAAGCTGGAGTGCACGATTTTAAGTGCTAGCATTACAAAATCTGAACTTGAAATCAGTAAATGCTGCTTTCAAACTGAAAAACATTTCCATACAGAGCCTCCCGGGACTGGACAAGCCCCTTCCCACCTTTAAGCAAACAGGATTGCCCGTCCTCTGACTGGACTCAACTTCATTGCCCAGTAAGATTCAGTTGTAAAGTAAATGTCAAATGTTGTACTTGTAATTCAGCACTGTTCACAGTTTTTTTTTGTTTTCAATAGAGTTTTTGTGTAATCTCACCACTGCTATCAATTATTCACAGACTTTAGTCACACATTCTTGCATCTTTTACAAATCCGCATCTTTCCTACACACGCTCAAATCTTTTACAAGCCTAAATCCTATCTGAACATGCCCAAATGTCTTGTGCATTTATATTTTACAGGCTTATAGAGCTTTATTTACAAACACAATATTTAAATGAGTTATTTGTGAGTATCCATTCACAAGCTCAAAGTCCTTCTGATCCTAATTTGAGCCTATTCGTGGCAATAGAAACATTATGGTGAGGCATCGTTACTGACCTGGAGGGTGCATCCGAACACACCGATCATGAGCATGATAACAGACAGGTAGTCAGTGAACACATCCCACCAGGGCTTCAGGACTCTGAACGCTGGCTGCTGTTCAGAGAACTGTCGGAATTCCATCACAGGAATCATGATGCCTGTTACAAAAGGAGATCAAATTAGACCACATGACCTTCATTCAGCACAATGGTGGATGTATTTTTAGCTTTCAGTCCCCCTGAGGAAAAAAATTGCTCAGTTTGGCGAACCCTTCTTTTTTTTCTCCTTCCAGTTCCATCATCAGGTCACACTTGGGTTTGTTCAGTCTTCAGTTTCCTTCACTTGATGTAAGACCTTCACAAACTGGAGTCAGCCTCAGTTCTACTTTGGGTTAACTAGAATGTGTTACCAATCCAATTAATTTAAGATGCACGATAGCAACCTGCTAACTATATTAGCAGGATGATGTAGAATGAAGAATAATTTCAAACACCCCATTTGTGCAAGTGGTGAATAAAAAGGTGATGTGACACCATGAGGGCAATGCAGCATGGGTTTGCTTTGATTGTGTTACAGTGTGGTGACTGTGACTGAGGTCCACTAGATGTTCCACAGCTTTTCACACGTACTCTGGAGAGTATCCTCACTATTGGGCCTAGATTTTATCTGAAGTTTTCCTTTCACGCGTGATCAAATCAGCAGGAGATTCTCTGCTCACATGCCTTCACAACTACAAAACTCACACTTGGTAAAATGATTCAACTATTAAAACCCTGTGTTTGTTTACAGTAGGAGCAGTAAAGTGTCCCTGACGCTGCTTCCTGCTCATACTGTCTGTGGTCACCTTCAGTAAAATGCACACTCCAGCTACAGATATCTGGTTTCCAGTGTTCGCCTGACAGTAGATAGGCTGCACTGTCATTCTGAAAATATGGGGCTTGCTCAGAAGCATACGGTCCATGTATCTGAAGATCTAGGCAGGTATACTGACAACTTTGTTGTTGGGGCTTTTGGACAAGTGAAAGTTGTGTAAGTGTAATTAAGCTGTTTGCATAGGACATTTGTATTGGTTCTCAAAGCTCAATGCCATCACCTCAGGAAGGGTGGAGAGAGGCCATCCAGAGGATGTTTACACGCAACTGTCCGCTAATGGTTGTGTTTACAATGACAGTTCAGCCAAACTCAACAAAAAAGAACATTTCTCTCTCTCTGCTCTATTAGTAAATAGCCTTGTAGATAATACATCTCCTGGGATTTTGTTTGAAATACAGAGCAGTATCCCAGTTATGCTGTGTCCTTCTCACACTTCATTGTGAATAGTTTTCAACAGAAGAAATAGTCCCTTTGAAAACCCTAGTCAGTTTTACAGTTAGAAAAAGTACTTTTGATCCTGTGCAGTTGCTACTACATGTAAAATATGCCCCCCTCCACTCCATGCATATGTCATGTTAAAAACAAGCCATACTCCTAAATGAGAGGTGATTGTTCCTCATAGAGCCAAGTTTATTCAGTTTATCAGAACTGAACAGGTGCTGTCTACTAAATAGTGTTCATACCACACAAGGCGCTGTCTGTGTCTCTTATACCTTTCACTACTTTTATAGTGGTTGTATTTGAGAGGCTTTTATTCTCAAGGTTTGTGCTTATATTGCCTGCCCAGGGACTACAGATGATAAATAGCAACTGTGTAAATCACACTGTAGCTTCTGAAACACAGAAACACAGTTCAGTTGAGGTTATAGTAGAAATTTCAGAAACTAAAAAAGCTGAATCCCTCTACTGTACATGCCAGCATCAATCGTGTTTAAAATGTAGTCACATGCCTTTGAGAGTTTAAATGAAAAAGAGCGCATTCATCATAGAATAAAGTAAATGTCACGGAGCAAAGGGGACAATGTGAGAGGCCCACACTTCGTACTAGGTGCTGAGGAAAGATCCTGTCTTCCACTGGATGAGTCAGCCATTGACTTGGGCTGACCAGGCCATATCCTTGTCCCTTCCTGACAGGAAATGTGTCTGAATCACAGATATCCAAAAACAGACATGTTCGGAACACACCCAGAGCCTGGACAAAACAAAAAGTCCTATGTCCTCGGGGATGTGGAGAGGAAAAGACTACCCGCATTGCAGACAGGACGAAAAAAAAACATGTGGGGGGATTTTGATGAGACAGACTTTAGGAGACTTTACTGAGGAGACGCTCCAGAGTGAAAAGTACGAACCCATCAGCCGCGGAAGCATCAATAAGTCGTTAGACCTTTAACACTGAGAGGAATGAAATGACGCACTGTGCTCATGTGCGCAAACGGACGCGTATCCACGCACGCACGCGCACACACCACAGCAGGTAAACTAACGGTGATCTGATGGGAACTAGTTGGCGACTCTGCCCTCCGCAGTGTAACGCGCCGGCAGTTGTGTGAGTGATTTACCTTCTCTTCGGTGAGATCCGGACTTCGGGATCCGAGCGGCTGCCTCTCATGCGGTGATCTTTGGGATCATGATGTGCGCCGACCCCTTCCCTCCCTCCCTCCGTGTCCGCCTGCCTTCCTGTATCCTCGGCCGCGGCCCCACGGAGCAGGACATGGAGCGGCTGTCAGCTCCAGGGGCGTGGACTGCTGAGGGAACATCCGCACACACGCACACACACACACACACACTCACCCCGAGGCTGCCCGAGCCACGCTGCTGGAAGAGGTGGCCACATACTCTGCGAGTGCCTCAGTGCGGGGATGCGAGACAGCTACTGCTTTGTTTACAGTTCTACCTGTAAGTGTTGCGTTCAAACTCGGCGGTCCAAATAACATGTATCCCCAGTATCCCCTCTCCTGAATTGCTGGACATAACATGACTGGATTTCCACCAGTGAGGGGATGTCACTGTAGTACCAGTTACTGAAGTACTCTACCGTCCAATGGTTAGCTACTTGTGCATTTACAGTGAATTTGCAATTTCAGATTTGAAATAAAAAATATTGTAAAGATGATGTGTAGTGATGAGTTGGTTGTGTTTAGCAAGACAAGCGTACTACATAGGTAAAACAAAAAAAATAAAATAAAAAATACAAGTACATTAAAACGCATTTTGCTTAAAGTATGGAAGATAACTGTGTTTGAGATGTTGGTTATTATCTTCCAGATACTATTACTTCATTCATTATTCAGTGAGACATGATTTTATAGTGCATCACATCCACAGGGTTCTTTTCATAGTGATCAAAACAGTATATTACCCAGTGTTGATTAGTACGTAGGGGTGGAGTGGAATGGAATTTACTGCTGCAGCTTGATTGATCTACTTTCTATGCTGGCTCAGAAGATGAATCAGGTGTGGTAATATCTGAAATCTTTAGAGGGGAAAATCAGTGAAACATCAAATACTTTATTGGCATCAGACTTACTGTGACCACTGGCCCAATCAGTACTATTTTTTTTTTCTTTTCTCGTTATGAGTCTCTTGTATCTAGAGGATCTGTTTATTCAATAATTAAATAAAATAAAATAAATACGTTTAAAATAAAAAAAAAGTTAAATAAAGTCTAATATTTCCATCCCCTTAATCATTTGGGATGACTGACTCCTCCACTTCTGTCGCCCTCTACAGCCAGGCTTTCGCCTCAAAAGCTAAACAAAATCCAAATCCTAAGCACACACCTCAAAACATCAATGTGTATTATTTCATGCATGCAGGGACCCACTTGTAAGTTTATTCTATACACTTTGATGAGACTGATGATCTGTAACACAACACATCTGCAGCATCATTCATACATGTTGATATTAGTTCATGGAGATGTTGATACAACATAGTGGAGGGGTTGCAGCTGCTCATTGTTACTGTGTTGTATTGTGGAGTGTTGCATAGTGTTTAGCTCTTCAGTGGAGTATCTTCACATGTCGCTCACACTTGAACCCACAGGGCAAGCATTGGAAGTGGCTCTATAACAGCTCAACTTAACGGTGTTTATTCACAAGAGTTGTTCATCTTCATTCAGAGCTCTCATTCAAGAAAGCTGTGCTGGTTGTTGTTGTTGTTGTAACTATTGATAGCCAGTGATCATAAACCTGCAAATGCGCTAACAAATGTTGTGTCTCTAAGTAAAAACAACTATTTAACCCTAACATATTTTCTTTCTGTTATTGTTCATTTCACACAACCTGCATGGAAACAAGGCACATTTCCGACGACAGTGAAGGCAGCAGTACCTCCTCCCCCTGCTCCTCCTCCTCCTGAACTTGGCTCTGACTCCATAAACTGTACATCGCGGAGACTCACTGTGGACACAAGTAAGTAGTGCCGAATGGACTGCTGACGGTGTGACTCCTCTAGACCCACATGGTAAGAGAGCCAGTCAGAAGAGCTGCTGCTGCTGCTAGCTCCCCCCGCTGCTCCTCCTAGCATGGAAGCTAACTCATACATTAGCCCAGGCTAGCAGGAGGTTGCGCGCTGTCCATAAAGAGCCACACACACACACACACACACACACACGTGTGTGGTCATCAGTGTGTGCAGCTCTTCATTTGAAGTCCATGGTTTGTATGATAGGTGCTACACACACTGGTGGCCACACGTGTGTGTGTGTATAGCTCTTTCTGGACAGTCTATGGTCTGTGGCTAATGCATATTATATGTATATTATAATGTATTAAGAGCTGCAAACGCTCCCTGAATGTTTCCCCTGACTCGATCAATCGATTCGACAGTCTATGCTTAATAAAGCCATCGATCATGATCATGTAGTTCGAGCTGCGCCACAGACTGTCTATAAAGGCACAGGAGCGCCACCTTCTGTCCTGTAGTGGGGTGTTTTTCCGCCTGACCCCAAGGACAAATATTTTTGGATTTAATGATTGTTACAGTAAAGATCTGGACAGAACCCACAGATACGCTATACAGTCCGACACAGAAAACATTTTTTGATTCTAAAAGTACACATTTATACTTATGTAAATAACTAAAGAGATTTGTTGGTTATTTTGTCATTATTCAAGCATAAAGTAAATGTCCAAACCACAACAGAGGTTAGACGGTTAGAAAAGTGCAGCTATAGATGCATTTTTTCATAGTCAGGACTGTTGGTTTTGCATTTAAGATTTTTTAGTTTTCAAGCTCTCTCATTTTCATACATTGCCATATTTACTAACTACGAGTTGTATGAGCTATATTTTTCAAAGTGACATCAACATTTGTGATATTTCTGTTTTTGCTGTGCTTTTCTAAAAAACACGTTCCAACTGGTGAGATCTGTGTCCTGAAGAGGGCAGGAGAGGAGCTTGATGAGGTCAATGTTTGTCAGAGTTTTTTATCATTCTCTTTGTCGGCAGCATGAATCTTGCACAACAAGCCCTGAACTGCTCTAGACTTGCACGCCGTTCTGCAAACTTCAGCTACAAACGGTTTTGTACCTCACAGGTAAGTTCCCTTCAGTTCTCTGCACGATGATTGTTGGTGTTCAACTAAGGGTCTGTCTTATTTAACCCTGTTGAAAAAAATGTATGTGGTGGGATTCAAAATGACAAACTTTAAACTTCTTGAGTGACTTGGTAATAGATTAGGTATGTTAATGTACATCAGAAACCTTGAATGTTTGATGAGTCTATCAAACCTCTTGCTGGATCAGTGTACCCTGGATTTCCCTTGAGGTTATCTACGTATGTATTATAACAATGCACTGTATCATTCGATAAGATGATCAGTCTGATGTGTTTTGGTTTTTGTCTTGCAGTGCATCATGACATCACGGCACACTCATGCGAAAAGGATCGAGGGACTGGACAAAAATGTCTGGTAAGTGACAGAATGAAAAGTTCACAATACTGCAGATGAGTTCTTGTTCTTGTTGTAGAGAGCCAATCACACTGTTGTCTTTCGTCTTTATCCAAGATGTCTTCGATGGGTGAATAAAATGGTGACTGACCCAACTTTTTGAACCACAAGTTTTATTTGTCTTGCATTTTTTTATACGAGTAAAACACTATAATCAAGTTAGGGGACTTATGTCAGCTTATGTGAACACAAACTACATTAGAAATAAAACCACAGGCCAGTACACTGTTGTTGTAATGTAGTAGTTAGGACAGTCAGGTCAGTGTCTTTGTGAATCAGATCTGAAAATGCTTGGTTTATTTCTTTGTAATTCCAGGGTGGCATTTACCTCAGTGGCAGCAGACCCATCTATAATTAACCTCGGCCAAGGCTTCCCAGACATCCCCCCACCTTCTTATGTGAAAGAGGCTCTAGCTCAGGCTGCATCAGTGGACAAGATGAACCAGTACACCAGAGGCTTTGTAAGATCATTCACTGTGATGCTATAGCAGACAAGCTAACGTTGCTTACTCAATTTCAAAATTATTAACGTACAGTCATGTACACAGAAAGGAGAGTGCTTTCTTTCAGGACTCATTTCATCCATATTTGTTCCTCTGAAAGCTTTTGGATGTAGAGAAACCAAAGCACCACAACACATTGAAGTGGGCCGTGTAGCTGTTATATTAAGTCAGACGACTATAGCACACAAGTGTAAACATTTCAGTACTGGGCTTCCCTCTAGTGGATATATTGTGTAATGTACCTGGATAGTGACGGTCTCTTCTTGTATTTAAAGACAGCATAAATAGACCTTGTAATTGTGCAGTCTGTAGGTGGGTTATTGTTTGGTTAAACAGTAATGTGTCAGTAATTCAATGCAGTGTCAAAACAACATTTTCTGATTTTTTTGGTTGGCTGATTTAAAAGTCTGATTTTGTGATGCATAGTTTTTCATTTTTGTTTTTTTCTGATATTTTATCAGTAATATATTATTTTATCTTCCTTTTATCTTAAAGGGTCATCCATCTCTGGTGAAGGCCCTTTCTCAAGTTTATGGAAAGGTTTATGGACGTCAGATTGACCCATTCAAAGAAATCCTGGTCACAGTTGGAGGTTATGGGTCCTTATTCAGCATCATGCAAGCACTGGTGGAAGAGGGAGACGAGGTAGAGACTTTCCTCATCCTCATAATATTGTGTTTGTCTTCAAATAGTAATAATAATCATGTATAACGTTTTATTTTTAGGTCATCATAATAGAACCTTTTTTTGACTGCTATGTACCTATGGTGCGAATGGCCGGGGCAAAGCCTGTGATGATACCGTTACGCCTTGTACGTTAAACCACTTCATATTTATCATTTTTACTTTACCTTGAACTCTTTGAGGGTCATGACCCAATATTTCCTGCCAATTGTTTTAGAAGTCTGATGAGAAGAAGGACCTCACAAGCGCTGACTGGGTTCTCGACCCAGAAGAGCTTTCCAGTAAATTCAATTCAAAGACAAAGGCTATCATCATCAATAATCCCAACAACCCTGTAGGGAAGGTATGCACACACCATTTACCCGTAATGTCTGAGAAATGTACACTCAGTGGTTTCAGTGGTTTGCTGTCTCCTGTAGGTTTTCTCCAGAGACGAGCTGCAGATGGTTGCTGACCTTTGCATCAAACATGACACTCTGTGCTTCAGCGACGAGGTTTATGAGTGGCTCGTCTACAAGGGCCACCAACACATTAAAATTGGTATGACTTCATCTCAACGCAGCACAAACTATACGCGAGCCAATTGACTTTGCCCTCATCCCGTGCAGTAGAAGCACATTCATTCTCCAACTCCAAGGAGTTCTGTTCTCTAAGACACATGCTGTTTTCCATGTTGTCATCTTATTCCTCAGCGACTCTGCCTGGAATGTGGGATCGAACGATTACTGTGAGCAGCGCAGGGAAAACGTTCAGTGTTACAGGCTGGAAGGTGAGAAATCTGGACTTGTGAAACACTGCATTAAACATCCATCAGTTCTTGCACATGATGGAACAGAGCTGAACTTTGTGTTTTCTAGCTTGGTTGGTCTATAGGACCTGAGCACTTGATAAAGCATCTTCAGACCATCATGCAGAACACTCTCTACACCTGCCCGACACCTTTACAGGCAAGTCTGCAGATATCCTTCTCATCTGTGAGGAAAGGCAAAGAACAACAAAGTCCATTGTTATTTTGAACCCTGTCTGTTTACCCCTCAGGAGGCTGTGAGTCAAGGTTTGCTCCTGAACTGTGAGCTGATGGGTCAGCCTGAGTGCTACTTCTCCTCACTGGCAGAGGAACTTGAAGGCAAGAGGGACCGCCTGGCCTCCATTGTGCTGGAGGCCGGCATGACTCCTATTATTCCAGAGGGAGGATACTTCATGCTCGTGGACGTCACATCTCTCAGTGAGTTTCTCTACATTTAAATAGCATCAACCTATAATGAAATTGACTCTAGTTTTCCCATTTAAAGTTGAACTTATCTGCTTCTTTGAAGTCAATTAAAGACCTGATTGCCAATTTATGTGCTAGAGACCTGGGCGAAAAATGACATCTCATAGTTGTCATGGTGATGGGAGAGTAACCAGATGTGTCCAACGTAGATTAGTTTATTCAAAAAAGACGCTCTGCAGTTATGAATCCAGGAGTTTATTTGCATCTTAACTAGCATCAATTTAAAATGTGCACTCTCAGGCTCAGTTACTAAGAATGTTTATCAAGACACCATTTTACACTGGCATCACATCTACCAGATGTCCATCAACATATGTTACATGAGACCTGTTAAGTCTTTACTACGTGAGTAGTTAGCAGTGATGGGTTGAACCACAGCGGTAACACTCTCTGCCTAGCTTTTGCTCTGCTCTACGCAGTTGTTAGATTTTTGTGTCTCCAGAACGTGTTTTATCGACAACAGCACACACACAGACCCACAGGCTGAAAACAATCCCAGCTATGCTGACATGGCTGCTAATTATTTAACAGTGTAACTCTATGATGGATCCTCATTCTCCCTTAAAACTTTTGCCCGCAGTGTTACTCCTGCACAAACACTCATGTGTTTGAACAGCTTTTGGTGTATTGAGCAAAACTGAAAAGTAAATAAGTTGCTACTGGAAACATATTTTTAAACTTTAATAGAAGAAGAAAATGTAGATGTGTTTTGAAACATTCGCTATCAGCAGAGTGACTGAAGTCCACCCTTACTCTCTGCTCTGTGTTCATTATAGATCAGGACCTTTCACATATGCCTGATGATGAAGCCTATGACTACAAGTTTGTTAAGTGGATGATAAAGGAAAAGGTGATCTCATTTTGCTCCCTTTAATGTGCATCGGTCCCCTTAATGTTTGTTATTTTATTGCTATTCTTAAATAAGATTTCATTTGTAGAAACTGGCAGCCATTCCAGTCACAGCCTTTGTAGGGGATGAGTCAAAGAAGCAGTTTGAGAAGTATATTCGCCTTTGCTTCATTAAGGTAAATACATAATCTGTGTGATGTTTTTAAAACCAAAAGGACACAAGATCGCAAGGTGCACTGTCCTCTTCTCTGGAAAAGTACAAAGCTTAACCATTACCTGTCTTTCTATCAACAGCAAGACAGCACTCTGGATGCAGCAGGGAACATCCTGAAAAACTGGAACAAAATTTAATGCTGCATTTGGACTTCAGCATGTTGGAATGGATGGAACACCCATCTAACTTAAGGTTCCTGCTTTTAAGGTTCATGCTTTCACGTGAACTAGAACCTGTTGAAATGTTTCTAGTGAAACATATTTGGTAGTGTGGGTGTCCACAAGTGGATCTGTTGTCGTTCAGTGTTGCTGTCATGGTTGGGTGAGTCAGTCTCCTAATTCCACTGCTGAGGCTGCTAAAATGGTGAGACTTAACTTATTAGATCTCTGAGTCTTCATTAACCAAAATCATCAAGTTCTTCTCTTTTATCTTTGGTGTCATATTTGTGAATAAACACTTCTGACCTATGGGAGTAAGTGTAGCCTAATATGTTACTCATTTATGGGGTCGGGAGTCATGTTGATTTGCTGTCCTCATCTACGCACATCTACATTCATCTTGTACTGTACATGGAAACTATTTACATTCATTTACTCTGAGGTGTTTGTTGAAACTGACCTCTCTTTCATGTTTGTATAACATCTTCACACAAAAAAAATGAAGACTTGTAGCTGCAGGACCACTTTACCCTTTGCTTGAATTTCTCTTTCGAAAACTTTGAGGTTTGTAGTGCAAAGAGCTGGTTTAAAGAATAAATGCACTTATACACAGTTTGGTGTCTAAGTCATCGCTGCTGACCCCACCCTTCCCTTTGTCAAGTGTTACCTGATATGTGTTGATTGTGTGGCTTGTTTCATTGTCTCCATGGTGAAATTGAATCCTGTCAGGCAGAACAGGCTTTGACTTACATTTAACCTAAGTACCTTTAACCTTGGCACTGGTTTAGTCAGCTTAGTACTGCAAATATATAATTAATATTCACAATTTGCTAAACAATATTTTGATCATGTGAAGCAGTGGTCCCCAACGGGCTACAACTGATCCCACTCATACATTGGATCATTAGATTGTGTATTCACGGGAAGAAGTTTATATGATTGAAACAGGGTTTTTTTTTTAATAATTTTATTTGCAGGTCTCCCAAAGTGTGCACAAACAAAAAGATGCAAATACTTACAACAACAAATAAACACTGGATAGACCAGGAAAAAGGAAGAAAAGAAAAATACAATTCAATGCAATTCAGCAACGTTACCTGCAACTGTCATTATGGCCCCTCTCTTGTGCTTGATCAACTCAAATAAAATAAAATGGGGGGGGGGGGGAATAGCATTTGTTAATATTTACTTAAATATTAAAAAAATTAAAGAAAAACCAAATTAACCTCTCCCTGGAAAATTACGAACATTAACCATGTAAAACATCACAAAATAATTAATAACAGGGGGAAAAAAAAAAACCGTCACAAACGAAGCTGGTCACATGACCCCCCCAAAAGCGCGCCAAACTCCCCAACGTATTGCTGCCGGGTTAGCTACGTACCTGTTTGGACCAGCAGCGCCGCGTGAGCAGGTAGGAAGCGTCTGCTGTCTGCTGTGTGTGTGTGTGTGTGTGTGTGTGTGTGTGTGTGTGTGTGTGTGTGTGTGTGTGTGTGTGTGTGTGTGTGTGTGTGTGTGTGTGTCTCGCGGGGTGTGTAGACCACCTGCGTGTGCGACCTTAGTTAGACGACAGAGACTGTTAGCGCGGGTAATGATGTACCATGTTATGCTAAGTTTGAACGGGAGCAGAGGGCCGAGTGTGTGCGCGTGAGCTTTTTTTGTGTGTGTGTGTGTGTGTGTGTGTGTATGCGCTTGAACGCTGCGCTCCAGTGGCAGAGTGACCGAGAGTTTCAACATTTCAAACCAATGTTGGAGAGGCACATATGTATTTAATAACAGTGACAATGGCTCCACAGGATCTAAGGGCCCCTCATTGACCCAGCATGGCCTGTCTCACCTGACTGGAATGCAGCTGTAATTAAAGTATTCGGTTACACTTCTGTTTTCCCGCTGTGTCTTTACAGTGTGTCTGCTGTAAAAAAAAAAGTGTTCTGTTGGTCATCAGCTCCAGCAAAGGTGCTGTTAATCCTTTTGACCATTTGAGGGAGACAAAGATCACTAGACTTAGACTAATAGTCACCAATGCCCATTTCATGTGGTGATATATTGTGTTTTCATTTCACCACAGCGATGTTCCAGTAAAATCTAGAGTTTGCTCATTTGCGTTAAATCTGTGGTCTCTCTGGTCTAAACAGACTTTCTGTACCTTGGGCTTGTTGGCTGTGTCTGTGTCGTCAGTGCTGTGAAAAATGCTGGGATGTTCCAGAAAAGGAATGCTTCAGGCTTTTAGGATCTTGGAACGTGGTATAACATTTTTCTGTCACTGCCAATGAATACATTTAAAAAGTACATAAACATGTAGAGACAGTACATTTTGACAATTTCCAAACTACAAGAATGTAGTATAAAAGACATGCTTGTTGGGTCATGGTTAAGGCTCTTATTAACCAGTATTGATATAAATATACAGCATAGAACCAAAACCTCCCCCTAGGAGGACAGGTGTCTGTTAGTAGATGTGTTATGGCTCAGGATTAAGGGGTAGTTCCTGGATTTGACTTAAAATTTTGATGACCTCAACAATGAAATGAGGCAGGCCTTTGTATTTATTATCTGAGTTTACGTCTGTAATATGATGCATCCTATCCTAAAGATCTGGTACAGAGTAGCACACTATGTACAGATTGTACGTAGACTTCCTCCATGAAGCAGGTCTTTGTGTGCTCCCGACCCAAAGCTGTTTCCAGCTGCCACAGTCTGCAGCGGGATATGCCTGCACTTCATCTGGTGGAGGAAACACTATCTGATGAAATGCTTTAATTGTAGCCTCCGAGTTAATAGTTAACTTTCCAAGCTACTTGGCATGAAATTGCGCTGTGCTGGGGGGGTGATGAAGGAGGTGCCGTGCTGCTGGAGGAAAGAAAGGTGAGGAGGGGGCGTTGATGTTCACCCCGCTCCTCCTCCTCTCTCCAAACCCTAGATTAACATCTACACACCGTGACTGTGTGAACCTTTGAATTCATGCAGGCCCATGATGTCATGGAAACCAGAGGCCAGGTTTATGCAGGAGAAATTACACCTGTCTGCAAGATCAATTTCCCTTACATAGACATTTCTGCAACTGAGTCCTCCCCCTCGTCTGATTCCACAGCCATAGCCTGGTTCTAATGTGTCGGCTGCAAGCTCGACCAGTAACTTCAGTCTGTGAAACTTTGTCCATCCAGAAAACTACAAGACTTGATCTAATAGCTTACAGAAGTGGTTTAGTGTGATGTGCATTAACACACGGATATAGGCCTGTTTAAATGTTTACAGCAGATGGTACAGATCATTCATAGTATGTTCATTAAATGAGTTTGAGGAACCTGCTTCAGAAAACCTCACCTGCTTTTTTTATCTATCCATCTATTTTTATTTTTACTATTTGCCTATTCTGCTCATGATCTCATTCCTCACCATAGAATACTTCCACTGCCTCATATCACCAGATGCTTCTGCTCAGGTTCTATTATACCTAACAATGTCCTGCATTAACACTGTGTTAGCTGAATTTTTCATGTGCGGGAATATCCACTACCATAAATGTGTAATGCTGCAGTGTTGTAACGTAGCGTGAGAAGCAGTGCTGGGAACACAGGATCTGCAGTTCAATTTCTAATGAGCATTATTATTATTATGATGTAGGCAGCTGTAGTCCACACATCTCGCGTGCAGGCGGCACATCCCTGTGGATTAGATGTTTGTGCACATAATGCCTTCATAATTTATGTAAATTGTGATTATAGTGCCGATAATCTAATGTCATGATCCTGCTATGAAGGAGGAATTAGGTTATTGTTGCCCTTTAAATAGAGCAGATGCTGCTGTTGTTACGTTTTGCCTCTAGGTGGCAACATTGGTCATGTCCTGTAGTAACAGCAGTTTGTCCTTCTTCCTGCTTTCCAACCAAACTTTGCCAAAGAACTCCAGGTTTGTTCAGAGGGAGGTTTAATGTTGTTCTTTAACCAACGCTGCACATCTCATTCTGTGCTTCTTCATGTATGGTGGCTTTGTGTGCTGAACACTTGATATGATCTGTTGTACTATGAGAAGAGCATTGATTGTACCTGCAATGCTTGATAACAATCGGAGGCCGAAGTATCTTGACTTTTCTGCCTAAGCATCTAGTCTGCCAGAAAGACTTTTCTGCCTTTCTGCTTTTTCTGCTGAGTTCCAAAACTGTATATCCCTTGATGCATCTTGTTCTGCTGCATGTCTATTTACGGAATGGTCTTTCACTGGATCTGTGGATCCATGGTCACCTTTCACACCTGAGACACTCTGCTTGGGTTCGTCACAGAATGTCTTCCTCTTCATTCTGGTCTCACTGCTTCTGAACATGAGCCGTGAATCACGTCTGGACAGTTGGACTTTGTCAAACATGTCTTTAAATTTTGCAACACTTCCTCTACCTGTTTCAAAAGAAAAGCCCCTTAGCATTTCCATTGACCCACTCATTCGATAGTTTCGACTTCATAATGTATCCTGGTATTTATTGAGTACTTTATTGAAGGAAGTACAGTAGTCGTGCCAACCTCAGGTAACTACTCTGTAGCAAACACACTCCCTGAGTAAACAGAGGTGGGCAGAACGCAGCTGCACTGTGCTGCACAAGTACCCAGCTGTTAAACCCGGTCTCAGACCCAAGCTAACAAAACCCGAATGACGTCCCCACGGTCCTGAGCTGCAGAAGACATGCTGTCCTCCAGATGAGTCGTGTGTCCCTAATATATCTGTGAGAAAAGAGTTGTTTGCAAAGTTCAGGAAACAAAAGCTTTTCAAAGCAGCATCTAAAAAAAACAACAACTATTCATTGTGAACTATGTCACACTACAATTCAATCGACTGTAGAAAGTAAAAATAGCCCAAGGGATCACAGATGGATCAAATAATGTCCTAATCCTTCAGTTTGTATTGTTTTTTTTTTAAATATTAGTCTAATTCTGCAGCATTTGATGGCATATGTTATACATCTATTATGACAAAGATGTAAATATCTATGAGAATTTAAGGGGTGTACCAGTGGCACCCCCTCCCTCCGACAATATCCGCTCTCACCCAGGCCATATGGCAGTGTGTGCCCAGCCCTTGTTGCCAGCCCCTGCTCTGTGCACGCAGGCTAACAGCTTGGTGGACACATAATTAATTTGCTTAGGCGTCTGCCATTTATTTTCCAACCTACATTTTGTTAATTGGACAGAGGAGGTTAAAATCAAATGGATGTCTCCGGGTATGTTAAGGCCACTAATTGTGTGGAATTTACAAGATCACCCTTGCTTGTGGGAATACAGAAATCCGGGGAAGATAACATCGTATGTTTTTACTAATGTGCTCAGAAGGGCTTGAGCCACTGAGACAGACGATCACAGAGCATCTGAGCTACGATTAAAACGAAAGCTGCAAAAGTAGAAGAAGGACCCCTTTGCTGTGACAGACCTGCTTCACGTGGCCTGCGTTGTTGTAATGGGTAATTCCTGTTGTCCTGTGTTGTTTACAGCATAATGAAACCTGACATAGCAGCACCCCCCCATCCCCCTGTTGCGTCATTTTTGCCCCTACTCCTGTTTAATTCACTAAGCTCGCAAGCACAGTTGAACCAGACACGGAATATGAATTTAATCAAGTTAATTGACTAATAAATGCAAATGTTATTAGGAGCCGTCTATGCAGCATAAATCCTGATGCCGCCGCCTGGTTTTTGTATTTTGTAAACATCAAAAGATGATGATGAAAGTTGTTATCTAAATGATCAGAGAGATATGTGTGTAAAGAGAAACCGTTAATTAGAAATCCTGAATATAAAATAGGCCTGCCATTGTGCAATGTTTTCATTTAACACGGTTCCTTCAGACTGAATAATTAAAAATGGCAGCGCACTCAGATAGCAAATAATTAGCAAAGAGAAAGATTAGGAACATTTAGGAATGTCACATGAAGTGATATGTGCAGCGCCGTGGCTGCTTTGTCTCGTCATGGAATCTTTTAAAAGTCTCCAGCTCAGTGTCTGAGCTGGGTTTTTTTCGTGGTCGACCAAAGAAACGTGCTGAGGCATGGAGGCGGTGCACGAGGGGTTAATGACAACACAAATGATTGCACTCACTCAGGCTTTGAGGGGATGATCCAGCTAGCCAGCGCCTGCAGCAGCTGCGGGGAAGGGGTGCTCGTATGGTGCCCCTCGAGCTGCAGCAAAGCAGGGCACGTTGTCCACGGTGGCAATCTCTGCTGTTGTTAATCACCTGCCTTCCCCCAAACTCACCCACTCCCCCTCCTCTGCCTACTGCTCCCTCTCTCTCTTACCCCTGCACTGATTTGCAAGCCCAGATTAATCAGAGCATGGGGCCCTTGATGAATTTTTGCTGTTATTGTTCCCAATTTTAGCAACATCTTTTATTGTCTTCATCATTCATTTACAGGAGGGAGAAGGGGGGGGGGCTGAGTCAATTATGCAAATGATGCCGCACACTTTTGCAGATTACTTCATTGGCGTTGCCATTGTTTGTGAGAATTTAATTATTAAATATTATGACGCTCACGTTTCCTTCAATTTTCCAAAGCTTTGTTTCAATTTGATCTCTCCTCCAGCTGCTCATCCCGTCGCTCTGAGCCAAAATCAAAGCAGCCTGGCAGTGCAGAGGCCAAGCAAACTCCTCTCAGTTTAATGATTCTGAAGTTATAGCACCTCACTCTCAACACGCTCAAAAAACTATGATTGGAAAAAGGTAGACCACGTCCAGTTTAACGACCAGGGATTGAATTCAGGTTTATTCGAAATTGACATTCAATTATGTAACACCTAATGACATTTTAATCTCTTTTCTTTAATTCCCAGGAATTGGCTTTTCAAAGGCTTTGTCTGGCAGCAACACAGACGGTCTGAATAGAGGATACAGATTGGTATTAGATCCCAGTGATGATAGGGAAATTAAAGCTTTTATGGTTCCCACGTTCAGAGGAAACACACTGTTTCCTTATTAGTCATTTCAATCCCTGTTTCTTGACGCCATCACAGCCACCATCACTCTGACCTGGTATGTTGTAGGAATTTTGCAATGCAATTTTTGAAAGCATCAATCAAGTTTCACAAACTCTCATTTGATCATGTTTGATTTTATACACGGTCACACGTAGATAAGATTTAGTTTTTTTATATATATATTTAATAAAACAATGTCTCTGCTTTGGACTGCTCCTCATGGTTAAAACTGACCACTATGTAACCAACAGCTGAATAAATAAATTAGCACAGAATAAATTAATAACAAGCTAAATCGGTTCAGGTTTAGAGTTTTGACTGAAAATATCTGCAAAAGAACACATCATTAGACTTTCAGCATTCAGCATTTCAAATGCTTGCTTAGTGGGACTGGATGAAATCAAGCACCTCAATGGATCTGTGAATAAGGAATAATCCACAGAAATATAGTCAAGTAAATGTAATATGATCATATAAGCTTTTCTACTAGAGTAAAAGAGAGTACATATTTTTGTATATGCTCACTGAACATTTCAGTGAAGCGCAGATAACAAAGTAAAAATTCACCGATTTGATTACTGGAACTTCCATAACTTTGTGACGAAGTAAAAAAATATGTCACAAACTAATTTGACTTTAATCCCTAAATTCATGAGTAGGCATGAGATCAAATGTTTGTTTTCAGTTCAAGATGTGTTTGAGTTGAGTAAGTACAGGCCCTGCATAATCTGTGTCGTCTGCGTCGTCCGTGCCATTGCTTCTCTTCCTCCTGCTTTTGGCCGCTTGGCTTTACAGAGGCGTCTTACAGGATTCTTGTATCACTGTTCATGGTGTGTCTCACCACAGGTCACTGGTGGAATTGTACACCGACTGCACCTTTGACTGCACCAGTTTAAAGGGTTGGGATGAGGTCATGTGACAGCCTCATGCAAAGTTTTGTGAAGGGGAGCGGCTGGATCACAAGGGGTTGGGGGATTGGGGGCTGGGCCTGAAAAACATCACCCGAGGAGTACTTCCTCACTGATTACTCATTGACATTTTCCTGCCTTTTGGGATACTTCTGCATCTGACAGTCGTTCCCGCAGTGGGTGTGTTCGGCAGCATGTCCGGCGCCACTCGTCATGTCGGCTATGACCGTGGCTGGGAGGAACAGCTGTCTGTGTTAACAAGGCCATAGCCACACAGGCCAGTGAGGCGGTGGTGCTGGAGCAGACCGGAGCACCACTCAGGCTCCATAAGGCCCCAGGATACGTAAACAATGACTTAATGAGAATGCGTGCCATTACTGTAATTAACACAGCTCACGTCAAGCACTGTCAGCTTTCAAGAGTTTCAGGAAGGTCTTGCGTTATATTGAAAAGGCTGGCATGCAATGACCAGAGGCCCTCCCCTCAACATTCACAGCACTACACAGAGCGTAAACACTCTCAATAAAAGAGTGCATAAAGAGATTCATATCTGCCGTCTGTAATTTAAACACCAAGCTAAAATGTCATTATTGGTAATATTTAACTTTTATGTCAGGATCTCTAATTAAATCTCAATCTATTGCATTTTGATTTGTTTTTTTTCTTTCCTCTGAAATGAATCATCTCACTCACAGTTGGTATCTGAAGGTTACTCAGCCACTCACAGCATGCAGTGTAATAACATCATTTCAGCTTGACTGGCAGATTTTCCATTTACTGATTTGCTGTTTTTCTCTTCCTTCAGATTATCTTCTCAGGATTAATTTGACCACAGAGAGCGAAACTGAATGGAAAAACAAAAGAGAATGTCTTCTCTCCGCTGGCCTTTGCAGACTCATTGACAATATTTAAATGTCTGAGACAAAGTGTGAGGAATGAACATGCAGCTTCAATACGTTTGTCTTTTTAATGCGTCTGTGCTAGTAATGCTATGGTAGTCCACCTGTTCCATTGTGAATACAATCTATTAAAACCTGGAGGGAAAATCTTCAGGCCTGGTTTAAAGATGCACTTGGACTCAAGGATGAACTGATTACATTATTTTGGTCAAAGGTCAAGCTCCTTTCAAATCAGAGCATATTTTTGCCAATAGCTCCAGAATCCAAAATGTTGAAGGTCAACTTCACTGACATTGTAATGTTTTTTAGCCATTATTTAACATGTTGAGTCAGCAACAGACCTGAGATTGTGTCCAAGTGTCCATTAAATAAAGGACAAGATGGCGAATGTCCCCATCTTGCCCTGTATTACTACAGGCTTTATTATCAAAGGTATTATCTGATATCCCGTTCTGCATAATCAGAAGTGACATGACCACAGGAGATTTCATCTGATCAGTCAATCACAAACATTAATATCAAGATGAAGAACAAGGATTATCCATGAACAGTTTAGTGGGTTCTGTTCAACTAACCTTAACGGGCAATGTGGGGATTTTAGTATAGAATGACTTCACTGGTTCACATTGACCAAATGAGGAGAAGTGGATTGTACTGTTATGATGATTGTTACTTTGGGTCACTCTGCAACTTTCCTCCTAAGGAGTGAGACATGAGCTAAGTTTAATCTTCAATGAATATTTTGTGATAATTACTTCCAGTACTCTTGTTAGCTTTGATGTCTTTGATCTGGGATGATGATGATGGATTGAGGTAAATGCAGGTAAATCTGTTCTCTCAAACTTTATATCTGCGTTTGTGTGTCCTTGTATTGTTTTTTTTTGGCGGGGGCTCCAGATGCTGCACATTCAGTTGCTGAGGAGTTTTTGCAGAGAAGCGACATTATTAACAGTTAATCACAGAGTGAAGATGTCAGCAGGGGCGGCTGCAGTTTTCATTATGGCCTAATTTCTGGCAATCGCAGACTAATTATCTGTGTTTGCAGTTGTTGTGAATTCTCTTTGAAACAATACAGGAACTTTTAATATAGAGTTTATAGTCCAGGGATGAGTTGTTTTGTTATATGGCTTGGAAAACACCGCAGGGCATAGCGTCCCCACAACGCTGTGACATAACTGCAGCATAATTAAAAAGGTAAATTCTTAATAGAAGACTGTTTCATGCCAATGCTTTAATCCACTCCTCACCACTGGGGAGTGTGCCGTATGGATTCACGACAAATCCACACACATTACTGTTTAAATGAAAAATACACACCAAAACCACTTGTGATGTGTATATTTAAATAGCTTTTTCACAGCACATCTGAAAAGACAGCCCCCCGACCCCCATTTTAGTTGTATGTTATTATAACTGAGTTTCATTTAAGCGACAATCTGAACACTTTATTTTGACTGTCATACCATTATATAAACCTGTATTTGTAGATCTGTAAAATATCTCAGAGAGCGAATTAGAGAACACGACATAACAAAAACATGTGACGAAGATGTTCACAAGTTTGTCCTTCCACAATTCCTTTGTTTTATTGGAATATCCAGAAACTGATGTAGGAATGAGGGACCCCTGACCTGGGCAAATGCATTGACCCTACCTTCGTGAGCCACATCTTCTTTAACTTCACAATGTCCTGAATCCAGTGGTTTGAAACTGCAGTGTAGAAGATTTCCATTTCATCTGAATCAGTCAGTAAAGTAGTGAAGGTGATTACATTCCTTTGGGACAGAGGTTAAACCGGCTGACTGAAATGGATAGGGTCGTCTTTTCCAGTATTTCAGACAAAATCTGAGTAACTTTTGTGAGGAAAATAAGAAGACTTAGGTGTACAGATCCAAAGCATATGTAAATGGAAGAGGACTTATT
The DNA here is from genome assembly GCA_016785235.1 of Pseudorhombus dupliciocellatus. Lineage (NCBI taxonomy): Eukaryota > Metazoa > Chordata > Actinopteri > Pleuronectiformes > Paralichthyidae > Pseudorhombus > Pseudorhombus dupliciocellatus. Next base: position 698,296 of record JAFBJW010000548.1, read on the forward strand.
GCACGTGCCACACACATACTGTGCAGTGTCTTTTGACTCTCTCAATACAACAGTGCTACCAATTCTCTCAAAAAGTGCTATGATTTTTTTTCACTTTTGGTTACCGAAGTTATAAATTTAGTATATATACATTTAGTTTAATTAAAATATTATTTTGTCAGAGGCTTGGGAAAAATGTCCAGCAAAGAAAAGTATACTAAATCTGTCTCTTTGTTTTAAAGTCTTACTGTCCACTTAGTAGATTTTCTCTGAGCTTTTATGTCACAGTCTTGAATGGAATTTAGCCTGTTGTCATGGAGACAGTAATAGAACTTAATCTACTGATGGAGACTGTGAGATATAAAGCTCTAGATGATGCTGGTGAATGAACCCTCAATCAATTAATTTATCCTCACATGTGGGCTTGTGAGGACCCTCGCTGAATGAATTCCCAGCCTCTAACTCTCACGTCTAAGATGTCAACACTACATCCCAAATCTTGCTTCTAATCTTAAATTCAAACTTGACCCTGCAACCAATCCCAACTTCATGAAGGAATGAACACCCACCACAATGTCATCACTTGGCAAAAATGCCTTGAAGTTGCAAAACACACATTTCTAACACACACACACACACACACACACACACACACACACACACACACACACGCTCACAGCGCATGCAAAGGGATGAATGGAGCACTGTGTCGGCACGTCAGTGACTGACGCCTCTGCAGCTCTCAAAGTGGTTGTATATCCTGGTGTCTTTTTAATTAGTGTTGAATTATTGAGGCTTATCCAGGCAGTGTTTGCTTTAGGTTCTGGGAGTGATTGAGTCACGGAGTTAAGGGGGGGCAGGGGGGGGCTCCATTTCACTCATTGATCTTACTTTCACTCAACATGCATTTGTTTGATTTACTTTTGGCTCACGCTAGACCTGTCCTGCTTGTCTTTTTGCTCTTATAACACAAAATGTAATGAATTGTATACAGAGTTAACAACTCTCTAGCAGCTGTGTCCCATTCACAGTTTTTCTTGTGTTAGGCAACAATGAGTTGAATCTGTGAAAAGGTGTAGGCCCGTTTAGTGCAACGGGAGTACAGTGGACCCGCTTGTACTGCTCATAGCACCTTTTCTCCCTCCTATCTCTCATTGGCCTTATCTCTGTCTCCCCCTCACATTCTTTCCTTCAGACGAAAGAAGGCTACGCATTAATGAGTCAATGCGGCGCTGTATTATGTTTAATTAGGTAGTTTATATAATGAGGTGTTCATTTCTAATGGAGGGACATGCTGTGAGCAGCACATCTGCAAGAATAACTCAGGCAATCAGTGGCATGAGGACCCATGGAACTGCAAATGAGACTTACTTACTCAGAAATGAATTATGTCTCGGTGCCTTTCGCAAAGCCCATTAATTAAATCCACTGGCATCAAGGTCTTTTTCTTAATTTCATGTACCATTAGCATAATAAACACAATTTGAGTTAGCACAATGTGATCAGTTTAATGGATGCTATTTATTTTACTTTATTATTTAAAGCTCTGGTAATGGGGGGAGAAACATAAATATATCTCTATGGCTCCCTCTATGAAAAAGTCCCATCAGGCGCTGGTGTCTACACAGATGCTCGTTTCAGGGCCCCCGTGCATTTGGAGAGCTGCCGCTGCCCTTGCAAGTGTGCGGAGTGGAAAGGTGTTGCATGGCTATAATTTTAGGGGCACCAGACTGCGGTCCAGTGTAAACTCAGGCCGGGTTTCACATTCATTAAAAATGAGCCTGCAGTCTTATGTGTCACAATCTTCTTACTCATAATGTTTACGGCTCAGAGGTGACCAGGGTTCCAGAGGATTTTTCCTCTGTTAAGTGAGAAGCGAATTAAGAATCGGAGGCATTCACACATGGGGTATTTGAGGTGTAAGTGCAATCTGCGTCGGCAGGAAACCGTGCACCTTCATTAAAACAATACAAGGGCTTAATGTATGGCAGTGAATTTGTTCTGACCTTAAAGCGATACCCTAGAGGTGAGATATGATTAGCGTTATTGTTGAGGACAGGTACATCATTATCTCAATGTACCTCGACAATTGCCAAGTTCCACAGCCATGCTCCATCCTCTGACTCGGGCACTGGCGCAAGACATAATCTCTTCTCGAGAGCAGAAATGCACTTAATCATCTACTCAAGTTTCAGGGACTGCCCCCGAGTGTTCTCTGTCTCGCAGAACTACGACAAGAGCGCGGCAAAAAAATCTGCAGCAATGTTTTAAGTTCCCATATTAATTGCCTAATGGATTAGGAGGTATGGAGTGTCCTACTTTACTGGGATGGAGCAATAATTTAAGTTGTGCCAGGTGAGGACAAAGAGAAGCTGTATTTCAGGAGAATACATTTTCTTCTCCTTTGGATGGAATACATCTTTTATTGCCCCAAATTCTGTGAAGCCTCCCATCCCACCCTCATTGTAATTCAGGGCTTCATTAGACAGTCTAGTGCCTTGAAAAGAGAATTACAACGAATGGTTTCTTGTTACTTGCATACACGGTCAGACAAAAACATTGACTTTACACACTTTGCACCGGTGAAACGCCGTCGCCGAAACACCAGACACGGCGGGGATGTGTGTTACCAAGACAACTTGTGTTGCAGGGATGCAAAGAAAGGCTGAGAGCTTTTAAAGGAGGGATGTCTTTAAAATAGACTCTCATTTTTTGGACAATCTAAGTGACCAAAAGTCAGCCTGTTTCTTTGGCATACCTCATCCTAATGGACATTAAAGTGGAGTGATTGAAGGAGAGCGGCTCCATGTGTCAAGTGTTGAGTGAAAAACACATGACACCAAAACCCATTAGTGTCCTCTGGAGAGACAATGCCCAGAACTCTCCCTCCCTCCCTCCCCCTCGTCCTCCCCCTCACTCCAGACTCAGGGTGCTGTTTCTGACAAAAGACACTCTTCCTGCTACAGATAAAAGGCCCCACGATTAGCCCAGGGGTTGAACTGTACTCCATTCCAGTTTCACTTTTTTTTTTGTAAAATGAGAACTTGAAGTGATGTCAAAGTCTGCTGTAATGAATGTGAGTGTTTTTTTCCCTATATATACAATTTCAGGAATTCAGGAAATAATGCAATTATCTTTTCGCTGAAAGAACAAAGTAAGTACAGAGGCAGATGCTTATTGCATGTGTTTAGTTATTCGCTTATTTGAAAAGTAAATTCCCCTCAGATTTTTGTCTAGTGGTGATCATCATAAATAATTAGAGTCTATCATTGTTTTTGTAATATCCATTGCCAATGGTTTTTGTCCCATGAAAACAACAAACTATATAAGACATAACCTTATAACATAAACTGTCATGGGATATTACATTTCTCCCAACAAATAAAGGCAAATGCTAACATTCATATGAACAAACGGTTTCATTAAAGTTTTACTGCAGTCTTACTCAACAACACCATTCTTTAGGGGATATCCTTTTTTTTTTTTTTTTTAATGTTCCAATTCTTTATCTCTTCTCACTCCACGCCATTCATTATCAGTTAGGGCCTGATCTTCTCGTTGTACAAGAATGGTTTTCAACTTCCGCCACCATGAATGAAGACAAATTGGACTCATACCCAGGTGACTGATGTTTGGCCTGCATGAAAAAACAAAAGTCAATTATTACCCAATCTTTTTCAGCTCGAATTGGTTAGGCAACGAAACTACTCAGTTTACATATATTTATTATTTTAACATTTAATTATTAACTGGCCTTTAGCAACAACAGGGCTCCAGAGTGCAACCAGAGATCTGTGAAGTATCCCTTGGTTGCAGCAGTTTGCTAAACATTATTCTGGTGTCTGTGTGTTTCATTGAGTTGTGTCTTGTCCTCATCTCTTCACCTGACTGGCCCCGCTCCCACTCACGCACAGATGAGAGGCGGTGAATGTCGCACAGTTGGGACAAAAAGTGCAAGTACAGGGCTTCCGCCATGGACAGATTAGCACCACCGCTCCGTGATCAGAGCAGAAGCAGTGGCTGGTTTGTACCGAGTGCAGTGTTTGAGACGTGCTTTAACACGTGACAAACACACAAACAGTCAGAGGTGCAATGTTCTAATGCCCAATGCAATACAAATCTAAAAGGCATTACCATTAACTGAAATGGGTTTGATATTATTGTAACAAGCGTGTTAATGCATGGATTTAAACTTTTGCCTCTACAACAGCTTCATGTTGTGTGTCACAATTTAGTTGTGTAGAAAAAATATTTCTAGGAGACATGGAGGAACATTTAGTCCTGAGCAAAGGTCAGGTTTAACAACTTTTTCTGGCTCGACTGTGACTGTTTTTTTTGACACCCCCTTATTAAGAGGGCTTGACACAGAAATGGGCATGCAAGGATCAATAGTGGTGTTGCGTACTTATATTACTCTGAAAGTCTTGCTGGTCATTGAGTGGCGCCATGAGCTCATAGCTAATGACTGAAGATCGATGACCAGAAACTTCCCTGTGGTTTGTTTCAGTGTTATGTTTACTATACAGTGGCTGCTGCTGCACCACTGACACACTTCACCCCAGGGAGAGAAAACAGGCTCTGGAAATACATTTGCTGAAAGTGGTTTTAGTTGCTTATTAGATTTTCGACTACATGACAAATCCCAGATTCCCTGAGTCTTTCAGCTAAACAAATACCAAATGAAATTCCCCAGCATGTCACTTGGCATTGTCATTTTACTGCTACTACTAAAATCAGTTGATATAATTTTTTACTTCTATCAACAAAGCAACATGGTGAAAAACCTGGTGATTGTGGTGTGAAATCGCACAGCAGATTATTATATTCCCTCTCCAGTGCTTTGTTTTTAATCAGGTGACTTCAAGAAGCATTTCCTTGTGCACCCAACCATGTAAGTCATGCCTCATGTAATTGATATGAGAGACAGTCAGACAAATGATCTCATGCATGTCAGGCTATACTGTCATTAGATGTAATTCATATATTTTATCACTGTGAGGGATCTTGGACATGTTGTATTTATTTGAAGATATCAGGTTGGTTCTGGAGATTTAACCTTTGTGCAGTCCCTAACAGAGTAAACACAAAGCTGTGAAAAAGTCACAGATGAAGGCCCACTGTCGAACTGCTCTCTCTCGATCAGTCATGTTTCCATCTAAAGATTGAAAATGACTCCTAGTGCCACCATGAGCCGCTGTGGTTTCAGGCTTCAAGCCCACATCCAGACAGGGGCTCATCCACTCCCATTTTTTCAAATATAGACTTATTATTACCTTCCCACAATAAATTGCTCTAGAGAGCTGGGGAAATACTGCTCTCCGTTTCTGTAACAGTGGCATCTCAGATATCATTAGGAAAGTACTATGCATGGGGACAGCGGATCAATGGACTTCACCACAGAGGCATTAGTACACTCTGTGTATGATCAGTTTACTGAACAACAACACCGTCCCCGCGTCTCTTACTGGAAACAATTGATGCATTGCTGCAGTGAAATTAAATCCCTGAATTCATAACCCCAATCAGATATTCAATTGACACCACCCAAAATAATTGTGTGGATGTCGACAAATGGGGAGCAAATTCTGCACCGACACCGAGGGAGGACACTGCTTTGTCATCGTCATGAAACAGTCTGCTGATTAGATTTGATTTTATGTTAATTTTAAAAACAACCATTTAAATCCACTGGCTTATAATATAGGGTTTTGGAAAAAATCTCTTGCATGTCAGTGTGTGTGTCGTGTTGTCTCCATCATGATGACTTCCTGGAGAAATATTGAATTCCAAGCAATCCAAACATGATCGACATGTTGGGCCTCAGCAATCCTCAGATGGAAATACTCTGCACTCAAAATCGACACACTGAAATTTAAACCTGGGATACAGCCGTCACTTGAAAAACATTCCTGTAGAGGAAAAATGAAAGTCTGATCCAGATGCGTTTAACCAGGACAATTTGGACAAACACTTGTAACACTAACTTTGTATAGATACAATTTAGGTAAGCTGCAATTGCCAAATTAAGTAATTTAAAATAATTTCAGTAGGTATTTAACTGGTCTCGGGGATTCTATTGAAAGTGAATCCAGTATTGATTCTACCTAACTGAATCCAAATCCTTTACAGTCCCCCAACACAAACTAATTAAATTTAGCTTGTAACATTTGCAAGTAACTGAAGCGTTCAGTAATTAAAACTAAAGATTAAATTTAGATCCATAATCACCTTTGGCTTTGGAGTGGCACACAGTTTTAGGGAAATATTTAAAGTAACACTATGCAGCATTTAACTGAACCACTGTGCCATCTGCAGCCATGAGCGATATCTGAGATTAATTGTTTTCATGTTCAGAAAACAAAGCTTTTAATTTCTCTACTGGCACAAGCATTGCATCCTCCCACTAACTGAACTGGAAAAATATGTTGTACGTTGCCATCTTTATGACACTGAAGCTGGTATTTTGAGGGACAATAGCTGCACAATCTTGCTTCAACTACTACCTGAAAATCCACCTGTCCATTTGAGGGTCATTGGGGAGCAGGACCCAATCACAGCTGACACTGGGTTTCAGGCAGGTTCACCTGTCAAAATGAGATAAGAAGAATAAAATAGAAACTATTACTGTTTCTGGATCTGACATTTTCAGAAGCCTACTTATCTGTCCAACAAGCCACATCCTTAAATGATCAACCCAAATTGTAACTGCCTTTAAAGTCTGGCTCTTCTTCGGTCCTCTTAATTTAACTCCATCACTGCTCGGCCTGCTTGTGGCTGAAGAGGAGTGTTGCAGAATTGCGTTTTGTTTCACTTACAGTCTTCGGCTCATGGCATGAATACAAAGCATTTACAAGAAAACAGCTTCAAGATTCATTTCAGCCATTAAGGAATCACCACTCTTGAGTAACAGCCCATCTGACCTCTACTCTTTGTTACTTTAACTGGTGAAGGAGACAGTGAAATCTGCCTAATAGTGAGCACCCTGCCTTAATAAGTTTTAAAACATTGCTCATGACTAATCTGAAAGTTAAGACAGATTATGGATTTGATAACTGCTGTCAAGGGACTATCCATGTATTTTGGCCACTGGGAGTTGTTATCAAAGATAAAGTGACCAGTATCTAACTCCATTTGCCACCAAAACAAGTCACAAATTCTGATAAATGCTCCTTTTGGTGGTTTGATCTGCATATTCCTACTTTAATATGGAATCTTTTTTTATTATTCATTCACATGTAAAGCACAGATCAAAATAGTTTTTTTTTTTTTCTTGACAAGAGATATGTTACCCACAAAGTGTTATTTTTGCCCTCAAAGCCCTCGGAATGTAACATCTCCTGCACTGAGCCAATAAATATTTCAGAGAGGTTGTATTAGTTAAGTGACATGGTCACAATGAGATAAGCTTGCAGTCTGAATTAAAGATGTACTCTGTACAAATGCTGTGGCTGCATTAGATTAGCCACAACCTGTAATCTGTCACTTAGCTGCAGCATGCCATGCTGTTTGAACTGATGTAAACTGCTGCTGTCTGGGCACAGAGCTGGGGAGTGTAATGGGGATTCATTGATCCACTGGTCTTTAGCTGATTGAGTTAGATAATTAAAAAGCCTCTTGTATCAGTTCCATTAAGGATTGTTTGTGTTGCTTTTTTCCCCCGTCCTGCTTTTGTTCCTGAACAGCAAAACTTAGTGCTCCAGAGAGCTGCTGGAAAACAAACTTGTGTCTGTTTGGTCAGTCCTTTAATGCATTATTTATCCAATGTGATAGTGGGATCTCTGATGATTTTACCAGCTCGATGGAGCACAGACTTATCTGCAGTTCTAGATTACTTGGATACATTTGATCATATCGCCATGCGGCATGTGAGGGAATGAAAAAGTGGCTGTGCGAATCAGAATATTAAGCAGCATGTGTGATTTGCCGAGATCACACGCACACACACACGCATCCCTCTGAACAGGATCTGGAGCGACTGTACTGTCCTGAAGCGTGAAGACCGGGGTCTGCTTTGTACCTCGTACAACAGGCCAACTGTCCTCTGCTGTCACTGGCAGCCACGCCAGGCTTCCTCAGCAAAGGCTATGATGTCTGCGGCAACGCTGAAAATAGCCATGCTGAGCTCATTAGCAGATTAGGTGTTGCAATGAATCTGTGTGGTTAGCGCTCCACAGCCTGATATTGTTCCTCCAGGATGGCAATTACGGCTGATTGACGTGTTGGCACATGGGGATGGAGGGGTGGAGCCCACAGCTCGTGCCTCTAGAGGGGCTCCACATGAAGGGCAAAATAAGCTTCTCTGCACAACATACAGAATCTAAACAACACCATCCATGTTGCTGGCATCAAGTGACAGATCTGTAGTTGTGATGTGAGTCATAGTTTATCAACAGAATGACGTACTGATGGACCGATCTGTCTGTATTTTACCACTGCAATTGTTGCACATTGTCAGTCTGATAAGGATTTGGGAACCAGTTTTAATTTGAAGGGGTCCCTATATAGTCGTTTTAGCACCTGCATGTATGTGTCTGTCTTTGTGTGTGTGTGTGCGTGACATAATGTGACATTCTTACCAGCTGCTACTGTCCAGTTGAGTTGGACCATGAAACAAGTTGTTTTTATTTGTGTTGCTGGTAGCATATTAAACAAAAAAATCTTGAGATAAGCCATTTTTCAGACATTTTCTCCAGAGGATGCTCCGTCATGTTCACAATAACTTGGAAATCTCAGGAGTGCTCGGGTGTTGCAGGAGGCAGAGGCGGCCAGGACATCATGTTTAGATCAGGCTGGAAATCAGATGTTTTTGTTGACAGCACATCGACACCGCCATCTGTCCTTATCACATAAAGCTCCTTTGACATCTTTGTCTTGTCTTCTATTTATGTGGCACCAATCTCTCATTCTGAGCTTTTTGTGTTCTTATTGGGGTTTTTCTTTTTTGCATCTCTTGCCAAACTTTTTCATCACACCCACTTCTTCATGGTCATTCCTGTGGAGGATATCCTACTGTTTTCTCACATTGGCTCATTTGGATTTTCTCTCGATTTTTTACAAGGGAGCTGGCCAGAGAAAATCTGGAGGCTCCCAACAGGACGTTTGTGTTCACTCATGGAGTTTCCTGAAACTGTCACGAGACTATCCGGAGTTCAGTGCATGACGGAGAGTAGCTATAAAAATGCAACCAGGATCATTTAAAAGCTCCTTGGTCAGAATTCTCCTTGTCCGTGATGGCCTCTCAGGATTTTAGTTTTCAAAGAGGGAGAGGTCAACAAAATGATCCTCGCTGCCCAACTGCATATTATCTCTTTTAAGTGTCTGGAATAACTACAATGTATATCGTCATTTGTGTGCAGTATTTCCATGTATGTGTGTAGCAGTTTTTATTGTATGACAAGTTAAAGAGCTGCACATGGAAAACATGGTGTGCAGTGACCTTTGGACTCCAGAACACATTCTACATTTTGACATCCACCTATAGTCACAGAAACTGCCCGAGAGGATTTACTTGTAGCTTCACTCTTTTGATCAAGGGTGCCCTGTCATCTCGGGAGCTTTGCATAATGGTTACCAATCAAGCAAGTGGGCCTGAATGCTATATGTAATTTAAAAAGGCACCCCCTACATCCTCCTCCATCTGAAGGAGAATCGTTGTGACTGACTGACTGACTGACCGGCCCCCTGTCTTTTAAATTATGCAGTTTGATCTGCGCTTGTTTGAATTGCAACTTTCAAAGGAAATATTAAACCTAATTTCACAACATCAATAGGACATCAGCAGTTCAGAAGTGGCAAGAGAATATTTGATTCTTTACAGAATTTAGCAAACTGCCAGCTGGCACAGACACCTCTGATCGTAACGTTTTCAAATGGATTCCAGCCACTTTTCAGACATGCAGACAGTTGTGAACTTTGTAAGATCCACGCCTGTAAGATGTAAGATTTAGGAGTGGGGGTGGGGGGTGCCTCTCTATGTAAATAATAGAGTAATGATATTCACTGTGTATGGCTATTAGACATGGCCAAGCCACACTTCTAGTAAGACCTCTGCAATGCTATTGTGTTTCTCTATTAGCTTAGTTTACTTTGGTTTAGTTTATTTACAATGAAATAAAAAAGAGATAAAGATGTGGTAGAAAAGAGTATGACATCTCATCACATATGACAGCCACACAATAATTAAATACAAGACTTCTGTCCAGGTTACATACTGCATGAGTATTCAGAAATGTAAAAATATCAAAATATGAATCCAAATGAAAGGGCTAGGATAATGCTCCCTCTGAAAGGTCTTTTATTTTTATTAGAGGGATTTTAATCACTCGACCATAGAAACACTCTTCTCTTCTCACCTTGACATTCAACAAATATTGAAACAAAGGACTAAAGGACGGCCTATTTTAGACACGACCTTCACAAATATGAAAGACCTCTGCCAGTGCAACAATCGGAGGCCCTCTGGGCTCCATGCGCCCATAAATGTCTGCTTCTTGGGCCAAACAGTACTTCTGAGTCCAGACACTGGAACAGTGAGGAGCAGCAGCTGAAAGGTCACTTAATGACCCTTGAAAGAATGGAGGAGTGAGCTGGGCTATTACAGGCTGCTCTGCTGTTTATGAATCCAAGGATAATACATTAGATGTTGTGGAAATGGAAATAACTGGGATACTGCTCTAAATTATCTCTAATGTAAGATGATGAGAAAGCACAACATTAACTCCTGCTATTTAAACTGTACAAGCAGTAAAAAAAGCATGTTAACGTTAATCACTGTATAAATGTAGTTTTGGTCACTGAGGTCACTGAGTGGCTGTACAGAGGACCATTTATTATTGCACATTGTTTTATCTCTTATTGTGAAAAGACTATCCCTGGAGGGAATGTGTTTCTAAAATATGTTAATAGTTACTGTTGTTGGTTTGATTGGCAGCTGGCATCCTCTCAGTAGTTGTATTGCCACCATCTACTTCATTTTCATTTTTTGCATGCATGATAACATCACAATTGTTTGTTATTTCTCTCTTTACTGCCTCTATGCAAAATATGAAAAACTATGGAACTGGGTCACTGTTCAGCATCTGGGTTAAATATCTATATAATTTACCTTTGCATGAGCTAAGACAAACTCGTGCCTGTCTGCACAGTGTAGCCTTTACGCCAACCCTCCTGTGACCATAAGAGGCTATCATAACAGAGCTGCAGATTCAGGCTGACAATGTCACAACACATATCTCTTTAAAAGGGCATTTTCGGACCCCCTGTTGTCAGGCTGTACACATTTATACACAAATGTGTTTATGTATATATATATATATATATATATATATATATAACAATTATTTTATTCCCTGCTTATACCTTTTCACCAGAAGCCCAGTGCCCATAGCAAGCTGTACAGTTTCTTAATGAGTGAGTGATTGTGACTTTATGATTTGATTGTATTTCAGGAGTCCTCATCAGGTGAGGACAGTGATTTGAAGAGCGGGCATGTTCTGAATTAACATCCTGGGTCACAACGTTACACATAGGCCAATGTAAGTGACACGGTCCACTGCCCCTTTAGGACAGCCTGTACAACACACATACACACTGTCACACACACATGCACACAGTCACTCATGTGCTCACAACCTAAGTGAGGACACTCACTGGTGTAATGCATTTTCTAGCTCCTTCCCATAATCTAAACCATCACAACCAAATGTCTAACCCTATTCTGACCACATTCTAATTCTAACCCTAACCCTAAAACCAAGCCTTTGGAAAAGTGATGACTGGCCAAAATGTCCAAACTCGAGTTGGGTGTGTTACATTCCATAGTTCTTTGGATCAGATGAACCCATTCTATTTGAGTTTCTTTTTCAGTATGAATTTGCCTATTTTAACTGTTGGAAAACATTTTCTTCTCATGTCTTCTCTCACATATTAATGGACAGTGCAAAAGTTCAATTTCAGTCTAAAATCCGAAGCGACACGTGTATGCATTGTTACACAATGAAAATAAAAAAAATTTTAACGAGAATGTAACGGATATTTTAAATATATTCCACAATATATGCAGTCTCCATCAAGCTGTTCTTATTTACTCCTGTGGGTGAATTTGTAATTTTCCTGAAGCAGAGACACTGTATATGCAGAGCCTATGCAAGTAAACCTCAAAGCAATGAAAACTTGAGGAAATATGTACAAATTGGAGTAAAATGGAGTTAAAGTGTTATGCTATGTGTTGGCTGCATTATGATAAATATGCTCTGGTTTGTTATGTTAAAAGCTTAGGCCTGACATGCAGAATAGCCATAATCCTCTCTGTGCTCTTCCACATTTCTTTATTTGACTTTTATTGATGCACATTTGGTACGGCATCTACTCTATAACTACTTAAGTACAAATATGCCTGGGCCTTTATCATTTGATAAATGTTTTTCCTCTGAGTGCACGTCAAGTCCTCTTACAAGAATTCTGTGGCTTTTACCAAAAGCCATCGCACCAGGAAGTAATCTAATAATGAATACAAGAGCAGTTTACACACTGCCTGCCTTTGTACCCGTAATATAAACAATGGAACTGCAAGCATCCAGACCTCCTCTAATGGAGTAGCAGAGCAAAGACATTCATTTAATCACAAGCTTTTCTATCAAAGCAAACTGGCCAAGCAGCAGAGGATGAGAGGCTAATGACCCATGAGCAATAAGCAAGTGTTAGATTGAATGTACTCAAGAACCACAACAACAAAAGCGGGACGAAAGAAAAAAAGCTTTTACGAAATAGCGTATCAATATTTTAAAGCAGAACCTCTATGGCACCCCCCTTTCTAACTGGATTAGCTGTGTGATGTGTTCTGACAGTATGTTGTTAGTGATACTCCATTTGCTTTGTCTGTCATCTGATTTTCCCTCGGTAATCCACAGAGCACCGTTATATTTCATAATTTGTTTTGCTATCAGGGCTGATTTGTAAATGTGCAAATTCTAATTAGCCACAGCTACTGTTTCTAATTTATTAAATATTAAATGATTCCTGTGGTGGAGTCTTTCTTCACATCCCCAGATGAAAGTTTGTGGTATGCAAATTCAATTGCCTTTTAGATGTCAGCGGTTTTTTAAATGTCCCATTTTGCGAGTGAAGCCATTTTCCCCTTGTTGTTTGTCTGTCGCTGGTCCTGCTTCACTTGATATTTATTCATCTCCAGAAGTGTTTGGCTTTTCAACAGAACTTGCAGGCCCTGGTGCCACTGCTCAGTTTAACTTCATTATTGTAATCTGCTTTGGTCAGTTCACAAGAAAGAGGCTTTGTATGCTCTCTGAAGGAAACTTGTAGGTTAGGGCACCAACATGTTTTTCTTGTCACGCATTTTGTGTTCAGTCCATGAACCAGGTCCTTGTTGCTGATAATGATTGATTTTACAAGTTAGGAGTATTTGCAGTGACACAGCAAGTGAGGTAAATATATATGCAGTGTAGTATTATCTGTGGTGGTTGGTGTGGTGCGTAAGATATTTTTTAATATACTTTTATCATTTTTAATATTTATTTATGGATGTTTGAGGTTTTATGAGCATTACATTTATAATCTTTCAGGTCACTTAAATCCATATTTTCAAGTTGAAATATAAAAAATATGTAACAGTAGAAAACTAAAATAAGGTGGGTCCATTGCAACTCTTGAACATATCCTTCTGTCATAATGTAAAACAAAGGCCAACTGTACAGAAGCGAGGTGAATACAACCTATTCTTGCCTCTCTAAAAAAATGTGTATAGAATATATTGGTGCTTTTCTAATTGAATTGAATTATATTTTTCATATATTGACCAGGATCCAAAGTAAGTAGGATATGAATCAGAGTGAGGTGACATGGTCTGTAGAAGCTCAAACCAGTGCCTCTTAACTAGGGTTCGCTGTGCTGTCATCTCACTCACATGAAACTGGATTGAGCCCATTGCACACTGATCTTCAAATCTTAACTTCATCACTCATCTCCTATTATTCAGCATAGAAAGAAAACCGTTCTTGCTGGAAAACACTAAACACCTTTGAACGCTGTTGAGCTTTCTGTAAGCAGGAGTCATGTTCTTGTTTGTCTACAATCCTGCAGTCTTTTTAGCTGAAAGACGTTTTGGTTGAAGAGGACTCTGGATTATTTCACACCCTGCAAACCGTGGCATGCTTGTGTTTGTATTCACTCCTCCTTCCTCTCAAAGGCTGTTTACCCGCCGTGCTCTCTCAGTTTTATGTGATCTGAAATTTTTTTGTCTGCCACTTGTCTTGAACTGCGAGACATTTATTGAACACCCACTTATCCCGAGAGAACTTCACACTAATTAAGTTTTAAGGAACACATCCATCAAGCTATCCAGGCAGTTAATTTACTATTGCAGCATGAATCTGAATTTCTCCACAGGATGATGCACGTGTTCCCCATCTCATTTTTTTCTGGGTTATTCCCTCAATACACAGGAAATCCTGACCTATAATGGATACACAGTACATTCAAGTACTGTTGTAGTATATAAAATGAGTACAATGGACTGTAGTGAAGTTGCCCATCTTTGCATTCAGCTAAATTTAGAAAACAACCTCCCCTTGCTCCTCTCCACACAAAAAAACATGACAGCGTCCTGAAATAGACAGACAGTAGCATCCAGGTCAAATCATAACAATTTCTGCCATTCCCAACTACACCTTTCTTTATTTTAGCGACTCTGTCTCCACTCTGCCTTCCCCTTTGCATAATAAACCTCCACCCAATTTGTCATGAAATCCCTCATTTGCTGGATACTCAGAAAGGCAGATTATGCTTATTTTTCATTTGGACAGTGGGAGATGGAGCCAGGTGTTTGGCAGCAGCGGAGTGTTCAGGTGTAACTGTGCCGGTGACGGAACATGACGAGCAGCCGCAGATGAAGGATGAGGCGTGGAGGATTTTGGGAAGAAGGGCATCCACGACCCGCTCCCTCAAGAATACCCCCGCTGACGGAAAGGAGGTAAAACTTTCTTTTTGAATCGCTTCTTGCTAGAATCAGCTCCTATTTCTTAATTAGCCAGTGAACGCCATATTGGAAATACAGCTGTTAATGTGGGATGGATGATTCTGCTTTGCTCATCACGATGAACTCCTTTGCCTCTTCAGGCTGTGAGGGCCTGGAGTATAACAAGTCCATTAGTCGGATATTGGAATAAAAGCTGCTGGGTTCAGGGTTTCAGGAACATCGTGTCTGTTATGAGGTTGTGATTACAGAGCTTGATTACGAACAGTATGTAATGGGCCTTCTCTTTCATGGGATCTGCTCGGTATTGTGTGTTGCTGCAATCAGGTGACCCAGTTCATCTGCTGATGTCTGTGTGACTGAGTGCTTTACTTGGTTCTCTAAAACCTTTCTGTCAATAATCCAATATATAGTCTTGAATGATTTTGAGGTATACAATGAGAAATACGTCACGTTATTAGGTGTAATTGTATCTTGTTTTGAAATGGCACAAATAGGTAGTTATTGTTGTTGTTCTTCTTAGAAATCAGCACAATGTGCAAAACACATCAGTCCCATGGGCAGGGAGGGTTCATGGTCATATTGACTCAATGACGAAGACTAGAAAAGAGAGGGCCACTTTTTATCCTATATGTGAATTCTGCAGAGGAGAGATCGACTACCACACTAACAACAAAACTGCTATTCCAATACATTGAATGATTAATGCTGACAAATGTCCGCCTTGAACATTTTCAAAAATATTTTTTATATCGTCAAAATCAGCAAAGGTGGGCGGTCAGAGAGGGTCAAGCGACGGGGAATGAGAGCAGAACCATGTCCTCTGAGTTGTGCAGAAAAAAAGCAAAAACTTGTTTCCGTGCTTGCACCTGACAAGAGTGGATAGGGCTGTGTCTTTGAGGTTAGTTTTTAATGCCTCAAGGTAAAACTCTAATTAGGACTCAGTACTGTTGATTACAGAGACAAGATTGAGTTTATTCAGAGGTGGCAGGGTTGATGTTAATTTCATGTCATGATTAATTTGCATGAATTACAATGTAAGTTGAGTTCCTTTGCCAAAGTGCCACTTTTTATGTTTATTTATTTTATTTTATTTTTCATTCTGAAAATCACCATACAGCCAATATCATGTTTACGCTATAGCTCTGGATGGTTCCAGTTTCTTTACACGCCACTGTACATTCAGCCAATCATGCACATTCATACAGCACTTTTGTGTGTATGCCATTCAGCGTTCAGCAGCTGGCCCAAGGACACTTCAATGAGATGGGGAAGAATGGAATCGAACTCTCAAACTTCTGGTTGGAGGATGACCACTTTACCCCTCAGCCATAACTGTATCTAATCATAAATAGGAGCGACGAGGTGGATTCTGTGTTGACTGACCTCTGGCAGAGGTTACTTGTTTCTCCTGTTTAGGTTTCAATTTAAGATGCTGAAGTTTGTTGTTTGAAATTGAAGCTCATTGTGTGAGACTAGTTATGCCCTTTTGTATAAAATTTATTTTATACTTGAACTTTTGCCCCGAAATATTTTTCATTTTCGATATCAAAGCAACCTTTTTAGATTCTAAAAGAAATCACCAAACAAACTGGATTCTTGTAGCGTTTTCTTTTTAAATGGGAGTCATCTAGGAGCATCTCTATATTTGCTGCCATGTTTGACATCTAAATCTCTGAGTTTAACTTCTCGTGCCTGCGAGCCGACTCATCTTAGCACACAACCCCCATCATGTAAGCCCCCTGAATTGAAATATCCTCTGCTTGAAATATTGACTTTAATATCTCATTTGAAAAATTCATGTTGCATTTTGATGTTAAATCCATACTCAATTTTGCAGGATGTTATAGGAATATGCAGAAATGGGGATAGGAGACATTATTATGTTTTTTCCTGCAGAGAAATCACATTTTATGGTTGTAACACCAACCTCCCCTGTGCTCTTTTCAGTCCATGAGGGAAAAAAGACGGGACCATTAAAGCAAAATGAAAAGAGCTATTGATTGGGCTCTTATGCGTTTTCTATTTGCCTCATTTCCTAAATGCATGATAATAAGGGCTCAGCCAGTGAAACTAACAATACTCCTTAATGAATCAAACTCCAAAGAATTAGCCTAAGTTTGCATAATGATCCACAGATGTTTCTATCAATGGATGACATGCATTTGGTTTATTATTCTGCAGATTCATGTTCCATTTACAAAATACAGGCTCGTCTCCTTTTAGTATTATGATGCAATCAAGACATTATTTGATGATTTCTGTTTTGAGACATACATGGTTTGTTATCAGAGATGTCTGGGGGGACATTTGTAAAAGCTATCATATTAGAATAATGTTAGATTTGATGCATTACAGCTAATAACAGTCAAATAGGGAACAGTAGGTTATAACAAGTCCAGGAAAAACATGCTTTTAGCTAATGGGGTTTGGCTTTTAACAGAGTTATGAGCATCATCATCATCATCATCATCATCACAAAGGAGCATGAGGGATGGAAAGAGAAAACATATTCAAATCCTCTGTTTTTGTTCAACTGCAGTGAGTTCCATTATGAATTCTAAAAATTCAATTGTTTATCCCAAGTGATCAAAAAAGGTTGGTCTCATGTTGGCATGAAGACAAGGAGACACTGCCTGCGTCTCTGGTCACACTGGGCACACTTATGCTCATAATGTTCTGTTGCATTGGCTAAAGTGAATATTGATATACAATATATGTCATAGTTGTAGCTGGACGTTTCTCTGCCAAATGTAAAGGGCAGAGTGAGTTACTTGATCCTGTTTTATTAATTCGCCTTCACGGGAGAGTGTATGCAATTCAATTCATTTCAATTGTGTTTGTAAAGCCCCTAATCATAATTGATTTTATTTCAAAGCACATTAAACAGAAGGTCAAGATGTTAAAAAATGCAGAGAAACCCAACAGTTCCCATGATGAGCAGCACTTTAGCGACTATGGGGAGAAAAATACTCAATAAATGGAGAAACCTCCAGTGGAAGTATAGCAGAGTTCCTTCATGCTTTAGTCTTGGCCATACAAGCCAGTCATGAATATTTTGAACAAGTATCTCAGTGTCACTTTCAGTTGAGCGCTGATAACAGTTACTAGCTAACAGAAACAACTCATTGGAAATAAATGTGGTTTTGTTTGTGACAAATAGCTTGTGTTAATTAAAATATTCAGTGGGATAACTTCATCTGCCTTTCATGGTTTAATCCAGACATAATTAATGATTGTTGTTTGCTTTAATGTATTTACCTAGCTGTTTGGAGATAGATCATCTCACCTTAGTACGATGAGCTTGTCTGTGTTTGTCCTACTTTGTGTTTCCACTGAAGTCCTCCTGGCCTAAGCATGTCTAAAGCATGTCAAATCACCATAAGTCTCCTTATCATTGGTGTTTGCTGATAAACGGATGCTAGGTAAATGATTCCCCTCTGGACAAATGATATATATCATGACCAAGCAGCATATCTGAACATGAAAGCAGAACAAGGTTAGCTCTCCTTGCTTTGATCCAAATCCACTGGCATTGTTAAGTGAGATGTTAATTGTAGCATCGTTATTCCCCAGAATTGTATCGTCTAATTTGTTTTAGCTGCTTGGGTTTGCGTTACCTCAGGCTATGTATTTGCATAATGAGCATGAGCCAAACGCACAGAGGTGAGGCTGGGATGGTGAGGCTTCAGATCACTTCAAAAAATGTTTTTTAAAGCACAAGCATAAAAAACACATTTATATTTTCATGGCTTTTATAACCAAAATGGAGGCTTTTAATAGTCTGAGGATGGAAATGACTGTAGTTTCAATCATTAATACAGGATGTCTAAAAATAAATGTTTTTGATCTAACTTGTATTACTGAGCTTTGGTCCAATTCATACGTGGTCTTAGCCGCCAGGAATCTCCAGTCATCTACAGAAAAGTTTGTATGCTCCTACTGTAGTCTTAGTTCATACAATTTACTGAAAGAGATTCTTAGTTTTTACCCAAAACCCACTTTACATGTCAAGCCAGGACATTGCTGTGTTGAAATAGTCCCCTTATTCCCCACTTTATCAAAGACAAGGTTGTAGTCTATAATTATTCATGTGGAACCCTTCATGTTGGACTTAATTTTCTGTCTCTTTTTTCATGGCTGCTTCTTTACCAGTGAAAGTGATGCTCCTTTGTGATGCACTGATCTCTGCATGTGGCACTCATAGTAAGCTAGTGACAACTCCATGGTCACCATGTCACCCCTGATGGGACGCCCAGGGGGAAGTCATTCAACTCTGAAAGCTTGTGCGCCTGTGGTGAAGAACATGGTCAAAGTGAAATTTATCACAGTGCTGGGCTAAAAACAACAGCAGTAGTTTTTCACAGAACCAGTGCCAGCTGTAAGGTGGCTTATCACGGGCCTATTACACTTATTTGCCGGCTGCAGCAGCTTCTTAGCGGGACAGTTTACCCTGCTGCTCTCTTTCGCTGTCTCAGCTTAACTCCATCCTCTATCTGGGGACAGTCACCTGCAGAGGGGCAGATGGTCTCATTTCTCCCACTGGGACTCTCCTTACTCATGTGCAGAACAGTTGCAGAATTTCACTTTGCAGAGTTCTCCTTAAAAATCGGCACAATGGTAATAAGGCTTATTATAGAGTAACAAGGAATTACTACGTCTCTACTATCTTTACTTTTGCAAACTTTTGCAAACTGGTGCAAACACTACACATTTCATACAAAAACGGACCAAGAGTTGGACCAATTAGTGGGATTGTTGGCCTACTTTATCAAGCCTGTAGAAAGTAGGTTGCTGGTCATGTCAGCCATTGCAGATGTGTTCCATCCATTACACCAACAGCACAAGTTGAGTGCGACTCACATTGTCATTGTCGCTTTCAGGTCTGGCCCGAACTCATGCTGGTGTCTTTCTCCAGTCATATCCCAGCTACATAAAAGCCCTCTGATATTGTTGTCTTCTGTCTCCAATGTAATTGGGAATATTTTAGTTCTTTACATATCTGGATGCTTCTAGTCAATATTATATTAAAATGACACACAAAAAAAACTAAAACTAGATACAGATGGTATGATGACGCTGTACTGATATTTTTTGGGAAAGTCAACTTTGTCCAAGTTTCATGTAAACATTTCACGACGATGTCATGAGACAGCACAGGCCAGTCCAGACATTGTATTTCAAAACCTAACCGTCTGCTTTGTTCGTGTGTATTTTTGTCTTCTCCTCTTCTGTCCATATTTTTGTTATTATTATCTGAAAATACGTTTCCCAAAAAAATGAAGAAAAACTAATTTTCAGTTGATATGCGTTTGCACTATGCTGTGGCCCTTTTCTGCTTGTAATCGTTAATTACTCACTTTTACAAATGCAAGTCTGCATGCTGATGTATGATATTATTTTCCTGCGTACACAGTGGCCGATTTGCATTGCATGTCCTACATCTCAACACCTCATTAATATTGCATGATCTTGTTAGTGTCTGCTACCTCTCCTTTACCCCTCAACACCCTGGCTGCAGGAGCTGGAGGGTACGTCTGAAAGCCAACTTGCATCTCCCGCTCTCACCAGACTTGCAGACGTGGAGTAGGATCATATCCATCCAGGGATTATCTTCCACTGTCTCCCTTCCAAAAAAATCATTATATGGAGGTGTCAAAAGAAATGAGATTAGTCTTCTCTTCTTTCCTCTCTGCTGTGGAAGATGCATTAAAAGTATGATTCTCACCCAAATAAGCCAAGGCTACAAATGACTAGGTTCTCGACTGTAAATGGATGAGGATCAACAACCTATTGACAGGAGCAGGAGCGAGCGCAGGTTTCAAGCGGTATTTGAATGAATGATTATCAGTAGTGTTGCAGGGCCCAAACCTCAGCACTTGACCCTGCATTACCCTCATCACTCTAAGTACAGGCATTTCTTCCACAAATATTCTCAGCCGTTGTGTGTCTGCACTGAGCCGGCATCCATATGTGAAAGCTCTCCCTCATTACGGCGTGCAGTCAGGGCAGCAGCATCTATATGCTGTGGTAATGAAGACCCCACAGAGGCCAGGGGAAAAGGCAGCATTGGGTGGAGAGGAAAAACAGCTGGAGTGCTCAAGTGCTCAGGAAAAAGGTCAATACTGGAAGTGGAATAATGAAAAGAAGCAATGTTGGAGTTCTTAATTGAAAATATGTCAGCGTAACTGCACTGCTTCCCCATGCCATAAAGAAATGTGTTGAGAAAATTGTACATGGTATGATGCTTAAGGTAAATTAGTAAATTATCAGAAGACATGTGTTTTGTTTGTAAGAGCGACAAGAGGAATCATTTAGATAATCAATGTATAGCTAACCCGCTACCATATGCTTGTACCAGTCTGCCAAGACTAATCGGAAAGCTATACTTTGATTGAAGGTGCAGACCTACGACACTTGGCAGTAGATTGTGTCTCATAGATCACTGTGTCTTTTATTTGACAAATTAGCTTTTAACATTGTACAACATTGCACCGGTCAGAATGTAATGACCCAATTTAGTCTCCCTGAGTTAGAGGAATCAAATAAATCACTTTTTTAAACATTTAAACGTAACAATCATTAATTTATGCAATGGATTGATGTTCAAAGTCAGCAAAAAATCCAACATTCTAACTAAAATACAGAACATTTGAAGAAGAATGCATGAGCCTGAAATTTCCATCCTCAGAAATAATGGAGTTTGATCTGATTCACATGGAAAAACCAAAGCGTGTTCAGTGCTGCAGCTGTGAAAGCACAATGTGTTCATATTGTGTGCAGAGGGATTTGTGACACATCTCACAGCCATAATTCATTAAGTGCATATGTAGTGTGGTTTTGGTGAATATAATTAAATGTGATCATTCAAAGAATAAAATCTGGAAAAAAGCAGCACATTGCACAGTAAAATGTTTTAATATGAATCATTTAACCAAAACTATTTATGAGCTGATCAGAGTCTTTTTAAATCTTAAACCATCGTATTCACTGATTTTGAGACTGGGAAGCAAATGGAACAAAAACTTTTGTTACAGAGCAGTGGATGCTTTCAGTTTATTTCTTGTTGAATGCTGTTAATCATGTTGTTATCGATTATATTGCAATTGTTCATTTGTCAATGTTTCACTGGGTCAGAGTGTGACGTGAGGCTGCCTCCATTAGCTGCTGGTAACAGTAAATGTACAATAGGTGTGTGTGGACATGTTTAAGGCAGTCAGATCTGTCTCAGGTGAAGTTTAAAAAATGGCTCTGAAAGCACAAAGCTCCTGTTTTAACTGTGCATGCATGATTCAAGTGATATCGTAAATCGACTCAAGGACGGCACACTAAACGAGGCGTTACCTTCTCCAAGAGTGTGTTTCAATGTGGGGGGCAGATTTCTGAGAAGTCTTTGGAGATTGAATTTTGTTAATTGCCATCATCCATCAAGCATAACATTCATAAATGGAATAGCCATTGGACATTTAAGATAATGCTGGACCAGTATGATGGATCACGGTGTTGGTGGTCGTGCTCAATCTGGTTAATGTCTGAGATAGTAATTGAGCTTTAATCTGCCTTATTTTGTATATTTGAAATTACCACTTCTCCTTCAGGCAAGTCAATCTTGTGGTCCTCAACTAATTATGCAAAAAATGTCAAGTACATGATATAACTACTATAATAGATGGTACTTGTATTTCACAATTAATATTTGAATGTTTCCATATCCTTTCTTTTCCCGCTATAGTTGCAAGATTTGAGAACAAGTCCTTTGTGTAGCCACCATGTGTTTATAAGTAGACAATAGTGTTCTTGGCATTCTCATGTTCTAACCATTAGAAACAATGGTAGGAGAATGATAAAGTGGAGAGGATCAGTACCTGCATAGACTACTTACTTATGCATGTGTGTTTGGCCCTTACACCACCACTCGTTAATATTTTTCTCAATTGTGTGGTAAAAATAATTTAATTGCAGAAAACTGATGCTTTTTTGGTGCAAAGACGTGTACAACGCCAAGGTCATAAACTTTCCCACCGAGTCATGAGAGTCAATGTGTGTGGAGTAAATCCTTTTGTCATGTCACAGTCTGATCTAAACCTGATTCTGATTAGATTATGTCCTCAAATTAGGCAGGCAATTGTTACCTCTGGAGACTGAAGCATGTGGATTTGGTTGTGGGCAACCAGTGATGTCAAACTCGAGGTCCGCGGGGCACTACCAGTCCGTAATACAGTTATATCCGGCCTGCGATAAAATGTTATTTGTTTATTTCAACTGGCCCCACCGGTGTGCCATTCCCAGCTAGAGGCACACTGAGCGAGCAGGCCCTCATCTCCACTCCCAGAGTGGGATCCTGGCAGCATGCACAGGCTCCATCGGCCTTGCTGTGGTGCTTAAAGCCCAGGTAGAGACACACGAAGCAAGCGCACTAAGTCACTTTTTCCTCACTCATTTTTTTTTCCCCAAACATGCTTTTCACTGTGAGGAAGAGGAACAAAAACACAGGAGTCATCTCACTGATGATCACCTGATTTTCCACCTGCATGTTTTTCACAGTAATGACCAGCCCCAGACATGAATGAACCAGCAGCCAAGAACAAACACCAAACATCTGGCTACGGCACGTTAATACAAAAAAAAATCATCCATCCAATGTCAGATGATAAATGTTTAATTGAAGTGTAAATTATTTTATTTCATCCCAGTTTGTATAAAAAAATCAAATTCCCCCAATTGCAGGGGAACAGTTACTGAGATTATTCTGAGACTTTGTATTGTCTGTCTCTAAGGTCAAGAATAGAGTTAGCAACACTGAGGCTCCCTGAATAATTATTGCCTGATAATCCTGTGTAATACAATATATTTTCATGTAACATGATTATATTTTAAAAAAATCTATTTTGATTTGAATTATTCTTCCACAGATGGTTGTACAGGGCAGCTGTATCAGTATATGAACAGAGTAAAGGTTTATACAATTCAGGCAGGAATCCTGATGTTGACAATTAAGTAAAACACTTTTATATGATCAAAGAATTGGATTTGTTGCATCAGCTGTGTGTAAATCCCGTTATATATTTATAGTGTTCTTGTGAGGCACATTATTTATTTAACAATTCTGCACCATCAACTCAATAAATGTGTTAGCCAGTAAATATTCCATTAATGTTTAAGTCCACTTTAAAACCTTCACTGCAAAACCTTTAAAAAGCATTTTGTTTAATCACTGCAAGTTGTTGTCGTGTTACTAGTATTTTTACAGTTTAATGTTCTGTAATTTCTAAAAACATTGTTGGTAGAAAGTTTTGTAATCTGAAGCATGTTGTGTTATTTTGAATGCATTTATATTTTATTCACAGGGCTTCAAATAGGAAGGGAGGAACCCCAAAACAAGATTATGCACAGGCCCCGAAAAAGCCATGAACGGCCCTGTAGAGCATGTGATGTGTTGCTGAGACCCAAATTGGAAGAACTTGTTTCTATTTTTTATATTTTTTAAGATACAAAACCAAGCAATATCAGAAAGATATTCATTCTTGTTGCATATTCAACATTTCATGTCTTGACTTGAAATTATTCCCCCATTTTAGTGTTTAGGTACTCTGGAATTTAAAAATAAATCTCTTGTAACATGGTGTATTTGTGGTATTGCCTCTTATAGAAAGGAAAAATTGCTTTTCTACAGTAAATGCAGTTGCTTAAATGAAGATAATAAAATGGATATTAAACAGCCTGAAGTTCGAATGCCTAGTACTCACACCATAACATACAGTACATTGTTTATTTGATCAATCCAAGTCTTATGGTTTGATTCATATCAACCCTTTCAATGCTGACTTGAAGTGGACCCTGACTTCCTCATTGACCTTTTCTGGGACGCTGATGGTGCAGTGTCACTACTAGGGTGGCCCACAGGTTACATAATACACATGCCACCGTCCCGCTCTCAAGTGTCAATGTCAATAAATGACAAGCAGGTGGAGCTGTGAGCAAAGTTAAGCTCAAACAAACTCCATTAGCATTACATTTTATTTGTTTTTTTTCCAAAGAGACGGACATTTGTTTGGTGCTTGAGATGGTTCCTCAGAGATATACAGAGCTTATTACTGTGCGGCCTACTTCCACACAGCCAAGTGTATGTAACATCAAGATCTTGCCTCTGCACTTACTCCATGTATGGCATTACTAGAGGCTAGCAGGCTCATTTTAATTGATGTTACTTCCACATCTCTGCCTCTTCCTGTGTATTCTGAATGTTACTGCTGGTTGGTGCTGTAAGTGACAACATGGAGAGGCGCTTCTAATCTGGAGGTGGCAAATAATCAGAATAATTTGGGTGCTCTCTCTGTGTGTGTGTATATATAAATATATGTGAGTGTGTGTGTGTTTGTGTGGGGTGATGGCCTGTATGTACCACTTGTCATTTTTTCAATTACTGGAGCTGTGGTTAAATGTTCATTTTCAGCAGTCAGCCCGGAGCTAAAACTACTGAGCCCCATTAGGTTTTACCCACAGCCTCACACTCATTAGTTTTCTCCGGTCAGACGAGAGTGAGGGAGAAGCTGGGCCGGCCTCTCTAAAGAGGTCAGGGTGGAGTCTAGTGCTCTGTACGGTCATGGTAGAGATTGTTAAGGAGTTTGCAGCCAGTAGCTTACAATAGGAAGAATGCTGTGAAGACTTGGGTGACCTTTTAAGGCAAATCAGTGCAAAGTCCTAATTGACCTTATCTCTTCCTCCCTTTCTGCCTTTCTCTCACACGTGTAGGGAACCACTGACCTATGAGGGAAATTGATAAAGTATGATTGCGTTTACATCCCGATTCCAGGGAAACTGTTTGAAATGTACATTCTCCTCACTACTAATAGGTACAGGGGCTGTTCTTTCCCTCTTGCATCTAGCGTGACGCTTTCAGAGCAGTACAGGCCTCATTAACCAACGTCCTCTGTCTCCATTGACCTGAGGGATCCTGTCTTGATTTTGTGCCGCTATGGCTCTGCCAGCTAAATGGAGGTTACTGTGAGATGGCATCCATTATTGAGGTATTCAATTCAAATGTCACCGGTTTCCACTTGGCGCTGTTTTCTCTCCCCTAATGTTTGCTCGGGGCATGGGGGAGTGGAGGGAGGGAGGGGTTTACCAGTTTTCGTGGCTTGTTGTCTCAGCACTGGGGTGGTGGGGTTGTTTTAGCAGACATTAGCGGGGACGGATGCAAGGTGACACCGTCGTAGTGTCTCACCACTTCACCTTACACTCTGACACGTGGACGTTCGCTGGCACTCTCTCTGCATGGTTAGTATCCTCCCGAGCACAAGCCTCTAAAACAAGCCTGATTGTAACTATTCATCATCCAGCCTCCGCTTAATTGGACCAAAAGTAGATTGTAGGAGGTGGGGGGGGGGCTCTCAGGTGGGTGTGGACAGAATGCGGTTCAGACGAGAGCTGCAAATACTTGAGGTGCTCACATAGAATAAACCCACTCTCTCTCTAAGTGCAGGTTACTTATTTGGCCACTCCAGACTCTGCTCTCATTACCCAGTTACCCTCCTGTCAGTGTAATTCAGTCCTATCATCCCTCAACCCAGTTGAAATTAACAGGTAATTTGTAAATGTCACTTTAGGTTAGACACCTCATTTTCTTCCTTTTCCAACAATCCAGCTCGCACCAGCTAATTTTTCTTGTATTTTGAATAAGATTTTCATTTACAAATAGAGTTATGGTCCACTAAATAAATGAGAGTAATTAATGAAAAGGGAACAAATGTGACTCGCTCTAACCTCAGAGTCAATCACAACAACCAGGATGCCTTCAGTGTTTTCACAAAGTCGTACATCTGCAGAAATTCTCAAGATGTTCATTTGAGAAGGGAAAATATTCGCAGTGAGATTGTAAAAGTACCATATGAGCTGATGGATTTCTTTTCTGCATGCCGCCCACACAAACACTCTCCCAGATCATTTATGAAGTCAGGGACACAGACGCAGGTTTCACCTGCAGGGAACAGTAGTGTAGCGCTCTCCTACGTTTACACTCTATTGTCTCAAACTGTCAAAGGGCACCTCAGTGCTTGTAATAGTCAAAGTAATTTAGCACATTGCGTACATATGTATAATTCAACAATCAGACACAGAAAAAAACCTAACGCAGATTAATTTGTTAGAAACTGTGTTGAAATAAATTAAAAAATCATAAAACTGAAAAAAAATGTCCAAATAATGTGTACTTTCTGCTGGTTGCTTGGCAACTGCTCAGAGAAGCAACGAGGTGATAAACATAATGGAGTGCTTAGCAGATAAACATGGGCAGTCTTGCTGTTGGTGGAGACCAAAGCAGAGCTGAAAGGAGACTGTGTCTGATCCCTGGTAAGAAAGGTGACAGATGTATAAGTTCAATATAACAACCTGGTGTAGGAATGTACTCCGTTTGTTTTTGCTCCATCTATAACCAGTGTAATGGTTATGTAAGTGTAGCTAGCAAAGAAGCTTTGGAGCTGTGTATCAGTTTTGAGGCTGCATTTGATTGAGTGTGTAACAGTATCATGACTAGACTGCTCTCTTTAATAGCTCCTTCAAATGCAGGTTTTCATCATAGATAACCTGACTGCAACTGTTGGATCCGTCTGACCCAATTCAAAGATTCATCGCACTTCAACAGCGTTCCACCTTTGAGCTTATGATGCTGTACTTCAGATCAGGCTATGGGCCTATGAAGGCCTTCTTCTTCTTGGGTTCCTTGGGCCACATCCTCATAAATGAAACCTTCTGAGGGCTTGTAGGAAAGGATGAACACATTGGACACATTTGTAGATGAAATGCAGTCTTTTCACAGAATCAAAAATTGATGCTTTCTGGTTTGAGTTGTGTGTGTGTGATTGTGTATCTATTATGCATCCCGTCAGACATCATGATGGTAAGATGGTATGAATACGTGGCGGCATTTAGGCTTTGTAATATTGACCGACTCAGATGCTACCACCATGATACTATTAGTTTGACAATGTTTTTGGGATTGCTCTCCAAAGATATGAAAGGTTTTGGTAATGATAATGAGGAATGCTGATATGATGACTGAGAAGGCAGATGGATTCATGTTTCATTTCACTCAGCCAGAGGAGTCTAATAAGGAAATTGTTCCATTAGCTGCAATGCAGCTGATAGGACGAGAAAGACATTTAGGCAACATCACAAAATTGCCCTAAATCCCAGATAATATCAACTCTCATTTGATGATATCATAAGATATTGATGCATTGTCCAGCTCCAGGTGGCACAAGCTCAAAAATGTCTGTTAGCAATAACTCAAAACAGATAAAGTATCATTGGCTTTCATACATTATGTATTAGTTATCAAGGGAGCCAAATGTTTGAGGGAATTTGCATAAAGACACATGCTAACTGAGAACAAATGACAAGTGTGTCATTTTGTCTCTCCAGGTTTTTAGTTTTTGGACTTCAAATGTATTTCTCTGCACGTCTCTAAACTCTTACTTGACCATCACTCCAAATAGCATTTAAGCTAAATCCCCAATCAACCGGCTAAGTGGAATTCAAGACTGATTTGACCGTGTGATACTCATGTGTCTCCGGCCTAAAAGCCTCTGTGTGATTGATAAACGGAAGAATTGAGGAGACATTTAGACCGGGAGACGGCTTCTCTCATTAAAAATATGGTGTCCGTAATGAAGAGGAAATAGAATTAGCACTGAGAAGGATGAAGGGGAGCGAATCGCTGTAAATATTGTAAAGACTGATTGGCAACCACCTCCTCCAGCCACAGCAGAAAGTCATTATGTGGGTTTTGGATATAGGTTCCCCATGACCGCATATTTATTATCTATCTAAATAGAATCACTTACCTCTGATGCTGCCTCTGATAGCCAGTCACCACAAGTATCAGTTCCCCCGGTGCCTCTGCCGGCAATTTTACATAAGGCCAAATGATTATGCGCGCAACCAGACAGAATTGCATTTTGCTGTTAACTTGATTCTTGTTTTCCTATGAGAAATAAGCATTTGTGGGGGGATTTTTTTCCTTTTAAGCATGTAAATTCAACTCTGCTTGATAAGCTCTGTGGTGGAAAATGAGGTCATTGGTAGAAAGTCACAATACTTTTTAAAAAGAAAATCCCTCCTTGTATTACCATGACTGCGATGTGGCTATAATCTTCCTCTATGATCCCGTATCTTTATTCACTGCGCCCTATTTGTCAGTATGGTGCACTTCAGCAGTATTTTTATTTCTTCCTGTGCAGCCATCATTCAGGCATTAAGAGTTATGGCAATAAATATATGTATTACAACTGGGGATGCGGCACAATGCCTATTCATAAAGGCAACATATGCAGTGCTTAAAAGCATGTATGCACATAGGTATTGGCCCATTTGTCAAGCCAGGAGAGCTAATTATCTCATGCCGTGCGATATTGTTTTCAAGCCATGCATTTCATTTTGCAACATTAAAACATACGTGGCAGAGGCAGCACAAATGGTTTCCATGAGCATGAATGCATTAGAAAATTTTGGGAGGGGATGTTGTATTAGAACTCCACAGGGATATCAGCATGCTACACCTCTTTCGGTTTGTCATTCATCTTCCTCCGTGAGGGTGGAGAAAAAAAACCAGTGGGTAGTGACGCCCTCAGCCAACTTGGCAGGTTAATGAAGGTAATTTGATTTCATACATAATGGCTGCCCATGCCACGCAGGGCTTAATTGCGCTCGGTGTCTTGGCGTCATTTCGCGGTACCAGCCGAGGCCATGTATTTCCTGAAGGTTGTGCAGAGGCAAACAAGTTCCTGATTCAAGTGAGATGGAACCGATAGCTCTGTTTCATCTGCTAATAGTTTATCTTATTTCCCAGGCAGCTGTGAGCTCTGCTGTCACAGTGTGGTGGCGGCAGCTCGGTTTTCCGTGAATCAGGCGAGTTCATTACTGCATTGCAAACAAACACCACAGTAGGCCGTACAGTCCTGGGATGACTCTAAAGGAACACACGGCTGTTAACTCTCTCATATTTGTTAAACCTGAATTTGATATTATCCGTGCAGAATCACATTTTGTGTGACTTTGCTGTTAGTGTGTGGATTGTTCGGCTGTCGCAGTCTGTGTTTCAGAAAGTGAAAACTGATAGTCGGATAAAAGTAAATCCAATATGTTTTTTGAAATAGTATACCTTCAAGATTTTTCTTCTGTGTACATCCTGTGGCATGTTTTTCATATATGGGAGACACTCTTTAAAATGTACCATGAAGAAACACGTTTGTACCTGATGGTTTTTGCTTTTAATTTACATTTCAAGCACCTTCGATTGCTGTAGTGTTAAATGTTACATTGTACCAATATAACATGACTCAAAACAAGTAATTTCTTCATTAAATTTACCATAATATATGATACATCCATTTAAATGTTAAGTAGCACTTTTATACTGATGTCATTATTATTAAACATTAATGCAAATCCCTGTATTTTTTTCACAAACATTTTATTTCAGGACCCATTTACTGGATAAAAACAAAATGTAAAAATTAACATTTTTGTGCCACTGGATACTGTAAGGTTTTAAAAATGTAACATCTCAAGAAACTAAATATTTTACCATAATCAAATGAAATCACAATTCTCATATTAGTTCGATTTTTTTCTCCCTCTGCCCTATTATTGGATCCTAATCAGCACTGAGGTTCAAGCTATTTTCCTAAGACCTCTTTACGTGATCATTATCTACAAAGTCGCTGTAGATATTATGGGCCATATTCCTTTACTCTGCCATACAATCTAAATGGATCTTGTTTCAAAGCCTCAAGGACAATCTGTGATGAACTCGGCTAGATTGCACTTTCCTGCTTATCTTTATCTACAAGGACGTCTGTAAACATCATAACGCAAAGATAAAAAAATAATGTTGTGTTCCACAAGTTCCAAAATAAAGAAGCAAAATATTATATAAATATAGCACAGAGTAGTTGTCTGAGTGATTACTATTTATTTATTATTGGAAGAAGTCTAATTCAGCATATTCCTTCTTTGTCACCTCTGCACTGATTCACATGAGGAGGGCTAGTTTGTTCTGCAAGCCTCTTTTCCACTCGTCAAATACCCTGTGACACCAGACTGTCTGCAATGGGAGTGGATACAATCCACATTTACTCCGAGGTGAAATGAGTCTGCAGCAGACGCAGGTTTTAATTGGCTCTGATCGGCAGTGATGGAAGCAAGACACCTGGGTGAACACACTAATTTGATAAGACAGCGAGGTGAGAGAGCGCCTCAGTTTTTGAGGCATGATGTGCCAGGGTTAAATAAAACTGAATGCACACTCCTCTACTGGCCATCTCCCATCGTTAGTAGAAGCCATTTTCATTTCTGCATGTACTTGCTAGTTGTGGGTTATAAGATGTATAAGCGAACTCTGATGACACCATTTTTGAGAAAGACATTGTACGTCAGTGGGCCCATAACTATTATCCATTATTCGAGATGATCACTGCTCCATCCATGGCCAACAATAAACAATTTATGAAAGTGTACGGCCACGGAATGCTGGAACACAACAACTGACGTTGCAGCCCTCATTGAAGGATAGTTCTCAACAATATCAACTATTGACTGACACATATAGATTTTTTTTCTTTATTTTGCTTTTATCATTTGAAAAGAGTAAAACCATCTCTGATTGTTGAACTATTCAACACATTGATTGGCTCTGCCTCTCGTTGCCCACCTGCATCCACAGTCACAGTCAGACCGACCAACAGCAGTTAGTATTGGTTTTGCAAACAGCCATGACGTCGCCCTCGTGTTTATTTACAGCAGGGAATCGAGATCTTATCATAAGTGGTCCCAATATGTATTTTTTTTATTATGGTGCTGTTAGTGTTCTGTCATATGAATTGGGACCACCATTCACTGGAGCTTTATACACACATTTGTGAAATAGTTTAAAGAGTCCTCAGAGAGATTTCAAAGTGCTGTTGTTGTTTTGGATTAACACTGAGGCGACAGTGTTTGCAGCGGCAGAGCTGGTGCTAAATGAACATTTGTTCAACAAGTAAACAAGAGTTTAGATCCAAAGCTGTAATATGTACAGGCGCATGGGACCTTCGACCCCATCAGCCAGGCTTAAAACCACCACACTGTTTGCACTGGCTTCTCTCATTGTCTGCTTAGTGTATAACAATGTTCAGCAAATGCCAGGCATGGAATAAAAAGCCCCCGGACTCAGCGCTCAGTGGATAAACACAACACTGCTGCAGATGATCATAATATCAGGCTATAAGCCTGGATCCTCCTCACCTCACTGCCTTCCTTTACTAGTGGCTGTACAAACAGGCAATCACAGTCCCCACTTACAAACTTTAGTAGGAATGTTAAAATACATTTCAGTTTCTTGACATAAAGAGTTCACCTTAATTTCAGCTTCTCTGTTGCAGGTTGAGGGTCATGGAAGAATGAACATGAATGTAACAGAGAATATTTTAGAACAAAGGATCTCTCCTTAAAGTCATATTAATGAACGTTATAGAATACATTTGAAGGTTGGACATTTGTGTCAGAAATACATTTTACCTTGTTCTTTTGTTCAAGTGATCTTCACTTACAGATAACCATTCAAAGCAACGTTGTGTCTGTGGCCCTTACAGGACAGCAGGTCCTGTAAGACAAGAGGTCCTATGACAACTATTGAGAATTATAACTCTGCACCCAATTTAACTTTTTCACATGTGGTGATGTTACAATGATTAAATGGCAAGGAGAACATAGTAAGTGTGTGATAAATGTGCTTGAAACACAACTTAAGATGGCAGAGGCTTTGTAATGGGCAGCAGCAGCCTTCACTGCCACATTACTATTATATCCTGTTTTCTGCAGCCAAGTGAGGCTGAAGTGGGAGTGCTGAGTGGGTTGTTGGAATCAACATCCTTTTTTTTTAGTTGAATAACCTGAATGTATCCAGCCTAATGGAAATGGCTCCAAAGTATAATAATAATTTAATTAAATAAAAATGATAATATCAGTCACCTTTAACATTATACTTTCTTTACATATCATATTTTATGTCCCTTGCAGATTTTTTTTCTAGAACTATTTCCTGCTCATGTCGGACCCCTGACTTCTTTACCTCAGGTCAGGGAATGTTTCTATGAAATGTGTTTATCTTCATGCTAATACTTTGCATGAGGTTATCAATCTCTTTTATACGTGTCTGTATAGTGGGCAGTTTTTGTGTTTTGTATTTTCCAATCATTCTTCCTGAATCTGAATTCGAATCATTTGCCCTGTGAGTGGGTAATCACGTCAGACCGAGTTTCAGATATAGAAACTTTCCTTTTATAAGGTCAACATTCATGGTCGTTTGGTTCCATAATCTACCATAAAGCCAAAGTCCACTTCTGAAAATGGCTGATTAAGATTTTGATCAATCTTGTGCTTTTGGTGAGACAGACTTAGGAAATGCCATCAGAAAATTGCATTTCCAAATGACATTAGGCGCCCAGTTGACCATCCAATTCCATGTGTTTCTATTGAGATGTTAAGATCTGATATCATTTGGGTCAGAAAACTGGCTTTTTTTCTCTAAGTGAGGCAATTAAATTTCCTTGATGGTCTCTGAGAGCACTTAGCTTAAGAGAATACACTTCTAAATCAAAAAGCTTTCAATCATCTAAAATCATATTTGGGAGAAATCTGCCCCTGGGTGTGGTGTCACATGCAATGCTGCTGAGGATGTGACAGACCCGTGCTGAGACAGGCGATGTTGGGAAAGGTTATTGTGCATGTCTCTGCGAGGGGCGCATTGGCTGCGACATGTTGTTTGACGCAGTTACTGTGTGACTTCATATCAACGACGAGACGGGATGAGAGTGGACTGAGCCAAACCGAGACAGGCAGAGTTACTGTACTATATATCTTTTATACTGGGAATCTGCTTTTTAAATGGTGGGTTGGGTGTCCTTATAACTCTCTATATAAATATGGCTATATATTTTTAGTTAAATTGAGGTGGACTTTCGAGATAAACTTTCAAAACGAGGCATTCAGGTCCATCTTTAGCTCTGGCAGTATATAAAAAATAATTATTATCTTTTTGAGACAACATTATAAGTTATGTTAAATGAAGGTAGAATATAAAAGGCTTTAGTTAGTGAAGGTGAGAAAAGCCAGAGAGACCATCTGGCAAGTCTGGAATAAATGACTTCATTACCTAACTACCTGTTCACCGGTTTACCATTCTGCTCCATTTTACGACAGCTAATTAGGCTGGTTTTATAACCAGGTTTACTTAACTCTGTCATGCAAGGATATATTACCATTTTGCACTTCTCACTTAATCATTCTAATTACCCCAGGCAATCTATCAGGCTGTCTTCAGGGTGTGAATAATTGGAAAGATTATTAGATGAGAGTCTACGTTGTATATATCAGGATATGCAAGGTTTATGTCAGAATTTTTTCACGCTAAAGTATCTGAAGGGAATGTAGAGCATGAATATCTACAGCATATTTTAGTACAATCTTTCATATTGTCCGAAGCGTGACCATTTCCCAGTTCTTCGCTGTGATCATCAGCCATAGACAGAAGCCTTGTTGAAATGGAGGTTTACACATTTTAATGCTTTTGTGCATCGGGGAATGTGATGGGGAGGAGCTGGCTCTTTGCTGACTTTGTCCTGACATTCATTTCCACACCATATCAGCGGCGAGAGAGGGATGCATCAGACGCCCCCTCCACACAGATCAAAGAGGGGTGTGCCATGCTGCTGTGGGCTTACTTGAGAGACTACCGACATGAAAATACCACATCCCAGTCCTCGGTGGGGGGTCGCTCTGTAATTGTGTCTTGTCAGACCTCCAAAGTCCCTCTCACAGCTTCCTACCTGACATTTCCCTCCAATGAATTTATTTTTCATTGTTTGGTATTTTGGCTGTGGTGCCACTTGTGGCCAGATTTAGCTCTTTTCTGCATCCGAGTGTACTGCGAGCCAGTGATACAACTGTGTGGAAATTGCATTGCACTTTTTTTTTGTGGAAAGGAAAATGTTAACCCCATCAGGAAAAGGTCACGGCGAGCAGCTGATGAACGGCCAGATGCATCAGTGTTGTAAGAGTTTATAATTCATCTGGTTACAGGAAAACATTTAGCAAGCAGAGGAACTGCCATGAGAGTATGATAGAGAACAGGCATATCGCTGATCCATCTCCAGAATCAGATTTAGCACAAAGAGCCATTTCATGTGATGAACCAAAACAAGGACAGACATCTATGTGATGTTTCACTGTAAAAGTCATTACTGCAGTAGATCAGCACAATTCGAATAAAACTCTATTAATGATTACTTTGGTGAGGTACTGGGAAATGTTGAAGAAACTGGCGAACTGCTTGATCAAATACACAAAGACTGTACATTTAGAAAAGAGAGATCAATGTCCACCTTCTTCATCATGGCTGCAGGCCATGAGGCCGTAGTTCAATGATGACTAGACAGAACTTGATCCAAACCTGATGTATCAAAACCAGCCATTCAGAAGAGACACTTGTCAGATTCTTGAAACTTTCTTGGGTGTAGAGAACAAACCCTATTTAGTCAAATAATAATTTGCTTCACACTTGCCCAGGGTGATTGTCTCCTTCCTCACCAGGGAATTAAATGCAAATTTCCACCACATACACCACAAACATTTTGTGAACACATATATTTGCAATTATTTATCCTCCTTCAAAAAGGAGGAGCTTAAAGCAGCTTTTTGTTTTCACAATGTTACAGCTTCTGCTTCTCGTCATCAGCCTTCAGATGAGTTTCCTCAGTCATTCTGAAGGACAAGGGAAACTCCCAAAACACAAAATTCTCTTTTGCAACATTTTGCACCAGTATCATTAAAAAAATCTCAGGTACAGTGTACAGTTCAATGTGTACTGATAAAACCAGGCCTATAGTGAGTGAAATTGAGCTGCAGTTTCCTCAGCCATCTGACAGTGCAACAGTGTTTGGCTGTTGACCAAAGCTTTTGTTCAGAGTGAGGGTGTCGCAGCTAACCAGCTGACGGAGTTACTGCTGCGAGTCGATCCTTCACCAGCTCCCATTCCTCTCTCACTCTCATTTTGTCTGACTGTTCACATGTTTCCGACTTAAGTCTTCTAGAGCTGAGCGTCTCTGACAGACGGAAGTCCGGTCTGTTTTGACGGATCTGCTCCTGCTTCAGTTCTACAGTGAAGATGCTAAGAACTTGTTTCTGCTCATCATTAATGTATTTCCTCTGTGGTAGCTGAACACATTAACACCAGCCTTCAGAAACTCACACGCTCTGACTAACTCTGAAGGACTCAACAACAGACCTACCACTAAAACACTTGCCAGCAACATTAATGATACAGATGGCCCATAATGCAACACTCCGATACACTATCCGTATCCAATAATATCTGATGTAATGGTTATATAATTATCTTATCCTAAAATATAAGATACTCCCTTCTCTCAAACTAAGTTTGCAAAATTTGGGCCAAAATTGTGTCAGAAGTTTGTCCCTCACTGTATCAGCTCAATGTCAATGATAAATTCAACACACACACACACACATCACTTGCTTACTTTACCGCTCCTTGAAATCTCCCCGTGCTAACATGCTGTATGTTGCTGAGAGGACTGAAGATTAGCATATGACATGACAGATTACATTAAATCACGTCTGCGCCGTACTCTATGACATTAGCCTCTTAGCCCAGGCATACAAATGCATGCAAATGCTCCCCCAAACCCTCTTATTTAAATCTGCTGCATGACATGGCACCTTTGATATGATTATTAGTCATCTAAGCGACTTGACTTCGCCCTCATCAGATGGGCGATGTCAGCGAAGGTGAGAAATGATGGCCACTTTGAAAATGAACCTTGACAAGCTGCGGGGAAAACACCGAAAAGCACGTGTCTGACTTGGAATATTATTTGACAAAGGACGTTCAGTGGGGCGAGTTTATCTTGATGTCCTCAAAAAATATCTGAACAACAGAAAAGTAGCACAGTCCCCTGAAATATTGGGAAAGAAGAAAGTTGTTGAGAGTGTGATTGTTCTTTTCATGCTGTCCAACTCATTACCAACAGCAGTCAGTCTGTCTCCGTCATCACTGCTGCCCAGATGGCTCTCCAATCTGCCCTGTGTAAGGAGTGAATCATCATAATTACACATAATCTGCTGTTAAAACACATGGCGTTTTGCTTCAATTTTTAAAAATTACACACTACAGTAATACATAAATCAAGCTCTTCCTTTGTTGGATCGTAAAGTGACACTGAGATTGTGAGCTACCATGCGGTCAGATAGAATTCAGCGTTATTCATCTTTAGACCGCAGTCCTTAATCAGACACATCCATGTTTGCATATTGTGATACCCAGTGTCCCACTCTTTGGGGAGGTAAGGACAGTGGATACTTCTCTCCAATTATTCCCAGTGTCATTGGAGAAGCCCCCTACACCACTCGAGTGTCTTGTCTCTGCGCTGTGGTCTTTAATCTTAATTATAAAGCTATCATTACAGCATGAACCCTGGGCTGCCAACAGTGGAGCCCTGGGCTCATCTGCTCTGAATCAATCAAACTAAGTTCTGCACTGGAGGACTTTTTCTCTTTTTCTAGTCAGGTCATTTTGTGTCTGCCTTATCTCATTTTCATAATTATGCTTGTCCCGTCCCTAATGGAGTGAGAATGCTCTACCTCCAGAAGCTCGACGTGGTCCAGTGTGAATATTCAAACTGCGTTACAACCTTGAACATGTAACCTCGCTTCAGAACTTCGTGACGATGACGAATCCAGGAAAAGATCAGGACGTGTTCCCTGAAGTCATTGTTAACGAAGACCATTTGACAGAGGAGGATGAGACATGGACAAAATAACTCTTTGGGTGCATTGTTTATGAGAAGGTGTTGGATAAGGAGTTATGTGTCTGTGGAACGCCCTCATTCACACACAAATTGTCAGCCTCTGCTCTAAATCAACGCTGGAAAATTGGATGAGTGAAAGAAATTTGGCAGCGGTCAATGAAAAATTCTCTGAGACGCAGCTGACGTCTTAAAGCTGCAGAAAGCGGAACGATCAGGGACGCTCAGCGCTCCATTGAGAAGAAGCTGCAATGTTTGTGGTGGCTTCATCAATCAATTGATCTGTCCTACTCCTATCACCTGAGCATGTGAGTCACATGACATGCATTTTCAGGCTTGTTAGTTTGATTGGGGTTTACTACTGCGAAGAGCCTTTATGCGTGTTTGCCATTTTCAATAGCGTGTACGTAGCCTTAAAGTGCTGCAGAGTAAATGTACCGTGGAAGTGGACAATGTGTCCCAGAGTAATGCCAGCTCTCAAATGTCAGTCAGCTGCTGCCTAAGGAAACATCCTCCAAGAGGCCTGAGGCTGAGCTTCCAGAGATATGTCCAGAAACGCTTTTGTCTTCTTCAGAAGAGTGAAAATGTATATATGCACAATGACTATATTGTCATTGCATTTTTAGTTTCCCTTTACACTCTGTGAGAATGTTTAAAGGCCTGTGAGCATAAAATGATGAAAGTGGGACATAAGTTGGCAGTTTTTGGAAAATATAGCATAGTTCTGTTTTAGCAGGCAACAATCATCTTTAGGATTCTAGTCATAATTCATGAAAGATTCAATATCCAAGTATAGTTTAACAGATTTCAGCTTGTGAACTTGTGAACCTGGTGATGAAGAAACTCAAATAAAATCCAACACAAAGAAAACCTGCGAGTCACATCATTCATCATTAAAGACGATGAAACAGATCAAAGAGCCGATGAACAGCTTTTCAAATCTGAGCAGGCGCTGCAGGTATGGTATAGCTTCCCACTGTCCATGCCACGAGTACAAAGGGAAAAGAGCCTGACAAGTGAGCATATGACAGAAGATTATGTCGGGTTCATGGGTCAAATTTCTTTAATGCACAAAACCTTTGAAATACCTTTTTTATTGCTTTCTGAGAGAAAGTGAAGCCCTCACTTTAATGCCATAGAACGGAGGTCTTCATCGGCTTTAATATATGCAAAGAAGAACATGCTAACATTAACCACTGCCTACATTATTTATCCTCTTGAAAAGTGTTTTATCAGCACCTGGCCTGCTTTACTTCACTTTCAAGTATTCAAATTAGGGCAAAACTGAAATGTCTACCATGCAAAACAGCTCTTTTACATTTCAAATTGAAGCTCGCAATTCTCTCATGTTTGCTTAAAGATGGCTCTGGTTATTGCAGTTTCTGCAAAGTTGTGATTTTGGAAGAAATTGCAGGGGGATTAGCTGTCCACAATAATCAATATTGTTCCAATGTGGCTCACATTACATTTAGAGGATGTTGAACTCATGCTGACAGTGGCTCCAATGATATGTTCAGTAAGACAAGCTTTATTGTTCATTCAAGAGTCAAAGTGTTTATGTACAAATGAAACGTGTTCCCTGTACAATGAAATTCTGACTGCCTTCCACACTAATGAATGCCAAGTTAGTAAAAAAAACTATACAAATATAAACCTTGACTTTTTAAATATGAAAATGTACTGTGAATTTGTCTGCAAGTGTGCAAAATATGACAATTGGTAGAAGTAGAATAGGTAGAAACAGAAAACATAATTGGATTAATGTTAAAGGCTGTTTTTAGTTTGTTTGGTCAGCCTGTTTGGACTGTGATAAAATCAAGTGAATTCCAAAATCACATTGTGATGCAACGTGCACTTTATTCTACTTTGTAAATGTTGTTGAGCAGTTACTTCAGAATCTGTGTTGGACATTTGAGTGAGCTTTGGTTGTAAGTGCAGTAAAAGCAGTGAATCTTTGTGTGTGAAAGGAAACATGGTGATCACAGGAACGCCGCAGGGTCATAAACCACCTAAATGAATCTCTCACACATTACTTTGTGTCCATTTATTCGTTATTGCCGGTTGATTCTTCCCCTGATGTGGACGTTATTTACATGGCAGGTGGTTTTAGAGCGAGAGGGAAAAGCTTTTACTGCGGTTTACATTGGCCATGTATCATTGGCCTTCCTAAAATCTTAAAAGCCGTCCCATGCTTTTTAGCACCCCCCCCCCCCCCCAGCTTTTTATTCCCTAACACCCATCACAAATTTGGTCTGGTATGTGACTGCTAATTTATCCTTTCAATGTATGATATCCTGTCATCTCCTCATTTGTCCCTGAGTGTTTCTAATCTGAGATAATCCCAGTCAAATCCTTTGATTGTGTGTTTGGACCTGATCCATCTCTGAAGAAGCAATTTAATGGGCTTCATGGCACTTGGTGTAAAGTCATTTATCTAGTGGATTGGATGTGAATGCTTGTTTTAATAAGTGCTCTTCATGAATAGTAGGAGACGTGCCATTTAATTATACAGAGTAGACCCATTCCATCCCCACAACTTCTCCAAGTTTTTTTTTTTTTTTTTTTTTAATATTTGGAGCAGAGTGGTTTGAGTTAAAAAGAGAGTATGGGACTGTGGCTCTGTGAAGAAAAGCCTGTGAGATGTTGTGGGTTTAAAAGAGCTGTCTAAAACCATGTAAACACTGACATTGAAAAGAACGTTAACTCAAAAAAAATAAAAAAATAAAACAAAGGTTTGACACTTAACACATGTTAACATATAGCAGCCAATCACTTTTTTTAAATAAACAAGGGCAGGTTTATGAGAAGAGAAAGCTAAATTACAAAAAATGGCTTCTTACATGCTGGCTCAGATGAACGAGTTTGGTTTCTGTGTTTGCTGATCGCCTGCAGCAAAAAGGACTTTATGCTAATTACAGTTAAATGTTCTGTCTTTTCATTAACTATTGAATTGTTTGTGAAAAGAAACATTTTCATGAATGCAGCATTCTTTGACAACAAAGTTCTCACTGTTGAATTCTGGAATGACTGTAAAGATTATTCTAACTTTGTAATGTAATAAGATCATAAGGATAGAGTACAGAATTTACTTGTAGTTCAATCATTAGATTGAATCCACTGCAGTTTATACAATTCTTGGTGATTTTGCCACATTTCTGGTTATAAGTGTGACCACAGAGACACAAAATTTCCACAACTCGGATATGTGCAGAAAGCAGTGTGTGGAAATTCCAAAATCTGTTAGTCATTTCTCAGCAGTAATGGTCTGTGATGCAACACAGTTGTTTTCAGAGAAGTATGATCCTATGTGTTGAACTCCAAACTTTTACACTTTCTCCCTTTCAGCAAAGTATGGCTAAAATAAAAAAGAAAGCCCACCTCTGTTGTGTTACTATTAACTAACTTTCTCCCCCGTCTATATTTAGACATGAAAACATGTAGCTCAGAGTCGACACTTTTCTTTTTTCCTCCATCATTGTGTTTCCTACTCTGACGTCTGCCACACTGATTGGCTGCTCCCTTTTTCACTTCCTCAAACACAGAGTGATCAGCTGACGATTGAGCACAGGAGCAGTTGTGAGTTTCAGTTTTGACACTTTAATTTGTCTCCAAATGTTTGCATGACCCCTGCACGGGAAAAGAAAGGAATGTGAGCAGGAAGTGGAGGAAACCGCTGGGATCTGGAAATACTCAGGGTGGGTGGAAGAAGTCGCCTCAGAGCCACAACAAAGGGTGAAAATGGGCAGTAACTACCAGCCACTGTCTGCAGCAGGATCCTGCAGGAGTTTGTCCATCGGTGAGTTTGACGTCCTAAAGTGTCCTTTCCTCTCTCACGAGCGACATGCTGTTAGTTCTCCTTTGACGAGAGCCTCAGCAGTGGAAATGTTTTTCTCATCTGGACATGCCTGCTCTACCTCATCCAGATGTTGCTGTACCGAGGGCCTCTTGTCAACATCCTACACTCTCTCCTAGTAATTGTGAGGAATGCTACTGGGGCTAAAACGCTTCTACCTCCTACAGTAGGACACAAGAGTTGTTTACAAATCCTAGACAGATTTTTAGATGTAAACCAGGAATGCAAATGATCTGTTGTAGTTCAAATAACATGAGGGAACATGTTCATTGAACCTCCCATGCAGAAAAAAGTTTTCAAACTGCTAAAAAAAGATATCTTCTGTCATGAAAACAAGCTGCACCCTTCCCACTGTCATTTGGGTGACTCATACTGAAATGGTAAGTGAGAGGAAGCTTGTTTTTAATGTCTCCCTGTTAAAAAATAAGCAACTGTTTACCCACAGTTACATAAACATGATAAATACATAGATAGACAGTTGCAGAGAAGTTTAGGCTCCTTATGAAATCAGTACTTCTAAACTGTCCTACCACTCTCATTTAGCAAGTCCTGGGAGTGTAGGCAGTGACCAGT
The DNA here is from genome assembly GCA_016785235.1 of Pseudorhombus dupliciocellatus. Classification (NCBI taxonomy): domain Eukaryota; kingdom Metazoa; phylum Chordata; class Actinopteri; order Pleuronectiformes; family Paralichthyidae; genus Pseudorhombus; species Pseudorhombus dupliciocellatus. Next base: position 740,546 of record JAFBJW010000548.1, read on the forward strand.
AAGTTTTCAGTCCAACATGGTATATTGAGAAAAAATAATGGCCGTCTGTCTGAACGTGAAACACATACTGTAACTCGAGAACCATTCATTTGACCAGCTCCAGCTTCCTTTTTATTAAAGACACAAGGAAGTGCAGTATCAAACTTGGACAGCTCTGGCTGGGGCTGTTTCAACAATGTGATGTTGTGACGTGTTAGGTTTGTGGTGGGGTGTGTTCAAGACCGCAACATCTTCCTGGACTTTGCATTAACAAGTGAGCAGCTCATTCTACGGCGGCTGCAGGGTTCTCTGGACTGAGTCCTGCAGTCACTGCCCTGGTCACTTTTACACTTTCAGAATCCAGCTTCACCACAGTTCAAGCAGCCCGGCTGGTTTGGGACTGAGACTGCATAAAAAAGTACCACAGCACAGAATAAGGATCCAGGCCTTCTCCCAGTCATGGTGGCAATAATAAGCTGCTGAGCCTCTGCTCTGTTAAAGATTGATCATTTAATAAATTGCCCCAAAACCAGCTTCCATCTAATAATGACATTTACCAAGTTAGTTGTGAGTAAACTTGCTCACATTAAACAGCAAACACTACATGTGAGCTGCATGCACACCACTGATGATGCTTGTTCTACTCCAGTGACCGGCCTCACAGCAACACTGACCACTGATTTTTCACATGGAGTTCATCCCGTGAAAAGACTAAGTGTGGATAAAATCTTCTGTGGCTCTTAAGGGTGAATTCCGAGGTGATGGCCTTGATGATGTTGTGATGATGTAACTGTTGCATTAGATCTGGGTATTTGGGGCTTTACACATACTTACGGAACTGAACCAAATTCCATGAACAGAAAACAAAATGACATTTTGGTGTGGATTCCTGATCAAGGGTGAATCCAGGAATATTTTTATCACTGTTTAAATTCCAAGTCATGGCATTTTTCAATATTTGATTTCTAAAAGATCTTGAAAAGAATCAGGTATGTGTAGGACTGATGTTTCAGAGTGTGTGAAACCAAATCAAATCTGGAACTAGTGAATGTAATTGTGATTTCATGAGGGGACTGTTGGGCCTTGGTGGAGGTATGTGCTCAGTCTTGTTCCTTATTTAGTGGTAGTAGTCTCTACAGACCCACAACACGATAGTTTCAAAGTGTGTTTTCCTTCTGTTCAGTCACGTGAGGTGAATCCATTACACTTCTGTTTAATTTCATATCAACGGTTGTTTATTAAGTGCAAAAAAAGTTGGACGTGTGTTTTGCACGTTAGTACAAGGCACGTGTTTAATTTATAGAGCTGTTGGTCCTTATCATCTGTGTAATCTCATTTAGTGACGTGGATTGTGTTGTGAAGAGACAAACAAAGGGTGAATTCTCATTGATCAGCAGAACACTAATCCCTGCTTCTATCTAGAGGTGCTCAAGCCCTGCGCGTGGAAGTAGACTGTGGTGTTAGCTTACCATTCTCCCAACCCCCATTCAGCCCCACCCCCCATTGTAGCCAGATGGCTGTCACGCAGGCGGTTCCTCGCCCAGACCATGCTGATTTCCCATCATTCTTTTGTTAATGAGGTCGTTAGCAATGCAACAGACAATTAAATTACCCCAATCTGGCATTTTCCTCATCGTCTTACTGTACAGTGTACTCAAACTGTGGTCACGTGCCACTGCTCAGCGTGGCCACTTCTGTTGCGACGATGGCGTCTGTACTTTCCCGTATCATTTTGTTCCTTATAATTCCTGTCTGGGTTTTACTGCACGGCAGTGAAAGTGAAAGCCAGTTCGGCAAAGTTGAGCAGTGTAAACAGAGCTCTTGACGGAGTCAGTGTTGGTATTTTCCTCTGTGATGGTGGGAGATCAGTGTCGTCTCCAACTGACAAACTTTGTTTTAGTAGATCGTCAGCCTGCATGGAAACAACACAGCCCAGAGCTGCTGCTGCACAGAGGAAGTTTTGTTTGCTGTTAAACGTGCACAGAGGGTGACTTCAGCCCGTTAGTCGAGCGCTCACCTTCATGTGAAACGCCGCCGAACACAGTCACCGCTGACAGTTAATTATGGGAGTCGCAGATCACGCAGACTTGTCAGCTCGGCGACGATTGACACGGCGCATGTTTACATCTCTGTTGTAATGTTGTTCTCTAGTTGTAGTCACAGCAGCAGTGCATCCGTTATTTAGCTCCTGAAGTGCCTCAGGGCTCACCATAATGACCGTAAAAAAAGCAGCACAGATTTAGAGGAATGAAATGTTAAAAATGACTTGTGGGTATAATTGGTGAATCTGCCATCACAGTAGCTTTGGAAATATTTTTGGTCAGGATTGATACCTAACCTGACAGTCTGTTAACTAGACCGTCATAGTCTATAGGTATGTCTCTACATGGCTTCATTATTTTCCTCAAACTCCTCCACACACACAGACAATGAGTGAAAACCAACTAAATGTGATATATTGTTCAACAGGCAGACGGACAGGAAGCAAACATACACATTGTGACACACACTCGTGTTTGAGTCATGTCTGTTTCTTGACCAGGTTGGTGGTTGGTGTCTCCAGTCTGGTAAATCAAGTGGCAGCCAGATACCACAGTCAGTAAATATCTTATTCCTCAAACTTTTCTTCTGTCAGTGAGTATGTGGACATATATACACCATTTCAACAACATTCTTATACTCAGTTCCTGTTTGAAAAAACATGTCTCCATGGTAACAGCTGGTTTCTGCTGCTTTATATGGAGCTGAAGTTTGGATTGAAATTGTTCTGAAGATTAGCTCCAGAGTTTTAACACAGGACAGTTGAGCGCACTGCATTAGAATATACAAATACCTGATTTTTAACTAAAATGATCATAAAGAAATCAGAGGTTATCTGCTTTAGTTTGCAACCTGACTCAGATAATAGTGCAAGCAGAGATAAATGCCTGGTCAGTAATAAAATCTGCTTACACCGATACTGATGGGTTACATTACAAACCCACCCTCTGATTAAAAGATTCCACCACTGAAGATAGATTTTTCCACCTGAAGCAATGCGGCTCATGGAAAGCCCCCAAAGGGACAGGTGCTTCTGAGGCAGCACTTTATCCCCCCCCCCCCCCCCCCCCCCCCCCCACATGACAGCTAGCCCTCACTGATCCCCCAGACAAGCCCACACATGACAGCTAGCCCTCACTGATGAATCCAAGAGTTTTATGGCATCAAACCAACAAATCTGGCTCCCAGCTACTGTCCAAAATTTAGCGTCAAGGCGCCTCATCACTGACGATGTATCGCTGTTCAATCAGAGATGCTGTTTTCAGCACAATGAAGCATGAAACAGTGGATGCTTCTTGTGGCTAACTCTGGCCTTGGGCTTTGGACGACATGGCCGACAGCGAGGACATGATGCATTCCCCCGCTCACGTTTTATGTTCGTTCCTAATTGAACCAGGTTGTATCCTTTTACTGCTCGACTAGCTTGAGTGTAAAGCAGCAATTTTCAATTGTGGTGGCAGAAAACAATGTGTTGCCATCAGCAGTTAACAGTTAACTCCTGAGCATTATTTTCACTCGATTAAAACACAGTCTCACATCAGGAGGCAAGATTTCACACATTTTGCTGGTTATTAATGAGCTGATGTAGAAGAATCTGGAAATATCCACATCACCAAATTGGTGGTGTGTGTGCATCTTCCCAGTGTTACACTGAGGACCAGTCATGAAGATTCCTGCCCAGTGCATTCTGGGATATCCCTTATCCCCATGCAGCCCTGCACAGAAAAAAGCTGTGATAAGTTTTTATGCAACTTTTTCTTGAATGACTTAAATATATCTGCATCTTTTTTATTTGAGATTTTTTTTATCCATGTTAACTTTGAAACTTCTGATAATAGAGGTGAAGAGGGAATAGAGGGAAAAACAAGATAAGTCATGAGACAACAACATTTATACGTCTTCAACATTCCTGTTTAACTGAAACAAGTTGCATTCTTTTCATCAAAAGTCATCTAAACCAGAATAACCTCACCATATTCTCTGTGACGACTGATGGTTTGGTTTGTGTCACTTAAAGCTGCACGGATTCCCTTTTCTAAAAAATCAAAATAAAAATTTAACCAATTTAACCATATTGGTAACACAATATCAGCTACAACTTTAGGTGGTGTAAATCTGCATTAAATGGGGTCTGAAAAAAAAAAAAAATTGTACCAATTGTACCAATGCACCTTTAAAATGTGGTTTTGTTTCTATAATGCTAAAACAAATATTAGATTACATGTTATAGCTTGAAGGATTGTGGAATGATTCATATGTTTTTTCAGTTTTATTTATCAAATATCTTTAAATTCTTTGCATGTGTGTTCTGGAGCTGCCCAATGGAATGTTGCTCTCGTTGTGTACCAGTGGGAACAGTCTTGTACCTTTAAGTTACTCTTACTAAGTAGAAATACTATAAATGCTAATGTAAATGACTCAGTCAACTTATAGAGGTCAGCATACAGCAGCCCACTTCTGACTGCTGTGTGGATGATACAGACAGACAGTGTTTGCTCTATTGTGCCATCTCTTTGAGTCAGATTAGATGTATTCTCTATATTGCCTTGAGCTTATCATGAACAAATCACAAGTCCAATGTAAGCCATCAGGCCTGTCACATTTAATCTTCAAAAGGACCTAAATGCGTAAAGAATTAAGATAAACATGAAATGAAAATGTGAAGGTCATTCTTGGTATCTGGGTGGTTAAAATACAGCCTTGTAACTGACATGTTGACAACCAGTGTCTTTTTATGTGTAGGAAATGGTGACTACACAATGCAGTATTTTGTTCTTTAAAACACTAGACCTAGGAGGTCAAAGATCAGTTATGAAAATTTTCCAATACCAACAGAGAATAATGACATTAATAATAATGTTGATAATGTACTTATCATTAGCATTATTAATAACAACACCAATAATAATGAGAAGCAAATGCAATGACGTATCTATTTATTCAATGTCAATTTCACATCTGAATCGTTTGGTTTATTGCCCATAATATTAACTCATTCTCTGAGTAGGAACAAGGCAATTGTGAAATGCTGTGCAGTGAAAGAATTGAAAGCTGTGAAAGGAAGAAAGTTGCAGTATACAACAGATTTTTGATTAAGTCTTAATTTAAAGCAAGTACGATGATACTATGACCAGTAAACACGAGCAACAAATCCTAATGTGAATGTGAAATCAGTACTCAACCATTCAACACCTCTGTCTTCTCCTCCTCTGCAGAAAGCACTTCTGAGTGCTTCATATGTCGGGATGTTGAACTTCAAGCCAGTGACCCGTTGAGGAATTTCTGTGACTGCAAAAATCTGCTCGCCCACCATGCCTGTCTGTCCACCTGGATCCAGAGGGTAAGCAGGACTCTCCATGCAGGAAACTGTGATACTTTACAATATCCAGACTCAATTTCTTTTTTTTATCTTATTTGCTGTTTGTCAAAATATATACAAGTGTTGACGTCTCTGTCAGATTTCGAACAGTGTGGTGAATATATGTGTTTGTCATGTGATCATACCGTATTTAGACAAAACACTGCTGTTTGCCTCGAGGTAATGAGCTACCTTTCAAGTGGCAATACCAATTAGTTTTAATGAGGGTTGCTAACAATGATAACACGTCATCGTTAAACAGTTGAAGCACCGAGGCTGAAACACAAAGGAGTGCCTCGTAATGGACTGGCAGGAATCCAGAAAGCCATCATGCACCTGACACCTGTCACCCACTGCAAAACAGCTCATTAACATTTGTAGTGCTCCTCCAACCAGCAGTTGTACAGATGCGGCGGCCACTGCTGCTGTGCTGTTTTAACACCCCAACTCCAAAAACATCTCAAACGCTGGTCTCTGAGTTCATGGAATGTGCATTTCTGTAGGTGGTGTACGTGCATTTCTATGTCTGTACTCATGACGCTCGATCGCTATTTGTACTGTGTACTTTTCTACCATCACATCTCAGAAACTTCAGCAGCTACTGCTGATAGAGTAGATGGCATTTATTATTACTTCTGTGTACCAGAAAAATGAACAAAAGAACAAAAACTAAAAGTATTTTAAGAGATGTGTAGGTGTGGATATAAATGAAGGAACAACAGTTAAACCCTAGCTGAAAAAGTTTTTTTAAAAACATGTTTCCACTGTTCATGGCCACATTATGCATTCACTCTTCTGCAGAGTATTATAGAAACTGCCACAGTTGGCACCTTAATTTTGTATTTATTTAGCCTTTGCGTTTGTGTCTACAACTTTAAAGGTCCATGATAAACCCTTTTAAGCACAAAACAGCAGGTTGACTGCTATACCTGAAACTGTGGCTATAGATTCCCCAGGAGTAGGTGGAGACCAAAGAGAAGCTAAAAAGACAGTTATTGTGTCGCCTAGATTTGTGAAACAATTAATACAGGCATGTCTGAAGCTTGTAGTTTATAAAAATATAATAATAATAATAATAATAATAATAATAAAATGACATCCAGAGCTTAATGCTGTGCAAGCCATTGGGGGGGGTCACTCCAGCCCTGGTGACCAAACTCTTCCCATCAGGGAGAGGTCGAGGGTCGTCAGATTTAACAGGGATCCAGTTCGAGGAAAATGAACAGAGTCATATAGTATTTTTGTGGCTCTATATAATTTCTTCTTGAAAAAGAAAAAACAGACTTTGATGATGTCATCAGGGTATTCTGGTTTTGGTCCACAAATCTATTAACTCAAAGGCCTGTGTTTTAAACAGAGGGCATGATTCAAAGCATGGACCCAGCAACAGATGGAGAGAACCTAACAAAGACACAGTCCGCTTTCATTATGGTCAAAACAAGCTTAAGACATTTCAGAGCCTCAAAGGCAGTCAAGGGGCAGTTTGTTTTTTCATTATTATACGTCAATATAGCCACACCCAGCATGAATGTGTATTCCAATATGAATATGAGCTGCTTCAGGATACATCTGGTGTTCTTCTGGCCTGGACTAAAGAGAAGTGAGCCTAAAGTTGGTAACTTGAAAATAGTGATTCTTGTGACATCAAACTGATATTGGGTTTAAAAATAAATATTTTATATTATTAACATAAAATGAATGTAATTGATTCCACACAATTGTCCCCTGCTATTTAATTTGATATTTATTGTATCAAATCTATGACAGTCCCCCCACTACAATAGCACAGAGTGTGTTTATGTCACTGGTGTCAGATATGGGTCGACATGCAACAGAAGACCTTTCATCTGCACTACCCTGCTGTCAGAGTGAAGAGCCACTTCCATTAAGTGTGTCTCCCTACATGGAAAATGGAAATACATTACAACACAATATATTATATATTAAAATCTTTTGGTCCTCATCATGAGATATCGATCTTTTAAGCTGTGCTTTATGGAGGCATACAACCGAATTGTGTGAGTCCAACATTGACTAAAAAACAAAAAGCATATAAACTGAAAATGAATCTTGGAATCGAAAATGTCTGCACCTTCAGAGTTTTTGCTTCCAAGTGTTTCCTTCCAATGAAGCACACAGAGCATCTGATAATAACCCACATCTCTGCACACAATATGAGTGGGTTGGTTATTGTCACGTGTAATTATAATCAAAGATAATGTGTCTGCTGTTGAAGCATTTGCCGTGGTGACGTCCACTCTGGTGAGCTTTGGGTCTCTTCGGATGCTCCACAAGTGGTAGACAACATGCTACAGCAGACCTTTCATCTGCACCACCCAGCTGTCAGAGTGAAGAGCCACTTCCATTAAGTGTGTCTCCCCACTATACAATTATATACACACGCACACACACATGCTCGGGCTTATGAAGCATACATACACACACACACACACACACACACAAACACATCCTCTCTTGCTGAGTGTGTGCTGTTGCTACAAGACTACTTTAGTTTTTGTGTGTGAGAAATACAGACAGAGGGAAAGAGAGGAAGAGAGAGAGAGAGAGAGAGAGAGAGAGAGAGAGAGATAGACCTTTCAGAGTGCTCAGGGTGGGGAGCCCCTTTCCCTTTTACGGAACAGAAATCAGCAATTGACCTGTCACTTTTGCTCTGATAGCCATCTCTGGAAAGCAGGTCATGCACATATGACTAAAGTGCCTCTTAACCGCATTTTATGAAGCCAGAAAATGTAATCCAATAATGATTTGACTTGCAAGAGAGAGAGAGAGAGAGAGAGAGCGAGAGAGAGGGAGGGAGGGAGAGCCAGCTGGGAGTGATAGCATGCACTGTTACCACTCCTAAAAGCAGCTCCTAAAAGCAGCTCGGGGGGAAAAAAATGGGCAAATTCCAAGTCTTTATTTAATTTCAGCCACAACAGTACGACACAGATGTTGTCACTAAACAGCGGGCGGGCTGAACTCAAACACAGCAAAACAAGCACTGGTATTAATTTCTGTTGATACATACTTCAGCGTGTTCACAGCAGAGGACTCTCTGACTGATCATCATCTGCGCTGAGGCAAACCATACGCAGTTTTTCCAACTGCCTCATTTGTCCCACCCCACCCCACCCCTCCTATTTTTCCTCATTCAGGTTCCCAAAGACAAATAGCGTGGCACAAAACTAATTAGTAACCAGGAACTAGTTAGGAGATGCCCTTTTGAAAAACATGTCCTGGGGCGAGATTTAAATATAGGGACAGAGTCAGTGACTGAGCGTGCCTAGGAGATCCCGGCCTGCAGGCGCGGCAGCACTATGACCCCTGACCCTCATTATAGGGAGTGCATTCCTAGAGGGGTGAAACCCCTCGCAGCACAGAGTACAAGGGCATGGGAGGACTGTGCGGCTCGTACCGCACCAGCCCAACGCAGCCTGGTGTGTCTCACCGCTCAACCCAACAACAGGCTTGAGAAAATGCAGAGCAAAGGGTGCAGTTATTTCGGAAAATGATGGTATACGCTCAGTATCCCAGCAGATAAATACGTTCTCCATTTTTATACATCTGGTTTCACTCTATTGAAGTTAATGGGGATGGTATTCTACAAGAAAAAAAAATGCTCAAAAGGATTTGTATTCCCATCCATCTGAAATAGAATATAGTTGTTAGAGGGCGAAAAATAAGTGAGAAGAGGAGCAGTGAGAATGCTAACAACTTGCTGGCTAAACATAGTATTGATTCAGTAGAGAGTGAGGCAATGACCAAGGTGTGAAGACATGAAAGACATAATGAGAGGATGAGTTTACACGCTGACGTGTGTTAGATATGTTGTTTCCTATGTGATAAAGCGCGTGTGTGTGTGTGCTGAAGTGTGTGCTTATGTATGAACAAGCATGCCCTTGACTCTGTCCACGCCTGTGTTTCCCATTAATTACATGCACACACACACACACACACACACACACACACACACACACACACACACACACACACAGTCTCTCTCTCATGGGTTGTTGTTGCAAACAGACTTGGTGTGCATTCATTAGTTCAACACTCACAGCAATCAGGCCACAGTGCCAGGGGCAATGGTCCTCTATAAAATCACATTGCCTAATAGCTGTGTTCTATAATTATATACCATTAACATCTATCAAAAAGTGCTCCTACATGCCTCGCATATTAGCAGTGGATGTGGCACTTATTGTTTATACAAATGCAGCTCTTGTTATTAGCATCTTCAATTCGTTAGCAGCAGCTTGAAGATTATTGCCGGCGTGTAATTTTAGTTCCTCTGTGATGTGAAGGAGAACATGAAGTATATGCGTTAAAATAACGTTTAGCAATGTATGTTTAACTATTAATTAGTACACAGTTTACTCTGTGAAATGGCCCTGTGTTTGTTGTTTTGTTGTGATCTGTTTTCTTCTTCTTGTTTTTGCTGCTCGGTCGTTATGTTCGCAGAAATCTTGAGTCCTTTGTTTTTTTTTGTTTTTTTGTTAATTTCCTCATATTGTTTGTCCAACGTTTAGGGGCAGCATGTTTATTCAGGTTTCTACTGCTGTAATTGGATAAGCATTATTATGCACAATGCATCTTTGTGTTAAAATGAAATGATATTTTCCAAATATAATTAGTTTATTGATCAAAACAGAAAGAACCATGTTGTCACTTGGCACTAAGTGCAGCTCTGGATGAGTTTTTCTGATGGCTCACGTTCACCAAATTACTTAAAAGTATTGTTTCCTTACAGGGATACGGGAGTGAAGACAGACTGCGATGTATCATCTGCAAAGCCAAGGTATGTATAATGGTGTGTGTGTGTATGTGAGAGAGAGAGAAAGTGAGAGTGTGTTGTAAGAAGCAAAGCAAAAATGTGAGGATAAATCTGATGACGTCTCAATCTTTTAATCTTCCTGTGTGAAATGTAGGTAGTGAGCATTTAAACAAACACCACTTAAATCGTTAAACAATGGCTGCATCTCACAAATCAGATTTTAACAGAGCAGATCCATAATACTAATGAGCAATCAGGTCTTTGTTTTGCTCTGTGATTTAGCTGATTTACCAGCAGTTGTGTTGCTCATGAGCTGTAAGCTGTCTTTTATTCCTTATTATTGCAGCAGAACACTCGCCGTGGATAAGGAGCGAGAAACATTACAATATTTGGCAAAGGATACAAGCCATGTAATGACAAAATCTGTATTCACTTCATGAGCACAAATTAATCATGCTTTCCTTTGGTACATTCCTAATGCAAATTTTCCATCAACACATTTTGTCTTGTATTTGTGGGTGTATTTGTCTGAAATGGTGGAGCCGATGTGTCATCACAGATGGAGTTGCATGCTGGATAAGGTGGCCACATGACTAACCATCTCAGATTAGGAAGTGTGCTGTTGATGTGTTGTATGTATTCATGCTCGGACTGTGGGTCAAAGCATCACAAGCTGTCCACCAAGTGTTTTATTCATCATTGGCTCTGCAGCGGTGGCTTGAAAATGTGATTTGCTGTCTGTTCCTGCGTATATGTATGGGGGAGATACACTCTGTGGAAGAAAATGTCACAGTAGCTTTGACAACAACCTTTCAGGATTTCGAGATATTTTAAACATGAAGCTGTGCTCACACATCTGGCGTTTCACACACCGATCAAAGATCAATGAATCATTTAGTCTGTGGCAAATGTCAGATTGCTTTTATTCATCTAGGAATTTGTCTTTGTTTCCATGAAGGTTCAAAGAGCAATTGTTTCTTCGATATGATATTGTTGTCTTTCTACACAAAACAGTGTGTGACTGTGACACACAGCTGGAGTTTGTTTCCAGCAGGGAGATGATGGTGCTGTTGTGTCTATAATCCCGGAGTTAAAAGTTGAAATGAACTTTGTCCGGTAAATATAAACTACAGTGATTCCAATGGTCTATGCATAGTGCGTAAAAACATGTTGGCTGGGTATTTTCTTGTGTCTCTAAAATACTTTTTTTGCTGCAATGAATATAATCCCTCAGTCCTATAACAGCTGATGCAGATCCACATAGCATCAGTTCATGTTTACGTCATGCTATGTATTTCACTTAGCTACCTTGCTGGGTGCACAGTCAGGTTGTTCATTTTTATGTACAATATATGGTCATAATACCTATGAAAACTGTTGATTTCATTGTGTCCTATATTATTAAGAAAAAAATCAAAACAACTGTAAAGTTATGTATCAACATTACCCATGGTAATAATATTCTGCTATAAAAAAAAAAAGCATTTTGAGGAGACATAGGGATCTGTTTATGTTTTTGTAACCCCTGCTGAGTCATTGGCATTTTTTCAGTGCTATATTCCTCGCACATTATACACAAGAAGTGAGACTCAGCTAAGGGTCCAGATGGTCGTGATTAATGACCAGACTGTCACAACTCTTAGCAACAGAATTTTAGAATTCCAGGTCTAAAATCATGACATAAAACAAGGTAGTGACTTCCTGTTTGTAAGTGGGATGTAAGGTAATTGCAATTTTGTACACCAGCTCTTTGAATATACTGACATTTTCAACTTAAAATCCACACTAAGCCCAAAACATTCTGTACGACCATTCTGAATCTAACTTTCCTGAATCTGTGCTGCAGGTTGTCTGTAGAAACACAACTCAAAGCTGTCATGCTAACCTGCACAGTCCCCTGACCATATTAATGCGAGTCAGTGTTGTTTAAATTGAAGCCATTTTCAGTTTCGCTGCCAGTATTTGGCTGCAGGCAAACACATTTTAAGGTGTTACAACCAACTCTGCTTGTCCTTTACCTAAGATGGGACATTTCTTACACATTTGCAGCCTCTCAGAGTGACTGTTGCACTTGTCTTCGTCCATTATAACAATGACATCGTCATCAATTATTGATGGCGAGCAGTGAATTTCTGAAAGACATCCCACTGAGAGACCAAACAGCCATGAACTGGGGTTAGTGGCAGGACTGGTGATCTCTGCAAGTGGCAGCTGTGCTGCTTAGAGAAGGATTGTTGGGAAGCCTCCACTGTATATTGATATGAAGTCTGCTACAGTAAGTCAATGCATCAGTATAATAACATTCTAATGTCTGCAGTGGCGCAGTCATTTAATATTTGTCCACAGAGAAATGTATATGTAGATCGGCAATGACTGTAATGATGATAGTGATAATCATTTGGTCCTGCGCCGCCATCACTCTGTAATGCATTACTGCAATCACCCTTGGTTAACATTAAGAGGCTTTAGTCATTAAGACTTTGAGCAAGCAGTGCTCATCACACAGAGTCTGGTTCACTGTGCCATCCATTTCATTTCCTACCTTCTTTTGTGCTGTGGATGATGTTGATGAGCTTTTTCCCCTCATGCTGCTTTCCCTTTTTGCAACAGGGTCTCAAATGTGGGCCGTTTGTATGAGTTATGCTAATTTGTTGGGGCAATGAATGCATTAATTTCATTAGCACATGGCCTCAAAGCAATAATTACCAGAGTAGGTGTGTCACAAGCAATCATGTTAAAATTTGCCAGTTAATTATTAAGATTTTGTTCTGAGGGACCTGGATTTGACATGAGTCGCCGAGGGGGGGAAATAGAGAGAGAGAGGAGAAAGTTAATGCATTCCAGTGGCCGGGGCTAGGTGCTTGTTGTTGAACTCGGTGGGGGTGGCCGTGGCATTGTGGGCCTACTGGCACGATTTTTGCATGTTGACAGCTCACATTCTGGACTAATTACTGCAAATAGCAAAGGGCTAGCTGGTGCTCGGTCAATCCAGGAGGGTGTAATTATAAAGAAAAGGAGGTCCAGAGCTGCCTAATGGCCTCTGCTCCCTTTGATTGGAGTCCGGTGGAGAAGGGCTTGGTGAGTAGTTGTGAAGGAGGAAGAGATTTACAGCTCCCTTCCTCGGCCCTGATTAGCCCTTGTCTGACACAGAGCTGGGGTCAGGAGGACAGACTATGCGTCTAATGATACAGGCTTAATAAAAAATAGTGTAGTGATTCTTAGCAGAAGTGGTTTCTTACCTGATAACTTCAGGAGTCATATTGGTATAATAGAGAACTGCTCCTAAAAAGATGGGTCATCTTTTATGCCCTTTCAATTCTGTGCAGCCTCACCTCTAAAATATTGAATTAAATTTAAATTTCCTTAAAGGACACAAGACTTCATAACATGTCAAAAGCATTTTTGCAAACCAGGCTTTATTTTTATTAATTGGTGAGACTGCAGACAATAAAGTAAATGTGTGGTTGAGGCTCACAGTTTTAACTTGTGATTGTGTTGAAACAATATTGCATTTTTTTTAATCCATTGCATGGCAAAAGCAGAACACTCACACAGAACAATCTTATGTATTTAAGTGTTTCTGAAAATACTCCTCAACATTTCAAAATGCTGCTGGCAAAAACAGACTGAAAATGATCTTGAAAAACACTATTTGTCTCTTTCAGTTGAGTGAGTCCAGGGTTGTTGTTATTGTTTACACTTGGTGTAAAAGTAAAGAGCAACTCAGCTTCACTGTTCCACATGTGAGGATGTGGCGAAATTATGCGTCAGATTAAAACATATTAATCAATTATGCATTTTTAAATATTAAATTTACATCAAAACATAGTTAACATTGTTTTAGCATTCTCAGTAGAATACTATTGAATAATGTACTGAACCTTATGCCAACTCATACAATGAAAACAAAATGCACTTTGAGATACTCCACTGAAAGAAAATGTAATGAATGGTTTCTGCTCTACGTTCATGCAACTTTAAATCTCCTGACACCCTTTCCAAACCCTCTCCACCCCATGTCTCTCAAGTGTCTCCTTAAAGGTGGTAGCATTGACACCCCCCCCCCCCCGAAAAAATGTTAATCATCACTTGATTTTATATGGAAAGCAGATTATCCGTTGATTTTGATGAATGCAGCAGCTGCCAGACTCTTCATTTGACTAAAAGCAGGACATTCTGCCGAGCCTCTCATATGTCACTAAGCCTCTGTCAGGACAGTGCTGTGACAGGAGATGACACATGAAAGGAATTCCTCCTGATGGCTTTCCCAGGACAATGAGACATGGCCTTGAGGTAGTATGTGTGTGTATCTGTGTGAGTTTCTTGCAGATATCTTTGTGAGGACCGTTTTGAGCCTGCAACCTAGAGAGTGAGGATATTTTGGGAAAGTGAAGACATTGAGGGTCTTAAGGTTAGGAATTTATCTTTGATTGTAAGGTTAGGAAATGGGGCTTAGGCCACAATATCCTAATTTACAAAAAATAAAATAAAAAAAACCTGTATTCAGTTCAACAAGACACAACAGCTAAAATATATTTTCTCTATATCTGTTTGATTAGATTGCTTTTTCTTATTTTTAAGACAACTGCACTAATACTATATATACAGCATAGTTTTAACTGCCATTTCTATGTGGGTCCAGTAGAAAGCTAGTGAGCAGTCAAACTGAGACTGGTCTCATGTCTTCTTTGCATCTTTTTTTCCCTCATTTCCTGTCATCACTCTACTGAAATCTCATCAAGTCATTCGATGATCAGCAGAAAAAAAAAATATTGTATCTTGTTTGGTTGGGCAAAACAAGATGAATCAACCAATTCAAGTCCAATGAGTGTCCTGGTCCATGGCTGCTCATCATACACAGGTTTCTGGGAACTCTCTGCTACTACTGTTGTTTAGAGTCTGCTTCTTAAATCTGTCCGTTCAGAGGATCATTTTGGGGGCTAGATAACCGCTATTCTGAATTCCCAAAAGGAATGTTTGAGGGGATTGGGATTTGGCCTTGGACTGTTGGTACTTTCAACCTTTTTATTTAATCCTGATGCTCTTCTGGCCTTTCCTGTGTCCCATCTCCAAGCACAATTCATTTGAGTTCTTGTTCCGGGGATCCTGATTCAATTAAGTGCTCCTTTAATTAGCTTTCAGGCATCCAAACTGAAAGTGATGGAGAATTAATAGCAGCCTCAGTTGGTTTCCAAACTGTTTGCAACCAAGGAAACATGGAGGCAAAGTCTGGCTATGCCCTGTTTTCCATGTATCTGTTTTGGTAGTTTGATATTACAGCTGCAAGTATATGTGGTCACACTTACTGTGTGGTCCCCACTCTTAGTTTGTAATCCATCTCTTTGTCAACACCCCAAGATGCTTGGTGCAAACGTTGTACCCGCAAAAAACACAGCAGAGGCCAAACACAGTTCTGCTCAAGGACAGTATATCTTAGTAATTTCCTACTTTTGCTGCAAGAAGGCTTCAGATTGAAAATGTTTACTGGCCTGCAAAACCATCAAATCCATCAATTAGTGACGAGAGATTAAAACAGTCTGCGTTTTCCTGTTGCAGTGTGTTCTCTCTCGTTTGTTCTGCATCGAAACCACATGTTGTACAAAGCAAACGGAAGCCTTGAAAAGAGCTGCTTTTCTGACAAGTAGATCTTCGTGGGTGAGGCTCACTCTTTGTCCAGAGAGGGAGAAATCATTAGCAGATGGCATTAATATTTAGGGACCTAACAAAAGATGAGTTGTGAAATGGCAGGAAATGATGTCTGCTAAAATTAAGGTTTGAAGTTCACATATCATTAACAGACATGAATTCAACTTTTTCTCCGACTATGCTTCTCCCCCCATCCAGAGACTGCCTTTGTCTTCAAACAGCTCCAAAGCAGTCATTACGCTCAGACATAATGCACCATAATGACAGTAATTTCAGTATCAAATTTTCAAATGTTAGGCCTTAATTCATTGTGGTTAAGTAGCTTATTTGTAATTCACATTTTCAACCCTTCTTAGCAGAGTGCTCCAGGAATGAGATGTCTAAAGAAGGACGTGTGAGCGCAGCATGAGGGGACATTTGAAAGCCTGTCTTCATTTCACTTGGTCCATGTTACATTCAGTGTTAATTAGCTGTGAAATGTATATCTGTCACTTTTGTTGTTTACATCTTGCATAGTGGCATTGAGTTCATTTGCTTTTTCTATTTCTTTTGTCACACATTTTCCATCAAATACATAATTTGTACATGAGATTAACACATGGTAAGAACCAGCTACATTAGTCTTTAAGGAGAGGATAATGTCCATCCCATAATATGAACATCAAAATAGACATTACACATGAGATTAAACTAATTTGGATGCATACATAGAAGTGTTACATTACATTTTCAAAATAGTTTTTAATTCCTGAGTGAATCGATTCATGCTGTGTAATATCCTAACTAATGTAGACCAAAATTTCTCAATTCATCTAATCGCCAAGTTGCTCCTTGCAGCCCCCCACCCCCACCCCCTGTGCACTGCATGAAAAATGGTGCACAACCAGGCTGAACATCAGCCTGACACTAAAGTGAGTTGTGTGACTCAGATATCACATCAAAATCAGACTCAGTTCACGCAGTGTATCTGTCGTTTTTTTAAAGGGACCTTTTGGCTTTAAAAAATGCTTGTAACACCTTGTTATAACTGCCTCGGGTTACTACAAAGTCAATGCAACTACAGCAATTTAAAATAATGCACGGAAAAATAACAGAATGTGGAGTAAATGACCGGTATTTCCGTGTCATGTCTTTGCTGCTCCTGACCACTACAGTCTCGTATTCACAGATGTTCGTTAATCAACATTGTCCTCAGAGCAGACCACACTAGTGAGGACCAGTATTTTCATTATAAGGGCCCCCACAGCCATTATTCACAGAATCTTTTGGTTCCAAACTGAGCGGTAAATTTTGAGAGAATCTGACACCCCTGCCCGAGGGTTACAGCAGAATGCTAACGAGGCCACCGCGACATTTCCATCACCATACAGTCAGTCGCACCATACATCAGCCCGGTGCTGAGCATCTCCCAGCGACGCATGAAGTCACTGACAATTTCAGACGTAACACTTTATTAGTATCCCTCCCCTCTCTGCCGTGTAATGAATGAGGCCATTTAGACAGGATTTACGATATCCTTAAAACTTGATTGCTTAGAATTTGAGAATTATTCATAAGACTAAAGCATCATTTGTCATATAGTGAATGCTGTTTTGGTGGGAACAAATGGTTTTGCTGTAGTTTTTCAAATTAACTCCTTTTCATCCCCTCTTTAAATGCACCATTTGTATGCGTATATGTCCATGCAAAGGCTGTAATTAAAGGGAATGTGGCTCGGCTGACAACTCACAATCAAGTTTTCCTCATAATGCATTGTGCCAGTACCAAGCTCGAGTACCAGCTCTGGATGCAAATGATTGAGAACACGTACATGTATTGTATTACACCGCAACTTTTCCTGAAACAAAGAGTGCACTGTACTGACTTGACTGTGGCTCTGAGGTGTTAGATTTTACTAAGCGTTGAACCGTCGACCTCTGTTTCTTCTCTTCTTTCTGCTGAACAATACACTTAAGGAATTATATTATCTCCCCCTGAGTTACGTTTCCTTGCTTCCACCATGAGAGCAAAAGAGGCATCCTCGCCTTGTTACAAAGATTATTGTGCTCACTTCCTGAGGCAGTGTGACCATGCTTTGTGTGCGATGCCCAGATCATCTCTCAATTACACAAGGATCCCGAGGCAGAGGGTGGGGACCCAAGTGAAGGACCAGTTATGTCCACACACACACACACACACACACACACACACACGCACGAACGCACACACACACACACACTACAGCTCGGAGGCATGGCTCGCCACAGCCACAGCCAAGAATGAGGCCTCTCAGGATAGATTTACACACAAATAAAACCGGTCTTATCTTGGCCCACATGTGAACGAGAACTGATTACACGGTCTACATTTCAATGCTCAGATTAAATGGAGTCAATTTCCTATGGCCTATTTTAACCAATTTCAACTTGCAAACACAATGAAACCGAAGCCGATGATACTGCACTGAGACCTCAGCTCAGTTCAAGTCCCCACTGAGAAACCATTTACAAACTGGCCAGCATCGCTTTTTAATGTTCCACCATTTGCATTATGGGTGATATTCTCCTCGTCAAACTAAAAGCCAATGTGAAATTTGTTTGATGACTTTTTACTTCCTAAAATAATGACTGCACTGGAAGTGCATTTAGATGAGATTCATTTCCATCCTAACACTAATTACCTTTATTTCAGACACTGCATAATAGTGTGCCACTTTCCCTCCATCATTATTATCACTTAATTATTCTGCACACACGCACATGCACATCAGGTATTAACAGGTTGCACCTTAAAAGTATTTACATTTATATATATGCATTTCACTGCCAGCCTAGTGAGAGCTAGTCTGGAGTAAAACAAATATTCATTTTTATTATCTACGCATTTGCTGATGGTTTTTCTCTATTATGACTTCTTCAGATCCCCAGTTGTGTCCAAACCAGAACCCACAACATCTCAGACCCAAATTAGTGTTTGTAGGAAAAATTTAACCTCATGTTGCTGGAACCAGGTTATTTGTGTCTATTTATAATCACAACACTTCATGTGCATTGATAAATCCCTTATTTATTTCTGTCTGAGTAAAAGTGGCTGGATACTGGTTTTAAAAGTGACAATGTATGTTTTGCTCAGCTGCTGTTAACACAAGTGCCAGATGTGAGGTGGCTGTAAATGCTAAATGCAACTAACGTTTATATATCGGCAGGAACTTAATACTAGAGTTTTATGACCCAATCACTGCTGTGCTCCACTCTTCATCTTTGTGTAAGATGGCAGTGTAAATATCTAGCTATTTAGGATTTTTATGTTGAAAGAAGTAGGGACTCATCTTCCGTCTTTATAAACAAACTATCATCACAGAGACCAAACAACAGTTTGGAAATTCAACCCAGTGTTGTAATGAACTGTATTTAGCATTTCTATAATTTTATTGATCCTTCAAAAGCCAAGTCCTATTTACCCAGCCATTCACACATTTACAAAGCACTATGGCTTTTTCCATTACACAGCACTCATACAACCATCAGAGGCAATTTGGGGTTTAGCATCTTGCTCAGGGATACTTTGAAATGTGGACTGGAGGAACTGGGAATAGAACCAGCAATCATCTAGTTGGTGGCAGAGCAACTGCACATCCTGGACCACAGCCGCCCACAGTTGTAGGAGCGAGAATCTTCCATTTCCCCTGAAGAAAGTTAAAATGTCTGAGATAGTTTAACGACTGTCAGGTTTCTAGAAAGATCATGTTGAATGTTAAAGCATTAACACAGCTCTCATTAAATTGTGAGCTGCTGTGTTAACAGTGGAGATGGAGGACGACAGCAGGATGTAGTCGAGGCCTATGATGAAGTCTTGTAGTTTTTGTATAGTTAAACTGTGAATACAACGTAAAGGTCATTCTGACATTACACATTAGATTAGCGTCTTTAAAGCCATCGCAGGTAATGAATACACAGGCCCTGGGGGACATGGAAGTATACCACTAGCATAAGATTGTGTTTAATAAAACTGCAGATAAAACTGCAGATAATTTCATTATTGGCTTTAATTACTAAAAATTACTTTTTAAACTTTGTATTATTTAATTGATCCTGTTATAAAACTATTTTATGTTTTTAAATCACTACACCGTGTGTGTGTGTGTGTGTGTGTGCGCGCGCGCGTGTGTGCGCGTGCGTGTGCATGGGACGCATGGTTGCTCGCACATGCGTGGGTGTGTTTTTAAAATCCCACACAGCCATATTGCGATGCCTCAGCAAAGCTCTTGATTAGTTGTGGTTTTATGTTTGGATGGTCCATTTAATTAGGTTATGTACGAGATAAAGGCCGGCTAAAAGTAATCACAAGGATTATTTACTCTTGTTAATTGAGGTTCCATCTTAACTCCACAACTAAAGGTTAATGTTTTCTTGGCATATTATTTACTGTCGTCACTCCAGGGGCCTCCCCCCCCCCCCCCCCCCCCCCCCCCCCCCCCCCCCCCCCCCCCCCCCACACACACACACACACACGCTCATAGTGGATTAAGGAAAGCAGACTCCACAGGTACGGTAGAAGATGGAAAGTGATTTGTAGCAGGATATTGACAGTTAGTGATCTTCAGATATTTAAAGGCCCTGCTGTAAGCTTTCAGAAATACTATACAGCCTTCATTTCAATAATCCTACGTACGGGCTCAGGTGTGGTGCTCAAGTTTCCTGGAGCTTTAGGTGGGTATAGCCCATCGTCAGTCCTGATCTCTCCTTTAACCAACCACAGATTATTCCCCATGCACATGTAAATCTTAGAGCGAGCTTTAAAGTGAACGGAAAGATAGATTTGAAGTGACATTGTGTGATTAATTCTGCCGCTCTCCAAATGACCCTTAGTTCTGTCTTCATAGGAAAGCTGTTTTAATAGTCTTTCAATAGTGATTAAAATTACAGAAATGTGAACCTGTAGGTTAATAAAAATGGTAATTTAACTAGTATCTGATTTAATTGACTCTGAAGAAGTACTTAAATGTGTTTGCACTCTGGAAAATCTACATGGCTCAGCGGCAAAGAAATTGGAATATCCAGCTGTCAAGATAATAAATTTGACTATTTCATCACTATAATCTTCACACAGTCTCCCTTTGTGACTTCCTCAGCTGCTCGCGGCTAATGTAATAAATCACCTCTATATCTGGAATTGTTTCATGTGTCTTAAAGTAATTGTAACAAACTCAACAAGAACTCAGAGTGTGTTGATCCGCTGAACCTTTGTAGATTTAAGATTGGGAAAGTTCAACTCAACCTTCCACCTCTGTCAAACTTCTGCCACGTTTCCATAATAATGTCTGAACGTGGTGGGGGGCAACATATGGAGAGATTAAATTCTTTACCGTCCGACTTGATGGTTTGTTTTAAATGCCACCTGCTTAGCATTCACAAGCAAACAATCAATAAATGGTTTATAATGACAGTAAAGTTAGAGCGAGTTTAAATCATTAGGCTGTGTTCTCATGTGCCCTTTTTGTTGCTTGTAAAGTCTGAGTAGAACATCTTTGTATCGTCTTTTTTTTCTTTACTTGAGTTAAATACAATTCATTTAAAATTCAAGTTATGTCACTTTTATACAGCAGATTTAATGGTTACACTTTTTTTTTTTATTCAATGGCGTCTTTGTTCAAAATTCTAAAACTCCTCCTTGGGATGGCTCAGAAATGTTAAGTGGAATCAAGTGGACGCTCATTGTTGAAACATCACAGATGAATCTATAACCACTTAAAATCAAACCCTTCAGTGTAATTTCTCTTTTATTTTCATTTCTTATTTATATGATGCCAAAAATATGCTCCCAGGGCTATCATTTTTCTGAGGCTGTTTGTTAAACCGCAGCCTAAAGTGGATTTATCTTCTTGACCCGTGACACAAAGACAATGCACAGCAGAATAGTGGTGTCCTACTGGGAGGACGGTGGGCGGACACACCCAGCCGTCCTCGGGCCTCCTTCTAAAGACAGAGTCATGTTACAGGTGGAGAGCCATTACTCTTGTCTGTATCAACTCTCACTGCCTTTCTAAAGAGCCAGGGCATGTGAGCCAGTTGCAGAGATTACTGTATGTCAGTGTTGTATCTCTGGCTTGTTTTGACCATCCTGGTCTTCAGGTTTCCGACAGGACAGGACACCATATATTTGCAGTGGCTGTGGCATGCAGCTTGTCCCTCGCTCTCTCTCTCTAAACACCAACACAGTATCAGCCTATGCGTGGAGACCTTAGTAATAAAAATGGTGTTGCAGAACTCTTCACTTTTTAGGAGCCGTTTGCCCCAGGGCAAGGGCTAATGGTTTACTCACTCCCCGACAGGCCCTGAGGCTCCAGGTAGTCTCACATTGTCAAGCTGCTCTCATTAACTCCCATAACTCCTGGAGAGATAAGCGTCAGACAGTCACATACTGGAGGCTTTACAAGTGGAAGTGCAACACACTGACAAACACGTTTACAGGCTAAAATACCCTCTCAAATGTTGGCTATCATATAAATTATTATATATATACTGTGTCTGTGTGTGTAGTAGAAGTAGAGAGAACACTTTAAAAATAATAATATATATTCCTGTTATTAATGTGTTGTAGTTGGTGTATGTCATGATGGCACAGCATTAGACACAGATATTTGTTTATCATATTAACCCTAACCTATAGTGTAGGATGATTGTTGTGCAGTAATTATTAACTGTGCACTCTCAATTGTTGAGGCATCAAATCATACTGTATATTACAATAAAAAGGAAATGCTCAAGTAATCACATTAACTTTGTTTACATTCTACAGTCGGCGGCTTATTACGTTTCTTTTTGCCAATGAAGTATAAATAGCTAAAAAAAAAAATCAATACGTGTGTATGAAAGATAATGAAGAGGAGCTGACCTGAAAATGTCCTGCGTTCCCTCACACTCACCTGTTCCACTCCTTCTCCTTTAATCTTGTTTAAATATGACAATGTCTCTGTTTGACAGTGTTTGAGTCCCTGGACCATTACTTGAAGAAATATGCAGCCAGGCCCATGAAGAGTAAATGAGAGACTTCTGAACCAACATTTGTTCATAAGACTCAGATAGAGACTTTGTTAATCTACTCATCTATTTATAAAACTTACAGCTGACTCACATTAAAAGTTCTGTTCCGATCTGGAGAACCAGTGAGAGCAGATACCGCTGCTCGAATTGTGTCACAGATAAAGACGACAAACCAAGAGGCACAGGAGAGGAGCACAATAAATACTACACCTGAGCAAACTGCGTTAGTTCGGTCTAAAGTTAAAAAGCATGAATTTCTCACGTTGGAACCTTTTCTTTGTTTGAACTTGACTTTGTGTCCATTTTATAAAACATATAAAACTGTTCATGTATAATGGTGTATAAACTGAAAGATGCTTAAATGGAAATAATAATTTAAAAAAATTGGAGCATAAGAGGCTAAATGTACTAATTAATTTTAAAATTCTGATGGCTGGTAATAGAATAATCTTAGAAACTGCAGCACCAGCATTTATATCATTCTTTACTTTTATCTCCTTATCTTTAAATTTTTTACTTTTTTGAGGAAGCCTGAGGTGTTAAGCAGTGGGTCCAAAACCCCCTGACATTCATTCACATGCCCATCATGTAAAATCATTTTTAGTCAAATAATTAGATTTACCATAACAGAGGGAAGTTGTATAATTAATGATTTTGTTATACTCTATGTATTGAAGATAATAGCCAAGATTAAATACTGACAAAATACTGCGCTCTTGCAAGATCCATTAAAAACTCTCAGAACCAGGATATTATTCCAATAAGTAATTATTAAATTGCCAGTGATAACATAGAAAACACAATATA
Organism: Pseudorhombus dupliciocellatus; assembly: GCA_016785235.1. Lineage (NCBI taxonomy): Eukaryota > Metazoa > Chordata > Actinopteri > Pleuronectiformes > Paralichthyidae > Pseudorhombus > Pseudorhombus dupliciocellatus. The sequence continues at coordinate 764,172 of JAFBJW010000548.1, forward strand.
GTATTGCTGTATAATAATGCATCTGCTTAAATGGAGACCTCCAGTCCATCCATCAGGCTCTAACAGATGTCTTTTTACAGTAAACCCTCCCAGTCAGCCAGTCTGCAGGAGTTTGTCATCACATGTGTAAAAACAGTATTTGAAAAAAAAAAAAAAAAAAAAGTTAAAATTCTGCAGCCATGCAACACATTTCTCTCTCTTCTTCCCTTTGCCCTGCACTTGTGCTTGTTGAGGTTGAAAAGATTAGGGGAATATAGTGCATCATAAACTGGCTGCAGGCCTCGGGGCAACAGTGTCTGCTCTAAAGCTGGATAATCTCGTATCAGTGTGGCATGTTCATTTAGCTTAAAAGATAGGACCGTTTTAGAAGCACCTCCTTAGGTTATTATGAAGCTTTTCATTCTCAAGATGATAAACTCATTCTGGCACCTGTGTAATTTACTAATGACATATGATTTTAGCCTGTACTGACTGTGAGCCGGTGAGGAATCACGGTGCACTGCAGAGCCTCTGCAGATATGCCAGCTGCTGACACCGAGGCAGAACCTGCTCGGGTTGTGTTGTAACTTCTTTAATTAGGTGTGTTTACTCAGTTTTTTTTTATTTGCAGAGATCATGGAAGAGCCTGGGGAAAGGTGGATTTAATTAAGGGACACTGATGAAAGCACACAGCTCTCACAATCTCCAAAGTGTTTCCTCTGATGTTGCTGCAAAATATCCTGATGACAGGTGGTGCTGGGGAGGAGCTGACACGGCTGTGAAATAGAATGATTTGGATTCATTCTCACCATGTGTAGGTGGGGAAGTGTTACAGGTCTTCTGTTATATATCACCGAACCCCATTGGACTGCTAAATATTTTCCACTCGACGCACAATCTGAGAGTCAGGAGAGTCAGATTTTTAGGAGTGGAAACATTAAAAAATGTGATAGCACATAAAGGAATCGTGATGGCCGCTGAGATAGTGGGAATGTATGAGCAGCTTTGCAATTAGCAAGTGCAGCCCTGCCACATTGTCAAATGCCCTCACGCTCTGTCTCTGCGATAATTGTCACAGCCCCTCTCTTTTATTACAATCTGTCATAGAGGCGTCCGTATTCATTATGAATTCTTATCTGCTTGTGCTTTAACATTTACCAGATGGCACGTCGGTATCAAAAGCTAATAATGATGTAGTAAGGAAATTAAGACTTTATCAAAAGCTACTTAATGCCAGAAAAAAGGAAAATCTAAATGCACTGATGCATCAATTGATCCTTGATGATCCCATCTGTGCACATGTAAAAGGTAAATCATTCAATCTTAGAGTCACAGAATATGCAAATGACTGGAAGAGGAAAGCTGGAATGAGATTAGGTTAAATTAAACTAATCTCCTTTGGTCAAACTGTAAGTACAACATGAAAGAAATCCCATTTTATACACTCAGATTTAATCTGGTTTTGCAGTCGACACAGAATCTGCTGAGAGGAAACGGAACATAAAGTAAAATACAGGGAGCTTCAGCCTATGAGAGCACTTCTATTTACACCTCACCTATTCCCAATAAAGGGATTTACCTTTGCCACAAGCTACTAATTAATACATGCCTGGAATATCTAGCTCTCCTCATAACAGAACAAAAAAACAAAAGGCTGGATATTATTCAAGTCATGAAAGCATTTTAAAGGCGGTCATTGTACTGTTATCGTGGTGGTCTGGAGATATTACTGGGATGAAATTGTGGTGGCGGACCGTAATCGTGGATCCTGATAGTAGTGGTGGATCACGTTCGTGGATTGTGTTGCCAGCTGATCGTGGACTATGATTACAAGACTCACTTATATTAACATTACTGGCAATAACTCAATTTCAATCAACCCTCAATTGATGCTCACTACATTTCTACCAGACATGTTCTTATCGAGACATACTAGTTTTGTAAAAGTGCTAATGTAAACAGCTACATGTCTGCACATCTGTCTTACACTCACATGTAGCTCTCTGAGGCAGTTATTTTTGGTAGTTTTCACTCTCACGCTTGTTGAGAGGTAAGAGCAGAGAATGTCATACCTTGTTAAACCCTATGTGACAAATTTAGATTTTGAGGCTACACAAATAAAATGTGATTGAGTGATATAGTGTATAAACTGATTTAATTAGATTTTAAAAACAACTAGATGAAGTTTGTGATGCTCACACATCCAGTGTGGCCCGGGTGTCAGCAGCTGGATGTGAAAAGTGTGGAGGATCATCCGTAGTCACTAACTTTGTAAAAACCGAAGAAATTAAGATGTTCAACTGGAGAAACTGAAGTAAACTGGTACTGTGGACGAGGTTTTCAGCTTGTATCTATACAAATATGCAAAGTAAATAACAAGCCGTGCAATAAACATGGGATCAAATGAGGAAACATCGAGATTTTATGTAAATATATGATGAAATAAAGGAGGAGAAATGTGAAATAATGTCCTCTCTTATACAGGCCTGTTTTGAGGTTGTCATAACCAGTGATACTATCATTAATCTTATCTAAAATATAAGTAAAGTCTGTTGTTTATATGTCTTTACTCTTGAAAAGTAGGCCCAGAACACAGGGAGGATTTCAGCAATGCACAATAAATAGCAGAGAAAATGAGGCTCATGGGAGCAGAAGCTATGGTCCTAGATTTCCCTCCCTCAGTGGCATCTTGAATAGTTCTGGAGTTATGTGCAAAAGTTGTGGAAGATAATGTCTGGTGACATAGACTTGTCACATTTTTCATCCACTTCTATCCAGTCACATTGCATTCAGATCACACCTCCTCCGGCAGATAACTATTTCCTCAGGATTAATGTCCCAATTTCTGCATCCTCCAACACATCACAGTTAATGACCTTGATTTAAATCACAAGCAGGTATGTAGGAACTCATATTACTTCCAAACAAGAAAATAGATCAGCCCTTTAGGTGTTGTTTTTGTCTGGCCCTGTGCTGTGCAACTTTTGCCCTGCGGCTATCTGGGAGATAGGCAATCGCCTCTACTACAGCTCTGATTGATTCAGTGCTGGTTTACCAAGCTGGGACGCCTCGCTTATGCATACGCTCTTTATTATTTACGCTTTTTCTTTTGCTTTCTTTTTTTTTTTTTTTTACTTTCAAAGTCAAGTACTTTTTTGCATTTGCTGTTTGATTGTGGATGCTGGAAACCGTTTGACACAGCGAAGCGTTATGGCGGTTACATGGCTTTACAAAAGTGAGAGGCACGATAAGCTCACAGGATAAATTAGTGCTACTTTAAAGCTTGTCACATGTTTTTAAACATTTCCAATAATTCCCAGCATCCAAGCTAAGCCGGTGACAACATCACAACAATGACAAGGAGTCAAGACAACCTGCGCGCAGGCCTATAAATGATTTCAGGCTCAGAGGGGGGTGAATCCTGAAATGTGACATTCACTTTGCATACACACCACCCACTCAAAAAGTAGCAACACACACTCGCTCTACTTCTCTCTCTTTTACTTCACAGCCACACATTTCCATTGGATGGCTCCCTGTAGTTATTCTAAGTCTAACTGACACCCTGTGCTTAAAATAGTGTCATTTACACAGCTCTAAACAACTCAGTTAGAAAGACTAGTTGTGGCAATGACACCGTGCTGATTGGCTATTAAATTGTATTATAAGGAGCCATTCACAGCAAGGTCATAGAATCAAATATAGCTTAAATACTAAAATTCATGATGTGGAAATGTATTTTTCATTTTCTTCATAATAGTTCACTCACAGGCAATGTTACAGTTGTGGAGGGGGTGCATTCATATATGAGGTCCCACCCCATCTGTCTCACTTAAAGTTATCATCACGTGTCTCTGTCTTATTCTTCACCCAGATTAACTGTCATCAGTGCTGAGGTCAGGCTGCCGTGACCGGTTAGAGATATTGTTTGTTTGGGTTGTGTTTAAGAGGATCACGGTTGTAGTCTCGTCTCTCTAGTCTTGTAGTTGGTTGACAGGTGGTACACTTGACGGGTTTCTTGTGAGCTGTGACAGAGCAGCTTAGCTTTAACTTGTAACAGCTGCCGCTCTCCCATGGAGTTGAGGAGATGCAAACCGGTGGCAGTGGAGACTATTTCATCATAAAACAAAATGTCAAAGCAAGAATGGTTGCTGTCCTTGCTCTGCAGGTCAGAAGGGGAGGTTCCATCTTAACGTCTCAATGGTTCCATCTCAATTTCTTAATCATAGCTGACTATAGTGGATTTACAATTACTGTACAATGTACATAAAATCCAGTTGACCTGGATTATGAAATAACATAATTCATTAAATAAATGATATTTGTGTATTTTCTGCGACAGGTTGTTGTGTGTGTATGTGTGCTGACTCAGGATACATGCCTACAACAGCCAGTAGAGAGCCAGGTTTATCATGAATATGAATCACATGTTGTGTAGAATCAGCTTGACCTCCGAATGTGATGTTACTCTATCATAGTGTTGTCTATGAGATGACAAGTATGACATGAACTCAGTTGGGGGTCATTGCATTAGACAGTGTGTGTGTGTGTGTGTGTGCGTGCGTGCGTGCGTGCGTGTGTGTGTGTGTGTGTGTAATTATTATCGATGATGGAGATCTTTGTTGTAGTCCATTAGCTGTTTTGTTTTTTTCTATTTTGCTGAGCTCTCCTAGCTGTAAACAAACACATCTGGATCTGATCACATAAGGCCGGGGGAATCTGACTAATCACCAGAGTAACTCAAGTAAACTATCGCAGATGTTAGGTAATTGCAGAGACAGGCTCTCCAAATAACTTCATCTAGATCTGCAGGAGTTGCTCTGGCAGTGCGAGGGCTGATAGGCCAGTCGGTAGGTGACTGACCTCTCTCATTTCCTTCTGCTCAGTGTGATGTTAGCAACCTCGGGCTGTGAAGGGAAATACTACTACAGAACATAATGGCATGTTTAAAGTTTTGTGTCGACGCTCTAATTTAATGTAACACACTTTAAACCTAGATCCTGTTTGTAAGGTGAAGAATATGTTCTGACATACAAGGGGGAGAGTTTGAAGGACCAGCTGGCACAGGCAACAGTAGATATATACTGTATATTATATATAATCTGAAATGTAAGCTGTAAAATATCCTCATTAATTGTGTAAAATAGGTTTCTCTCCAAAGCAGTGACAGGAGTAGTGTAATGCCGGGCTTCATGGGTAGATACGCTGGCTAATTGGCTCTTTAAAAGAAGGTTAAGGCATTTTAAAGGCCTCAAATTGGTCTTTTCTCCTCCAGAGCAAGTTCGGAGTGCCAGAAATAATTAGGGCGGTGCTGATTGTTATGGAGTCCATATCACACTAAGGCGAAACAGACAGCAGGGAGGATGCCAAAGGAAGCTTTATGAGTCTCATTTGAGGTAAGCTGAACTGACGCTCATTAAAACTTGTACGTGTCGTTTGAGAAATAGTCAACAATACAGTTTGCATAACTCTGGTGTATTTAAAACAACCATTTGCAGATTGCTTGTCATTATTGGTGGAATTCAATTTCTGATTTTTTTAAGCGCAGTAACTTAAGTCAAAGAGAGGTTTAAAACAGACTGAAGAGAAGCGTTGGCGTTTGCTGACATATAAAACTGCAGGGGATTTTCCAACAAGCTTAGAAAACATTTTAACACTTTATAAAGTTGTGTCTAACATATTTGCGAATAGTTTCTTCACATCGAACAGACACATTAGCGTGTTTGGAATGAGGTGTTTGGCATGCACTGAACTCAGGGTCATCTCCTGAAATGTTCCACTGCAGCTGTATGTGAGAACATTAATGTCTGTGTCACTTACGGCAGAACATTTCTGTTCCTCTTGCTAGTCCTGTTGTAAAGGCGGTGTGATGTGAGAATATAAGTTTCATACACCAACAAAGAAGCTGACTCACTAAGACAAGTGTGAAGAGCTTTAGGTGAGGACATGCCTTTGTTGATGTGCTGCAAACACAAATCATGATCCTGTTGTTCCACCCCTCACCTGAACATCAGTGATGTTTCTGCTGTGAACTTGTCTGATAGACTGTTCTCATGCATTCTGCATTATGTGAAAGGGAAACACTATTGTATGGACGTTTTTCAGAATTCGCCTATTTAGTTAGGTAGTTATGCACCGGTTGAGTTAAGATGATGCAGATTACATAAAGTCAGTAGGGTCACAAAATATATGAATTTATAATAACAATATGGAGATGCATTCATTGGTTTCTAACACCCATATGAAAGTGGTCAGTTGGGCACTCAGTATTAAACATCATTATGCAATAGATCTATGTTTTTTGCTGTAGATTTGGCTGCACTCTAAGGTTGGATTAAGTTAAAACTGTAAAATCGCAGACTTTAATGTAAAAAGTTTGGAGTTGACTGAGCCAATTGATTCTTTTGTTTCTGTCTCAACAAAAAAAAAATCACCCAAGATTTCCTGAAACTATTCAGTTTCAATCTGTGATGCATTAATCGTCAAATACCCCTCTGAGCCCTCACACCTCTGCTGCAGCTGTTCGGGGACATCCTCATCGTGAGGCTCTGCAGCGCTGACATGGAAACATGGCGAGCAGTCAGATGTCCTAGTAGCCTCATTCTCCCTGCTCGCAGAGCATGTCCCAACTGTTGTCAATTTATCAATGTATTGTGCACTAGTGGGCACAGTTTGAGCCACCATTAGGACAGGTGCCTCCATCCATCATGGCCAAGTCACTTACTCCACCTTGTCAGGGGAAACTAAATGGAGCTTTGGAAGAAATGTAAACAACTCTCAGTGGACAATCAGAGGAGACATCTCAACACTTCAACTGGAGAAGTGAGCACAGGGAGTTCAATCTGCCATTAACATCCACAGGCCTCCTGTGCTCGAGTTCATTCACTGACACGTGTCCATTCATTGTACAGATATGCAAGTGTATTGTTGATTAACAAATCTCTATTAATGGTTTGACATGAAAAAGGATTAGGATTTTGTTTTTTTTAATTTATGGACTGACGAGAAGAGATTTATCCAAGATGCTTACAGTGGCATTTATGTTTAAAAGTGTGAATTAATAATACTAGAATAAATAAATATATATCGTATGCGTGTATTCACTGTACAAGGGAGTCTAATTCATGTGTGAGAATTTGTGGCGCTGAAGCTTGTTTAGGGGGGTTTTGGCTTGACATTTATATTCATATGAGGCGTGTTCTTATACGCCCTCAGCTGATCTTCATTCATTTTCGTTAAACTGCTGTACATTACAGCCAGAGGTGAAGCGGCCTGGGTTTTAATTAAAAGACAAAGAGAAATTAGAAGTTGTGGCGGGGGCTGCACAAAGCTGTTAATCAATCCTGAACAATCAGCCACAGAGACAATGGCAGAGCCACCACAGACAGAATAAAGTGAATAGTGAATGGAGAGCAATGAATAGAGCCTGTCTACTGTCTGAAGCAGCATTTGCAGCCATGATGAAATATTAAATCTGATGAATTCGCTTTATTTTGTAGGCTACCCTGCACCGTCATATCTATGGTAAATTTTAACATGACATCAGAATTTGTCCTAAAGGGCTGTTGTAAAAGGTTAAGTACAATTTGCCATTCACTCATTCACACACAAATAATACCAATTCACAGAATCACAGTATAGATTATCTCTGGCCTTTACAGCCCAGTGATTCCCCCATTCTCCCACTATCAGTGGCAGAGACACACTTCTATATAGTTTAAAAAATGAAATGGGCAATCAATTATGTGAAACGTAAAAAGAATGTATTGCCTGAATTCTGAAAACTTAGTATTTCAGCTCAGTAAGTGCAGTGGGCTATGTTTCCTTTTCAGGAGATTTAATTAAAACTTTTGGGATTTAGCATTGTTCAAACTAAGTACACTGTTGAGAAAGATAAGAGATTCAGTAAAAGAGAGAACCTTTTGGGCAGTTGATCTTTCTAGTTTCTCTGTATAATTGCCCACAAACCCACTTGAAGTGGAGCTCAGCAAAAACAGCATTTGCTCATTTCTAAACAGAGAGCTTACCTAAAGGTGTAAACTGAAAACCAATGAAACACGTTACTATGAGAGGAGCTGAGTTTGTTGAGAAGTTGGAGGGAGCAGCAGATTTAGCGAACCTTATGAAATACACTCCCGTCGATTAGTTCAGAATGTCTCATGAGGTCAGTAAAAGCTGTTGCACACGTCATCCATGTTGAACAGATCAGATCAGAACCCATCAGCATGCAGTATGATCCACGTTCACCCCCTGTGCAAAAGACATGGGAGACAAAAATATCACACTTAGAATCTAGACAGATTTCACCTCATTCTGATATATTGTTATGAACTGAACTCAATTCAGCATCAAAGTAATTATGTCTATTATATTCAAACAGAATGTTGTAAACCTTTGGCCATGCTAATCACATCTTCTTTTATTCAGAGTGAAGACTCTAGTTGGCTGTTTCTTTCCTTTCATTTTTTTTATATGCTTATTATCTAATTTTCTTTTGAAGGCCTTGATTATTCCCAGTCTGAAAATGCACAATAATTGCTGCCCTACCGCTTACAAAGTCTGCTGAGGAGAAGAAGAAAAGAGGACTCTTTTCAATGGTCAATCAACAATGAAGTACATTAATCATTATCTTGCATTACAGTTTCCTTTGTGCACAAAATATGGTTCTGGGAGAATTAAAATGTCTTTTACCCTCCCAATTATGCATGAGATTTGTATGGTTATGCTGAGACATAATATGAACAACAAGCATAAAATAGAATTCACAAAGAGCAGAACGCTTTGATCACATACTGTATGCCTTGAGGAGTTTTGCCTGAGAGTCTTTGATGTGAATCAGTGCATGAAAGACAGGTCCAATTGGCCCGGGGTGACCCTCAAATTTGCACTCTTTAATCATGTGTTCCGTGTCAGGTGTATTAAAAAAGATCCCTCGTGGTTTATATTCCCCCCCCCCCCCTATTATTTTATGAGGTGTATTTCCTGGAAAAAGATTGTGAAACAATTTGCTCTTCAGTGTAGTCTCAGATATGGCTCAAAGAGTCTGCTGCTTGTTGGGAGAGAAGCAGAGGAGGACAGAGACAGGATGGAAGGAAAAGCCCTAACAGTTGTTGTGTTAATACCTTCATAAACACTGGGATTGTAGTGCCTAATTACCATCATGGAACTGAAAGGTCAGTCACAGCCTTTTTTAACCCAGCTACCAACATGGCTCTAGGGATATTGATGTCGCCCTGCCCATCCCTCAGTCCAAGATTTTCTTCAGTGAAATAACTCAACAATGGAGGGGGACTGAATGGTCTAGATTTGGTTTAACCATACCTCAGAGTATAAAACAAAAAGGACTTTACTTTTCAATTTCTATACTAATAATTATTATCTGACTAAATATGACCTATTACTAATAGTTGTTTCATCCATTGTTAACAAAAACCGTCAGTGCTGAGTTATTCTAGTCTGTCTGGCCTTTCATTATCTCTCCTCTGAGACTAAATTCATTAAGCCCTGCCTGATTTTAACTAGTTCGTGTTTTCTACAGACAGGTTTTTGGATAAAGGCCACAATGGCCACCAGCCCTGATTGGGTATTGTCTCAGGTCCAATGATTTTTTTGGTCACAAACCTCCACTTACATTAAAAAAAAAAAGTCTGTTTTAGACTCATCTGACATGAAATATTATTCTACATGTGATGTCAGGTTCAGGTCCCTGCCCAGCAAGATGCTTGGGAAACCATGGTTCAATAGTCCCAGTATGACTGATACAATAAAGATCACGAGAATGTCTTCAGGAACAGGTTCACCAGGGTCCCCTTAGAATGCTGCTCTCTCTGGGGACATTCTGATGGCCAATTAACCCTCATCTTGACCATAACATCTTGAATACACAACACAAGGCAACCCATTCTCACAACTGTGGCCTTTCTTTCTAGGGGTCATACTAATTCTGCAAACAGCATGTCTACTGAGTTGGCCAAAACATGCTCCATGGACAAGTTCTGCAAGGCTCCTAAAGCTTTTTCAAGGAACATTTGAATTCATATGAATATTTTGATATATTTTTCTCGGCGTTCAACTGAAAGTAAACATAGACATAAACATATAAGAATATAGCCCCCTCAAGTAGCGGCTGTGGCTAAGAATGTACATTTGTAAAACTGACAGGCTCACACATTGAAACAAACCTAACAAACTACAATTTAATCCATTTAGATCTAGTGAAAACATCATGAGGATTATTCTGTGTTACATGCCTGCCGTTAGTTCCCTTTGACCTAAATATTTCACGCTGGACCTTCAAGTAGCTGTTTCATGTTTGACCTTGGTATCTTGTTTTTTCTTAAGCATTCATCTGACAAATGTTTCTGTACATCACCACGGTTACACAGAGCCTGTAAGCCACATGTAGCAGGCTCTCCGGCCAAGGTAGAGAAAAAAACAACAACAGAGAAACAGAACAAATTTATCATAACAGATTACACGTTTTAGAATATATACTGTACATATATATTTTTTAAAAATAAAAATATTCCATCTGGCAGCATAATCTTGACACTGCAAATTGCTATTTCCCCATATACGTATAGACATCCCTGTGTGATTTAATAGGCTCTTCTTCTTTCTATAAGGAGATAGAATTTGAAGACAAATAGGATTTAAGGAAACATTATTATCTCTTGTCCCGCTCTGAATACAAAGGGCAGACCTTAGTCCTATCACAAAGAAAACAGCTTAGCAGCAGTGCATTTGTTTTCTATTCAGAGCGTGGAGCACTTTGTCTTTTCAATCGTTACCTGTCCGTGAATCAGTTGCTCCATTAAGGAGAGCCTAAAGAGGGAGGTGCTGTCTAGGGCTAAATTGCAATTAGTCGGGCTGCAAGTGAGGCTGGCACCAGTTAACGTGGGATATTGGAGTGCAAGGGCCCCGTAATCAGGCTTTGGTCATGTAGAACAATGCATAAAATTAAATTGACATTAATGAATACTTGTGTAATGAAAATGGAGGAGTAGAGTTAATTGCATGTTACAGTGAGTGTAATGCCCAGATAACCTTGTGTCTAATGCTATTCTTAGTCTGACTGCCAAGGCTCTCACCGTGGCTCCTCTCGGCAGGAAGTCATTAAAGCAAGGGAGTAGATAATGCCAGTGTGCCGAAACCCAGAGTAGCTACAATCTTGCAAAGACTTTCTTTCACTGGCTTTTTTTTCCCCTTAAGTGGGCTATGCTGAAGTCATTTGTACACAGTCTGAATGAAATTAAAGGTCACCAGTGCTATGCATTTATCTGGATGGGCCCTTAGACTTGGACCCACTCACCCACTGGGGCTGTCATGCGGTAGAAGAATGGCAGAAAAACCTTCAGCTGATGGAGGAGTGGGATATTTGCCACTGACGGACGAAAAGCACTAGAGTGACAGCAGCACTGGCTACTTCATGTGATGCACCATTCTATCAAGAAATCATTCAGATCTTTTGTTTAGAATGTCTTTAACTTCCGCACTCTACCCGACTTATCATAAAATGAGAAAATGATATAATAAATAGGACATCAAAGCATGAAACACATTTTTTTTTGTTTATTTTACATTAATTCCTGGATAGCGACTATTACGTATTTGGTCACTTTTTTCATTGTCTTTCTGATCGGAACAATGTTGACGTGATGCCTGACATTCTTAGAAAAATGTGAATTCCCAGTTTAGATTTGTTAATTCTCCTTAAAATGCTAATCAAACCATTCAGTATGTGTTATTTGACAACTTCTTGTGTACAAAAATATAGTCCTGAATGATGATGGGGAACATATTTTACAACCTAAATATTTTGAAAATATATTGTGTATATTTGTGTAATTCTGCAATTTCCACATAAAAATAATTGTATCTATATATTTTTTCAGCATTCACCTGACTTAAAGGCGAGTGAGAAAATAATAAATAAGAAATAATTAAAAATACCACAGTAGGTGCCCATTAGCAGTGGCCTCCCATTGGGAAAATCTGAAAATAACAGCTTTGCATCAATTTATTATTGTTTCAGCTCATTGGGTTCAAATGCATCACTAACATCAAATCATCACAGTAACAATAAATAAAGGCTGAGGCTCCATTATTTCAGCTTATCATTTCTGGTTATTGCCAGTTTGTTTACATATGTGTGTCTATGTACACATGTATGTGCGTGGGGGGGGGGTTGTGTTTGTATAAGTATATAATAATTATTTTAATAATAATTTTGTTGGTAATGGTAAAGGACGTGTATGTTGATGTTCCAGTGATAGTACGCCTAACAGTATGTGTGTGTCTTAATTTCCATGGACAAGTCGTATCTTGTACAGTTTAGTGGAGGCCTTGTTCTAATGGTGAGAGGCAGGGTGTCACATGCAGGAAGTCGGTGTAGTCATCCCATTATCCTCTGCATTTTCCCAAAGTGCAGCATTTCCACTGACTTGACAAGACAAGAGGGTCTTGATCCAGATTTCCTAACATAATGTTACAAGGTGTTCTTGTGTTCTTCTGAACATCTGACATGTCTGTTAAGTGAGTGTTGGACATGGATATTCCCCATGTTAGACGTATTGCATTTAACATAAGGTACGGAAGCTGAATCAGCTTAACGTGTTTTCTCTCATCTGGCATTTACACTGAACACATCATATGAACAACACTGTATGACAAATGTGTTTGCATTGTTAACATGGCACATTTAAGGCGAGACGAACCGTATCCAGTTGAACCCCAATACAGAATAAAATATGTATGTATGTACTGTCTGACATGTCTTAGGTTACAAGTCCTGACAATAACACCCTGATTATCACATGGAGTAATTGAAAAAACCTGATTCAATTTTAAGAAAAACAAAGACTGAGCGATATCAATAGACACAGTCAGGGCTTTGTGTTAACAAAACATACATGGGAGCTGAACCGTTGCCTATGCAAGTGTGTTAGCTGCTTGATGCCAGTTTATGGTAAAATTTTGTGTAATGGGCAAATATCATCCTGCAGATTTATGAGTCTCTACCTTTACCTGTCCCACTTGTCTCCCAGAAGAGTGAACAGGAGGGTAAATCATACTGAATGGCAAACCTGTTGTTTCACAGCTGCTCACAAGCATCAAATACACCTTCAAACCCTCACTCAGCTGGAATACAACAAACCTGCATTTGAGAGATGTAGATGTATGCACTCTGTCCATCGACAACACTGAGGAGAGTCTTGCGTCTTTCGCATCTGATGTAATATTTTGTCCATTTCTGAAGGCAGCCCCTGAGCATCAAATGGGTCCACTGGAGGTCTTTAGATTGACGGCCTGCTGGTGCCCACGTTGTTTTTAATGGGGTCTTCACAGCAGGTGTCGATAGGACCATTTGTGTTGCTCATCCCCTTTCCTCAGACTCCCTGATGCTCACAGGGTTTTCTTTCCATAATGAAAATGAAACCAATACAGGGGTTTTCCTTGGGGGCTGTGTGTTGACTTTATCAGGACATTACATGTCAGGTCAAGACTGAGCAGAAAAAGTATGATTTTTATTATTTCATCGTCATTCATGTTGTTTTTTTTAAGCCTACATGTAACGACAATATTACAATATAATAACACTGTTGACTGTTTTCATAATTTCCACTGATTTAATGAGACAGAATAAGAATGTATGTGAACCATGTGAAATATTAGAGCTAAGAAACAGTTTATTACATAGCTACAGGCCTCACTCTGAATATGAGCAGCTGCGCTTTGATCCAGGCCACTGTATACTTTCTTTTGCCTGAAGCTCATTTCAGAAACGTCTCAACTTATGCTGATCTGGATAAATAGATAAATCCAAACTGATCAGGTCTTTAAATTGTTGATGTCAACTTATAATTTCTATATATCAAGTAAATTAAAAAGTCGAGGATTAAAGTCCTCATACGCCTTCATAAACTTTTTGCCGTGCATTAAGACCCAGGGCTATGCTGGCTTACCTGTCTGAAAGGGAGCAATGAATAATTTGATCACATTTTTCATTTCACTCGAGTGCTGAACAAACAGGAATCTGTGATTAACAGTTTTAATTAGGATTTTAACTTGACAAATTCTTACAGCCTCGCAACGTGCCTTAGATGAATAAATCACTGGCCTGGGATCATCAAGCTGCCTCCTAAGTGAATGTGCCTGGAGATTACTTTGTGATTCCACAAAGTGTGAGTCAGCCAAGACTGAGTGTGTTTAACTAATCCTCTTCCCACCACATGTCAGGTGGGGGAAGTTTATGTCCATTCAAGGACCTGACTACCCCGTTCAGGTATGGGACCCCCATGCTCCTTAGCATTTCTTCTTTGACTCTTGAAAGCTAGATGTCAAAACTGAGTGGACCAAGTGTTAGTTATCCCCACAGCATGTAACAGATCTGCACACCTGGGCCGTGAGGACACCGGAAAAAGGATGGTGTAACATTTGATGGAAAATGTTAACATGTCAAACTCAGGTTCAAGTTCAGATGATGCAACTGGTCAGGAGAAAAACTATCCATAATTGATGTGATTGTCAAAGAAAAATGGGATTTAGGACTCAAACTACACATGGTGTATGCAGTGATATTTTTTATCTTTATTGGATTACCGAGCCGCTTATTTCTTCAGCTTTTTTTTTTGTCTTTTTGCTTGTTTACTGACAAAGCTTTTGATGGCTCAGCACCATGTGTAAAATCATAGAGATGAGATGAAGACTGGGTTGACACAAAGTCAACATGTGTTTGTTGCACTGACACATCAGTAGAGACAGAATCAAAACTACAGACAACTGACAATGTGTTTCTAAATTTGGATTAACATAATTGCCCCACCCTTAAAATCATTTTATGCACTTTATGTTTGACTTTGTTCTTCCATCACTCTGTATTGTGGTTTTACTCTGCATCTACTATAAATTCATAGCTAATTCTTTTAATAGCTGATTGGATAGAGTAATAAATAAAGATATACACCATCCCTCAACCCCCGTGACCCACCCCAATACCAAATTTAAACATCAGTAATGTGCACTGGTGTCTGAAACTCCATTGTGAAATGTTAAATTTAAATCCTGATGATATGCATCGTAACTATTGTAATCAGACAAGCTTCCAAGCTTCGCCTCTGTTATTAATTGTCCAAAGCATAATGATTTATCGTGGTCCTGCAGAATGATTATTAATTTTCTGCTTGATTATACCTGTGGGCGGCAACAACACTGTTCTGCATATAAGCATCTGCTAAATGAAAAAGTATTCTCCACATAAAAAGATGTCCTTGGAGAAACAACAGCTCATCTTTACTTTAATCAAACATATGTAAAAGTGCTGTTGATTAAGGGTACTGTGGCATGCATTCACGGGGGAAATATACAGTAAACATTATCTCACAACATCTTTGTTCAAAACTTTATTCTTTATTGAGCTGACTCCGAGTCGCCCCTGTTCTTTTGAACCATTTGCATGCTGTAACTTGGTACAGCACTTAAGCACTGCAGCCCAAACTGCACCTGCACTGCTACAAAAACGTGCAGCCCCAGTATATCACTGATGTGACACTGGTAGTTTACATTCCACAGGAACGGCGGAGAGCGACAGGAGTGTGTGTACTATACAAGCTGCTCTTAGCCAGGCATGTCTGGGTACGCCTGAGCCGCAAACAGCAGGCCGAGTTCAAACTTCACGTCAAGAATTGCCAGGATCTCAACACTTGGAGGAATGCACAGGTGCAGACACTCTGCAGCAGACAATCCCAGCGAGCACTTGATCAATCTGACACTTTGCAGGGCCAAGGCCAATGGCAAGTTCCTGTGCAATTGTGATTGGGCCCCTTGCAACAAAAGAAAGAAGTCCACTGAGCAGTTTCTCTGCGCCCCCGGTCTTGCAGGATCCCGGCCTTGTAAATCAGTTTCCTCCTGCTCATGTGAGGCATCACAGCTGATGGGTGTGTAATAACACTTTTGCTCTGCTAAGCTTGGCATGGGTATCCAGTGGCATATTAATCCATCCCTGTCAAATTAATCAATGCTGGATCACATGCTGTTGCTCTTACCTGCGTGCATCCACTTTTTCACCCATCCAACGTGCTAATATCAGTGGACGTGTTTGATCAGGCGTCACCTTCTTATGGAACAGAGCTCATTGCATGCATTTCTGCGACTGCGAGCGTTTGAACATTTGCACTTGCTTCTATTAATATTCTGTTCGAAGCATTTTCACAGTTGGAGACAGACATAATCTCTGAAGAGAATATCTGAAGAGCTCTATTTGCGGCTTCATTGATCACAAGAGATATCAGTGTCCCCCAAACAGCATTTCCCAGGACTTTCATTAACCGAATTAAATTAAATATCCAATTAAAGTGCTTCACTCATAAAATTAGAGAGGAAAGACAGGATGCATTATTTTAATGATACTGATTAGAGATGTTGCTTAACGTCACAGGAGTCTCATCCTAAAGTAGAGGTATATTTATTTTTTGGAATCATGGACCTGACAGTGCAGCACCCCCCACACCCCCATCTCCAGCCAACAAAGACAGCGAGGCAGATTAATTAACAGACCTTTACAGCCAATGAAGACAGGTGGCAATAATCCTGACAAGAGACAGATATGAAGCCTCCCATACAAAACCAATTTCAACAGCCCTCCATTTTTCAAAAGCTCATCAGGGTGAAGAACGACAGAGTTGAACCCGTGTGGCTGCAGAATTTGTTTTCTCTCTGATTGCCTTGTCAGGATATCTTATCCGATGGCAGATGACCAAAACCCAACCTTCATAGACAAACTCGCCCTCTTTCCCCCTCGCTGACACACAAAATGTTTCACACAATGCGTTCTCTGTCTATCCCTCTGTCACACACTTATACACATCCTCGCATACTGTCGCACACATTCCCACTATGAGCCCGAGTTGTCAAATCCTCCGGTGCGCCTGTCGATCTTTTTTGTTCTCACTGGGGACAGTTACAATATCGGAAACTGACTTACAACTTAAAATATTTGAAATGGAGGAAGACAAAAATAGCTTTATCATCTTTACTCGGTGGCCTTTTCTGTTACTGGTGACTGAAATGTCAACAATCATTGGCAGATTTTGTCAACGTTAGCCAGCGAGCTAGTTTGAAACCATTGTGTCCTGCTGACTCATTTTGAAATAAAACTCTTTGAAAGATAATTTAATATGCATGTGATGGGACATACGTACATGATCCAACCACTTAATGATCCAAGACATGGGAATCATGAAACAGCATTGTTTAATTAATCCAGTAAGTAAAATGCATGTGTGAGCATTACTAAGTTGCACTACTGAGCGTTACCACTGTCCCAAAACCACCTTTCAGACCAGCATTGTATCAGGGGGCTTATGGTTCACTGACAGCGGATGAGGTATTACTGAATTGCGAATTTATTCAACATAATCCATAAATCTACAAATGTCAAAAGCTAAAGATAAGCTAACTTACCGCAGTCCTGGCTGAGAGGAAATAATGGCAAACAGCGTGGCTTCATTTCATAAAGAAGGATGAGGACATGTAATGTAAATTCAAGTCAGGGTGAAAACACATACGCTGAAACATCTTTCCACGCAACATGGGCTTCCACTCCAGGAATGCCATGTATTTGATACGACGCGCCAGTGCAACTGCTTCCCAACTGAGAGCACGTCTGTTACTAAGAGTAAATATAATGTTATAGCAGCAATAGAGCCATGGAAGCAGGGTTAGCAGATTTTTTTTTCCTCTGTGACTGCTTTCCAATCTACAAATAGGTGTGGTTAGCGGATGCAAAATTTCCAGACAACCGAAAAAGTGTACTTCTTATTTACACTGCATATTTCCTGCATCTAATTTATCAAAAGTGTCTCCAGCCGTTTTCAGTTGACTCCAAAAACATGGCTTACAAAAATGTTCCAGAATCAGCTGCACTTCAGACTAAATTGGTGTAGTGCATTGATTCTGACTGTTTATCTTGGTTATTGTCTCAGGTATAATGAGGTTATTTATCTGAATAGAAAGAACCCCACTCGGTCTGCAGCGATACATTCTGTGGCACATTACAGTAATGCTGCTATCTATTGGCAATTAGTACATAATATTGCCCTGCACTTCCATTAATGTGATTGAGCATGTCTGCGTTAGGGACATGCATATGCAACATTCTTTCCCTTCCTTTTCATCACTCCAGCTAACCCTCCCCACGAGAGCCTCGGTGCGCGATGATAGGATCCACCCTGACTGTCCAAACACCGCTCCCTCAGGGACATTAATTTCCAAACAGTCCCAGGCGTGAGTCAAAAGAGAGAAAGATCACTGAGCATGAAGAGAAGGGAGTGGAAAGCACACTTCTCAATTAAAAAAAGTCTCACTTTTTTTCTCGGGGTGAAAGTATAATGGCAAATTAATTTCCTGGAGATTAATGTACAAAGTAAATATTTTAGTGTGAGTACTTATCTTCTAAAAAGTCAGAGGATGGACACGCACTCACTCCCTTCCCCCTGCCTTGCACTACCAGTGTGTGTGTGTGTGTGTGTGTGTCTAACAGCTTAGATGCATAAGAAGTCTAATGAGAGAAGAGATTCCAAGCTGCCTGATGGGGCTCATCAATCACCTTTCTCCTTTGGAGGTGTGATGCCGGCCAGGGGAAGGGGCCATGGAGGGATGTGTGGGAGGGAAGGCATCAGGCTTTTAATCTCAATAAGTTAATAGACTTTCTGGTCTGCTCTTTCTAAGTAGAACTTCATCACTGTTGTTAACAAACAAGCAGCATGCGCACAGGAGACTGTTGGAGGAGCTCCTTGGCATTTTAGACATTACACAGTTAATTTGTGTTGCACCTGAAATTAGGGGATCCAACTCAAGTTAGTCGATAGACCAATAACCAGTTAAAGGTTAGAGCGCTGAGCCACTTTAGGAAAACAAAGTCAGGTCTGCAGCAAGTGTATATGCTCCCCTTCGTATATATAGAGTATATATACCACATATATAATATGTGGTTGGTAAATATTTCAGTAGCAGTTCTTGCTGAAATGAGCATGGCCACCAATTCCTAATCCACACAGTGAGATGATTTACAACAAGGCTGTAAGACAAAGGAAATAATGTATTTCTAACTAAAAGCACAGTAGCTCATCCAGTGAGTAGAAACCTGGATAGCAATACGGCACAGCAAATTTTAGCATCTCTGTCATTTCTATTTTTGGGAAGATTTTGGGAAGTGAAGTAATTCAGTCTGGTCTCTTATGCCACTTTCTTATATCGCTCAATAAATGTACAAAAGTAAAGTATCATACAGTATCTACATAATCTGAGAGAAACATTTGTTATTTCAGTTTGCAAAAGTGGTGCCCTGGCTGAAATTGGCCTGGCTCTGTCCCTTAAGTTTCAAAACATAATGTGTGTAAACCCCAAATCCTTCACGTTATCATCGTTGTTTTATATCAGTGTTACAGGACACGCATGTCTGACACCGTACTTGTCCCTTCACCCCGTTTTACCCCCTTCTAACGTGGCAGCTCATCTTCATTCATTATCTGCGTGCTGGACGATGGTAGTTGTGTTTCAAGAGAGCGGCCGTAACGTGGAAAATATGCAGAATGTATTTGGGTTGACTGTCCGGCGATTAATAATGATTGTGTTTGGATAAATAGTGCCCTACTTTCAGAATCTGTGAATCTAAATATTCCCAATGGGCTGCCTCCCTCTTGTATTGATTGATTGGTATAGTGTTTAAAGGTCACGGTCATAAAACATCACAATGTAATTAACACGCTGTGATTTTGAACCAATAGTGAATGTATGGAGTCCTGACGTTTTAAGTTATAGCTCGCTTCTCAGCGGGGTGTTTGAATAGCCATGTGTTCTCTGAATTTAAGATGAGGTTCAGAGCAAATGTAATTTCTGATGAGACAGTGGTCCTCACCAAAAGGGGCAGGTAAGCCTGCCAGGCCTGTGATGCATATCCTCATATAGTGTGTCTTTAATCATGGTTTCCGTGGAATAGATGGACCGTTGTGTCTCTGTTTTTCCTTTGAGCCGTTTGCCTCCAAAATACTAAAAACCCGCTTCCATGCAGAATCACGTGGAGACAAGACAGATGCGACGGTCTCCTTACGGTTACTCCACTGTGCTTCTTCACAGGTAATTCATTCAGTTGAGGGAATGCAATAAACATTTTGAGCTACTTTAACCTGATTCAAACTGGCTTGACCTTGGAATGACTAAAAGGAGATTTCACTGATGGATGTGATGCTAACAGCTTCATTTAAAATGGCATTCTCAACAGATTGTGCGCAACTGCTTTCAGTCCACAACAAACCATATGGACTGACCACCACATTCAAGCCCAGGTTTTACAGCTTGTGCTATTATCATGGTTCCATTTCCTGAGTAACAAAAGAAAGCCTTCACTGTGTGGCAACACATTCCCCCTGTTGTTACCTTGGGAGTTGAGTCTATTCATATTTCTTATGCTTATTGAAAACAGGTGTTTTGGTTTGTGAAGACATTTATCTGAATGTCGGAGATTTCTTTGGCAAAACCGAATGGAATAAGTTGAAAATTCTTCTCTCTCTCTCTCTCTCTGTGTATGTGTGTGTTACCCTGTGCACTGACAGAAACATGGAAGAAACTGGTTAATAATATGCAGCCAAATATAAAAAGAAGTTGTATGAATTTAACATTAGCTTCTAAATTATATACACTATTAATTGAATAATTAATTTGATATAAATCTAATTTCAGATGTAATCATTTCTGGATTTTTAGTTTAAAATGAATTAAAATAGATTTTTTTAATGTAATGATGTGACTGTGATCTGCAGCCACATCTTATCAGTGGTAATGTTTAAAAAGTGTTCATAATGTTAAAAACCGGCAAGAATCTGAAAAGAAAAACAACTAAAAATTTTGTCCATCATGGCTGCACATTCCTCAAAACATATTATGTGATCTAAACACACAAAGAGGTGTTTGGTTTTCATTCAGCTCCACCACTGATCTTCTTTGAGGGGGGGGGGGGGGGGGGGGGGGAAAACCACAAAAGAACCCGATATGAATTGGGAAACCACAACCCAGTAATTGAATCAGAGCAACTAAAATCAAAGGAGGCAAAAGTTCAGGATACGAATGCAACGAAATGGATCAGCTCCTTAGAACCTCCTGACATAGCTCACTTGTGGAGGAGCAAGCCTCGACAGAAAGGGCTGAGTAATGAAGATGGATGCATTCTGTTATCAGGCAGCCACTTACTGGGGCCTGATGTAACCTTAAACACTGAGGATAGCTCAGTTGCACAAAGAATCTAATTAATGAATAGCAGCCATGAAAGAGGACAAGGCAAGTGTGCATTTGCAGATGAATTCCAGACACTAATCAAACGCTGTTCGAGTGGTTTGTTTTGTCTCCAGAGCATGGCGATATTTGGCGAGGGTTTAGGGCAGTGTTTGTATGCTGGCGTGATGACAGCATACATGCTTTAGTGGTTTTATGCATGGGCCTGCTTGCATATTGTTAGTGTTTTACCTGTGTGTGTGTGTGTGTGTGTGTGTGTGTGTGTGTGTGTGTGTTCATATGGCTTTGTGTTCTGTTCAAACGTTAAGTGTTTTGTACAGCTTTTGAAATTCCAAGCCCGAGGTTGACAAAGAACATAATGTACAGAACAGGTGTGGAGTTGCATTACTGAGTTTGTTCCATCACTCTGGGATGTGTGTGCTCTCCATTATGTTAACAGCGCTACTATCAGGATTTCTGTACCTGTAACCTTTAAAGTTTGCCCACTATAAAAACACGATGCACCCCAAAATTTGCACATGTACAAGTAGATTTGTCAGTTGCTGGTCAACCCAGTAAATAGACTTTTCACACAGTACTAGGTGAGGAGTTTTTTTTTTTTTTTAAGCTGTGAGTCATGTACAACATCTTGCCATCATTGCATCATCTTATATAATATGAATAAAATTGGGCATCATAAAAACACAATGAACAAAATGCAGCGTCAGCATCAGTGATAATCTCCATAATCTCCCATTTCATTGAGCTTCTTCTCGAGAACGCATTTGGAGCGAAGACATTTATTTATATAAAGCTGTCGCCTTGGATCTCACGAAGCTTCAACAGGATTCTGCCGTCACATCTGCTCTGGGTTTCACACATTTAATTTATAACGGCTTGCTAATTGGTGTATACCCCTCTCCTCTTGCGCCCCCATGTAGCCCACCCACTCATTGCAAAGCTTCTTTGTGAGAAATGCCTTTTCACATGTCTTGTGTTTAATGAAAGTTAATACTTCCCTCTTCTTAACTACATTCAGGAATATAGGGAGGAAACTTCTGGTCAAAGACTGGAAAATCATCTTCGGTATCATCACTATCACTGTGGCTGATCTCTCTTGGTAACCTCCCACCGCCCTAGAACGATTATCTTACAGACAACTTGATAAGTCAGAAGATTGGGACTTGAGATGGAGGGTGTACCACCATCTGTATTGAATAATTGCCTGATAGGTATCTACCGAAGCTATATTCCTGTAGATCTCTGGTTCGTTTGCTGTACACTTCTACACATTGAATGCAGCACTGCTTATTTTTGATGTTCCTTTATTTTGGCATTACTTTTATTATTGTTACTGATATACTGTGGCATATTAACGGATACATTCTGTTTATATGACATACTTTTCATACTGTTTGCAGTTTTTCCTTTCTTCACTATTCAAGGTCAAACCACTTGTGAAAGTTATTTGTGAAGTTTTTTTTTGCTATTGCAAGAAAACAATAATGTACTTATGAAGAAAAGACTCATTTGACTTGGGTGTGAATGCTGATTATATTTATTCTCACTGCAGATAAAAAACAAATGGGGGCAGCTGTTTAGAGGTTTTGTTGACCAGTGTAAAAAGATGTTCTTATCCAATTTAATATGTGAGTTGAGTTTGAGTTGTATTTTTTTTAAATACTGTACACAATCTTTACATGTGTGAGTAAGATCCACTCCAAGTCTGAGCTCTGTGTGTGTTGCCAAGTCGTTAGACGTTAATTGGGCCAAATCTTTTCACAGTCAGTAAAGACTTCAACAAGACTACGCGTTGTCATAGCCTGGTTCCGCACCTCGAAATCACTGCTCACAACTGCTGTTTGTAAGGCAGTTCAAATAGCTGGAGCTGGTGTTGTGCTCATTAACAGCTATTTCAGTCTGTTGAAGATACTGTCGGCCACTCAGAGATTTGTAGGAGTAACAATGGTTTTGTCATCTTCCTTCAAAGCAAGTGCTCAATCCATACAAACCACCAGCAGAAATGAACTGCCACCAGTCTGGATGAGGGGTTTACAGGTGTTCAAACCTTTCTCTGTCCTTGTTTAAAGATAATACATTATCATATTCCAGTTGAATTAGTTTCTTTATAACAATACAAATCAAATGTCAAAAGGAAAAACAAAACAATCTGCAACTCGCTCGGCTTCACATCAGGACCGTTCAGCTCATTGTTTAAGTTGACACTTAAATGAACCTTCAGCAGTTTCCCACAAACACCACTCAAACTTAACGATAATGTTGCTCTTTAATAGCAGAATGTGTAATTAATAAACGATCTCGCAGCCGCCGCAGCTGATTCAGTGTAAACAGAAGTTAATGTCAGCAGTGTCACTGGGTGCAGGACAGAAAATAAACCCTCCCAGCGAGACATCAGCTATAATGTCAGACTGACTAAGCCTTGCATGAAAAAACTCATTCGTTTAAATTAAGGCCATGCAACAAAACACTGGATGTGCCAAGACTCAACTCCATTTTTTGCTGCGGCATCATCCGTCAAGGTGGCCAGTCGAACACATGCAAGCACAAATTCTCACAAGCTCACTTTGTGAACTTGATCCGCTTCTTTTTATTTACTCTTCACTGTTACGATGAGAGATAAACAGTTGCAAAATGCGTCGCAGATTCGATTCTTGGATCATATTCCATTGCATCACAGACGATCACACCCGTGAATACAGCTGCCAGCTCTGCATCTCCAACATGGTGTAGTTTGGCACTGCAGACGATTGATATCAGGCTAACGTGCTCACCGCCGCTCTAATGTAATGGTTGCTATTGTTACCATCTTAGTTTAGTGAATTAGGTTTGTAATTATATTATCTCCCAGTTTCAGGGTGTTAGCACTGCGGCTTCACAGCAACAAGGTGTGAATGTGAGTTTAAGTGGCTGTCTGTCTCTGTGTGATGGCCCTGTGCTGGAGACCTGTCCAGGCTCCATCCAGTCCACTTCAGCTGGGATTGGCTGTATCTTACCAAGGGGATAATTGGTATGATTATGGACGGACTTTCAACTTTCCATGCCTTTACCTTTCCAAGTACTTGATGAAACTCAAAAAGTGTAAAGATCAACTCAGTGACCAACAGCTACAGCTCTCCATTCTGCTCCTGGCTTTGGCTTCTCTGGATCTTGAACCAGAATCAGCTTTATTGTTTTGATGTGACTGCGTATTAAGATTGTGTGAGATAACAAGGACTTGTGTTTTTCTCTTCTCATTCAGTACCAGCTCCAGTGGAGTTCTCCATGGCGCTCGGTGAGCGTCCGGTGGCAGACGTGGCTCGTGCTGATCACAGCCTTCGTTTTGCTGGGCCTGGTGCCGTACGTCGTTCACTGCATGATGACCGTCTTCACCAGCCCTCCCCCTCCCAGCACCTTCAAAGTGGCAGCGGCCTCTTTTGGCCTGCTGACAGAGATCCTGCTCATCAAGTGAGTATTGGAATTTTGACTCTGAACTTATTAACCTTGGTGTACTTGAAGTAGTTGAAGTACCCTTAGTCTGATCTGTGTATAACTTGGCAAGCGCAATCGGAATGTGGATGATTATGAATAATATGAGGACGTTGGTCTTTGTATTCAGGTTCTTTTCGGGTCTTCAGTGTGTTTTCATTTTCCAAAAGCAGGCAGTATTTTCAAGAAATATTTCATTTTTATGTGAGATTCATAACAAGGAGTGGCGAGCAAGCATGTCGCACGAACAATCTCCGAAAACATGTTGTTGTCCGACCCTTAACTCCCCCCCCGCCCCTCTTGTTTTCATTTAGTCTTCTTACCCATTTTGATATTGCTAATTGGAACAATGCCTGCGGTTCTGTAAACCATTAGTTAATGAACAGCCTGTTTTTTTTTTTTATTAACATCTACCTCGTAAATAATACATTAGATTCCTGGCATAAACAATATCTACGACCGTGATTATGATTACTGTAATCAGATTACTGACACAGGTTACATAATCTGTGATCGGGCCGCATGTCAGAAAACATGCCTACTGGATTCAGGGGCAGCCCTAAGATTTTGGTGGCTCAAAGCAAAATAAAGCGCCACAGACCCTTTTACTGCTACTAATCACACATAGTGCTCACGACTTAATGAACGCACACGCTCTTTGTCGGACAGAGGGCTGTGATATCTCTGTTATGACCTCTGCAGCTGCACTCACATCAGACGAGGGAGCAGATGCCCCTGAAGTCTCTCGCTATGTTTCCTCAGTAGCAGCCACGCTGAGGAGCTGCTGATGCTTCATCAGAGGTTGCTCCCAAATATTTCAGTAACTGCCCGACCCCTCCGCGAAAAAGATTTACAGTTAGACAGCAACGGTGTGTTACATGTGTTTATCTCCCGCACATATTTATGACCCACAAAACCAAAGCTTTTTATACAAACAATCCGATTCAATGACAAACGTTAATGCTAGTTTTTTTCAGCGGTAGCCCTTTTCACTTCATTGTTCTCTCGCGGCACGGTGAGAAGTTCCGGGGTTCGGAGTGAGTTCTCTAATTTCTTTTTGGATAATCACTACAAGCTGCAAATGGAGATTTCCTCAAACAAGCAGGTCCATCAAGGTGGTGCTGCGACTGAGCACTGACCAGCCCTGAGAATATAAACTAAAGAGCAATAGTAGTATTTCTGTGACTAAAAGCACTGACTCAGTCACTGACCTTCCTGAACTGAATTCTGGGAAGTAGACGAGCTCCCCTGTTTAGAATATGATGCTAAAAGTGAGGTAACCCTCCATTCACCCTAAACTCCTTTTTCAGGCCCACAGCAAGATGAAAACTTTGTGGGCTACATCTCTGCCTCCTCCATTATTTGTCTTAACTAAAACGCGGGGCTGTTTGTAATTAACTCTACAAGTCTCGTAACTTTTTTCCCCCCCATTAACCGCCTTTGCACGGAATGTGGCTAGTGAACTGGTAATTAATAAATATGGTTGTGCTGGTAATGTGCTTCTGCATCATTATGTTGTTGAAGCTCTTCTCCACGCTAATAATGAGCTGTAATTTTCTGACAGGAAATTGGTTTGTTTACAAGTTCAGCAGACGAGCTGCGTCCTCGGCTCGGCTCGGCTGCAGGTATTTGCTCCTCCTTTGAGTTGAAAGAGGCTCACATATGTTGTCATGCTAACAGTCATACTATTAAAACACACTGTTAAGTCTGCGACTCATTAAAAAGAAGATGATACAATTATGATGTTGTTTTGAAAGATTAAAGCTTTACAATACCATGCCGTAGATTAAGTACATAATTAAAAGGATAACAAACCATCATGTAATGTAAATACTGTACATTCCTCAGCTTTTCTGTGGCGGTATCCCACTGCACTAAAGGGGGTTGCTGTCAACTGATGCTTAAATGATTGCTGGTGCAATCGGACGGTTGGTGGGTGCCCTTATTAGAATTGGTGGGCCCCACAGACTCGAGCCCCATGGTGCCTGCGCTGCCTGGGACGTGCCAGCCTCCTGCTGCCCCTTGTCAGGGAGCATCTCATTCACTCTTCAGCCCCAGGGGGGAAGTCCTTGTGTGGCACAACCCCCCTCGTCTCTCACCCCCCTACCCCCCAACCACACACCCCCACACACACCCTGTGAATCTCTGCAGCACAGCTTTTAGACAAAGATAAACAAGTGAGCAGTGACTGTGTTGTGCACTCGTGGTCATTAAGGTGAAAAGGTAACATGCTGTAATGCTTGTCTAATGGCAGGGGGGTGGAGCACTGACTGAACCTGTCTATAACCTGTTGTCAGTGGTGCTACAAGTTTACAGCAATTAAATATGCATATGACAATTTATGACATTATCGTCATTCAGTTGGCCAATGAAGTTATCTCCTCTCCTTCTTTACATTGAAAATCCAAAGATTGTAAATATGGAAGTATGTTTCCACGAGTACCTCTGCATTACAGGAAAAAGTTACATGAACCCATTTTTGGATCCAGTGGGCACTGCATAAAGGCTGCAATATTCACTCAAGTGATGTCATTTGATGACATCATACCGCTGTCAATGTCGTTTGTGTGTGAAGTCTTCAAGTTTGAAAATGGAAAAACAAATACCTCAGCGGCCTGCTCATCATCCATATTTATAGCTGCTACTAGCATCGCCCGAACCTCGGACTGAACTAATGGAGGCCAAGCATGAGTCATTTCAAGTTTAATCAAGGAAACAAAAAATAAGTGGAAAATAAATGTCCTTAGTTTTACCATCATCGTTTTGCTGTATTTTGCTCATCATCGGTCCAAAAGTGTAACATGGGAAGGAAGGAAGAGTGCAGTTCAAAGGCTATGAGGCCATCAGAATTTAAAATTGTTCTTGTTTGTAACAAACCTCATGAAAAAAGCCTAACTGATTGATGCTCACGGATTTTTGATGTCAGAACCTGTTTTGTCATAACATCGTTGTTTTATTAAACATCACAGAGACACATCATGTCAGCACTTAATCCTCCACATCTATGAAGCCCTGGCTTCCTTTTAACACTTTGAACCTTCAAAATAATCTTTTCATCGCCCCCTCCTCTTTTTGCAGGTCTGTTACTGGAAAGATTCACAAAGTCACATGACATTTGCCAGGCTCGAACTGTCTTTCCGAAGGCTGCCGCACAATATGTGCCCTCTCCTTCCTTTACTGTCATGTCAGGAGTCGCGGCGCTGAGACAGTGCCCTGACCATGCAGCTCTGCACTGTGAATTTTTATATGCCACTGCCTGGAGGTTAGAAACTCTCATTATGCCGTGTTAGATTTATTAAAATAGATTATGGAAATGTTAATTAAGTAATTAATTACATTATTTAAGCAGCATTGACAGACAGATAAGGGAGTGTGTGCGTGTGTGTGTGTGTGTGTATGGGGAGGGGAGGGGAGGGGAGGGTGTCAAGCTCCCTGGGTGGTTTAAAAGGATGTGATTGGTGACAGGGGACACTGTGGAGATGGCGTCTAACCGCCAGCGCTGACATGATACAAAGTGGCCTACACTGCTCTCTCACCTCACGCTACTGTCTGCTGCAGTTTGCAGAGCTGCCTCAGGACGAGGCGCTTAGCTGCCTTTTGCAGAAATGAGTCTGTACAAATGTGCTTCTTCTGAAGTTACAACTGCACATAAGTTGAGAGAATTTGGGAGCGGGAGCCCAACATTTCCCACTCTACATTTTCCTTTGTGTGAACGTTTGAGCACAGCATTAGCTGTGACATCTGAGCAAAGACTCAAACGATAATTCCAAGCTGCTCCAAGTGAAAACACAGTGGCGCAATTGTAAGATGAATTACCCACAAGTTGATACTATGGACTCTCTTATCTGTTGACACTTTAGTTACCACAAAGCACAAGAAATGTGTTTTCCAATTCTCTCAGAATTGAGCTTTTCTTTGTCCCATCAAACCTATATTAAGGGAGGGAAAATTGCTCTGATCAGACTTGATAAGAACCAATGATAGATGTTGTAAACAAGCAGAATGGTTCAATTCTGATCTGAGGCATCGATTTGCCTCGGTAGACAATTATTTCGTGGACTGAGGTTATGCATCCAGTCAGTCTGCTGCAAGAACGGCTTTTGTGTTTGGGGTGTTGCTTTGTAGCAACAGCTCCTGAACATGTTAAACCATTGAAACACAACGTGTTACTGAATATTCTTGATAGAAAAATCCATGTTGAAATAATGAGGCTCTCCATTTCTCTGGGCATCCTTCCTTCCTTGAAACATTTGAGTGTTAATATTAAGTGGCTACTCAATAAAAATCAAAGTGCAGCACACACAGTGCTATTGGTGTGACCCAACATGGAGAAATTATGAATAACTATGCCAATATATATTGTAATTTCTGTATAATGAGAAGAGACAGCAACATGACTCCAAATGATGTTGATGCTAGTGCAGCTATAAAAGCAGGGATATAGCTGTTGGAAATGCCCATCAAATGTGGACCAGTGGGAATCCTTTAACATACGATGTGCATGTTTTGTCCTTCCCACACAATTCACATTCATTACATTTAGAATAACAGCAAAAAGCATTGAAGCTTCAAATTATGGCACAGGCCTTCACTCCTATTGTTGGCAGAGATCAAAACAGATCTAATGGCAGCGAATAATTGACTGGTGAAAAACTTGACTGACTGGTGTGTGTGTGTATTTTGTTCTGTTGTTCCCATTTTTTAAAAATCTGTGACATATTGAATATTTTTGAATATTCTGTCCTGGAGCATTGAATAACATTCTTTGGCTTTACTTTACAACATATGTCCAATACTGTAATATTTTACCATAAATGTGATTATTAACTGTAAGGGAGTCAATATGCTGCAATATTGAAGTAAAAACAAACCTTAGACATGCTTACATGGACACTAGAACAAGGCCTCAGTTTATTTATACCTGATGAAGCCCCTTAGTATTATATGTGCATGCTATTGATGGAGACAGTCTTGACATACTGTTTTATTCCATTGCTGCTGGTTGTCATTTAACATGTTTAAATCTCAATTTACCTCAAATTACGTTATTTATTATTACATTATCTGACTTGATATTTTAGATTCTACATATATCTAGTTGTATTATGTTCTTTACTTTTAGAAAAAGCACCAATGATGAGCGTTCCTAATCTCGATGTTGACCTGTAAATTTTGACAAGTCTTTCTAGTATAAATCTAGTATATTTCACTCTTGGACAACATGACCTCTTCCTAAATGTCTGGAGGGACTGGGTCTGCATTGTCCCATCATGGCAGGAGGCTAAGCAGCACTCAGAGGTTCCCACATACACTTAAGCCTTGGTTAATGGGAGAAGAGGGATTTAATAATGAGATTAGGATTATGTTATTATACCAACAAAGTTATTTGAGATGAAGTGTGAAAGTACCTAATTGGACTTGCATGACAGAAATATGTGGGACGAAGCAGTCAGCCTCTCTCCTGATGTTTGGACCTCGACTGTGTTTTCTCAGGTGTCTGTCGAGCTACCTCAGCAGCCGCTACCGGCAGGCCGAGCAGAGCTCCTTCACAGTCCGAGCCAGGGGCTCTGAGGAAGACAGAGCGAGCCAGGGCCTTCGGGATCAGTCCGAGGCCACTTCAGCAGCGGCAGGTCACGCTTCATCAACGGCCGCACCCAGTCAAGTGGACGTGAGGAAAGTGGATGTGTTGGAGAGTGGCTGTCTCAGCCTTTTCTAAACCACTAACAGGAGTTTACAGAGTTGAGAGTCAGAGTATAAATCCTGAGGGTATTAGCTGTGTCTAACAGTCATTCAAGGAAATGCAGTTTATCAGTGTCATTAATGGCATTTTACACTTTGAGCGCGGTTTAAAATGTTCAAATGTTCTTGGTTTTTTCAATGTCAAAACTTTGCACTTTATTCAGTGGCTCTGTTCTCACATATTGCAAATTGAAGATAAGGCAGAAAATGCGCGAGTGCATGAGTGTGTTCAGGATTAGAGAGGGAAAAAAGGGCTGAAATCTCTCTTTCCTTAATGATGCCCACACAGAGACAATGGGGTGCCGCGTTGATTAGTGTCACCTGTCCTTGTGCATCTCATCAGCTCCATTATGGCTCCATCTCCCATGCTTCTTCTGCTAATTGAATAGCCTGTAAAGTGGTGACGAGGACGGGGGCGAGAGCAACGTCTGTCCCAGCGCTGCCGCAGAAATGAGAGTAAAGCTTCCCAGTGAGACACGAGCTCCTAAAACATAAACCATTATCATACCGATGGAGGAAGCGCCAACAAGTAGCCCTCATGTTACATTACTATCTCTTTACTATATTACTATGGAGCAGCTCTCAGTTTGCATGTACCGTTCTGTGGGAGATGCCACGCTGCACTTTTTTATTCTATGACAAGATGTTCATTTTTGACGTAGCAGACGATGACGCTCGCGTATATTACAGGGAACTGCAATATTTGGTTTTTCGTATCGACCATATCTGTGTGAAAACCAAAATCAAACGTTTCACTATCTGTTGACTCACATCTGCTGTGAAGATATAAAAAATATTTCATGATGTTTGTTTTTATAATTTTTCGATAATAAAACTTGTTCGCTTTAAAAGGTTAGTCACAAATGTTTAGCAATGGTACCTCTTGGGGACTATTTCCAGCTGCAGATTAATACACATTTGGTGCACCAATGAGTATTTATATGCAGTGCCATATGACACAAGTGATAAGACCAAATGCTTGTCTTTACCACTTCCTGTTTGCTGTTGTAAAGCTCTGTATCTGCAACCATGGTAAACAAGCTACATTTGACTTAAATGTATGAATGAACTATAACGCTCCAGAAGAAGATAAACTGAGTCCAGCTCCAAAAATGTTGCATCCTACATTACCCATAATGCAAGCAATAGCTTCTTTTCAATAATATTGCATTAACTACTGCAAGCCTTTTATTATGATCCTGGAATCTACATGTAGACATCTCCTCTAGAGCCACTTCATTCAAACTCTGTCCTGTAAATAACCATGTAACTCTCTAAATATATAACAGGGAAACACATTTCTGTGTATTAAATATATTGAATAATCAAATGCTGAGATACTATACGCCATTAATAACTCTGTTAATCAAAAACTTTGGAAGCAAATAAAAAGTGGGGCAGGCCTCGATGTGATGAAGTGAATGCTCTTCTGGCCTTTTTGTATTTAGTGAAAATAAAATATTGCTACAAAGTTTTGCAAAGAAAAACGCCGCAACACAAAAGCAGTATTTTATTTTGACTGGATAAACATTAGCATCTGCGATGCAGGGCACTCCTGCCAGGCTGCAGCTCCGCTCACATCGGCATGTGCCTGGGGCTCAGTTAATGTTAAAAGAGCCTCCTCACTCCGCTCTGCTCCTCTAGCACTTTGATCCGCTGCCTTATCCTGCCCCGTCCCTCTCTGTTTCACCTCTCGGTCACAGCCAAGTGGCTCTCAGCCGCGCACCACCTCAGCTTAGGGACTTTCTATTGTCAGCACAGAAGACGCACAGCAGTATCTCACTGCTGTATCTGGTAAATACCACAATAACAGGCCTGTGCAGGCTTCCCGGTGTCCCTATGGTTCCGGGGGCTTAATGTGTGCGCGTGAGGGGCCAGATGGACACTTTCATGAGTGTATGAGTGTGGATTATTCCGCCGACAACATCTGGGGCTCCACATGGTACAGCAGACTGCAGTAAGACAGGCAGGTGGGAATGCAGAGAGTGTGCCCCTCCAGTGGGTTCTCTTACATCCATACCCACCGACAGGGCATCGCTGCAAATGGCAAACCGAAAGGTTACAGGACCATCCTGCAGGACAAATGCTCCTCTGGATCCTCGCAGTCCATGTCCCTCTCCCTGTGCCAGCAGCAGCAGCCTACTGTTCCCAGGGTCTACCGCTTAAAAATATGGTCTTCATTATGTTCCATTTATTTATTTGGGGGTGTAAGTGTCTTGCTCAAGGACACTTTGTCATGTGGACAAGAGGAGCCAAGGATTGGACAACCACTTCTGTGATTAATAGCCCACCTCCTCTACCATCTGAGCTACAGCTGCCTATGATATGAGCACAGCACGGCCATATTATCACATTATCCTCTGATTCCCAGTCGGCAGTGTTGGGGTCAAACTTGTGGATCACATGACAAAGTCTCTGTAAAACTGCATTTCACTTGAGCTGCATCAGCGAGCCGATGATCAATTCAAGATAGCAACAATGGCTCAATTAAAAACAAATGTTGTTTAAAGTATCAGGAGTAGCATGATAGACTCTGCTGGATATTGTTCTCACATTAATGAACCATTTTAACTGATTGTGAAAGGGTTCAGTCATAGTGATGTTTTCTCATTCATGTAATGAGATGCAGTGTTTTCATCTGGGGGAAAAAATGAACACAACTAACTAAAAAGTTTAAACATTACCAGAGCAAAGACATACTGCTATGACAACTTGCTGATTAATCTTTTATTTATTCTCGTAATAATATGACTTTTTTCTTGGCAAATTCCAACATTATTCTCATAATCTTGACTTTATTCTTGTCATATTATGACTTTTTATGTCACACTATCATTGTAATATTTAATTTATATTATTCCCATCATCTTTGTTAGAAGATTGTTAGAAGATTATTCAGCATAATCTTCAAATCAAAGAATATTACATGGGTGGCCAGAGAGAGTGGAGTAAACTTTTATTCACAAACTGCACTGGGCATGCTCACAAAACTCATCAAACTTATCAACGCTCCACAGTCATATTAGATTGAACTCCAGCCAGGGCCTTTGTGGAATCAGAGCTCATTAGAGGAGTCCACCTCATAATGAGTGGCCAGATCCACCAGGAGAGATAAAGCTCCTGCTCAGCGCTGACTGAGATCCAGTCAAACACACCCACAGCGCCTCACGCCACATGTGAACGCGATATTTGCTTTGAAGCAGCAACACACAGATTTGAATCCGCGTGTCAGAGTGCCAAATGTCCCAGGTCGTGAGTGACAGGAGATCTGCTTTGGAGTTGGCTACCTGTTGAGGGGGATTAAACAAAATACAGATGGTATTTACATATTAAACAAACAAAGGCACTCTCTGCTGTGATGGAGACAAAAAGCGCTTTCATCAAGTGAGGTGGCTAAAAGCAGAAAGCCACAGATTCACCGTCTATTATCTATAAACACATCGAGTCTTTACCTTTTCGTAAAACCTCCAAGTTCCGATCTTTTCATTCTCACGTGCGTCCGTCACGATTGCCTTGCCCATGATACATAAGTCATACATGGCTATTTTTCAGGCCTGCGATAGAATCGCATATGACCCTGAGATCACCTCTGAAGGACGAAGGCTGCTGAATGTCCGGCTGCGTAGCCGGGGCCGTCAACACAACACGAGCGCGGCGCGCTCTGATCCACTGCGGGTCGAATAAATTAAGTGAATTACCAGCTGCCTCGTGCAAGCTCGCGGGATGCAGGGTGGCATGAGCACGCCATTACAACAATGATAAGGATATCTGCCTGGCCTTGTGTTAAAGGAATTACACATAGCATCCAGAGCCTTTAAGAGACTCTGACAGTTTTGCGCACACTGGCAAGTTAGTATGACATGAAAATGTGTGTGGCTGCAGAACAACTCGGCTGCTGGCCGGCCCCTTGTCGGGGGCACGGCTCGGTTGGCTTGCTGAGGAGCAACAAATAAATAAAAAAGAGACGGGACATAGTGATGCAAATGGACCGCGTTGTGCTTAAACAATGCATTAACGTGTCTCTCTTGAGAAGATAACATCATGAGATGCACAATAACACAAAATGATGTCCTCTGAGGTTATTTAAAGCGATATGACATCATATCCTGACATTGCAAGAAGTCCTTGCGGCCTTTCCCGCTGCTTTTGTCTGCAGCTTTGATAAAAGCAGACGGAGGACAGAAGGCTGGGTCTGAACCCCCAGCCACCATACAGCCGAAGACCATTTACATAATTTTATGTATATCGTATTCTGCTGCCTTCCCGATATTTGAATGTAAACTGAATTAAAGACTTTATACGCAAACACGGCCCAAAGTGTTGTAGCTTAAACACAGGACACGTGGCAAGGTGTCCGATAACTTTGTCTTCCACCTGTAATCTGATGCTGCGCAGAGAGGAGGGATCGGCCTCACTTCCGCGGGGTGATTTATGATTGAGGACATGCTAATAAAAATATCAAAACTATCTGAGCTCTGCTCGGGGAGATACCGGTCCACTACGTACATCATGCTTGACAGGCCTGTGCAAGAAATCGCCTGCTCGGTGATATTATGCTTGTATGAGTGCCCGTTGTCCTGCTCTTGAACACAATATGCAGCTGTTGTTTGTTTCTTTCTGAGAGGGTTAGTGGGGGTAGCGCTGCTCACACAAGGTGACATTTACATGAGCATATGCTCCCCCTAGCATGACAGGTGAAGCAGGAAGTGTCCCAGGCCATTCCTTACAGGACATGGAACAAATCAATTAGTAGCCACAATTGGACATCAAGGCTGCACGGTGGTAAACACTGCTGCTTCACAATAAGAAGGTCGTGGGTTCGATACCCAGGCTGGTGGAGCTTGCGTGAGCTCGCGTGAGCTCGCGTAATCCCCCCCCGCATTGTTTGGGGTCAGTGTTTGCATCAAATTTAAGTTACGAGTCAAACACTGTCTCTCTATTTGTGTATGATGCAGGCTTTAGGTCTGAATCTGCACTTCAGGAGTCAGGAAAAAGCTTTCCCTGCTTTCAAATCCATGCCAAGTGCCAAAACTTGTACGAATTCAATTTGATTTGAAGCAGCACGGGTCACTTGCCCTGTGATAGGACAGTGACTCTGTGCTATCAAATTACAGCCCGTGGCACAGGACAGAGGAACAAGCTGCCCATACTGAATATACTCCAAAATGTGTCTCACTGAAGGATTCATATCCAAACTCAGAGGAGAAACACATTCCAGATAGTTAATTAAAAGCCTCCAATGACTGCATGAAAAGATGAAGTGCTGTGGTAACTTCTCACGCAGATCCCACACAATCTCACGCGCACTCACCTTTGATGGATTTATATCGAGGATGGGCGTGGACGCAGAGTAATTTAGTATGTGTTAAAAGCCTCTGCAGGGATGTAGCCTGTAATACTCACTCAATTCCACTTCCAATATCACTGTTTGTGAAATCTCAATGATTTTCTGTCTGGGTGTCTTGCCCAAGCACAAAATCATCCACAAAGTACACTGTCAAAAAAGGAAAATGTTGTGAAACGCGACATCCACTGCACACCTCAGCCCCACCAGAGCCAGCAGTGTTACCCTGATGCAGTGTTAGGCCTCCATAAGTGAATCAAGCACATTGCTGTCATAATTTGCCTGCTGTAAAGTGCTCATAACACAGCAGACTGTACAGTTCAGTGACCTCATGGTGCAGTTTCTCTATGTATGGTAGTAAAACACGCATGTGTTTTTCTTCGCTGTCCTACGCCAACAGCCCTGGTGCTTGGGAACAGCCATTCATAACTCTTATCTGTATAAGTGGAGACATTCATCTGTCTTAAAGGGGCCTTGTTGTGTTAAGTGTTTCCTTGTAATCATAATTTTTTCCCCCTTATGGGCAATCAGTAAGTCAAGACCGTCAGATGTCAGAAGTGCACTGCGAAACAGGAAAGCAGCTGTAGACATTTGCCACAAAGGCCATGTTTAATTAAGCAGGCAGCAAGATTTAGTGAGGGGGGGGTGGGGGTGGGGGGGGCGAGGGGTGCTCTGCTGGAGCAACTCAACAGCCTCCAAGTGTCAGATCAACCCCTCTCAGCAGTACATGTGTTGGTGTGACACAAAAGTTCTGTTCCAGCTTGTGAAAGACTTTTCAGATAGCCCGTGTAAATTAAAGTCAACAGGAAGAAACTTCAAGCTTAATCCTGTGTCTCCACTTCCTCCCACTGTACAGAAATTAGTCCAAAATAGGCAGGAGATAAATGCACCATTGACATCTTTTGTAGCCTGGTTTGACACAATGGCAATATGGGAGCGAGCTGTTTATTATGTGATAAATGTGTTTTACAATATTAAATGGCTAATTAAAACCAAGGTAACTGTAAAAAAAATCTAACAAAAACATAATATCTACTTTTGAAAATGTTTGGTTTGGTATGGGTCCCATCCACTTACATGGAGGAGGCAGGGTTTCTGACCTATACTGCAGCCAACCACCAGAGGATGATGAAGACACGTCACCGTCACTTTTGCAGCTGTCATGCCGTTTGTCTTTATCCACATTCTGTGGTTTAAACAAATGCAAACTAACTATTTAAAACACAAAACTAATTCAAACACAATGCACAAATAATTTTCTGAGCTGTAGCTTTCAGTGTCTCACCACAGATCACAGCACTCTGCACTTGTCTGTTTGACCCCTGACCCACCAGCCTCCTTTTCTGTCTCCTTCAAAACATAACTGTGAAACAGATAAACAGGATTTAATAAAGATGGCAAGGGCTACTAGCTATCACAAAACATTTACATACAGCTTTTCCACACATTAGTCCCTGTGGACAGCGCCGTCACACATGCACGCGAAGGGGATCGCTTCCGGGTCAACCCCAGGACAATAACTCAAGCTGAAGAGAGAGACAAGACAAATGCTAGCTTCGGATTTGTTGTCATGGTAACGTCAATGCACGGAGTTGTGCTGACTCTTATCTTCGATTTTGTACCCCACAGCACATTTAGCTAGTTTGCTGAGATTAAAATAAATCTCAGCGATTGATTCGATATTAGTTCATTTTTGTTTTCATGAAGGTGATGAACAAAAAAAAAAAAAACACATTTGTGATTAATTCAAATTATAATGGAATCATCCAAACAGCTGCAAATTGGATGAATAGATTTTATTCATTAAACCGCTGATAAACAACCGGCGTGAGCGCAGCTTTAGCGTAAAATCAACACCCCGGTAAAATGTGTCACCCTCAGCCGCCATGAAGCCCCCACGTTCCTCAGATGTTGTGGCGACGCAGTCTGCTAGCGGTGCAGGAAAACATTCCTTCAAGACAAATTTCACCCAACATGCGCTGTTGCACCCTGACACTGGCAAAGTTACACTTGTGTAAATGTCAAGAGAGATGTGTCCTCCTTTTGTTTGCTGCAGACTTTGCCAGCAGCTCATTTCCTCCAGGAGCGCATTAACAAAGCAGTTAATTCTATCATTAATTAAAAGGAATCACAATTCAGTGAACACTTCAAATTAATCTATTGAGATTTGCTCTCACACACTGCTCACATTCTATTTTCTTTGTCTCATCAAAGAAATTGCGACTCGAGAGGCGTGTTTTTTTTTTTTTTTTTTCTGTGTCATTTACGTCAGTCTGGTCCTGTGTTGTTCTGTCAGCAAAGCATGTCCCCAACACTGCAAGGTTTAATAGTTTGATTCCAAAGGGATTCATCCATGCAATAAATGAATACACTCATAGTGATAGCAGGGAGCTAACACAGGAGAGGATGGGCTTAAAAAAACATCTTAATGACATATGATGTGAGTATACTAGATTGTTTAGATTACCCACTCGCATGCACTGTTATCAGAGACAATACTTGTATTATTATTACATTTGTTACTGTGGCTCCCTTCACCTCCGTCGGACCTTTTCATGGGTATAAATACTTTAAACATTCACACACCTTGAATTTCATTTACATCGTCTTCGCTCATCAATGTTGTAAATGTTGTTGTTTTGTTAACATGCACCTCTATTGCACTTCTGTCCCTTCAGAGATTTTCTTTTTCCTTTTAAAAGTTGTTTTTTTTTTGTCTGTCTCTTCAGGTTTAGGGGCAGATGAAATTGCACCTAGTTAATTCCTACGAGGAAACGTATGTATGGGTGAATATGCACCATACGACAAGAATTTCAATTGAAATATTCCCTGACTCTGATTTAATTGCAATTCGTTACCCAGAGTGGCCACTCTAGTTTTCATTCTCACTCTAGTTTCCATTTTCCAACATTTCCATTAGGAATCCTACATTTTGCCGACGATAATGCAGCTAAATGCTGGCCACACAGAGCTGTTTATCTCTTCAGTCACTAGAGTGGGGTTATAAATACTTTGTGCTTGGCATCGTCACAGTATGGAGCTACTTGGAGGGGGATGAGGTGCTAATTAGCAACTGTTAGCAGAAGTAAAAATCTACATCCACAGCACATCTCGCCGTTGCCACTGAACGTTCCGCCGATGATCCTTTCTCCACCGCTCGCAGACACCGAGACTTGAGAGATGTCCCTTATTAACACTGTGTACAAGAAACAGGCTTTTTTTTTCTCCCTCCCAGGCAAGCCGGGTCTGACAAATTAAGGCTGCGGAGTCATTAGATTAAGATAAGAACTTATCTTTTACTCTGAGACAGACTTTTATCTATTGTATTTTCCTTCTCTCCCATCTCTCTCGCCCCCCCCCCCTTCCACTCCCCATTCACTGTGAGATTGTTAAAGTAATTGGGATGTTATGTGACCAGAAAGGCCAGATAAGTTTTTAACCCTGTCATGGATTAACCTTTCATGACTGAGGTAGGTCACAGGAGGTGCAGTTGGAGACATGTTAGGACTCATTTAGGGGAGTCTTGATGTTTTATTGCTCGTGGACGGCTTGTTTTTTCAGCAGGTACACGTGCCAGGAGGCCAGGAAATGGCTCCCGTACACTGTCAGGGGTTATTAAAGCATAAAGTGTATTTTTGGGGTCGCTGAGCAAGTCTGGTGCAGTGTCTTCATCTCGGAGTACATCATTTGGAGACGTTGGGCCAGGTTCCGTCACGAGGCTCTTTGAGAGCTATTTTAAACAACCTTTTAAAGTTAATCACAGCCACGCTCTGTTGAACTAGTTTAAAGACAAGCTGCATCGGGAACGGAGAGAATAGTGGAATCTCTCTAATAATTGAATCTGCTGCAGGATAATTAGGGAAGTAGGGCCTTTGAACATCAAATAAACAATCACCATTAGATGCTTCAATTTTTGTCTCCGAGATGTATTTGACCCGATCTGACGCTGCTTTATATTTCTGTGTTATTAATATCTGACGGAAGAATCACAGCCCGCAGCAGCGTGATTAGAGCTCGGAGATCTATTATTCTTCAAAGCAGAACATATGAAAACCACCTGAAATGAATGAGCCGGACCCCTATGGCAGCAGCCTGTGCATTCCTGTGATCCCTGTTTAGAATCCTTTGTTTTAAAGGTCACCGCATCATCTCGTTGATATCCAGACATTTCTTTGTAGCGCTAATTGTGTCTACATACTTGACCACTTTGTCAGACAACTCTGCACTACAGCCGAGAAATTCAGAGCAGTATATGCTGCTTGTTTACTGCGATCAAGATAACAAGGGCAAGTCTGTGAAATAACGAAGGCCGCGGCTGATGCAGAAAACACTGTATTTTCCATTTTAATGGTGTTTAAGCGTGGAAGCTGGAGGAGAGATAGCTTGAAAAATGTAACTAAAGGATCGGATTCAGTGAGATCCAAATGGCAAGGGTAGCTGTTGGGCATGATGACGTGCCTTTGATGTGAGCTATAACTAGCTTTAAGCTCGGCTCGGGTGCATCATGGCTGCATCCTGACTGATGTGAGTCTTCCATTTAGATGAGGGCCACTTTGTCGTGTGAGCCAACTGTACCTTTAATTTCAAATTCTCTAATGTCTCAGAAGGGGTGACATTAAAGGCCGGGGTCATTAGTGTATTGTAATGTTTGCACATAACCGCGTGAGCTGGACTGTCATCTCTTAGAATTTTGTCACATTCATCAATGCTGTGCATAACGGGGATGAGAGAGTATTTACATATTGGATCAAAATTGCCAGAGGAGAGCATTAATTATTG
This sequence comes from Pseudorhombus dupliciocellatus, assembly GCA_016785235.1. Classification (NCBI taxonomy): domain Eukaryota; kingdom Metazoa; phylum Chordata; class Actinopteri; order Pleuronectiformes; family Paralichthyidae; genus Pseudorhombus; species Pseudorhombus dupliciocellatus. The sequence continues at coordinate 804,763 of JAFBJW010000548.1, forward strand.
AAAAACTGACAGAATCAAAAGAGCAGCTTTTTCCTCTTCAGAGTTTGTTGTCTGCACAGACTGAAAGCCACTCTGTGCCCAGTAAACACAATTATCTCAATTTTAAAGGCATCGCAGGCTCTTTTTTTTTTTTCTGTGCAGAGAACATGCTCGACACAAAGGCCGCAGCTTCTTCTGTCACCAGAGTCAAATGAAGGTTCGCCCTTCATGCTGCATGTGTCCAATAGGCTGTAACAAGCTTCTGAGATGGGGGACGTGGTAGAACTTTCTGGAGAGCCACCTTCTGAACAGCCCGCATCTTTGTTTGTGAGTCAGGCTGCTGATGTGCTTATAGTTGCTCCTGAATAAAAGAGCGTGCATGATGTTGATCATTGACACTAAGCCCGTGGACACATTCGTTCCAGGTTAGTGTTGTTTCTTGAATTCTGTAGACCTGCCCACAACAGTATGATTTAAGAGATCTGAATTTAATGAGGCTTTGATAGATTATGTTTCTTATATTTAAATGAGGACTGTTTTTATAAAGCTGAAACAGCTAAATTCAAATTTCACTGCAGATCTGGAACACTATGTGGTATCACACCTGACTTACAGTCGTGGCTCTGCCTACTCGAACTTTTAGTTTTAGCTGTAATTATTTTATTTTAATGCATTTTCCCTTCGGGGATCATTAAAATTTCATCTTGGTCTTATCTTTGTAATCCTTATCTTAAAATCTGTTTTGGAACCCACTTTTCCAGTGGTGCAGCTATCTGCGTCTGCTTCCCACATGATCTGTGAGATGTGAAGTGAAATCTCGCCGTTGCCGATTTTCTAAGGTGTCTCACGCACCAGGCGTCTGTTTAAACAGAGCCGTAATGGTGGATAATGGAGTTTGTTTTACAACACTGCCCCAGAATAAACAGTAAATTATATGCATAGTCGATGGCGACAGTAAGGACTTGAAAATGCAGACGGATACATTTTACTGCACATTGACCGCCCCCCCCCCCCCCCCCCCCCCCCCCCCCTTCCCCCCTCTCCCCCCCCCCCCGTCCACAGTGTCATCCCTTTAAGCTGCCAAGAGAGAGTAGGGGGGTGAATTCATGAGGGTCTTCTGTAATAGGCTGGCATACGCACAGGCACAGCCTGTGGAACCTTACAGGCTGCTGAAGCTGGTCTTGGCATTGCTTTTGGCAGCTATGTGGTTATGTGCTCTTTCGCACTGCACATTCTTTCTGGAAAAAAAAAAAAAGAAGTTTTAACTAGCTGGTCCTACCACTCCTTTATAAATGAGGCAGCCCTTGGCATAAATAGATCTACATGTTCATTTGGTGTATTAAGAGAGACACACAGTTAAAGAGTGTTCATTACAATTGTAAATTTCTGCCCTCGGGCCCTTAGCCGAGCGCTAGATTACATGAGGTCTATGCTCACGGACAGCGCCTGGCATCTGATTGAGGGTCCAGTGCAGCTAATTAATTTCATTAGAAAGTGAAGTCATCTTCTAGCAGGAATTAATATTTGGAGCGTCATGTTGCTAATTTATTTCCAGATTTAATTAGCTCAGAGAAGAAATGTTGCTTGGGCAAGAGGACTTTTTAATTATCAGCTTGGATAAATTTGAAAATGTTGATGCCTAAGGGTTGAGTTAATTAAAACCTGCATTATTTTAACTTTAATTAGCTCCCATCTTTGTTTTTCTTCACCATATGGCCATGTCCTGTAGTCAAATTTAGTTAATTAAGCTAATTAAGCTAATCATTTTAATTACTCAAGACAATGTGATTGGATAGAGGATGACTTCAAGTTTATAGCCAAGTACTTGTTTTTCATTAAGTTGAAGGGACAGAGTTATTTCTGATTGCAGTTGGCAAGCATAGCAGAGTAGTTTGAGAATGTGACAGCCTCTGAGATATTAAGGCCGAAGTCTAATTGCATTCCTTCGTAAAAAAAATCTGAAAAAAAAAATGTCACCAGCACGACTCTTTAAGAGGAGAAATGGTTTACTACAACATCTTTAAGTTTTCTGCTCGTATGCTGATGTCGGCCCCTTGTACTCCATCAGATTAAATAATGTCTACACTTACACTCGCATTTAACAGCCCCAGCGTCAGAACAGATGCTCAATTCACTGGCAGCAGCGCGTGGGAGACACAACAGCAGATATCATGATGTGCAGATAAAGACATTACTGCGCCTGAGAGTGTGTGAAACATGTGAGACCCCCATATGCAGCGTGTCTTTTGACCTCGCGTAGGCTATGAAATGGAATTGTAATTGCCAAACATAACCTAGTGTGTGTTTGCTGGTGACGGAGGCTGCCGCCCTTCCCCTCTGTGACCCTGGAGTGAGGGGCGGCCAGGCTGTGGGTCTCCGCGAGCTGCTAGCAGCTGTACATCAGTCTGGACACAAGCTGGGCCCATCCAGAAGCCAGGCCTAGCTGACAGATGCAGAGGCTAAACCCAATAATGAAATAGTACTGGGAGACATCATGTCCGTGGTTTCCATCATTGTTAAAAGATTTTGGTAGCGAGTACCCCCACTTAGGTAATTTGTTTCCATGTATAATCCTATTGCTCACTATTAAATTAAACCAACTGGTCATTTCAGTTTGGAGCCTATAAATAAACTGGTTGCTATGTGCACGGGCAGCATGTGGGACGTCTCATCTGATTAGAGGGGAAGCACTTAATAATTTGAACTGAAAAAGGTGACCTTCAGTGTCAGGTGACCTCAGTGGTCTGCCACACATATGGCCCGGCAATATTACTAATGTCTGCTCCTAATGTATTTTTACAATCCCGGTCCAGGACCACTCTCCACAAATTGCTTTGGACAAATGTTGATGTGCGGTGAGAAGCCAGAGTGTACTACACTGGAACTGTTTACGCGGTCAACAGCAGTAATGTCCTGGTCAGGTGAGATCACGCGGCCTTCTCTGCTTTCATCGGCACGAGGCTGGTTATAGTCTCAGCGTCGGTGCGTGTGTGTTCGGGATCTGGTCAGCTCTGGAGGGGAGGGGCCCTCCAGCCTGCTCATAGCTGCACTGTAACCCAGAGTGCAATATGAGAACCGACTTAGTCACCGTGTCTGCAGCCCACTTCAGTAATGACTCTGTCACCACCTGTGTACTGTAAATGGTGCTGTCTCTCACTGCAGCCACAGAGATCCTCACCTCTGGACCTCTGCTGCAACACAATCAGCCTAAATCACTCATGTTTCATTTAAAGGGTTCATGTCTATCCTATCTGTTCACGTTTTCTTTACTTCCATCATGAATTAAGTTGTCTGTGGCCCTCGGCGGACTATAACAATGGATCATGTGATCGACTGATGCACCGGTCTGTCACTCATAGCCCTGCCAGCCTTCCCTGCACCCGCCCCCATCCCCACAAACACACGCCCCCTCCCCCAACCCCATGCTCTCACAGCACGTGACTGTCCAGCCGAGGCAGAGAAGATAGTCAGAAGTTATCACTTAAAGTTGTCAGGCGGTGCACGTAACACGTTCTGGAGGCGTAGCTTAGCCGAGACTTTTTCACTAGCGTGTTGGCTTCTCTTGGCTTCTAGCTTTGCAGGATTACCAGCCCTAGTTTTAAGGACCGTGCAATAGAAGCTCCCAAACCGGCATTCACTGCAAACACCAAAACACTATATGGAAATGAGCTGACTGTCCGTGTCACTGAGGGGTTCTGCTCTAACAAAGAAGGTCTCTAAACATGTGAGGTTAACATGTTGGTGGTATGTTCCAAAATCCACTTTTATAGACAAGAGAAGGTTGACGTACCAGATGTACGGCTCATGAGGATTGTACTTCATCTCTTGGTGTAATTTGGCTGTGATATGCAAACAGTCAGTCAGATCACCAGTCATGTGGCAGCAAAGTGCTCCGCTGACATCAGAGCAGGTTCATCACGAGTGAAATCACTTCCCAATGATAAATGTACCAATAATTCACCCGACCAAAACTAATTTTAAGTCCAAGACACCCATGGGTGCTCAGATTGGCACAAGTGCATTTGTTATTTAAACCTCTTGGAGACTGGACAGAAAATTACGTCTGTGTCAGTCTGAAATGAGCAAAAACACGTGATGACGATTAGAGCTCAAGCGTACCAATGTTAACTCTGAGACTAACTCTCATGTGGATAATCACGGGATAGAGAAGAAAAGGTCCATAAGGAAGGTTCAATATTTGCATGCATGTTTGGCTCGAAAGCATTTCTTTCAGGACATCTCTCCCCTTGAACTTGTGAAGACCACCTTTTTTAATATGTAAAACGAGAGCATAAACACTTTGCACTGACTTTTCTGAAACCCCAATGAAACAGTGTAGGAGTAGAAAAAAAGGAAGAGAGCTGTTAGGGCTGTTTACAAACGATAAAGATAAAAGCTGAACCCAGAATCAGCTCTTCAAAAGACAATTAGATAGAACAGAAGATATTTAAGAGAGAACTTTCTCTTTTCCTTTGATTCCACTGTGCGAAAATAAAACAAGACATGAGTCTTAAAATAAAAAAGTTGATTTTACTTTTATTTCCTCATTCTGATCTATTCAAAAACCTAAGTTACAGTTTGACCCAGTGTTCGACATAAGCCCTTCCTCTGACCAGGGAGAGCTCAGTGCGAAGCAGCTTAATAGATTTAGATGAAAGGAGGTATAGTCGTAGAAGCCTCAACCGGAGAGCAAGGAGAGCATCTGCTCAAAGGCCACCTCCCCACGCCCGGATCACCATCTCCAGAAGAACTCAGGCATGGAGCCTCCATCTCCACTGCTCCACACTAATTCCAGTGCCCCCGCCACACGCAGGCTAATTAAGGCCATGCATTTATTTATGACTGAGCTCATTAAACAGGGAAAAAGATGGTCGCCGCTCTGAAAACACATTAGTCCCCGAGGAAACTGCCTGTGAAGTCGCTTTCCTCAGGCTGTTTCAGGTCGCGGATTCTGAATCTTTGTGACATATGAAGGGACGGGCGGGCTGCCGTGCCTTAAAAAAATTCAAACAAAACAAAACATCAGCTTTGAGGCGATGAGGTGACGGCAGAGGACACTCTTCAGGAAGCTGCTTGACCTGGTGCCATAATGATGTGCTGTAGACTGTTGACCATGGGATCAAAAGATATTCCACTTTCAGCTTTGCATTTTTATCTTTGGATATTTCTACCTTTGCACTCGTACGTGTGACCTTTAATATAATGTGACAACTGCAGCAAAAATAAATGACACATTGGGAGAAAAAGCAGTAATTAATCGACATAACTGTGATGATCTCAACCTCAGAAACACCTCAGCTCCCTCCTTTTTACTTCACTGTGGTATTTGAGTTAATTTAGGACTTTGGCAGTGTAGAGCTATGAAATCAAACACGGGATAGACCTCAGGTATATTTTCTCTCTAAGGGGTGCTTGTCTTTCTCACTGTCTTAATGCATGTGTGTGTGTGTGTAAAGGGCATAGACAGAGGGATCTAACGCAGAGCCTACTCCCTTCCTTGTAATTGCAAAGATAATGCCAAATCATACAGTCTCTCTGCTGAGACAACTGGCAGCTTGATTTAGTGCTCTTTAATGGCTCCAATTTTGCTGCATTGAGCTCCTCGACTGGACTGGAAACAGAATAGCAGAACACTGTTGCTTCACATTTATTATCACCAAAAAGTTGACCAGTCGAAACAACATAATGAATCCGACCCAGTTGCCATTCAGTGGTTGCACAGTACAAAACTGACTTTGCAGATTTTACTGAACTATTCCACTGATTAGAAAATGTCCCTGACTGAGTGTGAACTAAGTCAAGGTTGGACCACAGGTTTGAGAGCTTGAAATATCTCAGTTTTAGGAGTTACCAGTCTTTTTAGCCTCCTCTACAGGAAACTATAGCATGTCTGGGCTACATGGGCCAGTTCAATCAATTAATCAATCAATGACACTTTTCATATTCACATTTTTTTGTATTTATAGGCACTGTTAAGATGGACTATTTGGGATAGCCATGTAATTGCTCTTGCACTGATGCAGCCACAGAAGGGCTGAAATCAATTCACAGGATGCCCAGTAAGCGCTTCTTTTTGGCTGTCTAATAAACAACAGCATTTGGTGACCTTTTGGTGTTCTTATGGGGGATTTAACCTCCTGCTCAGAGCTGCACCATGCTGGTGGCTCCAGCAGACAGGAGCATGACGTGCACTGGAAGTCAGACGGGGGACTCGAGCTGCTGGAGTCACAGGGCGTCTGCGCAAGAACCACGGTATCACATGTCCAAGTCCTCTGATTCAATGGCCAGTGAGAGACCCAGAGTCCGCCAGTGTTTTCCTTTCATGATCCACAGTCACAGACGGTGTGTAGGAATCAGTGTGTGTGCGTGCGTGTGTGCATGTGCGTTTGTGTGTTTGCATGAGAGTCGTGGTGAGTGGGGGTGTAGGGGCAAACTCCCCACACTCTGCAGGACTCTGTGTAAGATGCTTTCAACAGCAGGCAAACTGGTTCTGCACTTATTGTGAGAGGAAGCTCTGAGTGTTTAGAGTACTCAGCCCACTTAATGCATTATTATTGTTACTACATTCTTGAGGAGAATGGGGGGAAAATGGACCACAGAACGCTTTTCAGGATGCAAACCAGTAAAAGGAGGGGAGGTGTGTGTGTGCATGTGTGCCTGTGTGTGTTAATGTTGACTCATCTCATTCCTTTTGTATTTATGTTCATTTTTTCAATAATATCCCATAAAAGCTGTCTGAGCCCAGGTGGCATGTTTGTAATAGTCTGTAGCCGAACAAACATTTATTTCAATGGAGAAGAATTGGCCCTCACTCATTTAATGTATTTTATTTTATATACAGGAAAAGAGTTGCTGGTTTCTTGTTTATTAATATACTGATCTTAAAAGAAAAAAATATATATTTTTTTACGTTATGTTCGAGAGTCTGTGAATACATTAATTTATTCATTCGTTTGTTGTAATTTTATCAAGAATTACTGCTGCATGTCAACAATTTCCACTTGTAGTAAGTGTGGCTTTAAGAAGATAAGAGTCCTGAGGGCAGGAGTTCCTCTTGCTGCATTACGAGTACATTTCCACTGCAAAGGACATCTGAGCTGAAGTGAGCCTCTTCTTGTCGGGAGGTAAGAAGCCTTTTAACAGTAAAAAACTGAGCTTCAACAGGGCTCCTTGCACCAGAGTTCACAGCATGCATAATGGACGGGATAAGGTTACCTGCTACTTTAGGCCCAACACTGCCAATAATTGCCTTCCCAATATTTGCATGTCCCTCTCTGTATTATCGGGCCCTCTGCTAAGTAACCGAGCACCCAATTCAAGCCCTATTGTAAGTTGTTTGCTGATTCCACAGCAAACTGAAGTAAGACAATTCTGATGAACAATCGTCTAGAAAAGTTTTATTCTAGGAACGATGAGCTGATACGAAATGAACAATATTGTAAAGTTGTTGTCATATTTTGTGGTACGAGCTGCTATGTTAGCTTTGTGCTAAGTGTGTCACTATGGCTAATGTTTAGGGCCAAAGTTAGCTACAGCCCAAAGAGGCAGCCATTTTAAATGAGTGCCAGCTACTCTCATTAAAATGCTCATTATTTTTTATGGGAGTAGTTGAACATTTTTGGAAACTTTGCTTTTTTTTTTTTCTTACAGCCAGAGACTGGCTATGAGACTGGATTTGAAAAGACTGGCACCACTCTCTTAAAAAAAAAAAAAAGGAGTGAGCTAGACAGTAGCTGGTTTGGTTACATAGCTTAGCATAAGCATGAAGGGTTTCTCTCAACGTTTTAAGGTCTTGACCTTGTGATGTTATGATTTTGCCCTTAAATTTCAACTGAACCGAATACCTTTTATTTGAGTTCATTCATCTTTTGACTTTGATTTATTTTGCGTGAGGCACTTTGTAACATTATTTAGTTAAGTGCTAGACAAATGAAGTCATATTATTATAATGACCGTGTCCCAAATTTGAGGTTGCATCCTTCATCAGCTGTGTTAGCAGAACAGCTCAAATTAAATGTATTCATTAAACCACGACTGTTTGGAGTGAGAACAGAGCCATCAATCTGCTGGTCCACCAGGGGATTTTAAATGAAAGGAATTTGTAGCGGAAGATAGCAAAGGTTGGTTCATGTTCAGCAGAGGCCTTTGAATGTGGAAGCAGCTAACATCTGTTGTAAAACTACAAAAAACAATTTCTTCCTGTCCAGAAAGCCTTTATGTTGTCCATAAATAAATGTGTGGAAAAAGCATAAAGCATCTGGAAGGTGTTTTATATATTGTTTCTGAAGCTGTGAGCATAGCTTGGCAGAAAGTGTCATTTCTCAATAAAATTCATGCCAGAAACATTTCCCAATCACACCGAGGTACATGATAATAAAAAGCGTGCGGCGGAATGAAGACGTAAAATGATTACAAATAAATACAAGGTGACTAATCATAAGTAAACTAGTTGCGGTGCTTCAGGAGCCTCCCCAGCGAGAGCAAGAAGGAGCTGAAGCAACATGATTTCCCTCAGGCAGACATGCCATTTAAGTGTGCTCCATTGTTGTGGGCGAGATCCATTAGCTCTCACTCTTGTTTGCCCCATCAAACACTTACATATGGATTCGACAAAAAAAACGAATGCATTTTATAATAAACTCAGCAAATCTTTAAGTGGGCAATTTGGATCTGTGTGCACACACGTGTGCGGCTTATGTATATTAATGCGTGTGCGTGGATGTGTGTGTTTGTGTGGGTAAACAGCTTAATGGAAGCAAGCGGATTTCATAATGGAAAAGGCTGATGTCAGTGTAGCACGGAACTGTGTTGTTCTGATGTGGATTAAGAGGAGGTCACTTAAAAAAAAGTCAAGCACAAAATCAACTTGAAGGATAATTCATTTTTAAATATCTTCTCTGGCCTGACACTCAATTAATGCGCAGGTGACAGTGGAATGCATGTTCTGATTTGCTGGTTATCGCCTCAGAAACATCAGCCATGGATGACAAATCATCCTCAAAGTCCTTAAATCGAATGCAACAGTTAAGCTAAATGGGGATGATGGTTTTGAAGCATTTTGCAGTCATCTGAGTATTAATGCTGCGTGAATCTGGTGACGTTTCAATAGCTATTCCCCCAAATTCCAGTTTTAAGTCGTTCGTTGAGCCTCCAGCCAAAGCTCCATTTGAATGTCACATGAAAGAGTCGAATTATCCCTTGAGATTGTTTTTATATTTTAATTTTTATTTTTTTATATAAATCTGGCCATATTGTTTTTATGCATTAGCAATGAGATTCCACTCCTGGAGAAAGGTTGTAAAGTTCAACACTAACGTTTCTCAGTGACATGTAGGGAGTTCAGGGATGAATTGCAAATAAAACAATATATTTGTATTGATTTAGTTTGTTAAAAATGCATTTATCTTCCAAACATCCACTGTTTAATGTATCACATTTAAAATGATTCGTTCTCTTTATGTTGGTGCCACTGTTGTCTCATCATGATCTTGAAATGTTTATTGTGTCTGGAGCAGGTTAGACTTGTTTAAGTCAGACTCATGCCTGTTGAACAAAGTTCTTCCGCCAAAACAATTACAAACTTCATACCCCAGATGACCCCAAAATATGATCGTATTGCACTACTCTGGAGTAAACAGTCACGTATATGTTAAGTGCTACAGGTCTAGAAACCCTCACACAGAGCTAAGAACAGATTCGATTTCTCTCACATTTTGTCCTTCCAGAAAACTGGTTTGTGAAGTCAATACAAAGTATTTAGGAACTAGATTTTGTCTGTATACCTTTAAAACCTGTAGTGTTACGAATTTACTGTACTTCTCATTCCACAATGCTTAAGTCTTTATAATTCATTTAAATTAGCACTAACTTGGGATAGAAACTTTTGTGCCGGTGAGCCAGGGGACCCAGGAAGCATTAACAATGTTATTATTCTATGCTTCTCCTTCTGATGTGCTATATTATCTAGGAATTTGGGTTGATCTGGTCTTCATTGTTCTGAAATGGTATATAGATATAAAATGGCTGTATAAATAATGTATTATATCTTTCTCTGTTATATCTAGATCTCCAAGTTGCACAAACCTTCATGAGAGATAGGACCCTATTAGTAACATTTAGGAATCAAAATGTGGAAGGTTTTTGCTTTGGGAGGCAGCGAAAAACATTTGAGACATTTGGCTGCAGGTATGAAACATTTTTGAAGCATTAAAATTCTGACTTAAAAAAGGTCTGTTTACCTTTTGGCCCATTTCCTCTTCTGTCTGAGCCGATTTTTGCATGAAAGTCTTATCCCGTACAGCACCATTGTTTCAGCGACAGCAGCAGGATCATGAGGGCCCCCCCGACTCGGCAGATAAGCGCATCAGCCATTACCGGGTCCCTCCTTCAAACCTATTAGGTCTTGCAAGGACTTCAAACACCAATTTGTTCTGCAAATAGCCCATTCAATTTGTGGCTGCCAAAGAGAGACACCTCTCTCCCTCTCAGCAGTAATTGAATCTTCAAAGGGGCATTTTCCTATATTTCTGTCAGGTATTAGAGTGATAAATAGAAAACGGTCATTTGAACAGAAAGGGAGGATACATGTTTATCCATTTTCAGTTAGACGCTCATCATGCGCCTCGATGATTGCGAGGGTGGAAATTGAATGGCAGCGCTGCAGGATTCTCAATAGAGGATTTTCAGTGGTGAGGCAAGTCACGCACTCATGAAGCCTTTCCTCATGAAAGATAAATTCTTGGGCACTTGGCTAATGGAATCTTGTAGTAATTATGTAATTCAGACATAAAGACGCCGCACAAATGGTTCACTGGTAAAAACAAGGGAGCAGACAACATCTCGACCCTCATTTTCACTAGAGATGTATGAAGTCTAATTCTTGTCTCACTTTTGCCACATTTTAGCACAGCTTGAGCACTGGTGCTAAAGCATTACAATGAACAGAGGCATTTAAATCTTACATATTTTTATTAATTAAATACACCATACTGGAGCAAATGTCTCGGAAAATATCACAAATAAATTTCTCTTTCATTCAGCATTTATATGTTGGTGATGATCTCTACATTACCGACTATGAGCAAATTTCTTCAGTTTGCCACAGGTTCAGGTTTGGAGGGGAGGGGGGGGGGGACTGGAGCTGAGTCTGCAGAGGTTGAATGTACTGTAGCCACGCCTGGACAACGACATTTACATGCATACTGTACATACATGGTAGTTATACAAATACACCTAAAGTGTTTGTGATTTGTTTTCCACAAAAAGCCACAGATTTTTTTTTTTAAACCCCATCTTTTCTATACATATACCACCAAAGAAAACAGAAAAACATTCCCCTTTGACAACACTTAAAATATATAAAGTGAAAACACCATGTTGTTGGGAAATGACGATAGAAAAGGAAGAGAGGAAAAAAATGAAAAGGTCCCGGTTTTCCCCACAATGTCTACAAATGTGCAGAGTTGAAAAGCCTGCATCTCTTAAACCTCATTAGTCTTTTTCTCCTTCCCTCACTTCAGTCACAACATCCTCCTGTGTGTTATTTAATTTTCTCTTCCCGAAGAGTCCCCTTAGAGTCTGATTCGTCTCCGGTCTTTTTTATTCCAAGGTCACGGAGTCCTCAGCATCCTGATTCAGGTGCGGTTAAGTGCAAGTATCCACCCATATTTGGGGAAAAGCCAAGTTTGAAGGCAGAGCGCTGTGGTGTGGGGTTGCAGAAATAAAAGTCAGGTTACTTGTAAGATGGGTAGAGGATTCCTTTTAGGGCAAAGGGCCTGGGAGCACAGCTAAAAGGCTGGGGTGTTGCTGATCCACGCTGTCTTGGGTGACAATGAGTAAGGGCTAAAATGAAGGCACACATCCTGCTTCCTGCACCGCTCCGGCTTAGCACACCTGAATAGTGAGAGATAAAAAAAATAAAACGAATAAAATTTCCGGTCTGTCATTCAATTCAGTCAGTTCATAAAATGCCATTGACGTTCACTGTGATAAATCAACTTTACACCAGCTTCACAGTTTAATTTATTGATCATCCAGGCTTCGAAAACCATCTGGTGTCCTATTTACTTTGCCTTAACTTAAAAGTGCATCCATGAAGCGACTCTCTATAATTAGAATCGCGCTCTAACATAACTGCAGGAGGTGATCCTGCAAAACAGAAAAATGCTGGGGAGTAAAGACAATTATCTGTCTGGGCTCCACCAGCATCCAACTTTTTCATCTTTCTTTTTTTTTCCCTTCATGATTTTAAGGGCCGATTTACTTTTCCCTTCATCCCTCAAATCACTAGGAGGGCTCCAGTCTATTAGTAATTGCAAGCTCCTACTTGGGGGCTAATTAAAGTGACTGACGCTGGGAGGGTCTCACTCCCCTGGGTCAAAGCAGCTCTGTATGAGAGAGGTAATTTGTCTGTTCTGAACAAAGAGATTAGGAAGAAGCTGGGAAGAAAGCTTAATAAATGAGCATCAAATATCCTATGCCATGAACGCAGGCAACACCAATTATGTCACAGCAAAATTGCACATAATCAAAACAATGGGCGCTAGATACCCTGTGTTTCTGTGACTGCTTTATTTTTCTCCTCGGCTAAACCAGGTCCCACACTCACGTTATTCAGGAGGTATTGTATATTGATTCTGGGAGCCGTTATCACACTGAAAGTATGTGTTCTTTCAGGCCGTCTAAGTTCTGCTCTTGCGCGAGACACGACACTGTTGGTGTGACGAAGTGCATCAGCGGCGCAGTAATTTTCCTTATTTCACTCACAGAGATAACAAAAGCATCCTGAGACTGTTCCCACTGAGTAATGTGTCTCTGTTTATTTAATAATTCTCTCTCTGCTATAATTAAAGCACCAGGGCCAATATTCAGATTGCATTTTAGCATCAATAATTCAGCAGTTTTCACTACAATTGATGTTAGCGCATAAATAAACAATGAAGCCTCATATTTACTATGCCAGCCATGCTACAAGAGACATTGGGGTGGGGTGGGGTGGGGGGGAGTAAGGACTTAAACAGACATTTAAAATTAAGCTAGATAATGCAACAGCTTTCAATTTGAATGTGAGTAGCTCTAAGAGCTCTAAGAGCTGATTTGTAAAAGTGACAAGCCCTTAAAAGGCCTGTGACATGGAGGAAGGGAGGGGGTGCGGGGGGTGGGCTTAATGGAGTTCTACCTCTCTTCTACTCACAAAACCACTCAAGGTGAAATGCATGCTCCCAACAACATAATTCCTCTTTCAGTCAGACTCTGACACACTCCGAACACCTCCCATATCTCTCAGTGTGCTGTGTGTGCAGACAAGGTATCAATAAAGCTCCTTGTTGTGAGGCAAAAATGATTATATCTCCTGCAGGCAGAATGAAGCTATCCTGAAGAATGAAGTTATCCTTCGTATATGATTAGGCCTTCTGTTTTGCTTGCACTGGAGGCATCAAGATCAAATCAGGGGAAGCCATGGTGACAGCTTTCATGATATACAGGCTGCTGCAGCTTGCGGTCTGTGTTCAACCTCAGGTCCTGGATACATATTTTTGGCCTTGGGAGTAATAACTTAGCCCAGGTGATCCCAGTCTTGTTGATGGAGTAGTCAAATGCAGTTTTAAACACTCGCTATTAATGGCAACGTGTCATTTTTCAGCACAATTGGAAATCTGGCTCGGGACAGAAGATAAATGTAAGATGAGTCAAAATATGTATCTGCTCACAACAAACTCGGTGAGAGGGAAACACTACAAAACCATTTTCACATGTTTTGTGCTGACGGTTAATACAGATTTTGTGAGTGCATGTCCTCCAACAAGAATGATGGAAAAATCCATTGGCTGTCTAAAAATAAAATTCATCTCTGCTCTGTAAGATTTAATATCTGCTGCATGCCTTGCAGTGGAGTTGAATCGACGACATCAATATAAACAGGGTGAAAAATGTTGGCTTGAATATTACAGATGTTTTTCTTTCCCTGTAAATGACTCCAAGTGACTGATGACAAGCTTTTACTGACTGGTTCTTTACTTTGAATTCACCAGGCTTCTGCCCCACAAAGAACCACAAACTGCGGACCCCCCCCCCCCACTACCGTCATGTTTCAGAGAAAAAAGGGTATGAGGAGGGATAGCGTGGAGTCTTACCTTCTGGTCTGGCAGTAGCGGGTTCGTCTGCAGTGAACTCAAATGGCCGTTGATGAGTGCTGTGGGTCTGTCGTGTTCACAGAACAGGCTGCCATTGATGTAGTGAAACCGGTCCCCAGGGACCAGCCGGTTCCGGCAGGTGGAACATGCGAAACACTGCGAAGGGGGGCGGCAGAAGCAACTTGTTTAGGTTAGGTTAAAGTTAAAGAATAAAGATAAAATTACTTTTCAATTGTCTGATAGATCAAATGATAGTTTGTCCTATAAACTGTCAAGACTTATTTGACAAGAGCCTAAAATAATTTACTGAAGTACGAACCATCCAATATTTAATTTATGGTAACTATGGTACATTTTTTTCAATAGGAGGATAATACAATTTTAGTACGTGTTAAAATTTCTCCCCCTTTCATCTTGAGCTGTGCTGCATTAACTTGCTTGCCTTCACCGAAGATTCCACTGGACTTTACAGCATTACAGACAGAATGTCGCACATTCTTATTTCACAAATTGTGATTTGTGAATATCCACCTGATCGACTGACTTGATCTGTAAAAGTTATTAAAAGATGTATTTTGAAAATCCACTAAACACAATGTAATACTTTAATTTTCAAAGCAACCAAGCAGTTGTATTTAGTAAAACTTTATTTATCCGTACGGCCGCCACCACAATCAACCCATATTCACGTAACAGATTTATAAGTGTCTTTACGACAAATCAAATGCTGTAAGTTGAACCATGTGTAATATTTTTATTTTTTACTTTCTTTGGTTGAAGGCCATTGATAGAGGACTGCAGTTTACCTTGAGATGGTACACATTGCCCTGTGCCCTCATCACCAGTTCACTGGCTGGAATGGACTGGCCACAAGCGCTGCAAGCTCCGCTGTTTCCAAATAATCTGAGGGAAGGAAGATGAAAAAGAGCAAATGTTACGATAGTACCACTGTATGCATCTGCATAGATTTAGCCTTGGGTAATGGACTGTGGCATCCCCACTTTTGTCTGCCGAGAATGTGACTGAATGAAAACTGTATTTAGAGCCACATTCACTATCTCGCAGGTCCATTTCTAAAGTGAAAGGAAAAACCCACACAAGAGAAAAGGGAGAGAGAGAAAATCATCACGGTATCAACTGAAAAATGAATCCTGCAGCACTCTGCTCTCCACAAGCATCCAGCACTGAAACTGGATATTACTTTGGGTGCACATTTTTTGCAAACTAATAATAACCTGGAACATAAGCAATCAGGACCTAAGAGGATTTGATTGTACATCCAGGTGGAGACATAGTGCTTTTGCCATTAGGACTCCTGTGAACGCTCTGTCAGTGCCGTGTTTCCATTAGAAACCCGTAGCTACTCGGGTTGATATATAATGTGCATGGGTTAACCTTTTCAATCATGGTGTCAACACTTTAGATTTGCTTCTGCTCATCTCTTTCGTCCCTAACCTTCTCTCTCTCTCTCCCTCTCTCTCCCTCTTGATAATGAAATGCTTGCTCCAGCTTCCCTTCTATCTTCCTTCTGAGTCCACAATTTAGATTACTTCATCTCGGTGAGCAGCAAACTGAATGAAATTTCGATTTGAGCAGAAAGTAATTTACTGGGATCTGGACCCATTTGTCATCATATCTCACCGGGTGTTTGCTCTATCACTGCACTTTTCCTAAGCAATCAAATAAGACCACGGCATCTGACATGCTCCGGAGAGAAGGGGATAGAGGGAGAGAGGGATGGAAAAAGAAAGGGATAGGGGGGATTGGTTAACACTGATGTGTGCGCATCAGATAAAGTTGTTGGGCAAAAAAAATATATGAGAAAAAGAAAGAACAAGTATTTTGAGGTATTTTTAAAGGAATTTATGCTTCTACCGTCCCCACCATAACCCGCACAGTTGTTAGATATATTGACAAACAAACAAGCCACAGCTCTTTGCAAAAGGGACACAGAAATGGCTTTCAATAAGACAGCCTCGGCAGAAGCAAATTTTGTCTTGGCATCATTTGGAAGGGCTCCATCAAAACTCAATTTCAGAAACTAATTAACTGGAGACTGTCGTCACAACACTGCCAATTCTCGGCTTTCACTGGGACAAACATGATAGTGGAAATGAACATATAGGCCCTGCTTTAAGACTCTCGTGCAATGTGTGTGGAGAAGGAAGGCTTCTCCTGCAAGGACATTTCTGCATATCAAAGTGGCCTCATTTGAAACTCAAACATCGTCAAATTGAAAACATGTTCTTCGTGTTCACGTTCAATTTATTCCTTGAGAAGGTTCCTCTGTGTGAATGTTTTTTGACGGATGTTTGATTAAAGACTGTAGGACTTTTTACCGCAGCTCTTTTTTGTTTAACCACAGTGTCTAAGCTATACTAGGTTGATTTTTTTTTTTACCAGGGGATAGGCTCTTGATAGTTTTTGATTTAAGGAGCCAAAGCCTTTAGGTGCTCAATTAAGCAGCTATATCGGTTTGAACTTGGGCTCTAATGGCCTCTTCTGCCAGTGAACTACAGCACAGAGGTGAAGTAGACACCCCAGGTCAGCATAATTAAGGCCAAGGGACTCTTTAATTGCAATGACACATCTGGTTTCTGCTTTTTCTCCTCCTAAACACAGAGCTTCTTACCATCTTTCTGCAGGATGGATTTATCTTGATTTATCTGTTGTCTTCCCCTGGTGGATGTTCCTTTGCTACAACCAACGCGTTTGATTAAATTAAATAACAAAACACAAAAACACATTTAGAGCTGTCTGTTGTCCGTATAGGCAATGACTATTGGATTTCATTTCAGCACTGACTGCCAGGTGAAATATAGCATGGCTTGCTGCTAGGCTGTCTGGTAAATGCAGACCTCATTCACCAGGGCCTTTGAGTAGGGTAAAATTACCCCACAACAATGATTTCTGCAACACAGTCCATTAAAAATGCCTCTCTACATCAGCAGCCAAAGCACCTTAAAAGCACTAGGCCATATTGATACTGAAGCGGAGCTTTGCATAATGGCAAGAGCTGCATTAGAGAAAAGGGTGGAGGGGCCATGGACAGGGTGGGGAGGGGTAGGGAGATTGCAAGGATGAGGGAGGGTGCGTGTGGATCTGTGTTGTGCATGTGCTTCTTTTTTTTTGGGGGGGGTGGAGGGGTTGGATGGTGGTGGTGGTGGTGGCGGCAGCAGCGGTGGGGGATCAGCCAAATTACACTTGGTTAATTCAGAGTAACAGATCTGGCCCCAAGTGAATTGAAGGCCTTGAATTAATTCTGTTATGACAAATCAAGATAAACGTTTCCCCTAAATTGCATGCGATTTAATTAATTTCTGAGATCCCAGTTTTTTCCTGGCCTAATAGTTCACATTCTCTTGTGCTGTCATAGTGCTTGAGTGGGCAGACTTCAAAGTGATATTAAATAACCAACTATTAGATTTACCTCACACATTCTATTGGAAAAGTGCCATTTAATTACCTTGGCTTATTCAATTAAGGGGACAGCATTCTCCCTGAATCTAGCAGAGTAAATTAATTCTCTCTCCACTAGCAGTCCACAGAAATAATATCACCTACAGCTTAGACCGTCCTTAGACATGATCCTCACAGCAAAACCCAACTGTGGCTCTAAGTTTGACCTGAAACCTATTGGTGGCAGAACTGCGTGAAAAACAAAGCTGGTGTTTGTCCTGCAACGTTTGTGAATGCTCCTCCTTGATTGATGGGAGATGGGTATCATCCCGGGCCAGGCATAGATCCCATTATAGCCCTGATGTGATGCATTCTGACTTGTGCTAAATCAGAGCAGAATTTTCATATCAGATGTATGAATGGAGGTTTGGGCTTATAGCAGAAAATGTGTGACATACGAGCAGTTTAGCAAGTCTATTACAAAAATGAGTCTGGCCCTTTAAGATCAAGGGGAAAAAGACTGCAGCAAATGGCCTTCACAATAATCCTTCTTCTCCCTCCGTCTTTCTCTCCTGCTCTCTCTCAAAAGCCAATTTGGTTAATTAAATGTTTTGTTTGCAGTGTGGCTCTCATTCATTTCGGACACGTCATTGGGAGCGGATACAAGCCAGGGACCAGATCTCATTAGATAAAACCCATCAGGACTAAAGGAAATGGAGGGGGACTATAATTAAAGCATTTAATTGTGTAGACTCACTGTCAGATGTTTTTTCCCCCGCTCCTATCTTTATCTCCGTGGAGATCTCATGGTTCCATAATATGCGTTTTAGCTCTTCCACCAAGCATGCTCTCATTACAAGTGGAAAGGTGTATCCACATTTTCCCCTCTTCTAATTTTAATTATGTTACAGTCCCATTATGAATGAAGTACCCCATTGACTTCCTCATCCTTTTTATGAGGTGGGTGTGAGAGCGCACAGGAACACTTTAGATTTTGAATTATCCGAGCACATTTAATAGTAGAGTTGCATGTTGACTGTAGCGCTGGTACAGACGAGTGACGTAAAGAGATGAACTGTCATTTACCTGTATTTCAACAACAATACAAGCAAAAAACTTAACAATTAAGATGACTGAATTGTGAAAAAATAATATTCCGAAAATGAAAAATCAATACTTTTTTCCCTCCCAGGGTATTAACTGGGCCTTGTCTTGCTGTCCTCCATTACTGCAACCAGGGTGTCAGCACTAACCTCCGACAGAGTGTGTCCGCACCTACTACAATATTTAAAAAGCTGCTCTTTGCTAATTAAATGGTAGTTTTCTGTTGGGTTAAAAAGACTGAAAAAGAAAACCAACCCTGTGCGCAATTCTGTGAGCAAACAATTCCCACACGACTTTTTTTCTGTACTTCAGTTGACCATGAACAGCAAACAGCACAGACATGCAGATGGCCTCCAGAACAAGGCTTTTACTTTGTGCCCTGTCAACATGCTCCCGTGTTTGACCACTCTCAGTGTAGACTTTTACCATTGTACATTAATTGGCAGTGATGATGAGCAATGAGCGACTTGTTCACAGAAAATACACCCAACCTTGCAGGTTATTTCATTTCAAGAAATGTTCATTTTAGATACAGCCTATTTTTTTAAACTTGGCTTAATACTATTAATGAATCTATTCCCGGACGTTAAAAAGTAAACACATCTGGTTTCTGAGAAATGAAACTTTCTTAAAAATCCATGCAAAATGCGACAGAAGTTATTTTTGTGAAATATGAACGACGATTCCTTCAGATAATCTCCAGTAACAATACTGAATGACATATCATTTGCTGTGTGCGTGCGTTCGGGGTACTCAGCCTCACCTGATGTAGTCATTTCTACAGAGGATCATGCCACTTTTTGTATAGCACGACGTGCCGATTTCACCCAGCTGGGCCTGGCAGCAGGAGCACTTGAGGCATCGGCTGTGCCAGTAGCTGTCCATGGTGTAAAGGAGGAAGCGGTCTGCGATTTTCCCCCCACATCCTGCACACCTCTTCCAAGACAGAGAACCCGTGCCCACCGGCGGTGGCTGGCTGCTGCCTCCGGGATTCACCATTGTCCCTATAAACACAAACAGAGGAGATGATGAAGACGGTCCCAGCGATACTTGCTAAGTATTGGTTGGTACACAGGTGGGCTTTGGACCTGAGATGGGTCACCGGTCAGATTGGATCCCCATGTTAAAGTTAAATAGAAATAATGTGAACCACACTCCACAAGTGTATTGAATTGAACACTAACTTCCCTTGTTTCAGTGTGGTCTTTGAGCAGCTGCAGCCTGCAAACCATAACAAAGCTAAATAGCTGATCTCATTAGGGGAACAGTTCCGAATTCTGTTCAGCTACAAGTAATTTACCAAACTAATCTGCCCTTGATCTCCGGCTCATCCCTGTGCTGTTGTCTTCACTGGTCCTCTCATTATGAACGTCCGTAAAACGATAATACCAGAGGCCAGAAGAACAACTGTGCCGTGCAGGCTTTTGTTGAGATGTCTGTAGAAATTCTCAACAGCACAATACTTTGGCGCACAACTCTAATGCACTTTGAATAGCTGCGGAGGTGACTGCTGTGACAAAACACAAAGGGAATGGGCTGAAGCAGGCACTTGGACATGTTGCGTTTACCAACACTTGATGCTCACCAGGCCTTTTGACCTGAGCAGTGCATATATGCCCCTTGTGACTGTGAAATCCTTGAACGGGGACTCACGCTGCAGCCGTGATACACCGCAGACCTGCCGTAATGATGTTAAGTGGCCTAAATCTGATGAAATGCAAGGCGTTTGTTTCACCTGCAAAATTAATGTGGGCTCTTTTCTAATGTAATCCTCTCCAATTTGGTGAGGCACACTACGTGCCTGGATAAAGCCAAATCTTTGTGGAAGGCAGGTAGGCTAATTAGAGTTGAGTCAGAGAGGGGTGGTGGAGGGAGAGAGGGTTGGGGGGTTGCACACAAACACACACACACAGAAAAGCATTCAGTAAGCCCATTAGCGACGGTGGCTCTTAGGGGACAAACCATAGTACTGATTAAATCTGAATCAAGAAGGCGACCTGAAAGTGACTCGCTGGGTAAACAAGATCGTCAAGTTTCATTCAGGGGGGGAGTTTTTTTGTGTTGTTTTTCAGGGAAGGAGGGAACATGAGGGTGACGACAGGGGAGACAGGAGGGGGAGGCTTTTAACTTAAATGGGCTAACTCAAGTAATTACACGGGCAGGCAATTTTGAGCGCAAGTCATGGAAATAGGAGAGAGGAGGGAGAGGGGAAAAAAAAAAACATTTTCAGGCTGCCATGTGCTAGAAGCTCCAGAGCGAGGGCTGCTTGCTCCTCTTCACGGGGAAAAGAGGGGACGTGTAGCATTGCGATAGAGAACAAGAAAGAGAAGAAGACGCTTGCAAGCGGGTATAAATGTGAGCGCTAGCATTCTTAGCATAAAGACACCAGTAGAACCGGGGAGGCTAGTTTCCGCAAAGAAGCGGCTATAATTAGAACAGAATAAAACACAGTTGTGGAGCAGCCGCAGCTCTGACACAGGCAGACACCCACCTCGCTGGAGTCTTCTCGGCGGGATGGCTGCGAAGTTGACCACTCGGACGCCGTTTCTCGGTGAATAACAGGTAACAGCGGGGGGAAAAGTGCAGGTAACAGCGCGCACAGTAAGCGGTCGGCGGTCGGCCTCCGGCTCCGCGCTCGCGTGTTCACTGGCAACACGCGCAGTAAAATGGAGTTATCAGATAGTATTTCCACTGGAGGGGTTTTTTTTTTTTTTTTGGCTGCTTCACTGCCGTGCTCTTGAACAAAAGAAGTCCACCGCGGGACGTGGAGACGCCGCGACGTCCTTCTTGACGAACACCGGGAAGTGTGGAGAAGAGGAGGAACCGAGGCTGTTGGGCTGAACCGTCCTGCGCTACGCTCTGCTCCGGGTCCCGTTAGTCGCGCCGCCCGCTCCCGCTGCTCTCTCTCCCCGCGTGTGTCGCTGACAGGAACGAACCTCCAGCTGGAGAAAACAGAAAAGGAACACCCCCTTTAGCCGCGTGACGGAGGCGCCGCCGCAGCCAATCGGCGCGCAGCCCATTTAGCCGGAGCATCGGGCGCGGCCAATCAGAACGCGCCGAGGTGGACTCGGACGCGCCGGAGGATGGATGGATGGAGACGGAGGTGAAGAGACGGAGCGGCGAGGTGAAGGAGAAGACAAAAAGAAAAGAAAAGAAAACACTGGGAATCAACTGATTTACGATCGGCGTTCCTTTCACTCTTTAAAAGTCCCAGTGATTAATGCGTGATTTACTGTCTCCCGCAGTCTTTGCTGTTCATAAAAGGGGAGTTAGGGGCCGTGATTGCTGATTATCATCCTCGTGGTACAAAGTGACGGATCGCCCCTGATTCCTGCTCTCAATGGTCTCCCGTGAAACATTTATTTTTAACCCAAGCTGCGTGGCAACATTCACCTCACGTCTGAGTTTAATTAGCTGACATTCAGTCACTACTTAGTTTACCGAGGATGACTCCAGCCTCTGGGAAATATCGAGGCCTAATAGCTGCGTAGTGGCGCCATCGTCTGTCACGGGGAGTAATCGCAGCGTGCCCCTTCCTGTCGTCTCCAACCTCATTAAGCCTCAGGTCATTGGTTTCAACAGCTATTAAGGCTAATCTGCAAGACCTCGATTTGGCTGAGATCATTTAATTAATTCAGCCTTACAGTTTTGTTTTTCCCCCCACCACCACCATCATGTGCAACATCAGAGACAGGATAAGTTGGAAGCAACTGAAACAGATTTCCAATCATATTTAAAATCAATGTGGTGCCGTTATTGTTGCACAGGAGGCTGAAAGAGACGGGGATTCCACTTTTATGTTCTGCTTTTACTAGAATAAAAGCCATCACAGTGTTATGGTAAATGGTCTGTATTTGTATAGTGCTTTTCTGGTTTTGATGCACTCAAAGCTCTTAACAGTACAGTTTTTTTTTTTTACCATTCATCCATTCACACAGTGCATTACTTCCTGCATCAAAAATCCCTCACCCACTGTCGGTACATGAGGAGCAATTTAGGGTTCAGTATACCAGGGAAGGAAAGACTGGGTTCAAACCTGCTGACCTGCTCTTCCTCCTGAGCCAGAGCCACCAGATGCCTGCGCAAAAAATGATCAACAACAAAGCGAGAGTTTCTATTGGAGAAAAGTTGCTTCAGAAAAATAGTTGCTTGAGATGCACATTAGTTCGAGTGGTTTTACATGACAAAACAGCTTCATTATAAGATGCCTCTGGCCCCATTAGAAAGACATCAGATGTGTAAAGATGATCTTTTTCTTGTCTTAAATTGTTTAATTATTCCTGCAGCTCCGAAGAGATTGTGCTGCATCGAGCTGATTTCCCTTTGGCAAAGCCAATGCTACTCCACCTTGGTTTGAGCCACGTTCTCCTGACACACTCATCAAGTCGCTCATTCGCTTGAACAAAAAAAACACAGAAGATGGCGAAGAATATCCTTCCACCGAGGAATGATTAATTGATATAAATGATTAAAACAGAGGGAAATTATGAAATGAATTTGAAAGGGGGCCTCACAGGAAAAGCTTTGTTTGTTCCAGGCTTGTTTTAATGAGCTTTTCATAAATGGGCAGTAGTTGAAGTGAAGAGGAGGAGGAGGTTGAGGGGTCAGGGAGATTTGGGGGGTGGATAGTGTGTGTGTGTGTGTGTGTGTGTGTGTGTGTGTGTGTGTGTAATGGGGGGTGTTCTTTGAGAAATTGATCTTCTCCTTTCTCCCTTTCTCCACTGAGATCTTTCAAGTCCTATATGTCAGTTTCCAAGCAGCTGTATTATAAAGCAGACCAGATAAACACACATGCAGCGGCACACAACAATATGACGGCACACTATTTCTGTGTTTAAACAGGAACAAGAGAGCGTCAGATGTGGCTCGCAGCACTGATACTCCCCACAGGGGTGATCTCACTGAGATGAAAAGGAGACCACGGTGCTTCATAATGAAGCTTCTTATCCTATGGGAAAAAACAAGAGAGCCACATTCAGCATGGTGGTTAACTTTAGATTGGGATTCACTCTGTTTTATTCTATCAACATGACATGAGCCACGGAGAGGCCACATTTAATCTGCACGTCTACACACCACAGGCAATCTCCTAACTAAATAACCAGAGGGTCACCACAACATTCTCTCACAGTTGTTTCATAAGATCACGTTGAATTGTTTACCGCAGATCCCACTGGCCATTTCCTCAGAATGTGATGTAGTATCACACTTTACTGCGTGTGTGTGTCTTTTAGAGAGAATGATAGTTGAGCCAAATGATGAGGAAAGATGAGAATTCAGATAGAGAGTTAGCAGATCAACAACTGCAGAACCACTCCATGACTCCATGCAAGTCTGGTGGTCTGAAATATCTGGAAATTAAATCTGCTCAATAAGAAAATAACAACTTAAATACATGGATTGAATCACTTTTTCTGATGAGAATCAGGGCATTTCCAAACCTGGAAGTCCTGAATAAGCTTCATGTGTTTGTTAAAACATTTGATCCTGTTAGTTTTGGTGTCACACTGTGATTTAACGAGCAGACTAAAGACTTTTGGATGACCTATGACAGCACTGCTGACACATGAGTGTGTCTATACTTGACAATGATTGGTTTATATTATTATTATAGGTGTGTGGCCATACAGCCAATTAATTCACTCACTTATTAAGACAATACCTTTTTAATTTGAACAAAGTAAATGACTCAGACAAATATTATTATAACATAACATAACATAACATATTACTACCAGGAAAGTAAACATCCTCATTGTTGACAGTAAGCAATGCTACAAGCTGCCTTTCCTTCTTCTGTTTGATGCTGAAATTCTGAAAGACTGATCCATAAAAATTGATACCCCATTCATGTTCCTAGGGTAAAAATGAAGCTAACCCCAGCAACCAGTGAGCTGAACGCTGGACAAAGCAGAGAACAGCAGTATTAGTGTTGTGCCTCTGTGTTGAATCACATGCAGGAGATTTTATTAAATCGACCTACTCAAAAATAGCTTCATATTTACTACACAATTGTTTAATTGAAGTTGCAAGAAAGCAGTTCTCTATAAAATTTTGGTATGACGCTTGATGCGAAATGCACCCACCACAACCAACATTTTGAGTTTTCTCTGGTGCATTTGTGGATGCTTCAAGAGCACATTCCATTCAGTGGGCCTACTCTGCAAATAAAATAAACTTCATTTCATGTTTATGGGAGACTGCAGTCATGCAATGTGTAACTGAAATGGCATGAAAATAAGCACTTTCAGAATGTCCAAATTAGTGTAATCAAACCCTTCAATCTGAGTTCATGGCTGTGTTGTTTTGTCTTGCGGCATGTTCCTCTGTACTCCCTCTTCTCCGTGTGGTTCAGCTCCACTTGGGTCACGAAACATTGAAACAGTCAGGAGCGTTTTGCTCAATATCCCCCTCTCAGAAAACCTCTCAATTAATATATTCAGTTGTATTGGCCACTGTTCACTTATTGTTTGCAATTAAACAGAAAGCAAGTTAGTACATTTATCATTAAATTGATAAATACCCCCTTTATATTAGTGGATTTTTTTTAAAGCTTGTGTCGATGGTTTGTGTTTTCTTCAGTTAAGATAAAATGAGAAAGAAAGTCAAACTTAGTATGTGAGTGATTGATAAATATCTAGTACAGATTAATGAGCTCTGCACCTGAAGTCACAGGGAGCTAAAAAGAAGTCATGAGAATATTCTACAATCCCAAGTCAGCAGTGTTCTGGCCTTGAGGATATTGTTTGATAGCCTTCAGCATATGTATCTGTTAGGTTGCCAACCTGCCATACTTCAGACGTGGATGTCACCTACCTATCTGTAACAGAATTATCTCACATACAGTACATCCACAGTTAATTATCTCCGGTATAAGTCAAATATAATGTTATTTTCATTGGCTCTATTCACAAATCACAATTTGCCTAATGTGGATTTTAATATGTGAGTGGGACAGCCTCCATCCTTAACCTTGGACTAGTGTGAGAAAACACTTCCACAACGCATCTTACCTTTAGTTTCCTCACTTGTGACCAATCTGTCAGCAGAGGAGACTACCATATGTTTAAACTGAGTCTCATTTCCCTGCAGCCAAATCTCCACATAGCCGACTGGTCTTTCACAGAATAACTCAATTTGAAAAAAAGTATTTTTGTTGTTGTTGTTTCTTTTGCTGTATAAAACAGCCAACATCCACCAACCTTTCATTGGCCTAATGGTAAAAGGGGTCAACTATAGACCCACTTTTATTTTCTGTATTTATTGATTTACATGCTGTTATATGTACATGAAAGCAATAAATCTGAAGCTGTCCCCAAGTTTCCCCCACCAATAAATCTCTCCAAAACGTCAACACGGACTACATCTGGTGTAGAAGGTTGTATAGAGTATATGTTTGCTTCATCCAAATCTCTCCTTTACACCAACAGTGTCTATAATAAATACATTTAAGAAGTACATGGATTCAGTAATCATGTTTCATTTGGTCAGAGGCTAGTCAAACACTACAGTCTCGGTAAAAGACGTTAAACTTTTGGCACTGTCAAATTAAAAAAATATGATTTACTCAATCTCGAAAGTGTAATCAATAGTATAAATTATTATGATATTCAAGCAAAAGTCAAACTACAAAAATGTGATACTGTAACCCCAGTCCCTGTGGGGTCACCATAGTCACTTTAGTAATACCAAAAACACATCTGCTGCTCACTGGGTTTATGCTTTTGCTCATTTCTACATTTAATAAACAATGCAATGTAATGAGGCTCATGCATTAGGTATAATTTGTTTGGTCTTTTCATTTTAGGTGTGTTGCGGTGATTTTTTCTTTTTCTTTGTCAATCGTCCTTTCAGGACAGGCCTCACATAAGTTTGGCTTTAAGGCTTTCTGCTGGAAAGCATTTTTGGGGTTTATTTTAATCCAGACCACAGTCTTTTCCCAGACCTTACCAAGAAGTTTTTTTTTTTTTTTTTTTTTTTACCCTGAATATAACCAAACTGTTTGAAAGCCTAATCCAGAAAGCTTTTGTTGTTTCCTCTTTTGTTTTCCTCTCCTTTCTAATTTTCCTGGGCCAGTTAGCTGCGATGGTGTCATAAAGAAAGCAAATAAATGTTTTCACCAAGATTTCAAATGCAACAAAATGCAAAGTTCCTAGACTGTAGCATCATCATCTTGGGTTGCAGCAAATCTGAATTGCATCTTTATTTACATCTTTTCTCCATGCCTTTACTAAGCAAGCTGCTGTGTGGAACATGATACACAGGAATTGAGGCTCATTTTGGATGTTTCCATTGTTGTCAAAGGACAAATCTGAAGCCTGGAGGGCTGTACCCAGCTAAACAAGATATATAATATCTACACATGGAGAGGCAACTGACAAGCTTTGAAACAAAAAGCAAACAAATGGGAGAAGTGCCCAGAGAGCAGAGTTACATTTTAATGGACCCTATTGGTCATCCTATCCTTCATATGGAGAACTTGGATGACACTGAATTTAAAATTATGCCTTGAATTATGCCATAAAAGTCTTGTTGTTTGAAACAATGAGGGATTAACTTCCCAAATATAATTAGGGGTCCAAGCAGCGACAGCTGCAGGAACCCAATTGTATTTATTAGTTTTTTTATTATTATTATTTTGCCGCACTAAAAGAGATAACTGCAGCCTAAACGGTAATAGTTTTGGATGACCTTTAAATACATTTTGTTAAGCTTGGGCTAAATATAACACTGGTCAACACAAAATTTATTGTTGAAGTTTTTTTTAGCTGATTTAGGATAATTTTGATGTGCTGAATCCAAAAATCTCGCTTTTGCTCAATCAGGTCAACTTTCTGAACTAAGCTACATATTAGTTTTTTGACGTTTTTGTTTACATGTACGGATATTTTCACATCATATGATGCAAAATCTTTTATATTTCTTGCAATAAATGAATTCTGAAGATTTTGCATGTGCCAACTAATGACTAATTGTTTTTTAATATATATATGACAAGTAAATGAAATGGCTTCAACGAGAAGATCTTGCAAAAATAAGCCTGACATATTCTGCTACATCTGCGGTGAATACACCATTGTTCCTAACACGAATCTAGTCACAAGTTTCATAAAGTGTACCTACCATGCTTATTTTGGTATTAAACTTGGTGACCAGGATACATTTTGGGCCACACATGGTATGCAAGTGAAGAACTTTCTTGGTAACAACAAAGCCAGGAACTATGCAGAACTTGTCACCAAACTGCTTTCAGAAACCTAGGATGCAACATGCAAGAAGGGGTTTGGGTATAAATTGAGGCGCGGAATCACCTGCTTTCATTTTTGTGTGCCACAGCCTGATGAAGACAAAAAAAATAGAAATGTAAATGTAAAAAATAGTTTGGACACACACACACACATAGACCTTTATTCATTGTGTTGTGTTTTTCTTTGTATGTCAATTTGAAAATGAGACAGACAATGACCAATTTTTAAAAAAACTTTTTAAGGACAATTAAAACCAAAAAGCACCCCTAGATCTAACCCTACCATTTTAAACTCCACAGTGACCGTAAACTTAACGCAACTTGCAACCTTAAAACTCAACCCTAACCCTAACCCCAACCCTAACCCTAGCCCCAAACCTAACCCTAACCCTAACCCTAACCCTAGCCCCAACCCTAACCCTAACCCTAACCACAGCCAAATCCCTAACCCTAACCCTAGCCCAAACCCTAAATCTACCACAAACACCTTTAAACACTTCACTGACTCTAAATCTAGTCCTTAAAACAACTTTAAAACCTGCATTGACCCTAGATCTAACCCTACCAACAATTTAAAAACTCCACAGTGACCGTAAACTTAACGCAACTTGCAACCTTAAAACTCAACCCTAACCCTAACCCCAACCCTAACCCTAGCCCCAAACCTAACCCTAACCCTAACCCTAACCCTAGCCCCAACCCTAACCCTAACCACAGCCGAAACCCTAACCCTAACCCTAACCCTAACCCTAGCCCCAACCCTAACCCTAGCCCCAACCCTAACCCTAACCCTAGCCAGAACCCTAACCCCAGCCCCAACCCTAACCCTAACCCTAACCACAGCCGAAACCCTAACCCTAACCCTAGCCCAAACCCTAACCCTAACCCTAACCACAGCCAAAACCCTAACCCTAACCCTAATCCTAACCCCAGCTAAAACCCTAACCCTAACCCTAGCCCCAACCCTAAACCTACCACAAACACCTTTAAACACTTCACTGACTCTAAATCTAGTCCTTAAAACAACTTTAAAACCTGCATTGACCCTAGATCTAACCCTACCAACAATTT